>CM047901.1:19953132-20562711 GCA_026229545.1 Pistacia atlantica | reverse complement strand
AAGCAAAGAGAGAGAATTGTATTTGATTAGCCAATTTATACAGTGGCTTTGAATACAATAAAGGAAAGGAAATAATACTGTAAAGGAAATACAATAAACTCTTAATTACAAAATATTACAATAATCAATCAAATGATTTGAGAATCAATGACTACTTGATTCTAGCATAGATATCCTCAACATTCCATATTTCATCACTTTGTGAAATTCGTCTGCTTCTAACCTCTATTTTATGAGGGAGAGCTGCCTATTTATACCCATTTTTGTTCAAGGTAATGAGTGGTTTTTGTAAGTGGTCTGATGTTGTGAAGATTATTCATGCCTTCTCATTTGTTGAGAACACTCATGTACATATTTAAATTAAATAGGGCTTGGATAGATGTGCAGCTAATATTCTTGTTGTCTTTGGGTGCATGTCGAACTCTGGTTGGTGGAGAGATCAATCCTAATTGGTGGAGATGATGTCAACGCGTGTCAGCCCTTATTGGAGATGAAGTCAGCACGTGTCAACTCTTATTTTTAGGCATAACAATCATTGTACTAAAACTCTACTACATCTGAATGCATTTAGTATTTTCATTTTCATAATATTATTTTTAAAATATAATACCGAGTATATTCAGAAATAGGGATGGGCGCAAGCCAAGTCAGCGTCGAGGACCTTGTTCCCTCCATCCCCAATATCCACTCCCATGACCATCCTCCGGTGGCGAGGACAATTCTTATGACTACCCCCGCCCGTGGGGATGAAATCTCTCCCATCCCTATCTCGACCCAACCCGATGATGACGAGGCTTCGGAGGGATTTATCCTCGAATGGGAATATTTCAATTAATCAATTATAATAATAATTGAATTTGTGTAATTTGTAAGTCGTTAAGCAATTGTGTATATTCTTATACTGGTTTGGTAAATTATAATAATCTAATCAAATTTATTTTTTAGGCACGTATTATTATTTTGTGAAATTCACAAAGTAATAATACATATATTTAATTATTAGACTCCCTCATTTAAATTATTTTTTCTTTTTTTATAAATTTAATACAAACATTATAAAATATTATAAATTTAAATGCATTGCTTAAAAGTTAAAATTATAATTTAAACTTTAACTTTATATACAATCTTATAAAAAAAAAATATATAAAATTCTCAATAAAAAAAGACGAGACAGGGATTGCATAATCCGCTCTCCGGGCCCGTCCCTGATGGCATAGATTTTTTTATTACCAATCTCATAAAAAAATAGTCATAAAATTCTCAATAAAAGAGACCATCCCTCTCCCGGCCTCATCCTCGATAGCGGAGATTTTTTTAGGACCATCCCGTCATTTTTGGGGATTCTCGGCCCCCATTTGGGCCAGATCCCCATGGGCTGGGGCAAAGGCTCATCCCTATTCAGAATATGCTTAAGTTTTTATTTTTTGAAAACATCCAAACTAATTTATAAGAACGACACGACACGACACGACACTGATGGCAGTATGTGGCAGGGTGTACGTGTTAATCCAAGAAGTTTTGTTACAACTCATAATCTCATATAACGCAGCTAGCAGATTATGTTTTACAAGCAATATATAACATATTTTTTAAAAATAATTTTTATAATATGATAACAATCTTGATGCGTCAAAAGCCCACCATTACAGATACAATGTGAGCACAAAATGTCCCAATAATAAATATTTTATTATAATTCGGAAAATTTAATCCATTTCAATCATTTAGGTTGAAATTATAAGGATGTTGGTGGGCATCTCGTAGCCATACACGTATTAATTAATAAAATCATACGCAAGAGACAGTGGAGATAACTGAAAAAAAAACCTCCATTTTGTGTACGCCCAATATTTTTTATTTAATCCTTATATGTTTGATTTCTGTAATGCATGCACCCCACTGCTCATAAATTGCTTCCAAATTTGGTGAGATGAACTGCAATTATCCAAATTTGGAGGGGTCCAGCAAATCTCACGCTGATTAATTAAAATTTTCTCTCTAATAAAGAATTAAAACAAGAACAAGAACATCATTGGCATCTCCGCATCTCGTCATCGGATCTTTCTGTCCCTCTCTCTTTTCTTCAGAAGAAGTTGTCACTCATAACGTCGACAATTCAATATTGTGCTTCCTGTTTTTGATTTTTCTTTGATTACAGTCTAAGATACCAATAGCGTGCGTTGTTTGCCATCTGGCCCTAAGATATTTTCTACTTTCTATAACGTTCTTTTCTTTTCTTTATTATATATGTTATTATATGATCTCTGAATAGACCCCGTCTGGGTTTTCAGTTTTCAGTTTCAGCTTCTTCTTCTTCTTCTTGTTCTTCTCTTCAATTTAGGTACTTTCTTTCGACCATTTCTTTATTTGCTGATCATATGTTTGGTTGTTTGAAAAGACAAGGAAAATTAGAAAAAAAATACTGTAAATTGGAAAGCAGAACATTTATACTTCGTATATTTCATTCTTCCATTGATTATAAATTTATGTTACATTGAAGATGAAAACAGTTGGATTTTGTAAATTATTGACAATCCTAACTTGATTACACCTAGCTGTGAAGTTGCATATGATGATTAGTTGAATGAAGCTTTTGGGAGCCACGAATTTGTTACATATAAAAAATCTGGAGTTCAAATTTTTAATTTTCTTTTTTAGTTCTGATTTTGACATTTTTCAGCTTACAAGCTGAGATTAATTTTGTTTTAGCTAATGCCTTTCATTGGTAATTGTGAACAGAGAATGAGTGGTGTGCAACAAAGTTGTGAGCACAGGGAAGTGTCAGGTAAAACAATTCACAATGGAGAATCTTCTTCAAAGGAAGGGAAAACGAGGAGATTGTGGAACAAAGTGAAGTACCAGCTGGTAGAATATCATTCTTTGCCTGGGTTATTTAAGGGATAATGAGTACATTGTGGGTCATTATAGATCAGAGTGGCCTTTGAAGCAGATTTTGCTTAGTATATTCACCATCCATAATGAGACATTGAACGTTTGGACGTAAGTTTCTCTTCTATTCATCTGTATTTTCAGTTTATAACAGAATTGAGGATGATTTATCTTGTAAGTTTTTTGCTTGTTATATCTGAATTGATTGGATTCTTTTCTGTTAAAAGTATTTCATAATAAGCTAAGAGGCATGGTTAATCTGTCAAATAGTTTTAATTTCTGCTCTTCTTACGAGGACAGGAATTTATTTATTAATTTTGTGTTGAATGTTTCCATTTGCAAGAGAAAAGGAATGAATTTTCCGAAAGAAAAGAAAAACTCTACTTTTGCTTTTACTTATGCTTCTTCATACTTCTTCACCATATGTTTGGGAAGATGAATCAGACATTAGAAGATAATCATAGGAGGGTAAGATAATACAAGGGAAGTGAAGGAAATTGATTTCCCCTCCATTACTTTAAATAAATGTAGATATATTCAGTGCTGGAAACAGAGACTATCTTTAAACATTATCTGCTACGCTATTAATGTTGGAAGAAACCTACTCTAACTTCTGTATGGCAACAAATTTTCGAGTGACTTGTATTTATTCATAAAGAAAAGAAAAAGAAAACTGTTGTATCCAAATCACTCATTTGCTCCAACTTATTTTTATTTATATGTCTTCGGTTCCAGATATCATACCATTTGTAATTACTATGGGAATCCAAAGGTCTTGGTTACCTTTATCTGTAAGGCTAAGTTATAGGAGATAACTTGGACCCCCTGGTCTGCAATTGGAAACTTAATTTGTAGATATCATATCATGTTAAGTTTTGTTTATTTTTCAAATTGGTTAAAATGAAAAATTAGATAAAAACTTGTGGTTCAGAATGTTTATCTTGCAATCTTTGTTTCAGTGATTCCTTGGAAACTAGAAAATCTCACTGAAACCATGGTTAGGAGGAAATTATTTTACTAAAAAATTTTTGGTTGAAGTATTCCAGTTATTTCTAACAAAACACTACTGTAGTTTTTTTCTTTTTTTAATAAACTTGTGATTTAATATACTTGTTTATAAGTTGAATGTTGTTAAAATGTTGCTATGAGATTAGTTTTTAAGCTATCCAAGGATTAACAGCTATGAGATATTGAGATGTATGTGTCTCTTCCAATGACACGTAATCTTAAACTTTAAAAAACAAGTTGTTGGACTACTCATTACTTGATACTTGGTTTAGGGAATGAGTTTTCCTACTATAGCTTTTTTGAAGCATAATTTTGTTATGTGTTGCAGGCATTTGATTGGATTCTTCATTTTCCTTGCTCTTACCATATATACTGCAATGAAGGTTCCAAGGGTCGTTGATCTTCATTCTCTACAACATTTTCCTGAGGTGTTGAAAAATACAGATCTGCACAAATTGCGCACAGAACTCTCAACATGCCTTCCTTCTTTACCAAATATGCCCAATCTGCATAAACTTAGGGAAGAGTTAAAGACTACATTGCCTTCAATGGATTTATTTCCATCACTTTTGAGTTGGCATGTCATGGAACATTTATATAATTGTTTGCCCGAGCGATTCTCCCATGGAAACAACACTGAAGTTTGTGTTCTGGTAATGCTTCAAGGCTGATGGCTAATTTTTGAGATTACTATACAGTTGCATGATTTTGGTAGTTTTATTCATTGCGATTCTTTATGTTTTAACTTTCCGTATTATCCTTTTTAGTTGTAGAAACTGGCGATGTGGCGGAATATAGCAAAAGATAATGTTAATACTTACAAAATTTGGATCCAACTTTCTGTCCAAATGATGTGGTAGCTAATTTGGCTAGCTATATCACTTATGGTATCATCCTTTGTGTTGTTCCCATATTAACGGCCACAATGAATAATTAGGATCCCAACTTTATCAGTATAACATTATTGTATAGTAAAAAGGTTTCATGCCTAAATTTCTTCAACTCAGCACAGGCAGTGTTATCCATTCTGCTGCTTATTCGGTGCCATAATATTTGCAATATTTATATATTGTATAATTAGTCATGGATTGCATGCTTTAATGGAAAACATGACTTTTAACTGGAAGAAATGGCCTGGAAAGGTTGAGTTACTGTGCCCTTGTTGATGTGTTAAGGCATTACACATTGGTTGGAGGAAATGTAGAGTTCAACTTGTATTTTCTCACAGAGTTGTGCATGCATACTTTTGAGAGGTTTACCTAAAGTCTCCTTTGGTGTGTGTGCATATAACAGCTGTGTCACTTATTGTTGAAATTCTTTTGATTGCTGTCCATGCATTGTACAACATCAGAGTTGCAAATCTGTGAAGAATCTTATTCTTTATCTTCTTGATGTTGTATGAGAGTGTTGGCATTGTCTCAGTAACTTTTCTCTTGAAGCATTGCTGATGTTACATTAGTTGTGTTCTAAAAGTGTGTAAAACTGTGTCTTTCCATCTGTCTGAGCCTTCTGACTTTGGAACTTCTCATGATTAAGGGCTTGAAAGGCATTTTTAATCAATCCTGAAATATTGGGGATGCATTTTAATTCTGATATTGAAGTCTTTCAGCATTTTAATTCTGATATTGAAGTCTTTCAGCATTTTAAATTAAGGCTGTGTTGATTGACACATACTTGAAGCTTTATGATTTCTAGTAAGGGCATTATGAGCTCGGAGTTGGATACTATTAGTAGAAGCTTTTACTGAATTGATATTATGTGAAGATCTAGTCAAGTGTTACCAATGGTGATGTTTGGATGCAAGATCTCTTTGTCATTTGAGGCTACAACTTTTGACCTTTCTGCTTATGTATCTAAAGGATCATGCGAAGAGTGTCTAATTTCTTTGAAAGATATGCTTGCCCGTGCAGTTTGTGCTTTCTAGTAATTTTGTTTCTGTAGTTGGAGTTCTTGTTAGTGTAGAAATATACTAGTGTCGGCACTTATCTATTAACTTTTTAAGTTTTTTGATGTAGTTGTTACTTACATGGTGTTCCAGTCAGTTTGACTGAGAAAATCTTGTGCTCAAATCTGCTCTCATAGAATGTGTCTGCATTGGTATCCGTACTTTTGATTATATTTGGATCCATGTTACATACAAAAGGACATGTTAGAGTTTTAGTATTGTTTTTGGGTTCCATGTTTATTGAACCGATCTTAGTCTAAAAAATTCGAACTTTTTACTATTGATTCAGTTATTTCATCCAGGGAGTCTCATGCAGCTAATTACTCTTTTACTTTTGACTAAAGCAGCGCACCGTGAAGGAGGATGTAGCGAACATAATAGCACCTTTGATGGTCAGACCGATAACAAGGTGGCCATTTTTTGCTTTCATGGGTGGGGCCATGTTTTGCTTGCTGTCAAGCAGCACGTGCCACCTTCTCTCATGCCACTCCGAGCGATTATCATACATTATGCTCAGGCTTGATTATGCAGGAATAGCAGCTCTTATATCTACCTCCTTCTACCCTCCTGTCTACTATTCTTTTATGTGTAATCCCTTCTTTTGCAACCTCTACATGGGATTTATAACAGTTCTGGGAATTGCTACAGTCTTGTTTTCTCTCCTACCAGTATTTCAGAATCCTGAATTCCGTACCATTCGTGCATCACTCTTCTTCGGCATGGGCTTATCCGGGGTGGCACCAATTCTGCACAAGGTTATCATGTTCTGGCACCAGCCTGAGGCTCTCCACACAACTGGGTATGAGATTCTAATGGGGGTATTATATGGGTTAGGAGCACTGGTTTATGCCACAAGGATTCCAGAACGATGGATGCCTGGGAAATTTGACATTGCTGGGCATAGCCATCAGCTCTTTCACATATTGGTTGTGGCCGGGGCATACACTCATTATCGTGCAGGCCTGGTTTACCTGAAGTGGCGGGACATGGAAGGATGTTGAAGAAGTGCAGTTAGAATAATTGATCAGTAGCTGAAGTGGGAACTAGGGAGTAAAAATATATCTTGCAAATAACTTGTTAGTGGGATGGATCCCCATTGTTACTGTAATTATAGTACTTGATGAGTTGATCAAGTAAATTTAATTGTATATCATAGTTGAGCCAGAATTGTCAGAGGATCACATGATGGGGGCCCAAATGTTGTCTGAGGCTCTGAGCCGTCGCTTTGTCTGTGGGTGCCTACAAGGACCCTTCCTGCAATTAAATTGACTCAACGTGGATGCCTGCCTCTGATTAGACTTTTTTAAATATCGAAATGTTTTGTTTGTTGCTTGCAAAATCAATCAAGAAATATGGAAAATTAAACTGGGCCGCTGTGGTTTTATTGGAATTTTATGGAGTTAAATGATTCATGCAGGTCATATACAAATAAATTTCACATAACCATTTTTGAGTGAATGTTATGGTTGACATATTATGAGTCACGGTTTTAATGTTTGATAAGTGGAGAGATTTTAAAGGGGCTGTAATAAGATAGTGTGATAGTTTTCAATATTGAAAATGAAAGTGACGCCTGCAAAACAATATCAGGACGTTCAAATTTTAAAAAATATAGCATAGTTTAATTTGAGTTATTTACATATTCAATTATCAGATGTTAAAAAACTGACAAAGCAATAGTTTCTAACTCAATTTGAGAAGAGGTCGCTTGGTAATGCAAAGTGCTTTTCCTCAGGTTTATGAGCTCATTCTGGTAGAGATTGAGATTCTGATATTAAATAAAATCGTGACTCCCGCTTGGATGATAAAAGAACTGGATTTCAACAATGGAGTATGAAATTTATGACTGACTTGTTGAAATTACCATTAAAGAAGCAAATATTGGAATTTATTTGGTTTTTTGAAATCCGTGTAATTCCATTTATTTAGTTGATAAAAACTTATTCAACTTATTAGTTTTTTCAACTTAATTTCTATTTTCAGTTTTTTTCTTAAAATTCAGTTAATTGAAAGAGCTATACTTTTTTACTTTTCACTTAATGGAGTCATTATCTTTATATATTATTTATAATTATATCCCTACCCATTTACATAACCTATTTTCAATTTACCTTTTTATTCCCCCATAATTACCTTTATATATATATATTCTTGAAAATTAAAAAATTTGAGTCCAAAAATAAGTAGAGTAAAAGTAATATAATCCTACGGGTGTAATAATAAATAGAGTAATTATATACTTATTTACGATCTTATTAATCATTTTACTATCTTTTATAAATATAATGTATAGTATGAATATTATATAAATAATACGAATACCATATATAATTTTAATAAATATAATAAAGTGATTAGGAAGTTTATGAGTAAGCATAATGTTATTAAAAAAAATAAAAAAAATTATTGATTATAATTTGGAGAAAATTGAGATTTTGATTGATTATTTTTAAACATTATCTTTGTTGACTCTTACTGACAAAATCTTTAGATAAATATTTTATTAATTTGTTGGTGTATCACAGAGTCATGTGTTTCACAGTTTTAATTAATTTCAATAACATATCAATTAAGCAGACAATTAACCGTAAAGAACGGCAAAACACAAAGTTCATGAAGAAAACCTAGTCCAAACTGTCGGCACTCCACTTCAACGTGTCATTCCCGCTGACCCACACGTAAGTTATAGTCCAACGGAGTTCACGCCATACTTTTAACCTTTTAATCACATCCCGCGCATTTTAGCACCCACGGCGCCACTAAACCGACGCTTCCTACTTAAATAGCACAACCAAACTTTAGCCTCTTAGCCACACCAATCTTGTCTGCAAATCCCCCTAAATTTAGGTCAAGCAAAGACAAAGAACACAGATGTCACTCTACAACTGAGCGAGCCACTCACTGAGTCAAAGATTTATATAGTTTACTACACTGAACAATGTTCTCTCAAGAGTACTCTTCTTCTTCAATGGCGAAACCAAGTACACGTCACAAATCCTCACTTTCAGATGGCTGTCTCTTTCTTTCCGGAGCATTTGTTGCTCTACTACTTGTTTGGTCTTTCTCCACTTTTTCTTCCTCTATTCAGCGTTTTGATGCTCTCTCCGAATCGAAGGCTGCAAGTGATCGACAACAAGGAGGCTGCGATATGGGAGGTGTTAATTTACGATACGACCCTCCGGATGAAACGTTCTACGACGACCCGCAGTTGAGTTACACTATTGGGAAGAAAGTTAAAAACTGGGACGAGAAAAGAAGAGAGTGGCTGAAGTATCATCCGTCGTTCGCCGCCGGAGCGGCTGAGAGGATTGTTATGGTGACGGGATCACAGCCGTCGCCGTGTACGAATCCCATTGGTGATCATTTACTTTTGAGGTTCTTTAAAAACAAGGTTGATTACTGTAGGATCCACGGATATGATATTTTTTACAACAACGTGTTACTGAATCCGAAGATGAACTCGTTCTGGGCCAAGATACCGATAGTCAAAGCGGCGATGCTGGCTCACCCGGAAGCCGAGTGGATCTGGTGGGTGGACTCGGATGCTTTGTTCTCCGACATGGAGTTCAAGCTCCCCTTACATAGGTACAAGAACCACAACGTCGTCGTTCACGGGTGGCCTCGGATGATATACGAGGATAAAAGTTGGACCAGCTTAAACGCCGGCGTTTTTCTCATAAGGAACTGTCAATGGTCTATGGATTTCTTGGAGACATGGGCTAACATGGGTCCCATCAGCCCGGATTACTCGAAATGGGGTCATATTCAACGATCAACGTTCAAGGACAAACTCTTCCCGGAATCAGACGATCCAGGCGGCTCTGATTTATTTACTATACAAAGAGAAAGAAAAATATTATGACAACATTTATTTAGAAGGCGTATTTTATTTCGAAGGTTATTGGGTTGAGATACTGCCGACGTATGATAATATAACGGAGAAATATATAGAGATAGAGCGAGGGTCGCGCACGTTAAGGAGGAGGCACGCGGAGAAGGTGAGTGAGTTCTACGGTGCGGAGAGGGAACAGTATCTGAAGGACGCCGGGAGCGGGAGATGGAGCTGGAGGAGGCCGTTTATCACGCACTTTACGGGGTGCCAACCGTGCAGTGGGGACCACAATCAGATGTATTCTGGAGAGACGTGTTGGAGCGGGATGGTGAAGGCGTTAAATTTTGCGGATAATCAGGTGCTTAAAAAATATGGTTTCGTGCACCCGAATTTACGTGATTCGAGCTTGGTTTCTCCTGTGCCGTTCGATTATCCTGATGAAGGTCCCTGGGGATAAGGTAAATATTTGTATGTTTGTAGTTTTATTTTATTCTAGGTAGGATGTATTGAAAACATTTAAAATTATGAACAGGTTTTTCCTCCCAAATGGGAATTTCTTATTATTTTACCTATTTCATGAAAAACAGCTTAATATAATGTTTGAATAGGTTTAGGTAAAATATTTATGGTCCCTGGGGTAGAGTTAAGGTTGTATTAAATTAAGTTACTACTGTGATATTGGGTTTATAAGTGGGGAGTGGGGCCTAGATATCATTAATCTTTTCTTTGTTATGATGGGTGAAGTTGTCAAAATTGGAGCTGAAGAGAGGCGAGAGTGGATTTTATATTAATAATTTAATCTCTATTAAGATCTCATAAGAAATGATAGTTATGACACCATCAAGGAGTGGCATTTCATAAATTACAGTTGCTGAATGCATCATAATGGAACCCCAAGGGGCTCCCTTTAGGTTCAAACCACCTTAGTCCACTTACCACCTTCTAACTTACCCTAAGAAAATATTGAGTTTATAAAATGTTTAATAGGTTTTAAAGATTAGTTGAAATGTGCATAAACCGATTTGAACACTCAATTATAAAATATATATATATATATATATCATAATGCACATGGTAATTACTTTTGAAAACAAATCCAAGTAAAAAAAAAATATGGGGAGTTAATAATGATGGTAAAAACTGATAAGATTCTTCAATTTTAGTTGAAGGTTGTGGGAGTTAAAGAGTATGAGTGTCGACAGAGTATTAGCATCTTGGATTAATTATCAATTGTTTCTTTAGCTTTAGCTTTTTTCACTTTACATATAAAAGTAGTCTATTATCTTCTCCTTTGGGGGCATAAAAAAGTGCTTGATTGAAGGATAATTCTTCATGTGTTAACACTTTTGCATGATGGAAGCATGATGATGTTGGGTGGGTAAATAAAGAATGGCATATTAATGGCTTTTGCTGGTACTTGACTTGACTAAGCACGCACCAAAGGGACTTTAAATCTTTGGATACTGATGTGCTCACTTTACCACCACTAGTATCATTTATATTCAGCATTGCCTAAGTTGGTAGTGGAGATTGAGTTATATAATGAAACGGACATATTAACTTTTCTCTTCATGTCAAAATTGGCATAGGATCATGCTCCTCCATGTACATTTCTTGCCGTGCTCATATTGCTTTGAATTGGTTTGAGGGTAATACTACGTTGACAAACGAATTTTACAAATTTTCTCCTACAAACCCAACGTGACAACTGATAATTGGTTTCTGATAAATTTTTCTGGCTGATGAATTTATTAAAAACCAATTATCAACTACCATGTCAAATTTTTGAGATTCGTTGTCAACATGTATTTATTGTTGGTTTAAAAGCAAGATATCTTTTTAGAAACATACATTGATCACCAAATGAAGATCATCCTTCCCCTTGAATCCTGAAGCCTATAAATATCACTAAAGTACCTGCAAACTTAACTTAAACTATACAAAAGGTGAAGTATTACTTGTTTTTTGTAACTATAGGAATAATATATTATGTTTATTTCGCTTCATGGCTACCTTTTTTTCAAATTTTTATTTTTTTTTTTTTTTTTGGGTGAAGCACCTTTTATCTTATGATCAGGTGCTGGGGCCTTTGGTATGGAAAATCTTAAAACCTTAATGGTCTTATAACTTGTTGAAAATCATGACAGATTAATCACAGAAGAGCTAAGCTAGGCGATCATGGAATTTGATGCATATAAGCATTAGAATTTCCAAAACCTGTTTCACTTCATCAACATCTTGCATAACGAGGTTATCCCGCAACTTTTAGTTGATTTTTACTTCCGGATTAATTATTTCGATTGTAATGCTTTATGGGGCATGGTTGTTTAAATGCTGAAAGATGTATAGAAGTGTAGCCAGTTAGATTATAAAAG
The DNA here is from genome assembly GCA_026229545.1 of Pistacia atlantica. Lineage (NCBI taxonomy): Eukaryota > Viridiplantae > Streptophyta > Magnoliopsida > Sapindales > Anacardiaceae > Pistacia > Pistacia atlantica. The sequence goes on along the minus strand of CM047901.1, from coordinate 20,550,659 downwards.
ATTTCAGCGTCTAAAATAATTGTCACCTTGTGTAACATGAAGATGCAGACTCTGATTAATAAAAGTTCACCTTAGAAGCAGCTATAATTTTTGCATGAAAGCAGGAAGTCTCTCTTGCTCTCCCTACATAAAAGATGCAATAACACAAGTTGAAATGAAGGAGTCATCATCGTGAAACAAATATTTCTTTTAACCAATACTTAAAGAATCGTTGGCAGAACAGGGAATGGGATGATAATTACATCATCTCAACTGCACATAAAATGGACCACCACCATTTCAAATTGTTATTACAGTTAATAAATAATAATTAGAAATAAAGGAATCTTAATTATAAATTATTTACGACAACTTCTATGATTTCAAATTAAGATATTACTCAAATTCCTCCATTAACATCTTTTGAATAAGAGTGGTGCTTGCCTTTCTAAATTTGTTTAACTCAAGTCTCATATCCCAGTTGATGAAATATTAACTAGTACAAAAGTACTAATCATCCAAGTCACATCGTTTAATATAATAAGCGAGTTATTATTACCTTTCAACAGAGCTCACCATCTCTCTTTAACAAGTTCCACTTGGGCGTTAGTATTTATAATATTAAAATCAATGTTTTAAAACCCGGCTCGGTTTGGCCGACTGAATTGATTCGATCAGAAAATAGCCTTAAAACTGAGAGTGTGAATTCATCCCGTATGACCTGCGGTTGGACCAGGTTTACTGTAGCAACTTGTCGGTTCAACCAGTTTTGGGGGAAAACCGGGTGAATCCCAATTTCAAATCACGATGACTTTTGGCTTGCATTCGATTGTCAAACAGGAATCGGGGATAGGGGGTTTTGAGGGGTGGATCACGGTGAGTCAGGTGGTGTTGTCCAATTAAGTTTGAGTCACTAGAGTCGCCAGAATTTGGCCAAAAAATGGTGAAACCCTAGCTTTTGATTGCCAGCGATTAGTGGGTGGAATGGCTTGAGAACTTTAGGAGTTTTGTAAGGGAGTAGGCGGTGAGTCTAAGGGTGGTGGTGGTTGGAGTTGTCATTGCTCAAAACGGTTAAAATTAAGCAAAAGACAGCCAATGTTGTTGTGGTCGACGATCGGCAAGTGATGAAAGTGGGATAAAGGATATGGTTTTGAAGAGGAGAGGATGAGGATTCCAATGGTGGTGAGAGGGTGATTTTGGTTGAGAAAACAACAAAAAAAAGGGAAAAAAGGCCGGCATCGACACATGCTAAAATGCGCTGAAAATTTTTTTTCTCACGTTTGTGTCACCAATTTGACCTGTCAGTTAAACCAGTTAATCCGAGACCCAACTACTTTGATAGATTGGTTTTTAAAACATTGACCAAAATATAAAATGCATGATGTACATGAGTACATCATTGCAAAATATGGAAAAAGAGAGAATAAAGAGGTTAATCATCATCAAATTATATGCAATTACGTTCACAACGAAGAGTAAATTAACATCAAAGCCCGTCCTAATTTTTCCACAATTTCGAGTCCTGTCACATAATTATATTGAAGCAATAATCTGCAAATGATTACAGAATCATACCAAGACATGGAAAGCTCCACGAATGCTGATTACACTTTTATCACAGGTGTACCATTTGTAAGGTCGGTGCTAACCATATTAAAGGCAGGAGAGAAGCATTATCACAAAATCTCTCAAGTATAAAGGAACTATTCTGTAACCATGGCATTCACATCATCATCATCACCATCTCCGAGGGACACTTCATTCATGTACTGACTCTGGTACTCCATCAAATACTGTGTTGATCTCTGCACATCCAAAAATAAGCGGTACACACGATCAATGTCCTGAATCTCCACAATCTTTCCCTTCCGTTTCTGACATGCTAAAGCAGCAGCGGAGATGAGATGAATAGCATATCTCAAGGATGTTCCTTCACCAACACGAGTCAGCAATTGCTTTGCATCTTCGGTCATTTCCACATCTTCCTCCTGGCACCTGATGTCTAGAATTTTGCGCATTTCATCCCTTGTATAAGGTTTAGTTGAGATGATGAGTAGGCGATCGAGGAGATCCATTGGAATTCCATGAGCAGCTTTGTAGTTAGTACCCCTGATTCTGGTAATCCCTCTGTTGGTAGCAACAACTAATATTGGAGCCATCTCATTCTCCAGAGCACGGTTCAGGAAGGAAAAGCACTCAACGTCAAGCATGTGCACCTCATCAATGAACAGGACACCTGGCACAATTTCTGCCTTCCCTTCCTCCCTCCACTCCGCTACCTTCGTGTCAATTTGGTCTCGTACTTCTGCACGAATTTCACCAGTGTCACCAGTGAAGAGAGCCAAAAATCCCTGTGTTCTGAGAAAAAGAGATAATGAAGTTAAAGAAAAGAAAAAATTATGGAAAATAATAAGCCCTCTAACAAGTTCAAAGACTCTCATCATTATACTACCTGGAAATCTAAATTATTAAGAAGCTTGTACACTAGGCTGACAAAAAAATTATCTTCAAATGTCAAAAAATAACAACTTTAGATAAAATATCTCCTCTACAACAGTCATGCCAGAGAGAGAGTTGAACAATATAACTGTTAATCGTTACAGTTTATAGAGTTAAAGAAGGAATAACAAAAAGTTAAAGTGACCATTAAAAGTTGACTATTCCTCATTGTAAAACAACTATCACATAAATTAAGCAGCTGTCAATCTGTTGCTTTCATCGTTGCCTTAAGAAATTAAGTTGATGAGTACCCTAGCAACTACCAACTTAAGAACCTTGAGCGATGATGCTCTATTAGTAAAAGAAAGCTACCTGGAAAGGTTGTAAGCAAAAGAAAAACTAAAGAATTCTGTTATCTCAGGTATCCAAATGTATTTCTTTTTCTTGATGTTTGAATTATAAGTTCTTTCAAGGCATCTATAGAGCTAAGAATTTTGTCTTTCTATTTAATTAACCTCCACTTTATGACGTATTTCTTTTTGTCAATAAGGAATGTTAAAGCTTTACCAGCAAATACGTTATTTATTTCAGGTCACTGATGCAATTTGAGCTTCATATTTTATTGAGCACACAGTTATGTACAAAAGTCCCAGGACCCTATCATGCTTTTAATGACTCAATTTGGTAGGGAGTCAATTCTTAACTGTTTCTTTAAACTGATATCTACAGTAATGACAATTTAAATATAAGAATAAAAATTTCAAATTTCCAATGTTAGTACTTGGATTAGTACACATTGGTTAGTGCACATAACATTACTCTAAATATAAAGATATGCTTATGAATTTTTAACCAGCTAGACTTTTATCCACTGGTCCTCCAAGTCTAGTTTGTCATTCTCAAGCAAGCTGTTTCCACTTTCAAAAATAATGTATCTTTCAATATTTCAATTGTCCACCAATTTGAACCAAGTCTCCTAACTACAAAAGGTTGCATGGCACAGTGATAGCTCTTCGTTCAAACTCAGAGCACTGCAAAGGGATTTCTAGATTATTAGCAAGGGTTTTGTTATCCTATTTATCAACATTTGCAAAATATTTCCTTCTCAACATCCTCTTGCTATGTTTCCAATATTTCAACATTTACCCCACTACCATTATCTATAATTAAATCTCTATCCAACTTTGCTTTTTGCTTTCTCAACTCTCTCTTGCACTGACAACCACTAAATCATCTTCCCATCTTCTTCCAGCCTAGGCCCAAAATCTTTAAAGTCAATACACACCAAGAGAAATTGATATCCCTATTGTTCTCACCCAGCATTACCCATCTTATTACGCTCAACTCTGCAACCAACCCCAAAAATACCAATCTCTTACCCTTCAATTTCGATGCCATATCAAAATCTCTTTAAAGCTGTTCCTTTCTCTCATCTTTTTATTTTGTTTATTAAACCTTAAAACATATGTCTAACTTTATTTTTAGAGTGTCCACAATTTCCAAGGTCTCTGATTAATTTATAGATACTAACACTTAAAAAAAATGTTTGCAAACTATCTACAGCTAACAGCATAACCAAATCATTCAAATAAAATTTTAACTTCAAAGCATAAAACAGCAACTAAGAAATAGAAATACCTGCTGTTGATTACATCAATCTCATGAAGCGTTACACAATGCACAACCTCTTTCCTCTTCTGCAGCTCCCCATCAGGACACTGAACAAACTTAGTTTGAGGTCCCATAGCATCATAGTCTCTGGACCTCGAAAACGATCTCCCAAGCTTCGTAATCTTCCCAGAAACTTTATCAATCGCAATCACGTCCCCACTCTGTACCTTCTCCTTCCCCAACGCCTCAATCATCTTCGTTCCCCAAATCATAAACGGTCTCCATCTCCGTCGTTTTGAGGGTCAACTTTCCCGTCTTCGCTGCAACTCCTGCTGTCGCAGGGCGGTCAATTTGGACCTCAACAACTTCCCCTTCAATGACTTCAGTTTCTTCTTTAATTCTGACTCCAATAGCCTTTCGAAAGGATTGCGTTAAAGCTTCTGTTTTCGACATTTCGAGGGAGAAAATCTCCGAGCCAGTGATCATGGCGAAGGGGGTTTCGAGTCCGAGGGATTTTGCCATGCCCATTGCTATGGCGGTTTTCCCGGTTCCGGGTTGGCCCGCTATGAGGATGGCCCGACCGGCGATTTTTCCATCTCTAATCATCTGAAGGATAACACCAGCAGCTTTGCGGGCCGAAACTTGGCCCACCATGCCCTCCGATATATCCCGCGGTTCTAAGGTGTTGTCAAGACCCAGACCCCGGATGTGGGAGTGTGCGCCTATACGCTCGATTCGAGTTAAGTCTCGTGATTCTGAGAGCTTCAGTTCAGCCATTGTTAGCGAAGGACACAAAAATCTGGTTAGGGTTTAGGGTTTTGTAGTTCTGTGTAACTCACGGCAGCTTGAGGGAATGATAGGACAAAAAGGTAAATGTAGATGCAGCTGAGAAAAAGGGCAGGAACGTAAATGGATACGCCCGTGCTTTTTATAGCCAAATTGGTTGTCCTCAGACAACGAGCAACCATTTTAAAAGTAAATTATACCGATAAACATTTCTCTATATATTCTTTCAATCTTTTAAGGTAATAATTTATAATTAATTAAGCATATAATTAATTAATAAGATCTATGTGAATTTATATAAAATTTATTATAAACTGATTAATTATAAACTATCATGTTAAAATTATGAAAAAAGTTTATGAGAGAAGATTGTTAGTTATAATATTATTCAAACCTAATATATTAATATAATTTTTAATAATTAAAATTTCACATCAATTTTTAACAAAATTTATATGATTTTTTATTTAAGTTATACTATTACATTTTGATTTATGGGATTAGTGTACTGATTTTTTGTGTAAAATTATTAGGATATATAAATTCAAAACAATTTTTTTTAAAGAAAATGAGTGTCATAAACACTTTTTAAAGGTATAAATACCTTCGGTTTTTTTTTTTTGTTTCTATGTAATTTAAATATGGGTGGGGCAGTTGCATAAAAGAAAGGAAACTCTTCGTACCAATTTTCTAAATACAACGATTATTAAATTAATAAAAATATAACAATTTTTTTTTTTTTAATAAGTTGAATCTCCAACATAACTTGCATGAAATATTAATCGGTTTAATTTATTAGTAAAAATAATCAGTTTTGATATAGCCCATGGCAATTACCATATAAGCACGAAACCTCATCCAAAGCTGGTTTGGCATTTGTTTGTTGGAGTTGCAACCCTTCGTAAGCCCATATGCTCTAATCAAACTTTAGTATCATTCCAAATGTAATCAACTTTGTCTACTTTCGATTAAACTTAAAATAATTTTACAAATTAGATTTGAGTTCATATATGAAAAACCCACAAATTAATTCACTACCTAGAATGAAAAACAATCGTCTTTGTCTTTTCATAAAATTATCTCTTCACTCCCATGTTTAAACAATAATGAGTGCCATCTCCAACTCCCTCTACAGTGGCTTCAATCTTGAATAATAGGATTAACTAGCCTGAGCTTGGTCACTATTTTCCATACTAGAATGATCATTATCACAATTTCCTCTGTTATTAGAGGACTCAAAGCTTTGACCTTCATCGACTTTCTCACTGCCTGAGGACAACTTCAACTGTTCCTTGGCCACCCTCTTTGCCAACCTCCTATTCTTTAGCTTCTTCTGCTTGCTGCAACCAACCTGCCCCACCTGACCAAACGCTTGTTAAATGAATCAAAATTTTCTTTACAATAACCATGTCATTTAAACTTAATTATAGGAATCTTACCAAACTTGTCTTTTGTAACCTCACATTCCTGATGGACATTTTGTCGAACACCTGGTTGTTGAATTTCATCTCTACCATCATTATCGTTTTCGTCCTCTTTTTTGTCGTTGGCAGCAAAGGCCCAATGATTTTGCTTCTACCAGAAGCATCTTCCTTGAGTTTCTTCTTACGAAGTCTCTTGCGTTGAGCCCTGCTCAGCTTTTGAGGCTCACATTCACCACCCTCACCATTATTATCGTCAACGTCATCACCACCATCACTTGAGGAACCTGTCCTCACAAAATCATCTGCATTTGTTTTAAAAATTAATATTTACCAAGGGGAATAATATCCATACACAATTTGCAAAAATAACATTACAGATTTTTAGTATTTATCGATGTTTCAAGTACCAAACCTAGATTTATAAGTTCCACGTCGAAATCTTCTAATGGGTGACCGGGTTTTTCCTCTTCATCCACTGCCTGTATTATCAATTATGAGATATAATCCCAATTAGATTGTTATTTAAAAAAAAAAAAATCAGGAAGGAAAAATTACTTGGGGTGGTGATGATGGAGGGTAAAGAGTGTTAAGAACGGCTTCATGGAACTTTCGCCGTTTCTCTTCACGACGCATCACGATAAGTGGGTGTGTGAAAATTGCTCTTCTTTAATGATAGTAGACGTGTCTTATTTAAGCAGTTCAATATACAGTACTGAAATTGGTTAAAAGGCTATTACTCAATATTTTTAAATGCTTTAAAGAATTTTATGGTATCGGTCATGAATTTATCTTGCAACTGTAGAACTTACTAGAAGATTGTCAGCAAAAACATCGATGAACTGGTGCCGAATGCAATTAAGAGCGTATCTCAAAAACACAGAAGGTGCATGGCATATGTGGACAAAATGACTATAATTAGCCATATCCCATATTCAGATTTCATTCCACTACGGCGCTGCCACTTTATTTCAACGCTTGTTTACAGAACTCCAATACAAAAAGTTTTATTTGCTCAATGTTACCTGCAACAGGAAGTAACAGGCTCTTCATCTTCACGGCCACTAGAAAGGGCATGTGAAACCAAACTCAGGCAATTCGCAGATCGGGGCTCTGGAGAAGTGATCACAAAGGTTCTTGAGAAATCCATCTTGCGAACATGGCCAAACATTCCTTAGGCTGGTATTCTGGAGCTGTGTGGCCCGCTCCCTGCACAATCGAAAACATTGTAAACAAAACTTTACTAATCAGAAACTGTAATTGGCACTAGAGGTAAGGTTAGAAATTCAATTCTTTATTACCTTTACAGTTGCAAATGTGAAGTTGTTGGTGTATTCCCTGGAATATCTGCATTAGAATGAAAGGACTGTAGTAAAAGCAGAAATTTATTTCATTTAGAGCTGCATTGCATTAGTAGAACAATATATCTATGTAATTATTTTACACTACCCTGCAACTTGACCATCAACCAGCCATGGCCTCCACTCGTCGACAACAGAAAAATTTAAAGCCTTGATCCAGGATTGGGTGCCCAAGTAGGGAATAGCCATGTCATGATCACCACTGCAGAGTATAATTGAGTCGACAATCAGAAAACTAGGCCACGCTATTATTGATTTACTTTTCTTCTGTAAAGGATGGAAACTGTAAAGTTGTGGAGGCAGTAAAAAACCTGTATATTAGGGCTCGGTAACCTCTCTTATTAAGACGCAGATGATAGCTCAAAAGACTCTTGGCATCATGTTCGTAATCTAAGCTTCTGTTACACCTTATCCATTCCTTGATTGTTCCCTGAATTACATTATAGAAATTACACACAAGGTTGTTCCTAGAATAATGATAATTATTTCAGGTAGCTGCAGCTTCTTACCATTCGAACGCGAAGCGCCTTTTGGACGCTGATATCATTCGCCCACTTGTTGCAAAGAAAATTATTGTAGTACTGAAATATTTATGCAACAAATGAAGTCAAACATCTGAACTCATTTATTTAAATGATAGCAGTGAAAGGTTTACCCTGCACTCATGAGGATCAACCGGCATAAACAAGGACTCCTCGTATTCTTCCAGGAGATATCTGTAATAACGGGCATCCTCCTTATTTAGTTTTCTTGAGATTGGAGTGCACTTTTTTTCCAAGATGTGTGCATGATTCACTCGTTTAGTGCACTACAACAGGCAAAATTGTTCACGGAATCAACAAAGCAAACAAAAATCAAGAAACGTGATCTTTAAAACTAGAAAACATATCAGCATTTTCACCTCATAGATAGCTTTAAGATCCTTTGCACATTGTACATTGCTCTTGTCTACTTCTACATATTCTCCTCTGCAATTCCTTTTCGCCGACTGGTAGAAATGCACAACTTAGAACTTTCTCGGATTGCGCGGAACTAAGCTAACATGTGACTAGAAAACTTTCATGTAATTTGATGGCAATTTGTATGAAATACCCTAGGATTACAACTGAAAGGAAGTTAAAATTGACCTGGTAGAGTTCATCAGAAATAAGTGCCATGCGATGAGCAAATGGAACTTTTGAATTGTCATCAAATTTTGAATCTGTTGCTGGGTTACCCAGCACATAACCCTGAAACGGTTTGTGGGCATGTTCATTGCTGCATAAAACCAAAGACACCAAGCAACAAGGTAATTTTGAGGATACTAGAATACATACTTTGAGATTGATTGGTGGTTCATGCCCAACTTCAATGCCTGCAGAGTCATTATAAACTTTGGAACTGGCCATAATCAAGAAGGGTTGGGGAATTGAGAAAGGCACCATCCAAGATTACCAGCTGATATTTTACTTGAAATGATCGGAACGATCCTTCCAGAATGTGAGTCACCGGCAACATAGAGGGGATTTCTAATAAATTTTGGGTGTCTCAGCAACCACTGTATAGCCAACCAGTACTAATTTCAGTAAATGATTTATCAACAACAGAAGTGCAAGGAAGGCGCCATGTACCTTAAATTTAATTAAACTATAAACCACGTCTGTTATCTTAAGATATTATTATGATTGGATTAAATCAAAATGTTTTCACACCTTTCTCAGAAATTCATAACTTTGGTTTGGCAAACTTTGTGTCTCCAGTCTTGGAACCTTGGAAGCTCCTTGAATAGGAGAATCCAGTGCCTACTGGTGCATCCAAGAAGATTATACTGGAGACCTGGAAATGCATCAAATAGTCGGTTGGAAATCATAAAAAACAACCAAAAATAACAGCTATAATCTCTCATCACTCGGTCAATAAATCTTCTGCACCTTTGTCCATGAATGCGGATGCAGTGCCATGGTTGGTAAGCTGCCATTATACTTGACAATGTCAAAACGTATAGGGCCTGCATAAGTATGAAATGCATCAAAAAGCTCTTTCATAAAAAATGAGACTTATATTCTATTTTAGGTACCTTTTGACAGCAAAAAGAATATTAAAAAGAAGAAATAAGTGGAACACCTATCTCAAAAGCAAGTCCGGAGAAGGCAGAGCAACCAGGGCCTCCAGTGAGCCAAAGCACCAGGGGATCCTCACTTGGATTTCCTTCAGATTCTATAAAATAGTAGAAGAGTTGAACATCTTGGTTCTCATCCACGCCAATATATCTATATATAAACATTGTACTAGTTATAAAAAATTTAAGTGCATATTATCTCTTATTCTCCTTGTTTGATCATTCCAAAGGGTTTACTGAATCTATGAAATGAAACAATGTATGTGAAATTGAAAAACAAACTCACCCAGTTTCAAGCTTGAAGGGAAGGGAACCGGAAAATCCAGGAATATACTTAATGGTCGACAAAGAAACCGTAGGCCTTAATAACAACAGTAACATAATAAAATAGAGGTATCCCAAATTGCTGAAGTTGGTCCAATCAATGTCAATGTTCTGCTTATGAATTTGCACTTTCATTTTGGCCAATTGTTCATAAAATTTTTTATTGCTGATAGGATTTGAATTTCTACCCTTCTCTGCCTTATGGCTGAGAAAGATGAGTGTAAAGGAGATTTGATATCCCTCGGAAGAAGAAGACGAAGACGAAGAGCTTGTTTTTGGACTTGCTGCATGGCTGATACAGATGTTCATGGTTTTGATGATGCGTTATCTATTTTGGGTTGTAAGTTAGTTCTAAGTTACATAGGCAATCACGTGGGCCATCTTTGTCTCATCTTGCACAAAATGGTGAGGATAGATGCATATTCTCATCATTGTACTGCAGAATCAAACAAATGTATATTATTACTTGTTTTCTTCTTCTTTGAAACAATTTCTGTTTCTTACACCATCAAATTGATGAAGCAAAGTTTGTAACTATGAAAATGGAGTTCTATGTTTAACTTTTCTGTCACACGGTGATTCTTTTCATATTTAGTTTCTGAAGGTCATTACAAAGCAAATAACCTATTAAGGTTGCTCACTTTGTCTACAATGGCGGACCAAAATTAGTGTCTTTAAGTGGCCATGGCCATTACAAAATTTCTTAAGAGTTTGGTTTCCTTAAATAAAGTGATCTTAGAGGAGGAAAAAATTAAGGCAGTGGGGTCAGTCCTAAATTGCCAAACTTAAAACTCATCAAGGGGTTACATCTATTGTTCCTATATCCAATCAATTGGGATAGAGCAAATGAAATCTGGATTTTGTTGGTGAACTTTCAATATCTCAAGTCAAGGATTTGGTTACACTTAACATTAAAGAATTAGGTAATCAACCAATTTCAATCATGATCTCAATCCATCCTTTATTCATCTCATTCTCTTTATATATGTGTACAAATGGTTGTGATAAGTGGAGCACAATGAGTTTTTAAGAACTCAAGCAATTTGCAGATCGGGGTTCTGGAGCTAGAGCGGGTTCTTGAGAAGTCCATCTCTTGAACATAGCAAAACATTGCTTAGGCTGGTATTCTGGAGCTGGGTAACCAGCTAGTTTTACCAATCAGAAACTGCAATTGGCACTTGAGTAATGGTTAGAGAATCCAATTCTTGAATACCTTCACTGTTGGAGTATTCCCTCGAATAGCTGCATTAGAATTTAGGACTTGAGTAAAAGCAGAAAATCAATTTTTTTAAAGCTTCATTGCATTAGTAGAATAATATATCTACATAGTTTATAGTGCTAACCTGCAACTTCACCATCAACAATAGAAAAATTCAACAATAAAATAAAACAATTGGACATATTTGTTGATGTGTTTAGCACTTGTTCTTTTTATACTTATTGGTCTATAAGTAAAGTGATTTGAACGTTCATCAAATCGTATTCTTTATCATATAAAAGTGGCCACTCTCTAATAACCATGAAGCTTATAAAATTATTTGGAAAAATAGTTCAATATGTAGTATCTTAATGTCTATAATTAAGAAAAAGAAAAAGTTAAAGTTAATGGCTCCAATAATGGATTATTAAATATTGATGAATCTAAATTGTCGAAGCATTGTTTGATAAACTGAAATCGACCTACCTCTCTATAATGTAATAATACGTGGAGCTGCATAATTTTTACAGTGAGAAAACCTTAGCACTTGCTTATATAAAACAATTGAATTGTAATAAAGAAGTTTTACGTACCAATCAAATTTATAAAAACACCCACTACTTAGGTTATGAGGTTCTATCAATCGCAATCTTCTGCGGGTCCAAAATGCAAATTAGGTCAACTTTTCTATGTCTTCCTTCGCTTTAGTAAGTAAGATGTTGTACCTGACTTATGGAAAATGCTAAATTATAGGATTATGTTATTGATAAGTTCAATTTGATTAAAATGTTTAATATGATTTAAGTTATTCTTATCGACACAACAATAATTATATATTATTGAATTGATAGTTTGAAATAACCCAGGGCCATCAGATTATGATCTTAGCTTGATTTAATTTGATAGGACCCGACCATTATTTTTCCTTTTGGGGTAATATTGCCCAAGAAATGAGGATCTACCCCGTTTGAAAGACAATTGAGATTATATTTAACCCACTAATACAGAAATATACTTCTTAACACAAGGGTATAATTATATTTCCATTACTACTTAAATATATATAATCTAAAACCAATTTTTTTCCATAGCATTGAGTCCAGCCTTTAATTTGAGTTTTGTCATTTGGGTTCAATTTATACTGATTAAGCCTCGATGTCTCAGACGAGAAGTCTCCAAGAGCAAACTTTCATCACCAGGTGGCAGCAGTACCATATCAGACAGCCTAAAAGATGGCTAGAATCACTGATCTATTGACAAACTTATCGGGCAGAAAATATAGGGGAATCATGGATATTTTTACCCTAAAATTATAATATCTGTACAAAAAGATCAAGATGTTAAAGTTTCTGGTAGGATTCACATACCCACTCGAGTCCTGAACATACCAATAACTGATACAAATTATGATATTCCATTAAAAAGAGTATATAAGCTTCAAATATAATCACAACCAACCTCAAATCACAAAGCCAAACTAAAAATTCAAGGTAACTACAGAAACAAGAAACAAAAGAAAGTAGACAATGGTCAATTTGGAACAGCATAGCTCCTACTTCTTTGAAATAAATTACTATTCTTCTTGACCTTGACATCATCCTCCTCAAAATCACAAGTATGTTCTTCATCAATTCTCCCAATACCAACACTAAAACTCCTCGGCATTTTCTTTTTATTTGATCCACTTTTACTCGCCTGCACTTGTCTCTGAAGAAGATCCGAATCAGTTCTATTGCCTAGACTCCTTGTAGAAGCAGCTCTAATGAGCTCTCTCATGTCCTCGTTATTGCTCGATGATTTGGACGAGTTAACACTGTAACTCCGGGGCAAACCCATGTTGACTTGACCCGTTGGGCACCCCATCGCCGTCCCCAAAGCAATCTTCTCTGACCAGTCAGTCATGCCCTCCACGTACAGGTCCCTCGCCTTGATTAACATCCTTATTGATGCCCTCAAGCATTTGTTGAATATGCCCGGTTGGTTGCTCTTCTTGGTTTTTACGTTGCTCATTTTTTCGATGCTCAATTACGTACCTTCCTGATCTACAAACAAATGTCAAAAACTGATATCTCTCTCTATATATATAACAGAAGGAATGGACAGGATACTCAGAAGCCAAATATTATATATAGATAATTACAAGTTATTTCTGATTATGAATAAGTATACATTTATAGGTGGTGTTTGTTATATATATTTGCATAATTAAGGAGGGTTTAATAAAATTAATTAATGAAAGGGATGGAGACTTTGCATTATTATTGCAGGCTATTGGTATGTGGTCAAACGAGTATTGTGGGACTTAACTTTTGTATGTACTGTAGAAGGTTTCAAAAATAAGTCCGCTGGTCAGAGAGTTGAAATACAGAAGCAGACACAAAAGAAAATCAAAGTTGTTTAATGAAACAAATTAAATATGAAGATGCAGAAGAAGGCAAAATGGGTGACCGATTTACATTATCATATGATAAAATATTTGGTATGGAATAGTGACACCTGAAAATAATAAATCTTCCTTTATTTTATTCAATTTTTTGACAGTTTTTGGGAAGAATAATGGATGAATTTTCAAAGTCCAGCGCGATTAACAGCATAAAATAAATCACCGTTTTTCAGTAGTATGCATAAAGCATCAATTTAATTGGTCAATAAGTGAAGGAGTTAAGTTCATATTCTGATGACTGACATGGATAATATAGCTTCATAGTTGGACTTTCCTAACACGTACAAATTAATGGACTTAATTAGTCAGATAAAGTGACTATTTAGCTAACTAATTAATTACTTCTAAGATTGATATATTAATTATATCCACAGTGAAATTATGTTTAATAATACCAGGCTTAAAACAGCAGCAGGAATGGATTGATATCGTGATGAATCTTGTGAGTTCTCTTGGTCATCAACTACAGACGATAAGAAGAACAACTCAGGCATTGAATGGCTGTAGCCTGTAGCTGCAAAGCCACTATTTCATAACTACAATTCAAGAAGGTGGGGTTTCAGTTTCATTTCATCACTCATTCACTCTATAATCTCCATATTCATCACATCATAAACTGGATACTTCAGTAAACATGAAACTTGCCGGGTCTTGAATTAGTTTTATAAAAAAAGACCATACGAATACGTAAGTTACCATTTTATTTATATGTGACTGATTACTGCGTTGCTCGACCTTTCAAGATTTCAACTTCTTAAATAGATGATAAATTAATGACCCGTCGAACTATTGTAATTTATTTAAATTATTAATTGCCTGACATCACCTGCACTGTATTAATTTACTGACTTAGGTTTAATCGTTCATACTTCATACCGTTTGTTTACATAGATAAGGATGAAAATCCAAATATAGTATTAATTTATTGATGCTGTATATATTTGGGGCCGCCCCATAATCAATTTGATTGTGAACATGAGTTGGACCTACAAGCTAATTTATTATAAACAACTTTTCCTACCCAAATAATGGCTCAATGGCCTTTTTGACCCGTAGATTTTAAAAATTATTACCCAAATTTATATCGTATTTTCGATTCCAGTATCATTGTGATCCCACACCATCATCCATTTTCTTATTCGATCATCACTCACCAAAACCCCTCAAACCCTACTCTCACTGATCTCGTCAATCGTTGACAATCGAGTGATTAGGGCTTACGCAACCACCCCTCCTAAGTTAAATTTCGATCAATCTCAACCATCAAAAGACTCATCGGTCTTCCCTCTTCAAATGTCGTAACAGTCTGGACCGAATTTGTTCTCTATTTGCCACCAAAATATAAATTTGGGTAGTAAAGTGGTCATTTAAAAGTCTATGGGTGAAAAATTGTCACTAAACCATTACTTGGGTGGGAAAAAGTCGATAACTCTTTGGGGGATTTGGATCATATAATATTTTATTATAGAGGGTATATTATATTAACGGAAAAAAGATGACTTTGAAAATTACTAGGAATGTTTGAAAATGTGTTTGGTTGGTTCGAATAAATTGGTAAATAATATGTTTGGTTTGGGAGGATAAAGAAGTGGGTATGTCATATAGATTACTAAATTGCCCTCCTTTTTAAATATTAATATAATAGTATTTTCTATTATTATTTTTTATATAATTTCTTTTAACCCCTTACATTTGAAATTTTGCTAAAACACCCTTAAGTTATATAAAACTTTAATTTGTAGCAAAATCACTCACACCCACCCTAAGCCACTGTCAACAGCTAGCCACCACCATCGACCACTACCGACAGTCGACGGAATGGCACACGACTGGTCGTATATGGTCGGTCGTGCATCGGCAAAGCTGGAAAGGGCCATGGAATCACAAAACCATGCCAAAAAAATAGTCAAATCTATGGCCATTTCATGAACCAAAGATCTGGCATTTTTATAACCACCAAATCTTTGGTGGTAAAACGGTCATAGAAACGCCAAAACTAGCCGTTTCCGACCATGAATTTGTGATCCATGGTCGAAAAAGGCCTTACTGGTGCACGTCTGACCATATCTTGTCGGTCGTGTAGCATTACGACGATTAACATCGGTGGCTGGCGATGGTGAGTCACGGCCAACAATGGTCCTTGGGTGGCCGGGGATATTTTGTTAACTTTTAAATATTTTTTATGGTTAGGGTGTTTTAGCTAATTTCTCAAATGTAGGAGGGTTTGGGTAATTATTATTTGGTAGAAATTTGAGGGCAATTGTGTGCAAAATGGTTTTTAATTAAGGGCAAAATGGGTAGAAAAATCATATTATCCCGGTAATATTTTAATAACACCCCCTAATGTGGTAATAAGATTACCTGTCACATTACCAACAGTAAATACTATTTACAATAAAAGATTACCGTAATATTTTATTACTTATAAACTAAACACCAGAATTTTACAAAATAAACGAAGATTACCCGTTATCTTATATATCTCCAATCCAAACGGCCCTTTATTATATCAGTATTTCTGCTTTGCAGTTAAATAATATATATATAGAGAAGATGACAATGCAAAAGAAAATTGATCGAGTTTGAAGTATAACAAGTAAAAACAACTAATTTTAAGGGGGCATTACGGAATTTTAATATGAAAATTTCTTATAACTGAGACTGATCCAACTTATACAAATCCTTTATATTCTCAGGAATCAGGATTGGTATCAAATATTAATATGTTTATTATATTATAAAGATCTATTAATTTATATGGAGTATCAATATAAGAAATTAAATATTACTGACCAAATCCTTTATTCTATGTTTCGCTGAATTGACTTGAGACTGGACCACGCATGCATTCAAAGATTGAATATCAAATCATGTTGAAAAAATAGCTGCGAATTTATATCAAATCTTGGTCCCAAGTCAATAAATCTTTTACCTAAATTTATACATATGCTTATTTCTATTTCTATATATTTGTTAATATAGGATAAGACACTGTTTATATTGGGTTGGTTAGGCCTAACTTTATACCAATAATGGAGATTGTTGGATTAAACAGGGCTTAATTGAAGAATAAATTTGGTTTAATCTTACAAAACCAAGAAAAATTTGTTCAATGTATTGGACTTTCTATGAAAAAATATATTCATATTTCTTGTTCCAAGGAAGAAAATTTTCTCTCTTATGCTCTTACCAGAAATTATGTATTCTTTTTTAGTAAAATGATTAAATGTCCCAAATTGTAAAATAGTAAATAATAAAATATCATACTTTATACGGTAAGGTTGCATTTAATACCTGTAATTTAGGGTGTGTTTAGTTCAAGGGTATTTGACAATACTTTAGTAATGTCATCTTATAATATATACATTATCATGTAATCTTCCAAAACCAATAATAATTGTTGTTGGTTATATAGGTGGTAATCTGAATACTATCATTTTTTCTAGGTATTCTAAGATTACTTGGTAATCTTATTTTTATTGTAATTTTACACCTAACTATTAAAATATTTTGACAATAATGCCCTTGTTCTTAACACAATTTACAAGAATATTCATCATTATACACAAGATTTTTAGGACATTATTACCCTTGAACTTGAACCAAATTACTCAAGACATCGCCAGAACGGTGCGACCAGATCTAGTCAGTCATGCGTCAATTTGACCGTCGGCCATATCCATGGAAACGACTGTAATAGATCTTGTTGTTTTTTACTAGAATGGATCTAGCCGTTTTTTTCCAGATCGATGCACAGCCAACCGTATCCGTTTGTTAAGTCATGCACCGTTGAAGCTGCGACTCGTAGTGGCTTAGGTGGGTGAGGGTGTTTTTATTAAAATTTAAACTTTTATTGTGATTGGGGTGTTTTAGCAAAATCTCAAATATAAGGGATTAAAAAAATAATCCAAATCATAATAATAATATTAAAAAAAAAGGGTAATTCAATAATCGATATAACATACCCATTAATTTATTCTTTTCTTCTAACTAAACATATAAATATAATATATTCACCAATTTATTATAATCTAACCAAACACATTTAATATAAAGTTCTCAATAATTTTTAATATAATCTATCTTTTTTAATAAGGAAAATGTTCTGACTATCGCGATGTACGATTTTGTGCATCGAATGACTGTGGCAAAATCCTCAAGAATAAGCGGTCGAGTTGTAGCTAGCGTTCGTGTATAAAATCGTCTGTATGCAGTCTATACGATTACTTTTAATAAAACATTTTCAACAATATAATATTCTCTGAAACAAGCACACATAACACGTTACCTAATGCACAAATATTTAACCTACGAATTTACGTGGTTTATCCACAGTTTTACCAAGCACGAACTAGCCCACTTTTTGTTTCGCCTTTGTTTATTGCCCAAAGCCTGTTGCACCAAACCCAGAAAAATGAATGGACCACGAATTTACAATTTTGGGCTTCCATTTTCAGTTGGGCTTGAGGAAATTAATTGATAAGCAAAGTTTTTGTTGGGAGAATATTCTTCCTTCTTACAGGAATATTCCCTGTTTCTTTGACCAGTCATTGATTTTTTTTATTTAGGAAATAAGTTATTGAATTGTTTCAAGCTATTACGGTCAGAGAGTCAAGTGGAATGCTGGAAAGGCGTGGACAGATCATAATTCATAAACATAACAATCCATTAATTTTTATGCTAATCAAATACTTTTTTAAAAATATTTTTATATGAATCTTGTAAAAGAAAACATGGGAAGCTCGTCCTAAAATAATTTCCCAATTCACAACAACTCAATTTTTAAGTATTCTATTTTATACAAAATACACATTTATTTTCTTATTCTCAAAATATTATTCAATTCTTTTTAAACCCCTTAGATTTGTTAATTTAACTAAACACCAAAAAATCCTTTTTTTAAGAAATTGATAAAAACACCCCTCCCCAGCAACTCACATTTGTCAGATTCCAGCTACCACCGTTAGAAGTTGGCTGGAATCTGGTTTAATGACATACTACCATTAGATCTGGTCGGTAGTACGCCGATCTAGCCTTTTTTTAACCAGATCCACTGTGGATCTAAGCAGATAAGTATCGATCTTTGGTGAGTCCCGTCATCAACGACGACCAAGATATGGCCGATCCATCGTGGATCTAGCCAAAAAAGACCGTATAGGTGCACGACTGGTCAGATCCAGCCGGTGCATTAATATGACGACTTCGGCCACCCTCTGGTGATGGTGGCCAACTGTCGGTATTTAATAGGTGAATGTGGATGTTTTCGTTAATTTTCAAAATTTTATTATAGGAGCGTTTATTAAATAAACAAACAAATAGGGTATTTTTGTTAATTTTTAAATTCTATATCGTAATAACCACATCATTTTAATTTTTTTCAAAATATTATTCTAAAAAGTATCCGAATAATGAAACAAGTGCACCATAACATTTTCAACTATTTTTCTCAATTTGAGAATCTAAAAGACAATAAAAATTTTGTTTATATTGCTTTCAATTTTTTTAAAACAGTAATATCAAATACAATATAATTTTTTTTGTTAAACAGGATGTTCTAAACCAGTATGCATACTCTTCAACTAATCCCTATAAGTGATTAACAATATATATATATATATCTTGATCATTTAATTTGTCACAAGTTATGTTATTTTGTGGCTACAATATATAAACTCCAACAAGTGAAGATTTAATATAATATAATATAATCTTTGTTGAGCTTAGAGAAGGTAGATCAAGATTTGTTTAATTTTCTTAATAGACTAGTCCAAAACTCCTTGTAATGCCTATTCACAAAACCACATTTAGTGAGTCATTGACACGTTATATGGTCATGTGATGTCAAAAAATTGTTCAAGCCTTGAAATTAGATTTAAATTTGCATCTCCACTTAATATTTAATCAACCCTGGAATGGTGTTTAATTATAGAGATCAATGGAAAACAAACGAACTCTAATAAAATACCCATTACTCACTTAAATTATATTAAAGGGTCCAATCCAAACCCAGTCTGGAAATAAAATTGAAAAATATTAAAGAAAAGTAAAATCTGGGGAATTAAAAAAGATTAAATATAGATCTTTGCTCCCTACTTCACTCCCATCAATTTCACTTCACTGTCAGTAAATGACTAAACAAACTAAAAATTTTGAATAGCAACTCAACTCCCAACACCAACAGAATTATAAAACCATCAAAGACAGAGAGATAGCCAGAGGGACACGTTTCCCATAGAACGTGTCGAAACAGGATTGGTTAAAAGGCAGAAAAAGAAAGGGCCAGTCAAAGAAGAAGACCGGATAAGCCAAGGCATGGACGCCCGAGGTGTACAGTCAAAGCAAAATGAAAACTGTCACGGTCAAATGCTTAGGCTGGCAACTTTACCTAAATTTTAATTTATTAAAAAACAGTGGGGGTCCACCTTGGTCTTTGTATTTTATAAATTTTAAATAATAAAAAATATTCGAATGGTTAAATCGAGAAGGAGATCGTACGTATACTTTTAACTTAAACGTGTGGATGGCTCGTACCCAGTTGTTGTTGTGTGCCCGTGGGGGTTTGGTTTTGATGTGAAATTACGTGCAGGCGACCTTTCTTTTATTTGAAAAGACCAAAGTATCCTTTTTATTTTACTTAAAAATCCATATTTTATTTTATTATTTTTCGTGAAGTTTTTTCGTGCAAACAACTGCCCCAAAAGAAGAGAGCAGTAAGAGAAAGAATTTGCAGCAGGTCATGGTCATGGCTTTTCATAATAATTTCATGTTTTTGTGACATTTCTATAAATAATTTTTTTTTTCTCAAATTTTGAGCCCTGTTGTTAGATTAGATTAGAATTCAAAGATTGCATCATTCATTCAATCACTTAGTAGTTTGTAGTACTACTACTACACTTTTGTTTTCTGTTCATCCTTTGAGTGGTCAAGTTTCATTTCCACTATTTCTCCTATTTGCTTTTAGAATCCCTATTGTGTTTTCCTGGTGAAGCTTCATCAAGAAGTGAAAGAAGCCTGTTTACGTGTTTCTGATGCGTGTTATTATTATGGTAATCAGTCTTTTGACCACTTAATAAAAAGCAGATGAACATTAGATTTTTGTTCAATAAAGAGACTAGCTGTAGTATAGTTTTCTTGTTCTTTGTAATGTGTCTTGAGGGTTCCTATCACTAGCTCATTTTGAGGGCTATATTTCTTTTCTTTTCCCCTCCTCCTTCGAAAGTTTGGGTTTTTTTTCCCTCTTAGACGGTTGTGAAAGATGCCTATGTTTCAGGAGCCAACAAAGAGGGATGGGGTTGTGAGTGGTGATGGGCAGGTCCTAGATTTGGAACACTGCTGTAAAAGATGGGGTTTTGGGTGGTGTTGATGGCGCGGTTATTGGTTGTGCTGTTGCTGAGAAATTGGATCTGAAGAAGATGATTGAAGAGCTTGATTTGGCTGAAGTACCTCCGGTGTTTATATGCCCAATCTCCCTCGAGCCAATGCAGGACCCTGTCACTCTTTCCACCGGCCAAACTTACGAGAGGTACAACATTCTCAAATGGTTCAGTTTGGGGCGTTATACTTGCCCTACTACAATGCAAGAGCTTTGGGATGATTCTGTTACTCCTAATAACACCCTTTACCAATTGATTCACACTTGGTTCTCTCAAAAGTATTTACTTATGAGGAAGAGATCCGAGGATGTACAAGGAAGGGCAAGTGAGCTCGTCGAGACATTGAAGAAAGTCAAGGGTCAAGCAAGAGTTCAAGCCTTGAAGGAGCTGCAACAAGTTGTGGCCGCTCATGCCACCGCTAGAAAGACAGTGGTTGATGAAGGTGGGGTTGCTGTTATCTCCTCCTTGCTAGGTCCATTTACTTCGCATGTTGTTGGTTCTGAGGTGATTGGCATTCTTGTGAATTTGACACTCGATTCTGAATCCAAAACCAACTTGATGCAGCCTGCCAAGATTTCATTAATGGTTGATATG
Organism: Pistacia atlantica; assembly: GCA_026229545.1. NCBI lineage: Eukaryota > Viridiplantae > Streptophyta > Magnoliopsida > Sapindales > Anacardiaceae > Pistacia > Pistacia atlantica. The sequence continues at coordinate 20,529,032 of CM047901.1, read as the reverse complement.
TTGAATGAGGGGTCTATTGAGACGAAGATTAACTGTACTCGGTTGATTGGGAAATTGATGGAGGTGAATGATTTTCGTCCGGAGGTTGTGTCAAGCCATAGTCTTTTGGTAGGGTTGATAAGGCTGGTGAAAAATAAGAGGCATAGCAATGGAATTTTGCCTGGACTTAGCCTACTTAGGTCGATATGTTTTCATAAAGAAGTTAGGAGGTTGATTGTCAGCATTGCAGCCGTTCCTCAACTGGTTGATTTGTTGCCTTCTCTGGATCCTGAATGTTTGGAGTTAGCGCTTTGTATCTTGGATGAACTTTCATGTGTACCTGAGGGAAGACAGGGTTTGAAGGATTGTGCAAACACAATACCAAATATGGTGAGGCTGCTGATGAGAGTTTCGGAGAGTTGTACACAGTATGCATTGTCAATCTTATGGTCTGTATGTAAACTTGCTCATGAGGAATGTTCAACCATTGCCGTGGATGCTGGTCTAGCTGCAAAACTTCTTCTTGTCATTCAAAGTGGTTGCGATCCTGCCTTGAAGCAAAGGTCTGCAGAGCTACTAAAGCTGTGTAGTCTAAACTATACAGATACCATTTTCATTTCCAAGTGCAAGCTCACAAGGACAATCCAATGAGTGGGAATAATATGCTTGTTGTACAATATCCTTTTGATGCTAGGGCAAGGGAGTTAAGGGACTGATGGCTTTGACATCGTGGTTGTCTCGGATCAGCTAAGAAGTGTAAATAGTGCTTGCTCTTCTGTATATTCTTAATCACTTTAGTTCCAGTTATTGATTCTTAAAAACATGAAGAAGCGTATTATCCTGTGGTGGATTAACATCAATTGATCATTAGCCGATTCTAATTGTCAATGCGTTCTTAGATAAACCCCATCAAGAAGTTCTGTAAAATGTTAGATTTTGGTGGATTTGTGTTGGGGTGGGTGGGGGTATAGTTTTTGGATAAGAATATACTTTGTATGGGGAGATAATTCTGTGCAAGCAGTTCGGAGCTTCCTATTGCAATTATAAGTCCAGCAATTGCTTTGTTCTCCCTAGCTCTTAGTTTCCGGGGGGGCTCCAATTTTCCTTTCTATTGTAGTGGGAGTGTTGCTTTTGAACCCCGCAAATGTAGAGGCTGGAGTGCCCTTTGGCCTCAAATTGTCAATTTAATGTACAAGGAATGAAATTAGCTACTTTATTATTATCTAATCTTGTCTTTCACTCTTCTTCTTCAGATTCTGAATTGATAAAAGTAATGTACTGGTTCATCTTGATATTCTAGTTTCAAAGATGGTAACTGTGGCGCATGGGAAAGAGAAAGCGATAAAACTTTGGTCTCTTTGCTTGGAAGATTTGCTAAGTAGATGCTTGAATGGTAAGACTGTCGACACCTGGAGGCATAGTGTACTTTTGTTTAACCCTTTGCGGGGCTGAGTTAGGGACAAGACCTCTTGTTACCTCACCCTCAATCACTGTTTCACATGAAAAGATAGAAAAGAAAGATGGAAGGGAAACACTCAACCCTCTTCAATTATTATTACTATTTATATCAGAAAGCAACTCCAATTTGTGAGGGCAGTAATTGCAGAGCAACCAATGCCCCTCTAACAGTAACAGGACCATGACCACGTGATAAACGCTGTCGATTCAACTCAAACCTTTCATCAACCAAATATTAAAGGGATTCAATTCAAATGTTGATGAAAATAGGATAAGGTTATGATATATTTGAGATTGTATGGTAGCATTTCGCTCGACACAAACACAACATTAAATGCAATAGGTAGATTGTTTTTTACCAAGGGGGACATAAGAGGAAACAACAAGTTTGAATATTGGTGGGCCTTCAAAGTCGCTCTACAGTGAAGACCAAATACTGGTTACGCATTCATAGCTTTGGCTTCTACAGCACCTTTTTGTAACCTAGACAAATTTCTTCATTTTCCATAATATTAAATTTAACAGCAAAACAAAAGACCCCTCCTTTGAAACCTTTGCTTGTCCTTTAAAAAGGGCCCCTACTTAATGTCCTCTGTGTTGGGCCAACCAAGAAAAAATTTACCTTAAGATCTTTTATTCTGAAACCAGAGATTCATGCGATCTAACCGTAGATTTTGCATTATAATGACTGAACATGTGGGTCATAAATATTAGTTTCTCCTTTTAATGTCAGTTGAATTCCAGTATGGAGACTTTCCTTTTTCTGTCTTAAAGATACAGCTTGCAATTTCAAGTTGGGTGGTGGTTCCACTAAAAATGTTTAGGTAAATAAGGGAGCTCACGAGAAGAGAAACGGGGGGTTTGGGGTATAATTATAGGCCAATTTAAGAAATATTCGAAATTATAATTGAAAATGTGGTTGTTAAATTGAGGAACAAGGGCAGTGAAAAATGATTCCATCTCAGTGCGGCCTGTTGTCGTGTAGTTTTCAGCTTTGACTAATGAAAATTGATAGTGGCATTATTTGATTGTGAACCTTCAAGAAAAAGCAAAAGCTCCTTCCTTGTGTTTCTGCTGCCTATTTTGGATGCTTTTTTATGTTTGATAACTGTAGCTAATCATGAAAATTGGAAACCCATCTTTTTTTTTAAATAAATAAAATGTTAAATTAAGGTGACTTTGAGGGCGATTCATGCAGTGGGACTGGGAGGTAGGCCCATTGAATGACCTTTCAGCGTCCACTTTCTAATCTTTGAAACGTGAGCCCATATTTTAACAAATAAATATCTACTAAATAATTGGATTGGAGGATTATTGTCTCTCTTTTTTTTTTTTTTTTTTTTATCTCAATTCTCAATGTTTCAAGTGTTGTGACTTGTGACAATAATGCAATGCATTTCTTTTCTTGGAACAATATTTTATTTCTTTAATTTTAATAATTACAATTAAAAATAAAATTGTGAATGATTTAACAAGATTTGACTTGTAATTATAATGACAAAATTTGTAAAATTCAATTCAATATCATAAATATTATAATAAGTTAAATCAAATATGATGGTATTTTGGTGTTAATTTATTGGGATTAATTATTGATTAGTTTATTATGTAGACTAGAGTGATGATCTCACGAGAAACTTGTACTTACAATTTCATTCTTCACACCACAGATGAGACCTTCTGAGTCTGACTATTTTACTCAATTAATATCGGATCTGCCCATCTGGGTTCGGGTCCTGTGAGATAGCAGATGAAATGAAAAAAATAATTCAAGTTTCAGAGAGAGGTTCTCCTAATGAGAATCTGAATAGTTGGTGAAATTATAGATAGGAATCCAGGTTTTAAGTAGATGAAATGAGAGAATAATTCGAAAAGTTAAAGTTTAAGAGCGTGAAGATTTTTAGATACAAGATTTGTAAACAAGAAATTAATTATTTAGTCAAACAATTTCATGCTAAAAGTAAAATCTAAGAATTAAAAAAGGCAAAGTGAAGCAGTGATTGGTTCACGTGAGTTTGGAGATGTCTTCGGGAGTCACGTGTTCCATGATTAGGCCCGTGGCCTATTTACAAATTATGAGTTAAAATGAAAGAAAGACTATGCTAAATACATCGAACCTCGATCAAAGTTTAATTACTATTGTAATTAATAACTGATAATTATTATACCACTCAACAACGAGCACTAATGGCGGTCTAAATAAATTAGCATCTGGTTGTGTTCTCACATTTTACAGTAATTTTTTTGTAAGATTTTCTTATGTTCTGTCTGACACTCTAAATCCTTATATAAGTTTTACCCATCATAGCTTCATTACCACATAAGTGGAAATGGTATGCAGCTCAATGGGATTCCAACATTTGAAGCTGTTAAATACTTTTTAACTTTTTAATTAATCACTGCAACTCTATGAACAACATAGAAAGGACAGATGGAATTATTTCGGTGTCAAAATCAAGAGATATTGGTAGTTAATTATTGGTTAGTTTGGTCAAACAAATGGCCGCTTGTGACATTTTGAGGGCGCTGTCGCTATTAAGAGGCGGCTGCTCATCCCCTTTCGATCAAATCCTTTCTTTTATGTTCACTATTACACTAATGACTTTATAACAACACCAATTGATCAACCATGAAAGAAAATTATGGAGGGAGATATTTAATTAATCATGGGAGAGAGATGGTCAAAAATTCAGCACTTGACCTTGCTTTTGCAGATGTCACCTCTTAATCATCCATGGCGGCTGTTCATAAAAAAAAAAAATAATGCAAAATTTGAATTTCTGTTGCTCCTCCAAACGGCTTCATCTTGCGGTCATTGGCTTTCCTCTTCTACCACCCATTACTCTTTTATCTGTGTTCTATATAAAGCAGTCTTATCACGAATAATGTCACATTACAACAAAATCAAACTCATTGATCGGATGTATTGTTAAACACCATTCATTTACAGGCGAAAACTCTATTACCATGGACGGTTATAATTATTCTTCTTCATCTGCATACTTACAGCGGCACTCAAGAGATACAGTAGAGGGCATGAAAGCACCAAACTCTTATCATTCATCGCTCCATGCAGTGCGTAAGGCTCCATTAAAGCCAAGGAAGAAACCAATAGCACCACTGCCACCAACAAGACCAAAAGTGTACAAAGTGGATCCTGTAAACTTCCTGGACCTGGTTCAAAAGCTGACTGGTTCATCCGAATGCCAAGTCTCAACGTCTCAAACGTGTGGCTCCACCTCCATTGAATGTCGCGCCAATCTCATGTTTCAGTGGAGACAATTATGCAGCTGCACCCCTGCAGCTGCTTCCTTCGCCAGCAAAGACGCCATTGTCTGCTCTTTACAAGGAGTTGATGTCCGAAATGTCAGATTCGAAACCCCAAAAGATGTTGGATTGTGGGATGGAATCGAATTCACTTGGATTGAGTTTGTCACCATCTTCTCATACCTGGGTGTGCTTTCCCTCTTTTGAGTCCTGGAACTCTTTCCAGTTTGGAGCAAAGCACAGTTCTTTAGTTCTTTCAGAAATGTTGCATCTACTATTTTCATGTACTTTTTTCTTTTTTTAGTTTTGTTGGAAATGGTTGAACCTGATCATCAAGAACGTCAAAGCAGTTATAGTTAATATTTGTGCTGGACAACCATAGATTAAAATAACAGCTGTTCACTATTAATATCTGCTAAGGATTAATTTCGAAGCTTTGGCTTTCGATTGTTCCTTTTTCCGATATACATGTATAGTGTCCTGTAAAGTTCAAAAGATAAAAAATAAGTCACATGCTAATCTACTTCTTTAGTCCTTTACAGAGTTATAGTCATGACTTTTATAATTTTTATAATTTCAAATATTGTAATTAATTTTATTCTATTAAGATTTTTTGTTTTTAAAGACTTATTTACCCATTGCTTTTTAGTTCATGGCGTTAGAAAACGGTGCTCAGGTGAGGGTATTGAGAATATTGAAAATCTCAGCAGAGGTATATGAAGGTTTCTGTAACAGTTGGTGGTAATTTGGAGTTTCATGAAATGTTAGGTGAGGTAGGTGATAGTAAGCCATTTTATAATTGCATGTGACTGGTAGAACTGCATCGACGACTAATGTTTGTGACTTGTTCAAATGTTTAAACCATGCATCTTTTGTGAATAAGCTGTTAAAATAATAAGTAATGTCTCCTAAGTTCGAGTCCCCACAAAAGCAAAAAGGAGAATCTATGATGATTTTTCCGAGTTTGAATTCATATATGTGCTAATAGGGATTGTCCATTAAGAGGACTTATCTGACTGTTAATTTCAAGATCTTGAAGGATTAGTTGAGACGTAAACTCATTCGAACACTCCCGTGATAAAAAAAAAAAAGGGGGTAGTGTTATTAAGAAGTTTGGCTTATTTTCCTGCATTCTTTCCATCCTGCACAGGTGTGCGAATCTTAAAATGGCACGGGGAGATTATTGATCTCTGACATACATCACAATGCCAATTGCTCACAAATCACAGCAAATTTTGATTAGCATTTTATATTTATCAGCTCCACGCTCATTGACGTAATATTAACTAAATGATATCCAAATTAAAGTCAAACTAATTACCATATCAGGACTAAGTCAAGACCTGGCCCAAGACACTAACTTTAAGGGTGTTTGTTTAAGCTTACGATGATAGAGTAATGTTATGCTTACTCACCATCTTATTAACCATTTTACTATCTTGATAAATATAACCGCATAGTACGGATACTATGCGGTTATATTTACCAAAATAGTAAAGATAGTTAGTAAGATTGTGAGTAAAGCGTAGTTTTATTGATGATGATAAGCTAATTTTAGTTTATAAGAATTTAAAATTTTAAGTAATTACGTTTTGTTTGGTTAAAATATTTATAAATCACTGATAAATAGTTAACGTGTTTGGTAAAATGTGACTTATAAATACATTTTATTATAAAATGACTAAAAAGGATACTACATTAAACAAGGGTATACTATAAAATTTTAAAATTAAATAAAGATAATATGGTAATATATCTGGTCAAACTAGCTTATAAACAGAGTGGTTATAAACAAAAAAAAGTTCTTTTTTTTTTTTTTGCTTATAAACTTAAAAAAGTTATAAACAAATAGATCAGATTAATTTTAGAGCTTATAAGCTAGTTTGACCAGCTTATAAGCTTAGATAAACACCCTGTTAATGTCAACTTTAATAAGGAGTGTTGTTGTGTCACAATATCTAATAGCATCACATAATTGACAAGTAATTTCAATGAGAAATACTAGCTTTACAAAGAGAAATACAAAGAGAGACATACAAAGGCAAATCCTGCCCTTAAAAGAAGGGAAAGAGAGAGAGAGAGAATCGTAAAGATTAAAGGACAGAATTTGTCTTTGTATACCCCTCTTTGCATTTTTCTTTGAAAGACTAGCATTTCTCAATTTCAATAGCAAAGAATTCTATTAAATTTTAAGATGAATAGAACAGGTCAAAACTTAACACTGCCTGGCCTTGAATCTCTTTAGTGAAAAGTCATAATTTGACAAAAAGAAGTGGGAAAATATAGGGGATTTAACCACAAACGTGGCATTAATTTTTATTTTTTTATATATATTAAAGTAGGAGCATGTCATTATCTATATTGAACAAAAAGAAAATATTTGTTCAGACGGAGACATTAGCCTCTGAAGTCTAAATCCTGTTCAACTAGAAGCAGCCCTTTGAGATTTAGGACATGACAGAAGGATTAGAAACAAATACTACTTATATAGTGGAAAGTGGGAAAAAATTATATCCTGTAGGCAATAGATTTAATCTATTTTCTGGAGCACACAAAAAATCTTCCACCATCTACAGGATTAATTACATTACAAAAATGTTGAATTATTTAGCTAATTGGATGTAACATGACATGATCAAATACATAGAGTCCAAAAGCCCATATTTTGGAATGAATTAAGTTCACAGAGATTGGTCCCAAGCAATTTGAATACAATCTAAACGCATTTAATCAATTAAAGTAGATTAAAAATAGACAAGATTTGAAGAATATAAAATATGATTCATTTATATATACACAGAAAATGTGACATCATAGTACAAGTCATATTACACATCTCGGTAAGATTCAAACGGGTTTGATATGAACTTTCAACATAAAAGAAGAGAATGAAAAATGCTAGGCAATTCCGATCAAAACCATAGCTTTTTTTGCGTACCAGTAATTGAAGATACATCAGGTTTGATTCTGCCCTATTGATCCCAGTAGTTCCTTAGCTGTGACATATGTAAGAGAAGCTCGTCTCTGCCCAAACCAGTGACACTACTGGTCATGATCCAAGGGGGATGCTGCGGGTAGTTTTCTCTTATCAGCTCCTGGAAACTCCTGATATTCTCATCAGGCCTTCTTCCTTTGGCCACCTTCATCTTGTCACATTTTGTGAAAACAAAAGTCATTGGTATCTGAACACAGCAGAAATGCAACAAATTAACATGAGAAAGTTTGGATTTTAGTTTGTGTCAACAAACTAGATATAAGAATGGTTGAATTATTGAGCTTAAGATTCAGGAGCAGCTTACATTGTTACGTCCAAGCCAATTGGCACAGTCTAGGTCGATCTTCTGAGGTGGAACACTTGCATCAATGAGAAGAAGGACACCGACCAGAGTTTCTCTATTTAGAAAGTAGCCTTTTGTGAATGAGAACCAATCCATTCGAGCAGCATCTGGAGCTTTAGCAAAACTACAGGCACAAGGAATCCGTCAAATATTAAGTAAAGAACAATTATTTCATGGTCGCATAAAGTTTTGCTTATATGAAGAGACGCATTCAGCTTCTTAGATTGTTCCATGGTTTAACAAGGTACCAATATCATGCATTAACTTGTAATTGGCTATGGTAAAAGAAATTCTAGGAAAACGGTGAAATCATGAGAGGTCTTTGTGACCTTTCATTTGGCACTTATCCAGTCAAAGAAGTAAGATTAAACCAAAAATCCCTCTTTAGAAGTGTTAGAAGTTTCAAGAACTTCAGTGCTGAGAATTATAGAGTGAAGTAGGCTGAAAAAGTTTCCACTGAAAATTGATTTGGATTGTACTTCTTGGCTGCTCATGGATTACTGAAGGCTCACAAATAGAAGCAAGGAACTAGCTTCTTCAAGCTTTTCAGAGGAAATTACTTGAAGCTTGGCGACAGAAGTTCAACAATGATAATAGCAATTTAATTGATTTTCTCAATATGATGCTGTGTTTGTTAGAACCATCACTGATCTTCAGGGCATAAAGGTTGAAGATTGGAGACTTCTAGCTTAAACTATAATCAATATTATTCAGTGTGGGAGAAGGTCTGAAATCAGTTTGACTAAGAGGGGCAAGGAATTTTCCTACCGTTTCAGTTCTTAACATGATAGCAAGATCTTGGAACAGAAAATTAAAAAGCGGCACTGGATACTCTCATTAACAAGACACCACAGAACGGCTTAACAAGACAAAATCAACTAAAGTAAAATGTTAAAAACAACTAAAAAAAAACCCAAAGTACTAACAAATAAAGTGTAAAGAGCTTACCCATAACCAGGCAAATCAACAATATACCAACTTTTATTCACTAAAAAATGATTTATTAGCTGAGTCTTCCCTGCATAAACATAATTTGATTAAAACCAAAAATTAAATGTAATAAACAAACTAAAAAAAGAATAAACAAAACAAACAAAAACCTGGTTTTTTCGATGTGAGAGCAATTTCTTTTTTGCGAACCAGAGCATTAATAAGCGAGGACTTTCCCACATTGGAGCGACCCACAATTGCAAACTCGGGTCGGTCATCTTTGGGGCAATCCTTGGCTCGACCGCTGCTTTTTACAAACTCCGCTTCCTTAATCTGGGAATGACCCGCATAGGGCCCCGCCACGATATTCGACCCGGGCAAAATCATGTCTTCAGTCACCTCGTCCGGGTCGACACCAGGTGGCAGAAAGAGGACGGTCCGCACGAACCGGGCCGTGTCCGACATGGGTTGCGACTGTTTTGTGGTTTTTGAAGCCGTGGTGGTGGTCACATGGGACCTCGGGTTTGGACCCGGCTTCGGGTTTCGGATGGAGCGAGAGAAATTGACTTTGAAAGAGAGAGTAAATGGACATTGTTTAGGAGAGGGAGATAGAGACACAGACGATGATAAAAGAGTGAACAGTCGATTTCGAACAAGCATTTTTTAGGGGATTTAGGTTTTCCGGTTAAGGGGTTGACTGTTAAGGAGATTTAAGCAATAAGACAATAACGGTGTCGTTTGAGAGACTTTTGTTGTGAAAAATCTTTTAATTGGTATTATTTTCAGTCAAGTGAGTTATTTTCATTAAAAAGCAGTATTAATCTACAGGGCAAAGAGTTATTTGAGTCTTGAAATAATATAAGCATATATTAAAAAATCAATACTTCTTCAGTCACACCGACGGCTTCAGTCGGTTCCATCTCAGAGGCAAACTGCAGAAAATTGGACGCCATTTCGAGATCTCCGAAACATTAATGTTGTTCGACAGCTTCGAGATTCCAGTCCTGAATTTGCCGCCAATCTCGGCGAAATCGCTTTTGATCCCCTCAATAACATCCTCATCCGCAACATCTGGATCTGAGAGTTGATCGGACGGCTGGCTTTGATCGGACATTTGAGGTTGTTGTTGAGGAGGAGGAGTGAGAAAGGAGGCGACGCCCCATAATTGGCGGGAGAAAGATTTGGTGAGTTCTGTGAGGTCCTCTTTGACTCCGCGTGGGGAGTCTACCGTTGATTGGTTTTGATTTTGATCGGATTGTGAATCTTCCGGATTCGGATCACTGGCGTTTGTGTTGGTGTTAGCTAAGCGATCGTCTTCGTCGTCGTTTTCGAGTTTGAGAGTGTTGGCGATGGATCTCGCTAGCCATGACCTTTTTGCTTCTAAGTGAAACTGAGATATGGCAGCACTGACTCAGCTCAACTTCCAGTTACGGTACTAGGCGGCAGGCAGGAACGGTGTCGTATCTGTTTTGCTCTGGGTTGGAGTCACAATCGAGAAAACAAGGGAAGGATATATAGGATAATATATTTTTACAACTTTCATTACTCTTTTTAGGAAAATGAGTACTGACATTTAAATTTGAGTAATGCTAAGCAGTAACCAATTTTTACTAATCAGTACTAATATTGGAAATTTAAAATTTTTTTAGGGAGAGTTTCAAATTTTTAATATTAATATTTAGATTAATACAAAATGTTTAGTACACATAGTATTATTGTTTAAATTTCTGGATAATTTTAATTTAATTAGACTTCAACTAAATAATATGCTTTAATTTAATTTAGAGTTTTAGCTCTTTCTTTCTATTAAAAAATAAATTTAAATAATTATCTCCCTTTCAAAAAAACAGAAGTTAATATAACAAACAATTAAAATATAAAATATAAGCATTGAAATTCGTAAAATAAAGTGGAAAGAGTTCATTCTAAAAAAATTCAGGAGAGCTTATCCAGATAAAACTAACTTATAATTTAAAGAAACATGTTTGAGATTACAGCCAAATACTTTCCATATATTTATTAGACTAAATATGGGTTTGGTGCTTGCGTCGGATATATTTATTCAATGTTTTTTTAAATAGATTGTAAACAAATTTATTCTAACAAAATAAACTAATTAGATTAAGATATAATAATTGTTAAATTAAACAAATTTTAAAGTGAATATAAATTGTATATATATACAAAGTTGTGTTAACATAAAATTAATAATTGTATCTGTATAATTATTAATATCAATTATATGTATATGTCATTAAATCATTCATCCAACTTAAGAAAGTCACCTAAATATTATATGGTCTAATTATATTTTCAAAAGCACCACCTTGTACAATTGACAAGTTATTCGTAAGTGTAAGAAATCGCTCAAGTAGTAAAATTCGAGTAAACGAGTGTCGAATCCCAAGAGAACTACCTATCAAGTACCAAACTAATCTATTTTATTGCTATATGATGAAACGAAATTTTAAGAATGAATTAATGAAAAATAAAACAAATTAAAAAGTAAACAAAAGCAAAATTGTATTAATACTTTGGTAAAAAGATCAATAAGACTAAACCTAGGGTACATATTTTACACCAATTTAATCATATGCATTGACAATTATTATTAACCTAATTAAGTTTATTCTAAAGGTCAAACTCCATAATATTTTACTAACTTTCTCTCGAACAATTAGCGAATTAACCCTTAAGCAATAACCCAAAACATCTCTAAAGTAGATTTAGAAGCTAAGAGATCATTAAGTTCTATGGAATTTACCAAAACCTCACAGAACGCGATAACTTATCTCTAGCGTTTGCTCAATCTATGGTTTTATTACCTTAGACTAATCAAGTTTTATCTTTCGATCTTAATCCAACCCATAAAATCATTCAACTCTCGGGGCCTTAAGAATTGAGAGCATTACACACAATAATAAAACTTAGAATTAATGCTCAATTAAAATTAACAACAATAAAATCAATACTTATTCATAAATTGGGCTACATCTTTAGCCCTAGAAAAGAAATTTAGTTCATAATTTCAATAATAAAAACAACCATTGTATTCAATAACATGAGTTCAAGAAAGAAAATAGAAAAACTTCTCTAATTGGTAAACGAAAACTGTAATTCTGATCTTCAAAATAGCAGCCGCTCTTTTTTCTTCTCTAATCTCCCTAAAAACTAATTAAAGACTCTTATATATAGTGCTAGGGTTTGGAGGTTAATTAGGAAAGAATTAAATGCCTTAAACCATTCAGATTTGGACTAGGAAAATAAAATAACCCTGATAGGCCCGCAACCCATCGTTGCGGCAACAAAAATGGTCATACAATGGTCATTCTTTCTGTCCCACAAGTCTGTAATCTTCAGAATTTGGCAAAGTAATTTCCTTGCTTAATGTGCTTAATGAACAACCCCTGTTCTCGATAGATTACTGGTGGGATGTTACACTGAGACACCGTTACATGTAGCTTCCATGCTTGGACATGAAGAATTTATACACAAAATCCTGAGATGGAAGCCTGAGCTAGCAAGAGAACTTGATTACAGAAAAGCATCACCACTTCACCTCGCAACAGCAAAAGGGTACCTCGGTAGAGTGCAAAAATTGGTACGTGTTCATCGTGAAATTTGCTTTGTTTGTGATGAAGATGGGAGAAACCCTCTGCATATTGCAACAATGAAGGGTGATGTTAGTGTCTTAAAAGAGTTCGTTAAGGTAAGAGCTGATGCAACTCAATTCTTAATGAAGTGAAGTGAGACAATTTTACATCTGTGTGTGCAATTCAACCAATTAGAAGCAATGAAGTTGTTGATGGAGACAATGAATGATCACGAGTTTGTGAATTCTAAGGATGATGACGGTCAAACTATCTTACATCTAGCAGTGGCTGATAAACAAGTAAAGGTATGTTTAAACCCATCATAAGTTAAATATAGTTTATAACCTGAAAATACTCAAAAGACACCCATGATCTCATAAAAGATATTTATAAAATAATTAACTCAAATTTCACAATAAAAATATATTTTTTCCACAAATAATCAAATTAAATCTCTAACAAAACATGTATTTTCAAGCTCTTAGCAACAATTGATATTATTTTTGCAGACATGTCTTTGATATTCGATGTCAATATTTTGTAATGAATCATGTATGATATTTAATATCACTTGAATACTATCAAGATCAACTATTTTAACTTAAAATTTATATTGACCTCCCACAATTTCTGTAATTTATATTCATTTTCAAGTTGCATTGCGCGGGTATGTTTATTATTTTTTTTTACATTATTATTGGTTTTTTTGTGTTTTAAATATATATTTTCTATATAGAAGTTCATTTTATATTGAATTGATAATTAATAAATTAATAAATAAAACATCCACAAATTGCACTCAAAGTCTATACCATCATGGTTCTTCTCAAATATGTCACCATTAGACATCTGCAACCAAAGTTTAAAACTTTGTCAAGAAAAGCAAAAAATATTGCAGGATAACCCACTAGGTATAAATCAATCAAAGAAAGATAAACCTTGTTGAAAAATGTGAACTTTTAAGCAAGAGACTTGCAAAGGCAAAGGAAAAAACCGATTTTGATTGTTGAGAAGAGAAAATGAATTATTATTATTATAGAAAAAAAAAATTAAGAATGTTGAGAAGAGAACTTACATAAAAAGCAACAACAACTTCAACGTTATAATCTGAAGGTAACTTAATTGAAGCATTGAATAAGCCAAAAAGATAAAGGTCCTGTGACACAAATCCATTTGTTGCAAATAGAATTGACCATGATAGCATCCTAAAGAAAGACGATAATTGTAAAACCTGCAAAACCCACAAATCAAAGAACAAAATCAATCCAAAATCAACAAAAAAAGATAGAACAAATAAAATTAAAACTACATATCAATATTTGTTTTCCTTTGTCATTAATAAAATTGAATTTGTTTTATGTGTGTAATGATAAAATGAATGGTTCGGCAATAGGTATATAGTTATCCAAATTCATTATATAATATATAAAGTTAAATATCTATCTTTCTAGTTTCCAAAGATTCAAACCACTCATCAATTGGATTTTTATTGAGCAAGTTATGACTAATTTACTACTGACTGTTCAGTGGAAATTGAGAAACAGGGGAATCGAAATGAGTGTGATGATAAAAAGAATGGTTCTATAGTAGGGCTACAGTTATCCAAATTAAGCGTATAATATATCACATTAAATTCATATCTGTCTAGTTTCTAACGATTCAAACCTCTCATCAATTGGATTTTTATTGAGAAAGTTATGATCAATTTACTATTGACTATTAAGTGAAAACCGAAATGTGTGTGATGATAAAAGGAATGGTTTGAAAGTAGGGCTACAATTATCCAAATTAAGTTTATAATATATCAAAGTAAAGCCTTGTTTGTCTAGTTTCTAAAGATTCAAATCTCTCATCAATTGGAGTTTTATTGAGCAAGTTATGGTTAATTTACTACTAATTGTTCAGTGAAAACTTAAATGTGTGTGATGATAAAATGAATGATTTACTAAAGCTACATGGTTCAGCATCAAACATCAGTTGATATTTGTTAAATAAATGAAATTAGTTATATTCATCAACAACTTATTTTCATGATATATGTATGTAACATAAAAATATATCAACAAAAAGGGATAGAACAATTACAATTAAAATTACATATCGATATTTGTTTTCATTTAAGGATAATAATAATGGTTTGACATATTACAAATGGTTTACTAAAGCTATATGGTTTGACAACAAACATCAGATGATATTTGTAATACAAATAATTTTTTTTATATTTAGCAACTTATTTTTGATATATGTATGTAACATAAAAAAAATATCAACAAAAAGAAATAGAACAAATACAATTCAAACTACATGTCAATGTTTGTTTTCTTTTATCATCACTAAAATTGAATTGGTTTTATGTGTGTGATAATAAAATGAATGGTTCGACCACAGGTCTATAGTTATCCAAATTCATTGTATAATATATTAAATTAAAGCTCTATCTTCTAGTTTTCAAAGATTCAAACCGCTCATAAATTGGATTTTTTTTGAGTAAGTTATGACTAATTTACTACTGATTGTTCAGTGAAAATCGAGAAACAAGGGAAACCAAAATGTGTATGATGATAAAATGAATGGTTTGGAAGTAGGGTTAAATTTATTCAAATTAAGTGTATAATATACCAAATTAAATCCATATTTGTCTAGTTTCTAAAGATTCAAACCTCTCATCAATTGGAGTTTTATTGAGCAAGTTTTGGTCAATTTATGATTAACTATTTAGTGAAAACCAAATATGTGATGATAAAATGAATGGTTCGGCAATGGGGCTACAATTATCCAAATTAAGCATATAATATCCAAATTAAAGCCTTGTCTTTCTAGCTTCTAAATATTCAAACCTATCATCAATTGGAGTTTTATTGAGTAAGTTATGGTCAATTTACTACTAATTCTTTAGTGAAAACCAAAATGTGTGTAATGATAAAAGGAATGGTTCGGCATTGGGGCTATAGTTATCCAAATTAAGCATATAATATATCAAATTAAATCCATATCTTTCTAGTTTTCAAATATTTAAACCACTCATCAATTGGATTTTTATTGAGTAAGTTATGACTAATTTACTACTGAATGTTTAGTGGAAATCAGGAAACAAAAGAAACCAAAATGTGTATAATGATAAAAGGAATGGTTTGGTAGTGGGGCTATAGTTATCCAAATTAAGCATATAATATATCAAATTAAAGCCCTTTCTGTTTAGTTTCTAAAGATTTAATCTGCTCATCAATTAGATTTTTATTGAACATGTTATAGTCAATTTACTATTGATTATTTAGTGGAAACCGAAATACGTGTGATGATAAAATGAATGGTTTACTTAACCCAAATTTAAGGGATTATCATATTAGGACTGATAAGAAATATTTCAAATAACACCTATTAATTGGAAAATGGAATCAGCCAAAATTAATTTATTTAACATATATACTCACACATCAACATGACATAAACAATTAATCATTCATATAACAAATTAAAATACATGAATGTTTTTACAGAAAACGTATTCAACACAAATGAGCTGTTTCTAATAATATAGGTATGACACATACTCACAGTTCGACTGACAATATGATCATCCTCGATTTGATCTTAGTAAAGTACATGAACATTTCCTTGAAAACAAACATAACAAAATTTAATTGATCTTCACGTTAAGATTGTTAAGGAACAATTATTCATTCGTATAACAACTGTTACCTGAAAACGAAATCAACAAAAGTTAATTAATCTTCGTATTAAAATTGTTAAGGAATACACTTACCGTTCGGCAGGACTAACACAATTAATCATTCAAATAGATTGACCGAACAAAAACAATCATTCAATCAAATAATAACCGTTAAAATAGTTAGGAGATGTACTTATGATTTCATATTAAAATAGTTAGAAGATATACCTACAATTCAGAAGAACGAATCAAAATAACAACTCATTTGACAATGTCAATCCGACATCTGTCTTTATTCTATGCCAATTCATGAATATTTGACCTATAAACAACAACAAAAACATAACTAAATAAAAAATCATCGATTAACAAAATCATGAAAAACAGACATATTATTGACACAAACTAACATGACCTATAAACAATTAACAAAAGACAAGATGTATTGTTGACACCAACTAACATATTGCGATAATACACAACTGAACATACGCCCCTTTTATAACCCCTTATTTAGACCTTTCGAATGCCAACACAATTAAATACGAATTGAATACGAAGAAAAGTTTGTAATGTCAATACAATGCACCTATATAATTATTAATAATAATCTTAAATAGATTTCATTAAACCACAATTATTAATAGCAATCTAATGCATCTATATACTTGTTATTAATGCACATCCTACACGTCAAAATAGTCACAGCTTTGGAATGCCAATGCAATGCACCTATATTATTATTATTGGAATATCAATGCAGTGCATTAATATCTCAGTAAACCACACATCCAACTTTGGAATACCAATGCAATAATTAATATTGTCTACATCATCAACAATAAAATTCAATCACATGACAATCACAAATCCAATGTGTCATTATGATTAGACCTTTGGAATGTCAATGCAATGTACCTATATAATTAGTATTATTATTAATTATTAGTACAGTTCTTATTAATTTGTAATTATTAATACAAATCCAACATGTCAAGATGGAGCAATAAATACAAACCCAGTGTGTTAAAATGAAGCAATTTGATTGAGCTCATTAAACCACAAATCCTAGTTGTCAATCCAATGTGTCAAAATAGATCAATTCTAGAATATATTAGTACGGCCAGCCCAAGGGATAGGCAGATGAGGCTCCTGTCTAGTGTGATGCCTCTTAAGCATTTCATCAAATACTTGGTGTGCGTCACCCCGACATTTTAGAACCTTTCGGAATACTCTTGTATATGCTAGAATCTTATAATTAATACGGTAGTTGGTAGGTGATAATTTGGAGTTAGCTAATCTCCACTGTTGATTGTAGAAGATCTAGACCGTCCATTATAAGCTTCATCTACTATAAAAAGGGGAGGCCTTCATTTGGCCAAATCATCCAAGAATTGTAAAGTTTCTCTCATTAGTAAAGAGTTATCTTTTAGCATCTCTTGTGAGTGAGTTTGTGTGAGTGTTCTCTTACTTGTAGGGTTAGAAGCGTGAGCAAGCAAGGCTGACTTAGGGCAATCGTTGGAAGATTGACACCTAAGGCTGCATAAGTCCGAAGGGAAACAATCGGGTCATGACATTTGATATTAGAGCAGGAGGATTCTTGGTTCGAGATGTCGTTTGAAGTTTGCCATGAAGAGCAAAAGAGGAGAGAGGCCAATCCTAACCCCAAACCTTCCAAGAAGAACTCTCCAGGAGGGAAGGACAAGTCCATGGACGTGATGGCCTCCATGGAAGCACGGGTGATGTGCAATGAGGTGAATGTTGCCGAAGTGAAGGAACACCTCGACATTCTTAATCAAAAGATGTACGATGTGGAAGGTATGGTCGAAACCATGGGAAAGTTTCACTAGATGTTGCCAAGAAGCACCAACCTTTTGCGGAGTTCCAATCGGTGGTGTTGGACTCTCTCTCTGGGCATTACAAGCTTGAGTGGAAGAGCTCTGATTGGGTCTAGAGGAAAGCAAGGGCGATTGGGCATTTTGCAAGAAGGCAGTGGCAAACGGGGTCATCACCAACATCGCACCTCTCGCAAGGGTTGAAATTCCAAGACCGCGGAAGTATGGGGGAAAGCAGGATGCCCAAGAGTTAGAGAACTTTCTATGGTTCATGGAAAGGTACTTCAAAGCTACTAGTGTCCAAAGTGAGCAAGATAGGGTGAACATTGCAACCGGGTATCCTGAGGATCATGCAATCGCATGGTGGCAACAAAAGCATGCCGAAATTGTACAAGGTACGTGCATCATTAACACTTGGGACTTACTCAAGTGTGAGATCAAAAAGCAATTATGTCCGGGCAACATGGCATATAAAGCACAGAAGAAGATGCGGGAGCTTAAGCACACGGGGCCTATTTCCAGGTATGTGGATGAATTCTCTAAACTAATGCTTCAAGTTAATAATATGAACTCGGAAGATTTGTTGTTTAATTTTATGGAGGGGCTCCAACCCTAGGCACAAAGGGAGCTCAAAGGTGTCAAGTTACTAACATTTCCACCACCCTTACCAAAGTCGACACCCTTGTTGAGTTCTGCAAGGGCGAATCATCCAAACCGAAGAAAGATGGCAAGCCTGATTACGGCAAATGTGGGGGAGGAAAATGAGACAAACCATCCCACCACCGAGAAAAGGGAGACAAGTTGCCTCACAAGAAGGAATGACGGAATGATGGCAAGGAGGAATACAAGCGTCGGGAGAATTGTTATCTTTGCAATAGGGATCATTGGATCCGGGATTGCCCCAAGCGCAAGGCTTTCAATGCCATGTTTGAAGAGAGGCAACCTAAAGCATCCGCATCCGAGATTACCAACATGGGGTGCCTCCAACTTCTCAATGCCTTAAAGGTAAAACCTGCACAACCCAAAGTTTAAGATAAGTCCCTCATGCATGTCAAAGCCACCATCAATAGGAAGAAAGTTCAAGCCTTATTGGACATAGGTGCTTCCCACAACTTCATCAAAGACAGCGAGGCAAGATGGTTAGGTCTCAAGGTGGAGAAATCAGATGGATGACTCAAGACAGTGAATGCTAAAGCTAAACCACTTCGGGGTATGGCTCGGAATGTTGAGGTACATCTTGGCACATGGAGCAGTAAGATAACATTTCCAGTTGCACATTTAGATGACTTTAACTTTGTTCTTAGCATGGATTTTCTTAGGCAATTCAACGCAGTACCCTACCGCGATACAGCTCTATATGCATCATTGAGGGAGTTCCATGCATGGTTCCGACAGTGAGGAAGGCCGCACCAAGCTACCAACTCTCTGCAATGTAAATTGAGATGGGCCTTAAGCGGAAAGAAGAGACATTTCTCGCCATGGTGCATGAGTTAGAAGATGAGGAAGGTGTGGATACCATGGAGCCAGCACCAAAGGAAATATCTCAAGTCCTTGAAGAGTACAAGGATGTCATGCCACCTGAGTTGCCGAAATGCTTACCACCTAGAAGAGAGGTGGACCACAAGATTGAGCTAGGGTTGGGAGCTAAACCACCCGCCAAAGCTCCATATTGGATGTTACCACCAGAATTAAATGAGTTGCGGAGACAACTTAAGGAACTCTTAGAAGCTGAATTTATCAAGCCTTCTAAAGCACCATACGGAGCTCCGATTCTCTTTCAAAAAAATCTTAATGGGTCGCTTCGCTTTTGCATCGACTACCAAACACTCAACAAGGTAACCATAAAAAACAAGTAGCTCATCCTACTAATTGCCGATTTGTTTGATCAACTTGGACATGCCAAGTACATTTCCAAGCTTGATTTGAGGTTGAGGTATTACCAAATACGGATTGTGGAAGGGGATGAGCCAAAGACCGCATGTGTGACACGTTATGAAGCCTTCAAATTCAAAGTCATGCCGTTCGGCCTCACTAATGCCCTAGCACATTTTGCACCCTTATGAACCACATCTTCCACCTATACCTTGATCGGTTTGTGGTAGTTATAGCAATACTCTTGAGGAGCATGCTGAGTACTTGTGGACAGTTTTTTGAGTGTTGCAAGAAAATAAGCTATATGTCAAGCGGGAGAAGTGCTTATTTGCCAAGCTGGAGGTAGACTTTATTGGCCACAAGATCACAACGGGAAGCTCATCATGGACAAAGCCAAGGTGAAAGCTATTACAGAATGGGAAACCCCAACAAAGGTTATCGAGTTACACTCTTTCTTGAGCCTCGTCAAATATTACCGAAGATTCCTCAAAGGCTATTCCACCATTGCCACACCACTCATGGAATTGCTCAAGAAGGCTACAAAATGGGAGTGGACGGTTGATCGCCAACATGCCTTTGACTATTTGAAGAGGGCCATCATAGAAGAGCCGGTGTTAGCATTACCCAACCATTTGAGGTACATACTAATGCATTTGACTTTGCTATTGGAGGTGTGTTAATGCAAGATGAACATCCCATAGCATTTGAAAGCCGAAAGCTCAATTATATGGAACGGTGATACACAATACAAGAGAAAAAGATGACAGTCGTGATGCATTGTCTACGCATTTGGTGGCCCTATTTACTAGGATCCAAGTTCTTGGTGAAGATGGACAATGTGGCAATGAGTTACTTCCAAAGTCAGAAGAAACTCAGCCCTAAGCAAGCTAGATGGCAAGATTTCTTGGCTGAGTTTGACTATGTGTTGGAGTACAAGCTCGGGAAAGACAACTTGGTAGCGGATGCATTAAGTCAGAAGGCTGAGCTTGCAACCATAAGCAAGATACAAGGAGATCTCCTCAAACTCATAAGGGAAGGTCTTGAGCATGACACATTGACCAAACAACTTAACTCCTTGGCTCAAGATGGCAAGACCAAACGCTTTTAGGGTAGAAGATGGCCTTCTATACACCAAAGGGAGAAGGGTGTATGTTCTGAAGTGGGAGAATTTACAGAGGAACTTGATCAAGGAGTGTCACAACACCAAATAGGCCACACATTCCGAACAAATGCGCACCTAAGCACTATTAAAGGCAGCCTATTATTGGCCACAAATGCGGGACGATGTGGAGCAATTTGTGAGAACTTGTCTTGTGTGCTAGCAAGATAAGGTGGAACCCCGAAGCCCTGTAGGATTGTTGGAACCATTGCCTACATCAAGCAGACCATGGGAGAGCATCTCAATGGATTGCATAGTATGCTTACCAAAATCCGAGGGGTTTAGTACCATTATTGTTGTGGTGGACAAGTTTTCGAAATGTGCTACCTTCATTCCCGTACCAAAGGAGTGTACAGCGGAAGACATGACCAAGCTTTTCTTTAAGCATGTGGTGAAGTATTGGGGCCTTCCGTAGTCTATCATCAGTGATCAGGATAGTCGGTTCACAGAGAGATTTTGGATCAAGTTGTTCAAACTTATGGGGTTAGCGTTGCACTTTTCCACAAGCTCCCAGCCTCAAATCGATGGGTAGACTGAGAGAGTGAATGCTTTGCTGGAGATATATCTATGGAACTTTGTGAGCGCCAACCAACTTGATTGGGCAAAGTTGATTGATGTAGCCCAATTTTCATACAATTTGCAGAGAAGTGAAGCCACCAACAATAGCCCATTTGAGATGGTGATAGGCCAACAACCACTCACATCGCACACCTTAGGTACAAGTTATAAGGGGAGTAGCCTTACGACATTCAAAGTTACTAAGTCATGACATGAACAAGCTGACATCACACAGGTGTATCTTGACAAAGCAGCCAAGAAGATGAAGAAATGGGCAGATAAGAAGCGAAGGCAAGTGGAGTACAATGTGGGAGATCTAGTACTTGTGAACATTCTCCCATCACAACATAAGTCTAACCAGATACTACACAAAGCCTTTGTCCAAAGATATGAGAGGCCATTTCCCATAATCAAGAAGGTCTACCCTCTTGGTTGAGACTTTATCCGGTCTTCCATGTGAGTTGTTTGAAGTCGTACCATGAAGATGCGGAAGATCCGAGAAGAGGAGAATCAAAACGGGCACCATTTGGCAACACCAAGTTCTATGACAAATAGGTGGAGTGTGTGCTACTGATCGTGTCATTCGACAAAAGGGTCATCCTCCAAGTCGGGAATACTTTGTCAAATGGAAGGGGCCACCGAAGAGTGAAGCTAGTTGGGAGCCTGAAGATGCATTGTGGCAATTCAAAGACAAGGTCCAAGAATTCCAAGAAGAGTCGACGAGGACATCTCTGGATTAGGTGGGGGAGAATGTGGCGTCTGTCAAGCATTTCATTAAACACTTGGTGTGCGTCACCCCGACATTCTAGAATCTTTCAGAATACTCTTGTATATGCTAAAATCTTGTAATTAATACGATAGTTGGTAGATGGTAATTGGTAGGTGATAGTTTGGAGTTAGCTAGTCTCCACCATTAATTGTGGAAGATCTAGACTGTCTATTGTAAACCCCGTCTACTATAAAAGGGAAGGCCTTTGTTTGGCCAAATCATCCAAGAATTGAGGTTGAGCCTAAGCCAAAGCCAAGGGGTACCCGGTCCCAGCCCGGCCAACCCATTGCCATATCTATTAATTATGATAATATATGCACTAAATGATAGTTATTATGGTCATATTAAAGTTAGTTACACCAATTTGTTGTTAATCATATTAGTATGTTCATTTTATCCGTAGGGAATGTTACAATTTTCATGATTAACTAGGATGAAATAGAAATTATTTTTATTTCTTAATCAGCCCATAGGTATTATGAGATATAATAATTTCTGGTTTCATTGTTAAAGGATAATGAATCATAATATGTAATATCTTTACCCACCGGGAGATTTTATGGTATGTCGATTTATTTAAGATTAGTTAAAAACTTGTAATTGTTGTTGATGGTTTGTGTCTCATAATTTTATTTAGTAAGTATATATGTTGATATATCTATAGTTGATCAAACTTTGATGATGGTTGAGGATAAAGTTCCTTACTTGAGTGGTGACAACTACAAGAAGTGGAAGGAGGTTGTCCTTTTTCATCTAGGGTACATTGAACTTGACTATGCTCTTTGTAAAGAAGAGCCACCTACACCTACAAATACTAGTACTTTAGCCGAGATTGCTTTGTATGAATGGTGGGAGCGATCTAACAATTTAAGCATGATGTTTATCAAATATCATATTATGACTAGTATTCATAGGTCGATACTGGGAATGTAAGAAAGTCAAGGATTTGATGGATGCTATTTAGGCTCAGTTTGAAACACCAGATAAGGCATTAGGGAGCATCCTTATGAATAGGTTGATATCCACGAGGCTCATCGATATTAAAGGAGCTTGTGAGCACATTATGAAGATGAGGGACATTGTTGCTCAAATGAAGTCCCTTAAGATGGAGATTAATAATGATTTCCTAATGCATTATGCCCTTGACTCTCTCTCATCTCATTATACTCCTTTCAAGATATCATACAACATACAAAAGGTTAAATGATCAATTAATGAACTTTTGACCATATGTGTTCAAGATGAGGAGAGATTGCTTTAGGAAGTGAAGGAAACTGCACATCTAGTGACATGAAATGTCAAGTACACTTCAAGCAAGAACAAGAAGTGGAAGGAAAAAGGAAAGTTGCATGAATTTAAGAGCAAAGGAAATAAAGATAACACCAAGTGTTTCTTTTGTTAAAAAAAAAAAAAAAAAGGACACATGAAAAAGGATTGTCCTAAAAGAAAGGCTTGGCTTGACAAGAAAGGTAATCTCATATCTTTTATGTGTTATGAATTTAATATGATTTGTGTTTCTCATAATGATTGGTTGATTGATTCTGGTTCAACAATCTATGTTTCTAATACCATGCAGGGTTTTTTGGACTAAAGGAAACCGAGGGGAAGTGAATGCAACATCCATTCAGGAAACAAGATGCCTTTACATGTAGAAGCAATAGGAACTTATAGACATGTTTTAAGTACTGGTTTTATTTTGGATTTAAAACGAACCTTTTATATTCCTAGTTTTTCTAGGAATTTTATTTCTGTTTCTAAACTTGTACCTTGTGGATACTCTTTCAATTTTTATTGTAGCTCTTTTAATTTAATCAAGAACTCATCTATTGTTAGATATGGTACTATGGATGATTTAAAATTCACTTAAGTGATAATGTCCTTATAAAGTCGGTGGTCATCTGACAACTCTTTGTGATAGTCTTGTTAATATCATCAAGGATGGAATTTCCAAGTTCGTCCAATTTGTTGTCAACTTCCTCCACAAATTGATCTAGTCAAATTTAGCTTCTCAGCATGGTCCACCAATGCCAACTCAAGTTTAGCCGACTTGGCTTCCATGCATCTCAATGTATCACGAGATCTTGAATGGCCATGAGATTTCTTTCCTCTCTTGGGAGCATCCTCTTGCCTATGCTAGCATCACTCGAGTTGCAATCGCTTCTAGTCATTGTTCCCTCCTTTGAGATGTGATCTGAAAATCAATGTTTTGATACCAACTATCATGACCCTAAAAGAATCGTGTGGCCTTAGTGTATGAACAAGAGATCAGAAACTAAGTAAGCCTATATAACCGACAAACTCTTAAAGAAAAATAAGAACACGAAGAACAGAGATGAAGAGAACAACTTTATTGTATTGTTCTCAATTGAATACAATGCTTAGAGTATATGAAAATAACTTAAGACCAGTTGGCTTTATATATGAGTTTATAAGTAGATCTGGCGGTTCAGACCTGTACATATCCATTTAGATGGATGGCTAGGATTAATATACAAGCAATATGATCCTAGTTCTATTCTGCTACTTTTTTGGTAAAAAAAAATTATGGAAGCTTCTAGAAAGATTCTTTGGCATATTCTTTGATTCTTCTAGGTCAAGTTTGGGTCAAACCTTTTGAACTAGATATTAAGCCTCATACGAGCTTGGACTTGGGCTTGGGCCGTGTATGGGTCAAAAATTGTAATGGACCTTGTTAGGCCCAATAACGAAATAGATACTAAATACGGTCCAGTGCCTTAACCCAATTTTGGTTGGGCCCACACTTAAAATCCATATTGTGGATTGACCATCCAATGGGATGACCCACTTTGTAAGTAGGTTCATTCTATGGGCCGGCCCATACTACAAGTTGGACCACACCACGAGTCAGCCCTCTCTACGAGTTGGGCTACTTTACAAGTTGGACCACTCTATGGTTAAGGCCACCATACGAAATGGGCAACTTATGCTTTGGGCCATTCTGCAAGTTGGGTCTTTCTACAAGTAAAGCTAAATTGGGCTCTAGCCAATTAGCCCATATTTGTTCCAAAATATGATTCAGAGTCCAACTTACTTCCTAGTTAATCCAAGATTCCTAATCTTACATGAACTAGTGTTCCTACTTCTATATGGATTAGCACTACGAATAACCTATTCATTCAAACTCCTATTATGAGAATGCCTAGTTCTACAAGGACTCAAACTTCCTTGGCTCACTATATAAATAGAGGTCAAGCTTCTCATTATTCATTCACAGACAACTCATAGCTTTAGATCTCAATGTTCTTACTCTTAAGAACTATCACCTTTACCTGTCGTAAAGCTTAGTTCCGACTAACTTTACTTCCCGTAGTCACCGTAAAGCCACGCTCCAGCCACTTTACAACAATAGTCTTACCGTAGCCAAACACTCTCAATAAACCTTTTCTCACTCTTAGGCTCACTTATATATTCCCTTCAACCGTGCTGACTTGAGCATTGGAGTGCCTCTAGCAGACACTACACTAGTGTCCCTTAAGCCTTCACGTTTGCTTTCTTTGTCCTTGTAAGTCTATGCGATTGTTAGTGGCTCGTCCTCATAGGATCATCCCTCGATTCAATGCTAGATTTTACTATCTACAGGCTAGACATGACATTAGGGAGTTGAACAAAGTGAAGATGAGAAAGACGACATATTATGTAATCCCCTAATTGACTTTGAAATGTTTCGTTCACTATTAAATGTATAAGTTACATAGTGCAATAAAAACTTTCTTAAGCCCCTATTTTCTAAATGTTTTCGTTTAAGTTCTCTTAGAATCTCTTTATACCCCCGAATGTTTAAATCATTTCAATAAATTCATCACTAATATCTTTAAAACACCGCATATCTAGACATAGGAATGCGTATGGGAAATAAAAACGTAGATGCCGGAAATGGCGTCGTGTATTAATCTAAATGTTGCAAAAGTGTCTTCCCCTGGCACTAGTCTGGTTTCCCAAAAAAAATATCAAACGTAGACTGAAGGAGCCAAAAATTCGTCAACCTGACTTGTTTTTCGGCACCATCGGTCTTAGAGAATTAGAAAACAACATCGACACCAAACTGATGTCGATGATGTGATGCAAATCAATGTTCCTCCGGTGCGACAAAGATGCACCGAAGGAAGCATAATACTCTGATGTCCTTGGACATGGGTGAATTAACTGCAATTTGTTCTATTATAGTGGTGTCCTATTCTGCAGTTTGTTCTTCCTCTTCTCCCACTTAAATTTTTAAGAAAAAAAATGTTTTAATGGTTGTTTTCACTTTTCACTAATACAAGTAAAATTAATGTATTAATGATTGTTTTCACTTTTCACCGATACCTGTATAGTCTTCTTCCCCAGCTCTTACATAAATATAAATCTCATACGTACTAAAGTCTAAAGCTTCTTTAATTTAGTAGAGATATTTTGGTTTGCCAACTCACGATTTTTTTTGTCTAATTGATGGATTTGAATAGTTTGTGTGTGAGAATTTTTTTTTTTTTAAAAAAGAGATGAAGATGAGTCGACTCTTATGAAAATTTGTGTCTAGACAATGGGTTGTGTTAAAATGGTTTTGGCTCATATCGTGTCAGTTTTTTTCAAACTAAATCGATCCGTTAGCTTATTGAGTCTAAATATGAGAGATTGAACCCAACTATTATTATCATGCTATCCAAACCTGACTCATAAACTTTTATTTTTTTAAACATTTGAATTAAACAATGAAATATAATATGATCTTTTAAGTAAATTTATACTAGAATATTAAATTATATACCAAAACACATAAATATTAAAATGTATAAAAACTTCATTATAATATGAGTAATCCTACATTTACACCACTTTTTTACATCATTTTCATTACATCATGATGTGGCATATGCCACAACCACATAAATTTTTAATTATTTAAAATTTTTAATATTATAATAGAATTTGTGTGATTGTAGTATATGCCACATCATGATGTAATAAAAATTGTGTAAAAGAGTGGTATAAATATAACATTACTCAATATAATATAACCCCACACATTATCAATAATTTTTTTTTCGAAGAATAAAAATAATATAAGAAAATCCAATACCGAGGTCTCATTATCAAATTTCAATGTCGTGCATAAAATACAATTCGTTTTTTAACTAAAGTTCCATAATTAAAACCAATACTTTATACTAAAATTACTAAGAAAAAAGTCAAAATGGTCAAATATTTTTTAAGCCTAAACCTTAACATGGCCTGTTATGAAACGGGTTACTAATGGATTGACCCATTAAGACCATTAAAGATACACTCAAAACTGCATTTAACGAATAAGTTCATATCATGTTATCGGATCATGTCAAATTTTTTAAGGCCTATTTGCGCTTTTTTTTTTTTAATAGTAATTTTCACTTTAATGTATATTTTTAATTTTTAAAATTAATTAAGAGGCTTTTAAAGATATTAAGTAAGACTCAAATAATACGGCTTTTTCTCAAATCTCATATCAGTTATCTAACCCATTGGCCTTGCTTGACGAGTTACCAATCATTTGGCTTGTGGGCCTTAATAATATGTACCCAACAATCATGATTTAATTTTCTATTTCTGGCTTTCTTCTTTTCTAGTTTTATTGCCATTTATTAATTAATTTAATTTTTCAAAGGAATCTAGAAGAACAATAATAACTATTATTCCTTGAATGTTTCTACTAGGAATTACGTAATTAGTTCTCAAACATAAAGCCACCAACACATCTAAATCAAGTGTCTGAGGACATATGTTAGATCAATTTTATAACAAATGATCTATGAAAGAAATATACCAAATTTTTAATATTAACTATATATCATAGTTATTAACAATACAATGAACGTTGATCCTTTTATTGAATACTTTTAACAAAGTCATTCTCAAACTATCGATAACAAATAAAGACAAATCTCATAGCTCCATGATTAAATTTATAACATTAGCTTCTGGTTTTGCACTCATATGATATACTTTTAGTATGTTTTTAGTGATCCAATGCTATCCTCTTGAGGGAACATTCAGACTATCTAAAGTCTCTTGATGGACCGCCATGATGGGGATTGCCTTTTGTTGGTTGGATGGCAGTCACTAGTTTTCTTTCTAAACCAAAAAGTCTCTTCCCATTTAAATTACCTGTGAAAATACATTAAAAATATATATATATATAGAAATGGTGAAAATTAATAAACCCTTAAAATATATCAACAAAACCTCTTACATTATAAATTTATCTTTATTAGCTCTTAACTAGTTAGTTTTATACACCCTAAAGAGATATTCAAGAGCCCCATTTCTTTTACATAAGTTTTGACATCACTATTAAACTGTTGGATTAAAGTATTTGACTGGTTGAAATTGAATCTAAATTATGTTATTTTAAAAGTGCATTAAATGTGCTAGTTGCATAGAATCTCAAATCACCCAAAGTGCTTGATCTAATGGCCTAAAGCTTGTGTCATTATTTATGTAAAAAAAATAAAAAAATGAGGCTGCTGATCCTTCCCCATATGTATATTATACAAAACAAAAACATGTATATGTAGAGAGAGAGAGAGAGAGAGAGAGAGAGAATATTAACTGCAATGAGTGCTCCCAGCAAAAGTGGCCTGTGGATTAAAGAGGGGGACCATAATCAAAGACGAAGCAACAAAAAAGTGAACGAGAGGTACCAATAATGCTTACCATTTGTGTTTATAATATAGTATAAAGATGTTATTGCCTGCATATATATAGGAGTAGAGAAGCTATGGCTTAAATTTCCAATATTCTAGCTTTGCTTAATAAAATCAAAGCTGTTGACTTACACAGTTCCAGTTGTAGACTTTAGGTTGCTTGGCAAAGTTTTCAACAAATACTTCGTTTTCCAAATTTCCAAATTAGTTAATGACAAATAATATAACATTATAGATACGGTCTTGACTTAGAATGGATATTGTTGATGCGTGATTTTAACACCAACTAATCGACACGTGTGTAACGTTGATTGATCAAAGAACACACGTGATTATGGAGGGAATGCAGAATAAATGCAATGAGAGCTTTTTAAAGTAGCTCGGATGCTAAGGTAGCAAGTCCTACGTCCACTGATTTGTATTAGTATAGTGGGTCAGTGCATGACGGAGGTGACTTACAAATGATTAGGTAAAAGTAAATACAAAGTTTGCAAGAGAGAGTTCAAGTGTAAAATGGCGAATCCCACCCAATGAATGAAGGGGTCTTCCTCTTTTTTATAACGAGATGAATGCATGTAATCATCATTAAATCCATGGGTTGGTGTGAATGTCAGGACATAATCCGGCTTTATGTCACATTGCCCACGTCCCAAGCTGATTTCACGCGATTTGGAGCAGGGAAATGGACACGTGGGAGCTCCACAGCGTCTGGCAGGCGAGGCGTGTGCTTACGATCAGGCGGGAGTAGGTCACACTTCATCACGTGACTTCCCACGTCAGCCCTTGATTTCCCAGGCATAACAGAAGTCCCCTAGTTTTTAAGGTTTGAGGATCGAACCTTGGAAACTAAGTCATGCCGCGATTGGAGGTTCTGGTAATTTTGACCTGAATGGAAGAAGCTCGGGACAGGGCCTTTTGCAAACACGACCTCGCACAATCTTTGCCCAAACGAATTGACAATCATCATCCTAGCGACCTGGATTCATCGGACGTTTCTTACCGTGCCTTAGGGTTGGAGATTCAATGAGCCTGTTTCTGCGTTGTCAGGTGCTCTGCACGTGTTAAAGCGTCTGGCAGGCGCATTAAATGCATTGCGTGCTGACCCGGCGTTGTTTTGACGGCATTAATTGCACGACACATTCGAAACGACGACCCTCATCACAACATTGAATGTGACGTGGGGCGCATTTAATGCGGAGAGAGAGAAGGCTGTCGTTTCGATTTCGAGGGGTGGTAACCGTCGGTTCGTAGTCCATATAAAAGCCCTAAATTTTTAGATGATGCCACCAAAATCCCTTCTACCTCGAGCGAAAAATCTTTGCAAACCAGAAGTTCTTCTTTTCCGATTGGCGTCTCTCTGGTATCCAAAACAAGATCCGTCATCGGTCACACGCCGTAGAAGGTAAGGTCATTTTCCTTCTTCCTCTCTTTCTTTTTTTTGTTTTTTTTGTTTTTTTTGGTGGTTGGTGGGCAATGGCGTTGGGTCTCCTGGTGTTTCATCAGAGACGCGACGCTGTCGTCGAGTTCGAGCCGTGGATGGCGGCTCGAGTTCTATTAGGGTTTAAGGAATTTGTCCCATGCCGCCGTGCGGGACAACATGCGATGGCTAAAATGACCTGTCTGTCGGTGTTGCAGACTCTGGAATGGAACCGTCAACGTCCGGAGGACGAGGAAGGAAGCGATTCGTCTTGCGGGGCGTTCCGCGGACGCATCCCTTGATGTCTTCTCGGTTCTCACCCGAGAAGAGTTGATAGGATAAAAAAAGCGATTCGGCGTCCACGTGAGGTGTTCCTCGACAACACCCGGTCGTCGCGGCATCCTTCCGATGGCCTATGCGATCTCGAAGAGATCTTCAAGGGTGGAGGGATGATTCCTTTCCATCCTTTCATTAGGTGGTCTTGGATCGCGGGATCGCTGCGTCTGATTGATGCCAAATCGTATGTCATCGCCGTTGCGATGTACATCGCTGCCGCGAGTGGCTTGGGCGAGCTAACGGCGGTGGAGTTCGGCATCGCCTATTATCTTAAAAAGAGTAAGGACAAGGATTCCTATTACTTGTCCCGGTGACCTACCATCGCCGAAGGGATACATAGCTATCCCAACAACGCGGGGGCCTACGAGACAAAGTTTTTCTTTTTCTGCTATGGCGGCTGTACTTTCAGAAACTAAGTAGGTTCTTCTTCGCTAGGTTCATTGTCTATTCGCTTGCTTTATTATAACGACCTGCCTTCTTTTGCAGTTAACAAGACGACCAGCCAAGACCTGCTTGTTGACTTGGACATGCTCGTGTCTTTTGGAGTCCTTCCCGAGGAAAGTCGGGACGCGAAGGCTTCGTGACAACCGCAAACTTGCGGAAGTACGGTTTCATTAGTAACAACGCGTCTTTGGAGCCCCCGAGAAGGTAAGTTACTGATTCCCTTACAGGTGCAGAATAACTTTTGTCTAGTTACTAATGTACTTGCATGCAGCGACCATGCCTCCGAAAGAGTCCGAGCAGCCCCGGCAGCACCGTTCATCTTCCCTCGATCGAGGAGAGAAAGGGCGGCCGAAGCTACTCGCCCCATGGTGGCACAACCGGTGCGAATAGCCGCGCCTTCCCGGCCCGGCTGAGCAAGAGCGGAGGGAGAGCAGGTCACCCGGCCACCACCTGCTCGCAGGCGGAAGGCTCCAGCCCAGAGGTCGAAGAAGAGGAAGCAGATTTAGGTCGATGAGTCAGAGACCGAATCTAAGGAAGAGCCTTTAAGGTCGCGACAGGACTCAAGAAGGAGGTCGAGCAAGGAACCCGTAGACGAGGCGATTGCTGACAAGGCAAGGCAAGGACGCAGATCTTTGGACTCGTTGGGGAGCCTGCCCGAATACTGCGGCCGATAGTCTATTCTGCTCGAGTGTGGGCTATCGGAGTCATATGATGAGTTCGTCGATACGGGCGATGACCTGATGACCACGTCGTTCCAACATCTAAGCAAGGTAAACGAACTGTTCTTAAAGTTTGTCCGTCGTTTTCATTCTAATTCACTTCTTGCTCGCAGGCTTTGCTTGTGATGAGGATGTCCATGGAGAAGACTCTGTTGGGAGCCGCGAAGGGGGCAAGTGATCTAAAGGAGGAGGTCACGAAGCTCAAACAAAGCCTGGAGACCGTCAAAGCAGAAAGAACGCAAGCATTCGAAGCGGCGAACAGGTACCTGAACCAAAAGGATGCCGCTTTGCGGACAGTGGACTTCCAAAAGGCGGAGCTTGAACGACGTGCGGAGGAAGTAAAGGAGCTTCAGAAGACAATCGCTAGGCTCTCTAAGGAGGTCGGCGAAAAGGACCAGGAGCTCCAGACGACCTCCATATGGGCTCAATGAGCTGAACAAGAAAGGGAGGCCTCCCAAAAGGAAAGGCTAGCTCTCGAGGCCGAACTCCAGGAGAGTCGGGAAAAAATTGCTTCACTGACTGAAGAAATGCGGATCCAGTCAGAGGAGATCGAGGATAAGGCCGCCGGAGGCAGGGCAATCGGGTCCATTTATACCTGCGACCAAAGAACCCGATCTGGATATTTTCGACCTCCCAGGAGGGTGGCAAGAGACCTTGCGGGATCTTGGCGGAGGAAGAGATAAGCGGCGGCGGCCACCGAAGGTCCGAGGCCGAGGAGGAGGTTGGGTCTTGCTTCGAAGGATCCACCCGACCAGGCATAGTGCAATGCGATCGACTCCATTGGAATTAATAGGTTCTTAACAATTTTTGTTGTAAATAAATGAAAATACATTTTGCTTTCAATTGCTGTTCGCTTTATCATACATAAATGCAGTTTACAATTCAGTTTTACATAAGGCAATATTACATGCGAATTGTTACAAGCAAACAGAATGAATGTGAACTGTTTCCAGCGAACAAAATAATACTTTACATCAAAGAGGGAACTAACAAAATCAAAAACTAATTTGAGAGTTGAGTTCGGGATTGCGATAGTATGGCGGAGGTGCTCGGCATTCCAAGCTCGGGGTACTTTGGAACCGTTCAACCTTTTGAGATGGTAAGTCCCGGTCGATCACCTTGTCGACCTGATCACGGACCTTCCCGATTAGGTCTAGTACCCCCGCACTTGGCTCCCTGGTTCCAAGGAGAACTTCTTTTAGCACAAGGTCTCGACTGGAAGTCTCTTTGCTTGACCTTTGAATCGAAGAACCTCGCACGTTCTTTGGTAGGCTGCTATCCTTAGCGAAGTCTTGCTGCGGTGCTCTTCAACAAGATTTAGACTTGCCCTCATAAGTGCTTCGTTTTCAACCTCGTCGTACAAGTCTCTCCGAAGAGAACTAGTTCCCACCTCTACAGGAATCATTGCTTCGCAGCCATAGGCTAGCGAAAAAGGGGTTTACGAGGTGGAGGTTCTTGGAGTTGTC
Organism: Pistacia atlantica; assembly: GCA_026229545.1. Taxonomy (NCBI): domain Eukaryota; kingdom Viridiplantae; phylum Streptophyta; class Magnoliopsida; order Sapindales; family Anacardiaceae; genus Pistacia; species Pistacia atlantica. Next base: position 20,495,542 of record CM047901.1, on the reverse strand, counting down.
CTGTATGCCCATAAGACTTCGGGGAGATCGTCAGCCCAATTTCCTTTGGCTGCCTCAAGTTTGGCCTTTAGAGTGTGCTTGATGATCTTGTTGACAGCTTCAACTTGGCCATTTGTTACGGTTTGGTGACTAAGGCGAATTTTTTATAGATGCCCAGCTCGTCGCAAAACTGCTTGAACTCCTCGTTATCGAATTGCTTTCCATTATCCGAGATGAGGGTGTGAGGAATTCCGTAGCGACACATTATGTTCTTGAAAATGAAGTCTTTCAGCTTTCTGGTCGTGATCACGGCCAGCGGTTCGGAACTTCCACCCATTTCATGAAATAATCTACCGCGACCATGGCATACTTGACCCCTTCTTTTCCGACCGGCATGGGACCGATAAGGTCGATCCCCCACATGGAAAATGGCCAGGGGCTAGACATCGTTATCAGCTTGTGAGAGGGGGCTCGTGGAATGTTCGCGAACCGCTAGCACTTGTCATATTTCTTGACAAAATTGTGCGTATCTTCTTGGATCCGGGGCCAATAATATCCCTGACGAACAACCTTGTTCGCAAGAGATCGAGCAGCTGTGTGATTGCTGCAGATCCCTTCGTAATTTCCCACCCTTATGATGTAGTCAGCTTCTTCTTGGCTTACATGGAGGAGGAGGGGAGGGGCGAATCCTCTCTGTATAGTTGGTCCCCGATGAGTGTGTAACGCGCAGATCTTGCCCGCAGGACTCTTGCCTCGACCTTGTCGCTTGGCAAGGTCCCATCCTTGAGGTACTGGAAAATGGGAGTCATCTAGGAATCCGGTTGAGTCACTTTATTTGACTCGTTCGGCCGAGGTGATAGTTAGAGCATCGACGAAACGAACAGGAATGTTATTTGGAGCCTCTGAATCCAACGATGAGGCTATCTTTGCTAGGGCGTCTGCTATAGAATTGTTATCTCTGGGAATCTGAGTAATTTCAAAGTGTTTGAACGACCCAAGATCCTTTGCTTGATATTCCCCTAAAATTTGGTTGACGATCAGTATGGAGTCGCTGTAGACATTAATCGCGATTGCGCCCATTTCTTTGGCAAGTCGCAACCCGACGAGTAGGGCTTCATACTCGGCCTCATTTTTAGTCGCCTTAAACCCGAACCGGAAGAATACCATGAATTGAGCCCCCTCGGGGAGGGGCTTACAAGGAGAAGAGGCTGCAGGCTCTTTTCTGTTTGATGACCCGTCGGCGTAGAGGTTCCAGGTCGACAGGTTCTGAATACTTTCCTGCATGACTTCGCTAGGCTTTTGCTCGCTTGGAAGATAGGAAAATTCTGAGATGAAGTCAGCAACAGCTTGCCCCTTAATGGTCGACTTGGGCTTGTACTTCAGGTCGAATTGGCTTAATTCCATGGCCCATTTGAGCAGTTTACTCGAGGCTTGGTTTCTGGAGGACCTGCCTGAGGGGGTAATTAGTCATTACGTGAATCATGTGGGCATGAAAGTAAGGTCGCGACTTTACGGATGCGATCGCAGAGCAAAGGCTAGTCGCTCCATTTCCGGATACCGTATCTCGGCATCCGACAGACGCTTGCTCACATAGTACACTGGCCATTGCGCCTTTTCCTCTTCCCGTACTAGAGCTGCGCGCAAACGAAGAGACGGACGGAGGTAGATGAGGGATTTCTGTGGAAGAGGCTTAGAGGAGAGGTGGCTTCGAGGTGTTCTTTTATACTGAGGCGCTGTTCGCATTCGGGAATCCATTCGAATTTCTTGTTGGCCTTCAGAACATTAAAAAATGGTAAGCAACGGTCTGTTAGCCTTGATATGAAGTGACTAAGTGCCGCTATTCGCCCATTTAGACTCATGATCTGCTTTTTGCTGGTCGGGCTCTCCATATCGGCGAGCTTGGATTTTCTCGGGGTTTATTTCTATCCCCGTGATTAACCATATACCCCAGGGAACTTTCTACGATACCTCGAACGAACACTTGAGAGGGTTCAGCTTCATTTTGTACAGTCAGAGGATGTCAAACATCTCAGCGAGATGTGCAATGTGTTTTGAGGCGACTTGGGATTTGACCAGCATGTCATCCATATAGACCTCCATTGCCTTTCCGATTTGGTCGGAGAACATTCGGTTGACCAGCCGCTGGTAGGTTGCACCGGCATTCTTGAGGCCGAAAGGCATAACTTTGTAACAAGATCTGACCCCTAGTCTATAATAAAGGACGTATGCTCCTCATCTGGCCCATACATCGGGATTTGATTGTATCCCGAGTATGCATCCATGAAGCTTAGCAGCTCGTGCCCCGAGGTGGCATCAACGAGCTGGTCGATTCTCTATAGAGGGAAGTTGTCTTTCGGGCAAGCCTTGTTGAGGTCGCTGAAGTCAACGCAGGTCCACCACTTGCCGTTTGGCTTCTTTACCAAGGACCGGGTTGGCAACCCAGGTCGGATAGAGTGCCTCTCGGATGGACCCATTTCGGAGGAGGCTTTCCACTTGATTTTAGTGCGCGTACTCTGGATCCATTGCTCTTCTTTTCTGGCGAACCGGTTTGGCCTCACTGCCGATGTTTAACGCATGGCAAGTGATGTCCAGGTTGATCCCGACCATATCTACATGTGACCAGGCAAACACGTCAATGTTTTCCCTTAAGAAGCTTATCGGAAGGCGGAGGCGAGGGTTGAGAGCTTCCAATCCTTAACACTCGGCTTGGCTCTTTTGGATCAACTGAAATCTCGAACAGATCTTGCAAGGACCGTTGGGAGGGATTTCTGGATTCAGCGGTCTATGTTATCCTCCACTGGACATGTGGCTCGATCCGGTGATCGCCATAGCGCGCAGGCACACATCGCGAAATGCCCTTTCCCTTGCACGCCATCTGCACCGCTTTTACGTAGCATTCGCGAGATGCGCTTTGCGATCCGCTCACTTCCCCTATCCCCGTTGGAGTGGGGAACTTCATCTTGAGGTGATATATGGAAGTGACTGCCTTGAAGCTTCTCAACAGAGGTCACCCCAAGATTCCATTAAAGGCCGATGGGTAATCCACGACCAAAAATTCAGTAACCCTAGTCACCTCATCGTAGTCGCCGGGCGTGACTGGTAGCTGGATCGTTCCTTTGGGGATTAGGTGGTCCCTTGTAAAACCATAAAGAGGTATCGAGGCCGGCTTTAGGTCGGCCTCGTCTAGGTTCATTCTTTCAAAAGCGGTCTTGAACAGGATGTTCACAGCGCTTCTGTTGTCCACAAGCATTCTGCAGACATTATGACACCCTATCAGGGGTGTGATCACTAGGGCGTCCTCGTGAGGATGGTGCAAGCGAGTTGCTTCCTTTTCGCGAAGGTGATTAGCTCCTCCTTTCGAGCCTTTTGCGGTCGCTGCGAAGTGTTCATTACCCTGATCGGGTCGCGATATGCTTCACGAGCGTACCTTTCCTACGCATCTCCCGTGAGATGCGGGCCTCCGAAGATTATGTTAACACTGCTTATATCTACTTTGCGATCACGCGCTTTTTCTTTTGCTCCCTTTGGTTCTCTTTTGGAGAGTCATCAATATACTCCTTGAAGTGCCCTTTCTTGATGAGCTCTTGATTGCACGCTTTAGAGCTCGGCATTCATCGTGTGATGCCCGTTATCCCGATGGAAAGCAGTAGTACTTTTTACTATTTACGCGTGAGGGGTTTTCATGGGTTCGGCTCACCGAGCAGGCTGGCCTCCTCGGATTTGTCAAGGATTACAGATATGGACACGTTCAGCGGAGTGTATTGAGCTCTGTCCCGGTCGCGACGAGGAACAGGAGCATAGGACTTTTTGTGTTCGTAGCGGGGTTTCTTCCCTTTTCGCTGATCATCAATGTCTTCTTTGCGATCAGCTCTCCTATTTTCTCCCCGACCAGACATACTGCTTGAAGTGCCGTGATCGCAACGGCGGAGTGCCGCCAATGAATTCTCTATTCGGAGATATTTTTCTGCGAGATTGTAAAATCTGGTGAGGGAAACATTGTCCTCAGCCTGCAGTTCTTTCCACAGGTCGGTTTGCGGGCGAACTCCAGCTATTATAAGTGTTCGGATGGACTCTTGGGGGCATGAGCCACCTTGTTGAGTTCCCTGTGGAAACGGTCGATGTAAGATTGCAGGGATTCGTCTCTTTCTTGCCTTATATTGCTGAGGTAGCTCAAAGGCATCTAAAACTTCCGATTTGCTTAGAAATGCCGCAGGAACGTCGTGCTCATCTGGGGCCACGAACTGATCGATCCCGCTGGGAGCGATGTTAACCATCGCTTGGCATGAGAAGTCAGTGTCACGGCCAAACAACAGCATTTCGCAAGATCTGAAACCTGGTGGAGCTCCATCAGGTCGTTGAACTCATACAAATGATCCTGCGGGTCATGGTTCCCATCAAACGGCCGCATGTCGGGCATTCTAAACCTCGGTGGGAGTGGAGCAGCTAGCACTTCGGGAGAGAAAGGGGATGCAGAGGCGACCTGGGCCTGCTCGTTTTGCTGCTCTCTCAGCCTGTCTAGAGCTCGCTATAGCTCCTTAATTTGCGGTAATGGAGCCAATTGGGGATTGCTTTCACCCATGCGAGTCTGGCCTTTGCGATTACGGTTCAGGAAAGTCCAGAGGTCGGACTCCTCTTCGCCTCGGTCGGCATTTCTGGCCGCTCTCGACACACGCTAACTAGAGGCGTGTGAAGGCGATGGATTGTGCGGGGCATTTTCACGACCCTCGCGGTGGTACGAACTGCCCCGCGAGGTGTGGGGACCACCCGCATGATAGCGATCAGGATCGTTCTGCTGGCGGTGATAGGAATCGTCGCGCCTGACACTTTTGCTTGGGTTCACCTGCGACGTGGCATGGGACAGCTCGAGATTCACTTTTCGCCGAGTCTCGGCTTTGCAGACCTTGCTTGGGGAGGGGCACGGTTTGTGTTCGCTGGTCCTTGGGAGCCCGTAGGCTTACTTTTTGCCACTTGCTTACCCTTACGTCTACGCGCTGCAGTGCTCGCGGCATGGGCTATTTCCCTTTGCCAGCGCTTTCGCATGACCTACAGGCGTTTTTTACGGTTGCACCGCCCCAGCTGTGGTAGATGATATGCCTTGGTCCAAGCGGTCCGACCTCTGGTTGACCGTCTGGAGTATTGTCGGGAACCTCTCCGAGGTAGCTTTTGATGGCGGGGTCAAGCTGCGAAGGCTGCGGGATATCCACCGCACATTTTGTGAAGTGGAAGTATCTGGAAGGGTATCCCCACAGGTTAGGGGAACTCCCTCAGCCATTGGTTGGCTTGCTCGGGTTCAGATTGGCGGGCCATTTGTTGCTGTAGGACCAGTAGGTTGAAGATTCTCCTGACGAAGGATGAACACTAAATCAGGTCCTCCTTCTAACACCAAACTGTTGATGCGTGATTTTAACACCAACTAATCGACACGTGCGTAACGTTGATTGATCAAGGAACACACGTGATTATGGAGGGAATGCAGAATAAATGCAATGAGAGCTTTTTAAAGTGGTTCGGATGCTAAGGTAGCAAGTCCTACGTCCACTGATTTGTATTAGTATAGTGGGTCAGGTCGCAACAGCGGACTGACTTACAAATGATTAGTAAAAGTAAATACAAAGTTTGCAAGAGAGAGAGAGAGTTCAAGTGTAAAATGGCCGAATCCCCTTAATGAAGGCGTCTTCCTCTTTTTATAACGAGATGAATGCATGTAATCATCATTAAATCCATGGGTTGGTGTGAATGTTAGGACATAATCCGGCTTTACGTCACATTGCCCACGTCCTAAGCTGATTTCACGCGATTTGGAGCAGGTAAATGGACACGTGGGAGCTCCACAGCGTCTGGCAGGCCTGACATGTGCTTACCGTTCTGACGGGAGCAGGTCACACTTCATCACGTGACTTCCCACGTCAGCCCTTGATTTCTCAGGCATAACAGATATGTTGTCTATATACTGCATTCTTAAATGATATGATGATATTAATTTATAATTACGGTATGAATAATGAAATATGATATTTTGAATTAAAATAATACTATACGTACAAACTTTTCATACAAACTCACCTATACAAACTAATGTATTTAAAAGTTAAATGTGATTAGTGATTAGAGTAAATGGCATATAGGGTTTTCACATCAATTTGTATATATAGTATTACTCTTTGAATTATATTTAAATCATCAATTCATTAATCTGAAACCAAGTTATATGGTCTGATAGCTTGACTTTTCAGTCCGCTAACTAACTTTGTTCAACTTGAAATTAATTTTTAAAATTTGAAACAAAAATAATACATGCCAATTTCTACTTCTAGGTTGACATGACCAATTCAAAGTCACTTAAAGGAAAGAGCGTGTTCTAACTTCCAATGCATAGAAATAGAACTAGAAAAGTCTAGTCTTAGAAAATTAACTTTCAAAGATCTAACGCCGTGTATTAATTAAAAAACTCAATGGTTGAGATTTCGATTTGACAAATTTTAATTATTCTACTTACGCTGAAAATACTTTTTATTTTCCAAATTTCTTTTGAGCTAAAAATTTCCTCTTTTTTCTGTATTATTTTTAATTGTCTGTATCATTTCTCTTCAACTAATAGATTAGAATTTCATATTCTATCAAACTAAAGTTTGAAAAGGACTAAAATTACTCTCTTCCATTAATTTCTATTTATTCCTATTAGTTTTTCTCAATTAACATATTAATGGAAGCAATTTCTTTTTACAGTTTGAAAAGGGCTATAACTATAATTCAGTAAGGTAAGATTATTTAATTGATATATTTTCCTTTAAATTTTATTATAAGGATACGTTGTTATTGAAAAAAAAATTAGGGAAAAGAAGTTGTTCTAATCTCAAAATTTCAAGTCATTTGATTTTAAAAAAAAAAAAAAAAAAAATGAGAAGCTTTGATATCCATAGTTGAAAAGAAAAACCAATTAAATAAGGGACTGTAAATTGAATTAAAAAAAAAAAAATCTCTTATCTTTATAGCAATTCTTTGCAATTTGTACAAAAGAATAGTGAAAAATTTCGTATCAAAATAGAGAAAACGAATTAAAAAATGATTGGAAAATGAATTAAGAAGAATAATAATAACAAACGTATACCTTCAAATTGTCTGGATTTTCAATTAAAGAATTTTGAATAAACTTATTGTTTGTGTTTTATTTTGCATGAAATAGATGAAAGGAAGAATAGGGATTTAAGATTCAGGAACTATTTTCTTAAGCAAGTTATTTAGATCGAAAGAGATTTAAGTAGAAGTGATTCTAGGAGTAAATAATACGATGTGTATAAGTTACAATTTGTTAAAATAAAACATCAATTATTGAGTTTTCTAATTGACACATGACATGAAATCCTTGAAAATCAAGAAAAAAAAACTAGGATGGAAAAAACAAAAAGAGGATCCTTGTCCCTTGTTTTTTCATACCTAATTATTTGAATCAATCAATACCATTTATATATAACCAATCACTTACCACAATAAATTGATCTTTGATTTTTAATAGGATTGAAATATAGTGATAACCAAATCTTAGTATGGATTCCAATATGGTTTGGGAATCTATCAAATTTTTTCAATATTCTTTGTTAGTTCAGATTCTCTCTAAAATTGCCAGGCCTTAATAATTTGTACCCAACAATCATGATTTAGTTTCCTATTTCTGTCTTTTTTTTTTTTTTTTTTATCGCTATTGATTAATTCATTATTAATTTTTTTTTAAGGAATTTAGATGAAGAATAATAACTATTATTCCTTTAAATTTTTTGCTAGGAATTATTTAATTAGTTCTTAAACATTAGATTTGTGACATAAAGCCATAGAGACACCTAAATCAAAAGTCTAAAGACATACATTAGATCAATTTTATAACAAACAAGTTATGAAAAGAAATATACCAGATTTTTAATACTTGAAACTAATATCTTTCCAACAAATTAAATTTCCACCGTCAAATCTAAATACTTGACTTTTCAATCAACTAGCTTATTTGCAGATAAGGTTAGAGAAATTTCTACAAAAAAATTACTCCATCCCAAATGTTTCTAGCTTGACCTATGATGTTATGTTAATTTATTAATGAAAGTAGTAACTTCACCTCAACATTTCAAAAAATATTGTTGACTGAGTTGAAAAAAGATATGTTTTGAGTTTATTTTAATCGATTTGCTAGAGTCTTATGATTGAATAAATGAAGGCCGAACGACTTATACCTACCCAAGGTTTGACAAAATGCATTGGTACCCAAAAGGTTTTAAAATAACAAACAGGTACCTTTCGTTAGTAAAAAGACTAGAATACCCTTTCAGAAATATTATTCTATTTTTTTAATTACTTTTAGACCCCTTAAGTTTATTAATTCCATAAATACCCCTAGAAAAAAGTTTAAAAATTAACAAACACACCCTCACTCACCCATACTTGCTAGATTCTGGCGGCCACCGCCAGTGGTAGCCGGAATCTATCACAACAATCTACGCCACCACCGTAAATAGTTGGTAATTCACAGATTTGGCCTTTTAGGCCGGAGGCGATCGCGTGAAAAGGCCAAATCGGCCGGCCCGACGGCCAAAGAAATGGCCGTCATTGACTGTCAACGATGGCCAAATCTTGGTCATCAGACAATGACGGTCACATCTTTGGCCGTCGATGAAGTGTTGCGGCCGTCGGCGGACCAGATCGCGTAGATGGCGAAAGATCGGTGAATTATCTGCCATTTCTAGTGGTGGCGTAGAGCGTTGTAACAGATTCCAGCTATCACCGATAGTGGCCGCCGGAATCTGGCAAGCATGGGTGGGTGGCGGTGTTTTTGTTAATTTTTAAACTTTTTTTCTAGGGTATTTGTGGAATTAATAAACTTAAGGGGTCTAACAGTAATTAAAAAAATAGACTAATATTTCTCATAAGGCATTCTAGTCTTTTCATTAACGTAAGGTACCTGTTTGTCGTTTTGAAACCTTTTGGGTACCAATCATTGTTTTGCCAAACCTTGGGTAGGTGTAAGTCGTTTCCCTAATAAATGAATAATTCCTTACTAATTTTCCAAATTTTACATTTTTTTTAAGGTCATGGTTTCTCTTGTTTTAAAGAAAACACAAGCCATGGTTTTACAATACTATTACAGACACAAAAGTCAATTGTATTTTCAAAGTCAATGTCAAATGGTCAATGGATGTCATGCCCACTTCCGGGTGGTCCCTATACCATCGGATTCCGCACTCTGAGAGACTCAGGATCCCGAGAGGAGGGTGAAAATTTGTTCAAAAACCTTTTATAAAACTTCATTCATATAAACTTTAGTAACATTAGTACAACAAAATAAAGAGTTTTAAAAATATAATTATTAGAAAACAGTTTTACATAAAATAATTGTATCAGAGTGCTTTAACATGTGCAAGCATCATGTCGATGAATATGCATCTATAGCCAACCGAAAGCATATAGCATGCACCTCACGTAACCTGTATACAATCTTGGGGACAAAAACATAAAACAGTTAGTTGGGAAGCCCAGTGAGTGGATAATACAATTTATAAAAAGAATAGTCATAAGGAAAGCCATAGAACCTTAATATGTACAACTCATGCCAGACAAAGTAACCCACACCCTCGTACCAAATTTCCGCCCCAGCCTAGACCCATGGGGTACCTAGAAATTCCACTCATTTGGTTAATGCAACCACTATGACCATGATCACCACCACACTAGTACATAGAGTCCCTAACACAAACAAACAACTAGGCCACCCACGGTCTACCCTCAAGATGGCCAAAGCATCACAGAATGACCATACTTGACCCACAGTCTACCCTCGAGGTGTCAAGTAACAATATCTCACCCATAGTCTGCCCTTGAGGTGGTACCATTCACATTCTACCCTCAAGATGTTATACTCATCACTGGATAACCATACTCAACCCACAGTCCACCCTCAGGGAGTCATGATATGGTATCCTATAATATCTGACTTGGGGCTTGTCCGGCGTCTGTCTTGTCCCGATAGGATGGAATGTCACGTCGTTTGGTAGGACAGATCATCTCATCATGCGCATGAGGTCAAATATAGATACTAGATGATGTTTGGAAGGGGAAATTGGTTCTAGAAAGGTAGTTACGCTCCAAATAAAACTTCCAAAATTGCACCTCCAAACTTTCAAACCTTTGATCATATTACATGCCTTTATGCAAGTATTCAAATATGGGTGCCATATAATTCTTAATAACTCTAGCATGTAAAAACAAATGTAACATTCTAAAGTATACACCTTGTAAAATATCAATCTACACTTCGTATTTACCCTTTAGTTTAAGTTAGTCCCAAAGGTTTCAAACCTTTCAATGAACCCGCTGCCTGTTCTTCAACGTTCACAGAAATGACAATCTGTCCCCTGGGAATGATCTTTCTCCTATTATTCTTTCCACCAATTACAATCAAACCCAATACCCCAAACAGGGTAACTGGGCCTCATCATTATTAAGATGCCAGCCCACCAAATATAAACAAACCCAAGACTAATTTAATATATCCTTTCAAATTTATAAAGCCAACCCAAAATACCAATCACTCACAACTTCTTAAATTTGGGCCGAGCCCGTGTCTTTTTTTAAGGTCATCCATATGTCAATTTGTCAAGAGTTCAACAAACAAACTGCCAAGATTCACCAAGCTATGTCTACTTCTCCATTTCCACCAACCTTGTCCTTCAATTTCCACATCCTCCATTCAACAATAAACAAATCAGCCCTCCCCAAAATTTGGCTGGATTTCCAACCAATTCCACAAGCAATTTCTCACAATTTAATTCCTAATCATCCAAATTGTGCAATTTCACACAAACACACACGCATGCCGAAAATTCCCTTCCAATACATGATCCATAACCCATATATATAAACCAATATAAGCATACATGCGTAATACATAACTTGATAACTAACCAATTCAAATCCAACATGAATTTAATGCAAGTTACTATTCTACTACCTTTCTAAAGCTAAAGCCTTGATCCGAAGAAGGGATCAGATCAGAATAATCCATTGGTGCCTCGCTTGTCTTTCTTTGTCCAAAACCCAATGAACTCTAAATGTAAGGGTCTCCCTGTGGTAGTACATCAATATTAAACTTATTGGACAACTCACACACCAAAAGGTTGCTGCTCACATAATTTGATATTTTGTATCTTTTATAATTTCAAAAGATCCAATCACCTAAAATAATTAGTGACTCTCTACTAATCTTTTAAGGATTATATTATTATTTATATTTAATCATCAATGTAATATTAAAAAATATTGAATCATGTTTTCATTCGTTATGTGATAATCATCCATAAAAGATATAGAATATCATATTTATAAAATTTATTGCGAAAACTGTAAATTTTAGGTTGAATAGTATTGTAACTTCTCTATTATATTTGATCTTATTGATGAAATAAGAGGTACCATCATTGACGTGTCATTTGTTTAGAAAAGTAACACAATTTTTTTTAAGTTCTATTGCTTACAAAAAGGTCATCTATGATACATTCTGACTGTTGTAGATAACATTATGACTCAATGTTTGTAAAAAAAAAAAAAATTCAGTAATATATGATGAAATATATATTTAATTTGAAAACTATGATACTTTATACGTCCATATTTTTAATTAATAATCAATTTTGATAAAGCACATAAAAGCAAGATGTTGATGCTTGATTTTGACGCCAACTAAACGCACGTGGAAAATGCTGAGCTGACTTAGAAAGCACACGTGTGCGAGGGTATTAAACTGAGTAAAAGATGAATAATAGTATTTAAAGTGGTTCGGATGCTTAAATAAGCGAATCCTACGTCCATTGGTATTGTATTAATATATTTGAGATCATGTCGCGTTCAGCGAGCTGACTTCCAAGAGATTACGAGAGAGAGAGAGAGAGAAATTAGCTAATCTCACAAACGGGAGAAGAACCCTCTATTTATAGTGGGATGAATTGAGGTAATGATTACTAAATCAGGGAGTGAGTCAGATTGCCGTGCAAATCCTTCCTTCCGTCCCGTTATTCACCTGCTGAGTGATTTACTCGAGTCGTGCAGGGATTGGACACGTGGATCGCCTCCAACCCTTCACCAACCTAGCGCACACCTACTGCATTGGCAGGAGCATACCGCTTGCATCAACGTGCGACGTGGCTGCATCTGAATAGGCTGTTGGACTTACCTAAGCTCTGACCACTCATGCTGATCAGGGCTCTGCATCAGCCCTACTTTTCCAAGCATAACAGAAGTCTCTTAGTTTTTAAGGTTTGAGAATCGAACCTTGGAAACTACATATGCCTCAATTTGATGCGTTTGACGAGATACTAGTCAATCTGACCTGGCTGCAAAGAGGTCGAAGAAATGTTTCCATGTAGGCAACCTGACACAGCTTACTCTTCAGGGTCAACGACCTATTCTTAGGCTCGATCAATGCCATAATGGTGACTAGTTTTCGACCGAGGTCTGTGACCTAATTGCACTTAGCGAAATTTTTGCCGAAGGGGTCACGTCGCTTCGCGACCGACATAAAACGAAGAGTGTTATATACAACGACCTCTTCAAATGTTATCCGTTGCACTTTTGTAGCAGATACATTTAATGAAATATCTTTCGCTCTAACAGACGTGTCCGATGTGCAATAAGTGTCAGCCATGCGCATTAAATACGAGTCATGCTGAAACCACATTCCTTATCAGAGCATTAAATGCGGATGGAGCGCATTTAATGTGGAGGAGGGAAAACGTGTCGTCGCTTGAGTGTTTCAACGGAAGAGAACGACGATTTGGTTGCGATCAATGGTCATCATTTGACTTCGGGAAACCAAAGCGCCATTTCCTTCCCTACAAAATCCCAAGCTCAATTCAGGCAATGTCATAATATTCATCTTCTTAGAGAGAGCAAGAAATTTTCGTGAGCCTTGGTTCTTTGTATGTCAAACTGGTGCACGCTTGATATTCGAAGCAGAAGGATTCATTTTCTCATTCCAAGAGGTAAGGATGGTTTCTCTGCCACTTTTATCATTATTTCTTGTTTTCGATAGTTGCCATGCAATGATAGTCTGCTATTACTTGATCGGAGATGAAATCTTCTCCTTGGGTTTGAGCCATTGATGGTGGCTCTAAAACTATTCTGTTAAGGTTTTCCTTGGGTTTAAGGGAGGAAGCTTTTTTACTTTCTCCTCCATGTCATCGTACGAAACAGTGTACGAGGACTGAATGATTCCTTGCATGTCACTTTTTGCATACCGTGGTAGAATGGACCCCTCAACGACAAGAAATGAGGAAGGGGACCAGCTCGGCTGTGCAGGATGCTTCTGCGGGTCCCCCTGAAAAGATCCTGTTGGTGATTACTTCTAAGGATATTCAGAAGGTGGTAGACCAATACGTTCTCAGCATGGAGGTCTTTCGAGATAGGGTATACACAGCTTGGAATCCACCACGAGGGATGGTTACGATCATCGAGAACATTTTCAAAAGTGGAAGGTTGATCCCCTTCCACCCTTTTGTTAGGTCGGTCCTCGATCATTTTGGGATTGCACTATTACAGCTAACGTCGAACGTGTATATGATAGTCGTGGCTATATACATTGCATGCCGTGAAAACAGATTGGGCGAGCTGATGCTTGTTTACTACAACATGCAAAAACTAGCAAGTGCACTAGTTCCCACGAAGACTGTTAGCAAAGCACTAAGTTTCCTAACGTTATCAAGTTGAAGCAATCGAAATTTTTGGATTGGTGGGAGCAAATTGAAATGAAAAACAACAATGAAATTAAACAAAGAATTAATCTTAATTAAGAAAGCAAGATTAAACACGGAATATCAATTTAAGCAAAACGGGTAGGGTTTCGACTTCGTTTGGATTTTTATGGGTTAAACCTAAAATTACACTATATTCACATTCATGCGCAATGGTTGTAAATCGAATTCACTAATATGGTAAACATACCCTCTCGGGCTATGTTTTCCTATTCATCCTTATTAACATTCCGCACCCAACAAATTGAAGGTTAATAATTCTGAATTCATTAAGCACAAGAATCCTAAATTGATTTCATTAATTCTTGAATCTATCTCTAGCATCCAATACTATAATGGTGATTACCCAAGAAGCCTAACATGAATTATTTCTCAATCTCATCATGTTCATCACATACAACATTCAAATTCAGAGTAACACACAACCAAAGCTTATTCACATGGAAATAACACAATCAAATACTTAACCCATTTAAAATCCAAACTACAATCAAAACCCTAACCCATAAAAGATTAGTTCATAGCTAAATTAATACTACAAAAACGAAAAACAGAAATACACAAGTTAAACATAATGAAACTGAGATGAAAGATAAGAAATCTCCCCAAAAAATGAATCTTCTAGTCAAAATCTGAATCTTCCTTTAAACAATCCGAAAAACTCCAAGCTTTACTCTAAGAAAAGTGTAAAAACGGCTAAACCTAAAAAGCTCAAGATCCCCTTGGCAAAAGGTTAAGTTCTTCTTTTATACTTAGTCCAAAAACCCAACCAAAAACACGCACAACACAAAACTGTGCGTTTACAAAACTGAATAAGTTGACTGTCGTTGCGGCGAAGAATTTCTTCGCCGCGGCGAAGAATGAAACAAATAAGTTCGTCCCTGGCCTACTTCGCCGCTGCGAAGACATTTTCTTCGCCGGGGCGAAGCTCCTTCAAAAGTTCTTAAATTTACAGAAATGCCACTCTGCTTGCTTCTTCGTTCGATTCTTCGATTCTCGGCTCTCTTCCTTGGGAACAAGCTTCATCGTGCTTTGTCCTGCTCCAGAATTCTCCTATCTTCTAAGATCCGCGAATTTCTGAGTCAAAACTATCTAATTTTGTCTTTATTTGCTCAAAAAGTCCATTTTAACCTGAAACACGAAAAGTAAAGAATTAAGCACCAATTCAGGTAAAAATGCACTAGAAAGTACCTGAAATCGACAAAAAGATCAAATAAAAACTGTATAATTTACGGATTATCAACTACCCCCAAACTAAAGAGATGCTCGTCCCCGAGCATACAGTACACAACTAACGAAAACAAGACAACAAACAAAAACAAAAACATGAAAACACACATAACAAAACTGAAAAACAAACCAACAAAACTCAACTCCCACAGTGAATTGCCTAGAAATTGCACATGTCTCACAAATTGTTGAAAAATTATTATCAGGAAATGTTCGACACTCCAAGAAGTTATAAGCTACATCGATTGTCTTCCTCAATCGGTTCACCAAGTAGGTGATCCCCACTTCAATCCACATTCCAACTTCCCGGATTATTTTATGCAAAAATTGTAAAGTTTATCAAATGGTGGTAGACTCCATAAGCCTAAATATCGAACTACTCTCCACTAATGAGGATTAAACACAGATGAGAATTAAAAGGTCTTTAAAAGCTTGTAACGTTAGGCTCGGGTCATGGGCTCCAATAAAAGGATAGGAAACAAAGTAAGAGAACTCGGTTGTCCTAAAGCAAAACTAAAATCACATCGAAACCCACACTTTCTCAACACCAATTGACATGTCCACTAGTTCACAGCCTTCAAACGCGTATCCTTAAAAACTTTTGGATACCATAAATGCAGGGGAGACTCGTTTAAGGTGTACGTGGCTTGTTAAACCCGAGGTCGCCAAATGCTGTTTTAAGGCTTTAACGGGTTTCCTTCCGGTATACCCTTGAACTAGGCAGTTCATATATATATATATATATATATATATATATATATATATATATATATATATTTTAACACAATCAATAGAATTGAATTGAGGTGACTACCTCCTTTGTTTTTATTCTTTTCTTTCAACCCCCACATCATTCTTTTTGGTCTCTTCTTCATTTTTCTTCTCTTAACCCCCAAACTAATCTTTTGCTCATTTGTACACTCGTTTCGTTCTTTGTTTTGCACTAGGGACTGAATTCTCCTAAAGGTATGATAGAGTGTTTAGGGTAGGAATTTATAATTCTGTTGTTTTCCAAGAAAAAATAAAGCAAAGTTCATATGGCTCAAATGGGTGACTAGGGATAATTTCAATCATGGGTTGGCTAGAAAGGCTCAAACGTTCTGAAAAATGCCTAAATCATTTCCTCAACCATGTCTAATCCTAAAATTTCGCCTCAAGCATTTCTCAACTAGGTTCTAGAGTCCACCAACATTATCAAGACTTTACCTAATCGCATAAAATGAATCTAAGCATGCCGAAAAAAATGAAAATCGTGGTTGAACCACTCAACGAACCTCAATCAAAATCCAGTCAATAAACATAAACTTAAAGCAATGCTTAACATTTCTCAACAATAAAAATTCAACAATCTTATTCTCATCATTGATTTATACAACTCATCATCGGCAAAACAAAACAACCAAAAGAAAAGTACAACAAAACTAAAATTGTTTTTTTTATTATTATTATTATTATTATTAAGGTGTACGCGGCGTTGTTAAACCCGAGGTCGCCAAATCTTGCTAGGCGATTTTAAGCGATTCTTGGTTTCCAGCCAATATACCCTTAAAATAGATTTTACAGTTTAAGGTATACGCGGCGTTGTTAAACCCGAGGTTGCCAATCTTGCTAGGCGTTTTAAGGCGATTCTTGGTTTCGCCAATATACCCTTAAACTCAAAATCTATTCCCTACCCCCAAACTAAATATGACATTGTCCCCAATGTTCCATTATGCACAAATCAGGAATAGAGAAAAAACAAAAAAACAAAAGAAAAACAAAAGAAAAGAAAATATAAAGGTACGAGAATGCTCCCTGGTTAATTCATGAATTGTCGCTCCACAATGTTCACCCGTTCTCGGACTTTTCATCATCCAAAATCTGACAAAACAAAAAACTGTGGTGTCCCTCATGTTAGAACGAATTCACAACTAAATTGAAAGTATTACAACCTAATCTCGCCCTTTTAACAACTACTAATTAAAACATCAACTAAACAACTAACAAAATAAACAAAAACCAAAACCAAAATAAAATGAGTTTAGGTTTAAACTGGGCAAAAATTAAATGAAAGCAATTAAACAAAAACAAAACATAAACAGGTGCTCCGGTTCAGTCTTGTTCTTCCTCTTCTTCTTCTTCCTCTTCTTCCTCTGAGCCCATCCACTCATCCGAGTCCTAATCAACCCATTGGTATGCTGAAGTGTCAACCTTAAGCTCCTGGAAGCTATTTGTCAGCAGCTCATGCATCCTTGCAGTCCGCTCCATCATCCAGTCCTGACGTCTCTTCATATATTTCATCATGCCCATCATTTCTTGCATCATCTATTTCTGTGAAACTTTCAAGCTGGATGATGTGGCAAAGCTTGTTCTCTGCCTTTTCGCCCCTGCTCTTGGTTGGGCAACTTCCGTTCGATCAAGGTGTTTCTTGAAATAGTCTCCATCCAGAATTGGAGCCGGATGAATACGCTGCTCATCATCTTGAACCTTGACCCTCGCGTTTAAGCACATAGCTGTGATGAGATGCGGGAAACAATAACTCGCTCGCCCCTTTTTGGATGCTAGCTTGATACTATTGAGAATGATGTCTCCCACATCCATACTCTTTCCTGTGGCAATAGAGTAGAGCAATATCGCCTTCTCATGAGTCACTGTGCTGTAGTGCGTCTCCGGCATTAATTTAGCACGCAGACAAATCTGCCATACAGCCGAGCCATTGGTATCAACTGTGTTCCTTTTAGTGTCTTCTTTTGTTTCCTAGACACTTCCCACGCTGCCCCAAGTTTCGCAATGACCGGCAGGATAATATCATCATTAAAGGTTGATCTTTTGAACTCCACATACTTATCAGTGAAAATTTCGGGCAAGTTATAGAAGTTGTTGATATCCTTTGCTGAAAATGGCACATCCTCCCCTCGTACAAACACAGAATCTTCCTGACATTCGGGGAAGTTGGCATAGAACTCTCTCACCAACGGTTCTACAGGCAGAATTTCAGGAGCACGCATGAACATGTCCTAATGTCTTCCTCTACTCCAGTCCACAGATTGTGGTGCTGTCAATCCATGCTCAGTGATGAAACCCTTATCCTTCTGTTTGATTACCTCTTCATAACGTTTACGGGCTGCCTTGTTCACAAACCGATTGTCAACATTCTTCCCCTTGCTCTTATGCTTAATTTTTGGAGCCATTGATCCATTGAAATTCAATCCAAAATATTAACCCCAAAGAATTAGACCTACAAAAATACAACTACGTCAAACCTGCAAAAAAAACCCACACTTCCAAAAATTTGCAATTCAACCTCCAAACT
This sequence comes from Pistacia atlantica, assembly GCA_026229545.1. Taxonomy (NCBI): domain Eukaryota; kingdom Viridiplantae; phylum Streptophyta; class Magnoliopsida; order Sapindales; family Anacardiaceae; genus Pistacia; species Pistacia atlantica. The sequence goes on along the minus strand of CM047901.1, from coordinate 20,477,257 downwards.
ACAATTTTTCAATTCAACACAAACACTCCAAAAAATCAACACCCACACTTCTAACAATCAATTGGTTCACAAACTTCTCAACATTAATCAAAATCACAACTCAAACAAACCCAAAATTCTCAAGTCAAAAGTTCAACAAAATTCTTAGATCTATGATGATAGACTTAAAATTTTCCGAAATAAAGCTTTGGGTTTTCAAGATCTTACCGATATTAAGGAGTTTGCACCACCAATTGAACCGGAAACGACCCAAATAAGAAAGCCCCAAATTTTCGATCTAAAAATTTTTGTGAAATTTTTGTGAAATTTGTTGTTGATACGGGTTGTTTTGGTGTTTAGGAATGTTGTAGAGTGATAGTTTTGGTTGGAAAAGCAAAATAGAAGTGAAAGATTGAAAGTTGAAATTTTTTCTCTCAACTCAAAATGCAAGGCGGCGTGAAAATGAGAAGAAGAAAAGTTGGTATTTATAAAAAAAACTCGTCGCCACGGCGAAGAAACGAAGTTTATCATGCATAAACCCTAATCAACTTTTCCAGGTTTCGCCGCGGCGAAGAAGGATCTTCGCCCCGGCGAAGTTCATCGTTCATGAACCCTAAAAATTCCCAGGTTTCGCCGGGGCGAAAACTTCCTGAGAGTACAAGGCGAAATGCCTTAGCCAATTTTTCAGAATTTACTTCCTTTTCTTCGCCGCGGTGACAACAATTACTTCGCCGCGGCGAAATCCTCCAGTAGCAAACCTGATTTTCTTCATGTCTCTTCGCCTCGGCGAAGAAAATTTCTTCGCCCCGGTGAAGTCTGGAAATTTTTTATACCTTCCTTTGGCTCAAGACTTCACCTGAAACACCCAAAAACAATAAAAACATCAAATTTTATGCAAACTCATAATGAAAGAAGATAAATTCGAACAACAAAAATTAAAATCAAAAAGTTAAAAACACTTGGGTTGCCTCCCAAGAAGCGCTTGTTTATAGTCGAAAGCTCGACTCTCTCAATTCTCACTCAGCCCGGACTGTCCAAATACATCACATCCCGGAAATTTCCCTTGTACCGGAACTTCATTTGTTGATGATCTTTTTCAAACATTGGCTTTGTTGCAAGTTTCACTACCCATTTCCAGCCCTTGGTCATAACTTTGGTAGTTCGACTCTTCTCTCCGCCCGCCTTCCGTTTTCTTTGCTTAACTTCACCCTTTTCTATCCCAGAGATCCGTTCCTTATGTGTACTCAAACTCGATTGTGGCTTGTCTTGGAATTTTGTGCAACCTCTTCCGTCATGGTCCTCACTGCCAAACTTATTCGGTTCAACAATGCAGTTCTTAATTTCCACCTTAAGATTATTCGGATTGGTGGCTCAACTCTTGGTGATTTACCACATCGATTTTTAAACATGATTCTTGTTCAGGTGGAGCTTTCATTGATCCAAGGACATTAAATGTTATTTCTTCATCTTGCATCCTCATGATCAACTTCCCTTCTTGAACATCGATTAACGCTCTTCCGGTGGCTAGGAATGGTCGTCCCAAGATAAGAGGAATTTCTTTGTCTTCTTCCATATCCAACACAAAGAAATCTGCAGGAAAAATAAACTTGTCCACCTTAATCAACACATCCTCCACTATACCCCTTGGAAGCTTTATTAACTGATCTACAAGTTGCAAGCATGTGGATGTCGGCTTAACTTTACCAATTCCTAATTTCCTGAACACAGAAAAAGGCATAAGGTTAATGCTAACACCTAGGTCACATAGAACTCGATCAAAGGTTAAATCTCCTATAGTGCAAGGAATAGTAAAACTCCCTAGATCTTTAAGTTTCGGGGGCAGCTTCTTCTGGAGAATAGCGTTGCACTCTTCCGTAGGCATCACCGTTTCCTCTTGTTCGATAAAATCTCTTTCAGGAACTTCGCGTAGCTTGGCATCTGTTGCAATGCATCTGCGAAAGGAATGTTGATATGCAATTTTTTAAACACATCAAGAAATTTAATAAACTGCTTATCCTGATTCTTTTCTCTGAGGCCTTTGAGGAAATGGTATAGGTGGAGTGTGATGTGCTAACTCTGGTGGAATTTCGGGGAATGGCAATTTCTCTTTCTTTTTCTCTTTCTTTTGTTCCTGCTTCTGCTCATCTTTCTTCAGGCTGGGTGGTTTCTTTTCAGCTTCAATTCCTTTATCAATTTCCTCATTAGATTCGTCATTTTTCTTTGATGAAGTTTCTTCTTTCCTTGGGTCCCTCACCTCTTCTAAAACTCTCCCACTTCTCAACGAGATTGCATTTACTTGCTCACGGGGATTGGTTACTGTATTACTCAGTAAAGAACCTGCGGTCTATCATTCAGCTTCTCGGCCAATTGACCCATTTGTACCTCCAGATTCCGAATGGACGCTCCTTGGTTTCTAAAGTTTGTCCTCGTCTCATTCATGAACCCTGTGGTCTCTTGCATGAATTTACCAAACATATCCTCCAACTTCGTCACTCTTTGGTCTCCCGGTTGATTTGTCACCCCTAGTTGGTTATTTGGAACTTGTCTCTGGTTCCATTGATTACCTTGTTGGTTCTGATTTCCCCAAGCCAGATTTGGATGATTTCTCCAACCCGGATTATATGTGTTGGAAAATAGATTGTTCGGTTGTCTCTGATTTCCTGCTAAGTAGTTCACTTACTCCGTTGATGAAGATGACGGTGCAAATGTGTTTCCAACTTGACACTCGCTGCTCACATGGTTTCCTGCACAAAATTCACATGTTAGTTGAGGTGCTTGTATAGAGTTTACCTGCATAGTTCCCAACTGTTTTTGAAGTGCGGTGAGTTGGGCTGAGATGGCTGTGAAAGCATCAACTTCATGAAAACCCGAAGATTTCCTTGTTGTAGCTCTCTCATTCGGTCTTTGATAGTTGTTGCTTGCCAAAACCTCAAGCAACTCATACGCTTCCTCTGGTGTCTTATTCTGCAGGGCCCCTCCTGGCGCTGCATCAACCATGGTTTGCACGTTACCCATCAAACCATTATAGAATGTTTAGACTTGCAGCCAAACTGGCAAACCATGATGTGGACACTTTCTCATTAATTCCTTGTATCTCTCCCAAGCCTCGTACAACGACTCGGCATCATCTTGTAAAAATGATGTGATATCATTTCTCAATTTCATTGACTTCGCTGGAGGAAAGAACTTGGTCAAGAATTTTGTGCTAGATCATTCCACGTTGTTATTATTCCCGGTGGTAATGCCATTAACCACCCTTTTGCTTTATCTCCCAATGAGAATGGGAACAACCGCAGCCTAATAGCATCATCCGATACTCCATTTGACTTGAAGGTGTCGCAAATTTCCAGGAAATTTGCGATGTGCTGATTCGGATCCTCCTTCAAATCTCCGTTGAATCTAACCGACTGCTGGATCATCTGGATGATTGCCGGCTTGATCTCGAAGTTGTTTGCTTGTACTGTAGGTCTAGTAATACTTGACCCACTTCCATTCACTGTGGGAACTGAAAATTCTCTCAGTGTCCTGTTTTCTTGTTCAGCCATTTCAACAACAACTTCTTCCGATTCTGCAGTAGGATTATCTCTTTCTCTTCTCTCTCTGTTAAGTCTTCTTACAATCCTCTCAAGCTCAAGGTTAACAGGAACCATTGGTTGACGTCTTGCTCTTCGCATAAACTGAACGAACACAAGTGAAAGAAAAGTGAGATCACAACTCTAATGAAAATAAAAAAAAATTAAAATTAAAACTTCAATCTAGCTAAACTTAAGGAAAAACTCAATGTTAACTTAAAAACAGTCCCCGGCAACGGCGCCAAAAACTTGATGCGTGTTTACTACAACATGCAAAAACTAGCAAGTGCACTAGTCGCTCAAGTAATAAAGTGATGGGTAGGATATCGTTCCCACGAAGACAGTTAGCAAAGCACTAAGTTTCCTAACGTTATCAAGTTGAAGCAATCGAAATCTTTGGATTGGTGGGAGCAAATTGAAATGAAAAACAACAATGAAATTAAACAAAGAATTAATCTTAATTAAGAAAGCAAGATTAAACACGGAATATCAATTTAAGCAAAACGGGTAGGGTTTCGACTTCGTTTGGATTTTTATGGGTTAAACCTAAAATTACACTATATTCACATTCATGCGCAATGGTTGTAAATCGAATTCACTAATATGGTAAACATACCCTCTCGGGCTATGTTTTCCTATTCATCCTTATTAACATTCCACACCCAACAAATTGAAGGTTAATAATTCTGAATTCATTAAGCACAAGAATCCTAAATTGATTTCATTAATTCTTGAATCTATCTCTAGCATCCAATACTATAATGGTGATTACCCAAGAAGCCTAACATGAATTATTTCTCAATCTCATCATGTTCATCACATACAGCATTCAAATTCAGAGTAACACACAACCAAAGCTTATTCACATGGAAATAACACAATCAAATACTTAACCCATTTAAAATCCAAACTACAATCAAAACCCTAACCCATAAAAGATTAGTTCATAGCTAAATTAATACTACAAAAACGAAAAACAGAAATACACAAGTTAAACACAACGAAACTGAGATGAAAGATAAGAAATCTCCCCAAAAGATGAATCTTCTAGTCAAAATCTGAATCTTCCTTTAAACAATCCGAAAAACTCCAATCTTTACTCTAAGAAAAGTGTAAAAACGGCTAAACCTAAAAAGCTCAAGATCCCCTTGGCAAAAGGTTAAGTTCTTCATTTATACTTAGTCCAAAAACCCAGCCAAAAACACGCACAACACGAAACTGTGCGTTTACAAAACTGAATAAGTTGAGTGTCGCTGTGGCGAAGAATTTCTTCGCCGCGGTGAAGAATGAAATAGATAAGTTCGTCCCTTGGCCTACTTCGCCGCGGCGAAGACATTTTCTTCGCCGGGGCGAAGCTCCTTCAAAAGTTCTTAAATTTACAGAACTGCCACTCTGCTTGCTTCTTCGTTCGATTCTTCGATTCTCGGCTCTCTTCCTTGGGAACAAGCTTCATCGTGCTTTGTCCTGCTTTGGAATTCTCCTATCTTCTGAGATCCGCTAATTTCTGAGTCAAAACTATCCAATTTTGTCTTTATTTGCTCAAAAAGTCCATTTTAACCTGAAACACGAAAAGTAAAGAATTAAGCACTAATTCAGGTAAAAATGCAGTAGAAAGTACCTGAAATCCGACAAAAAGATCAAATAAAAACTGTATAATTTACGGATTATCACGAGCTAACTGCAGTAGAGCTCGGTTGCTCGTACATTCTAAAAAAGAGTAAGAACAAGGATTCCTACTATCTCTAAACGACCTACCATCAAAGCGGTAATACATAGTTACCCAAGCAACATAGGAGCATACGAGACGAAGTTCTTTTTCTTTCGTTATGATGGCATTTGCCATTTTCAAGAGCTGAGTAGGCTCTCATTTCTTTTGAGTTTGTGAACTTACCTTTGTCCTTCACTAACAAGCTTTTTGTTTCTTCACAGTTAACAAAACGACCAATTTAACGCTCCTCGAGGATCCGAACAGGATCACCACCTTCGGCTTTTTGCCCAAAAAGAGTCGCGACGCAAGATTGCTTGTGATAATCGCAAATTTGTGGAAGTATGGTTTCTTCAACTCTAAAGCGACCCTAGAGACCACATTGAGTAAGCTTCGTAACTTTAGCTTATTTTTAGATTTTTCATGCAGCAAACTGTTTTGTTAACGATGTTCGCATGCAGTGACCATGCTTCCCAAGGTGTCCAGATCACCACGACCGAGGCAGTTCACCTTCCCTCGAGTAGGCGCCACTGGACCGACTGGAGCTGCTCCCAGCGGAGGGACAATGGCAAGCACTCTGGTATGACCTACTGGGGTTCCTCAGCCTTCAGTTGCTCGCTCAAAGCGCAAGACCATGGCCCTAAAAGTCCAAGAAGCGAAAGCAACTTCAGACTGAAGAGTCAGAGTCCGAACCGGAGGGCTTTGGGCGTTCAGCCTGAGAGGTCGTAGCCTTACCAATCGTTACGCTTAGGAGGGCCTTCCAAGGTTGTAGCCGATATCTCTATTGCTCCGGGGGCACCGCGAACAAGGCAGAGCGAGGCCGCAGACCCTGGGAGGAGATCGGGCAAGGAGCCGGTGGGTGATACGACTCCTATGGAAGCGTGGGGATGAACACTCCTGTGTTGGACTAGATGGGACAACTTCCAAATCATCTGCAGCCGGTTGTTTTTACCTTGTTAGAGTGTGGGCCCGCAGAGGTATTCGAGGAGTTCGTGGCTTCCAATCCTGTGGACCTGATGTCCATATCCATTCAGTACCTGAGCAAGGTAGAGCGAGCTGTCCTCGGCGAGGACTTTGCTTCTTTTCAGTAGCAAGGAAACTAACTTGTTACTTTTTTCGTTCACAAGCTCTGTTCTCCATGCAATTGTCCCTTACAAAAGGTCCAGCTGGGAGCTGTCGAGGGGATGGTTGCGCTAAGAGAGGAGAACGCACGGCTCAAATGGGACTTAGAAGCCGTTGAAGCAGAGAAAGACTTATCCACCGTTTTGGCGAACCAGTACCTGAATGAAAGGAATACGACTTTTCGCACGGTGGACTTTCAGAAGGCCGAGCTAGAGAAGCATGAGGAGGAGATAAAAGAACTCCAGAGGACAGTGGCCAGACTCACTAGGGAGGCTGGCAAGAAAGTCCAGGAGCTGAAAACGAGCTCTCAGCGGGCCTTACATGCAGAGCGGGAAAGGGACGAGCTGTGGGAGGCCACCGAGAAGCAAAGGTGGGCGCTTGAGGCCGAACTTCAAGCTACTCAGGGAAGAGTCACTTTGCTGACTGAAGAGGTGCAGCGACAAGGATCGGAGATCGAGAAGAAGGCTATTAAATGGGCAATCCAATCCATTTATGCCCTACGGCTGAAGAATCCTAAAATGAATATGTTTGATCTCCCGGAGGAATACCAGGACATCCTCATATCCATGGCATGGCTTGACGATGAGGATGCAGCGGAGGCCACCCGAGGACCTGACCTGGAAGAGCATTATGTCCCAGAGGAGCCCGCGGCTGGCTAGGTGATTAGCGGTCAGCCTGGGGATGATGAGGTCGCACCTCCGGGAATTGGGGATGAAGGCCAATGATTGCTTTTTACTTTTGGAGTCTTTTTCCTGCTCGCTTATGTACTTTTCCTTTTATTAATGAATAAATACACGTCTTTCTTAATCTTTCATGAGTACTTACAATTTTTATACCCTATGTTATAGATGAGATCGCATTCTAACTGTTTACAATAACATTGGAACAAGTCTATGCGAACAAAATTATATACATGGGAAAATGATTACAAAAGAACAGAATTGTACGCTTGTTATTTACAAAGATTTAAGAAAGGTAAAATCTTTACAAGGAAAAATTGAGTTCGAAATTATTGATAATATGGTCGGAGATGTTCAGCATTCCAAGCTCGCAGTACTTCGGAACCATTTAGCCTTTTGAGATGATAAGTCCCTGGTCTTATCACTTTGGCGAAGCGGTATGGGCCTTCCCAGTTTGGTCCCAAAACTCCCGCACTTGGTTCTCTAGTACTAAGAAGGACTTCCTTTAAAACGAGGTCGTCGACCTGGAAATCTCTTATTCTGACCTTAGAGTTGAAGAACCTTCTCGCACGTTGCTGATAGGCTGCTATTCTTAGCTGAGCCTTGCTGCGATGTTCTTCGACTAGATACAGACTTGCGTGGATAAGTGCCTCGTTGCCTGTCTCATTGAACAGGTCCCTCCAAAGTGAACCGGTTCCTACCTCCATAAGGATCATCGCTTCGCAGCCATATGCTAGCAAAAAAGGGGTTTCTGAGGTAGAGGTTCTTGGAGTTATCCTGTATGCCCACAGAACTTCAGGAAGGTCGTCGGCCCAATTTCCCTTAGCTGCGCCAAGTTTGGCCTTCAAAGTGTGCTTAATGGTTTTGTTGACAGCTTCAACTTGACCATTTGCTTGTGGTCTTGCAACTGAGGCAAATTTCTTATGGATACCCAACTCGTTGTAAAACTGCTTGAACTCCTCGTTATCAAACTGCTTCCCGTTATCAGAGATAAGGGTATGAGGAATCCCATAGCAGCACACAATATTTTTGAAGACGAAGTCCTTGAGCTTTTTGGTGGTGATCGCGGCTAACGGCTCTGCTTCGACCTACTTGGTAAAGTAGTCTACCGCGACCACCGCATACTTAACTCCCCTTTTACCAACTAGCATGGGTCCGATGAGATCGATTCCCCACATGGAGAATGGCCAGGGGCTGGACATAGTTACCAGATGGTGGGAAGGAGCTCGTGGTACATTTGTGAACTGCTGACACTTATCACATGTTTTAACAAAGTTGTAGGTATCTTCTTGAATCAGGGGCCAATAATACCCCTAACGAACAACCTTGTTGGCGAGGGATCGTACAATTACCACAAATCCCTTCATGTATCTCCCTCATGATATAATCTACTTCTTCATCGGTTACACATCGGAGAAAAGGGGTGTTACACCCTCGCTTATACAGCTGATCTCCTATGAGTGTGTAATTAGCAGCTCTTGTTTGTAGGGTTCTTGCCTCAACCTTGTCATTGGGCAAGATCCCATGTCGGAGATACTGAATGATAGGGGTCATCCAGGAGACTAATTCAGTTATATTCACGGCCTGTTCGCAAGAATTGATGGGGGCCTCTATGAATAGAACAGGAATGCTCTCTAGCGCATCTGAATCTAGTGATAAGGCTATCTTTGCCAAGGAATTTGTGACAGAATTGTTGTCCCTAAGAATTTGCGTGATTGTGAAGTGCTTAAACGGATTGAGTGCGGCCTTAGCTTTCTTCAAATAGCCGATCATGTTTTCTTCCTTAGCTTGATATTCTCCCAAAATCTAGTTGACAACCAGCATGGAGTCACTGTGGATGCTGATCGCGGTGGATCCCATTTCTCTTGCCAACCGTAATCCAGCAAGCAGAGCTTCATACTCGGCTTCATTATTGGTCGCTTTGAACCCAAAATAGAGAATGCCATGAATGCGAATCCCTTTGGGACTTAGGAGGAGAAGACCTGCTCCGACCCTTTTCCTGTTCGATGATCTATCGACATACATGCTCCAGGTTGACAGGTTTTGGACAATTTCCTAGGTGACTTTGCTGGCTTGTTGCTTGGATTCCTTTATCGACCGATATGAGAATTCTGAGATGAAATCGACAACGGCCTGCCCTTTGATGGTTGCTTTTGGTTTATACTACAGATCGAACTAACTTAGTTCCATGGCCCACTTGAGCAATTTACCCGATGCCTCTGGCTTCTGGAGGACTTGCTTGAGCATGTAACTAGTCATTACATAGATTGTGTGGACGTGGAAGTAAGGGCGTAACTTTATGGAAGCGATCAGCAGGGCATAAGCCAATCGCTCCATTTCCGGATACCACATCTCAGCATCCAACAGACGCTTGCTTGCATTATAAACTGGCCATTGAATCCTACTCTCTTCCTGAACTAAAGTTTCACTGACTGCGTACTGTGAGACCGACAGATACCGGAGCATAATTTCCTGCGGAAGAGGCTTAGACAAAAGAGGTGGTTTTTTGAGGTGCTATTTAATGCTATGGAATGTCTGTTCGCACTCGAGAGTCCAAGCGAACTTCTTATTGTTCTTGAGGATGTTGAAGAATGGTAAGCAACGATCTGTTGCCCTCGATATGAAGCGACTAAGCGCCACTATTTGCCCGTTGAGACTTTGAACTTGTTTTCGATTGGTCAAGCTTTTCATGTCGAGGAGAGCTTGGATTTTCTCGGGGTTGATCTCTATTCCTCGCTAGTTAACCATGTATCCTAGAAATTTTTTTGAGGATACTCCAAATGAGCATTTGAAAGGATTGAGCTTCATTCTATATTTCTGAAGGATGTCAAACATCTCAGCGAGATGTACTATGTGTTCTAAAGTGACATGTGACTTGACTAGCATGTCATCAACATAGACTTCCATCACTACTCGATCTACTCGAAAAACATTCGGTTAACCAGCCGTTGGTAAGTTGCTCCAGCGTTCTTGAGGCTGAAGGACATAACCCTATAGCAATACAACCCTCGATCTGTTACAAAGGAGGTATGCTCTTCGTCCGACGTATACATCAGAATTTGATTGTATCCCGAGTATGTGTCCATAAAACTCAGTAGCTCGTGTAGAGGTGGCATCAATGAGCTGGTTGATCCTGGGTAGGGGAAAGTTATCTTTTGGACAGACTTTGCTGAGGTCGGTGAAGTCAACACAGGTCTGCCACTTGCCATTGGGCTTCTTCACTAGAACCGGGTTAGCAACCCAGCTCGGGTAGAGCGCTTCTCGAATGGACCCATTCTGAAGGAGATTATCTACCTCGATTTTCAAGGTAGCATATCGCTTTAGATCTATCGTTCTTCTTTTCTAGCAAATTAGCCTGGCTTCACTATTGATGTTCAAGGCATGGCAAATGATGTCCGGGCTGATCCCGACCATATTTTCTCTAAGGAAGCTAGTCAGGTCATTAGCGAGCTAGGATTTGAGATTGCTTCCAATCCTTAACACTCGGCTTGGCTCGTTTTGGTCTACTGACACTTCTATTAGATCCTCAACTGGACTACTGGAAGGGCATTCCTAGATACGAGAATCCATATTATCCTCGGCTGGGCCAGGCTGTGGTTCAATCCGGCTGATTGCCATTGCCTATTTAGGAATGCCACGGGGGTGCCTTTCCCCTTGCACGCCATCTGCACTACCCTTACATAGTAGACGCGAGATGCACGCTGAGATCCGCTTACTTCCCCTATCCCAGTCGGGTTGGGGAATTTCATCTTGAGATGGTAGATTGAAGTGATTGCCTTGAAGTTTATTAGTAGAGGTTGCCCTAGGATGCCATTGAAAGCGGATTGGCAATCCACTACCAAGAATTCAGTAACCCTGGTCACCTCGTCAAAGTCACCCAGTGTGACTGGAAGCGAGATTGTTCCCTTGGGGATCAGGTGATCCCTTGTAAAACCATATAGGGGGATAGAGGCAGGCTTTAGGTCGGCCTCATCCAATTTCATTCTTTCGTAAGCTCGCTGGAACAGGATGTTCACAGCGTTTCCGTTATCCACCAACATTTTATGGATGTCGCGCCCTATTTGAGGCGTGATGACGAGAGCATCATCATGGGGATGATGCAATCAAACTACGTCTTTTTCGGAGAAGGTGATTTCCTCCTCTCTGCGAGCCTTTGATGGTCGCTGCCTCATGTTCATCACATGGATAGGGTCGTAATGGGCTGCGTGAGCATATCTTTCCTAGGCACCTCACAAGTTTCCCCTGAGGTGTGGTCCCCCGAAGATTATCCCCATGTTACAGATACCCTTGCGATCACGATGCTTGCCTAATTCCTCTTGATTTTTCTCCCTTACGAGAGCCGAGTTATCAACATCTTCCTTGAAATGCCCTTGCTTGATAAGATCTTCGATTGCCTACTTGAAGTTTGGCACTCATCGGTGTGATGCCCATTGTCCCAATGATAACGATAGTACTTTTTACTGTTTCTAGCTGGAAGGGGATTTTTCATAGGCTCAGATTCTCCGAGCAGGCCTGCCTCTTTTGACTTATCAAGAATGGCCGAGACAGATGCATGCAAAGGGGTATATTGATTCCTGTAGTGATCACGACGAGGAACTGGAGCATAAGACTTCTTGGGCTCAAATCGCTGTTTCTTTTCTTTTCACTGATCATCGTTAGCCCATCAACAATCAGCCTTCCTATTTTCCCCTCGACCTAGTGCACTGCCTAAAGCATCGGGGTCGTGGCGGTGGAGCGTCGCCACGGAGTTCTCAATACGAAGGTATTTCTCTGTAAGGCTATAAAAGCGGGTAAGAGAAACATCATCCTCTGATTGCAGCTCCTTCCACAGATCTGTTTGTGGATGAACTCCCGCTATGATGAGAGTCCGAACGAACTATTTGAGAGTGTGAGCTACTTTATCAAGCTCTCTTTGGAACTTATCGATGTAAGATTGGAGGGATTCATCCCTCTCTTGCCTTATGTTGCTGAGGTAGCTCAAAGGCATTGATAACTTCTTGTTCGCTTGGAAGTGCCTCAAGAATTTCGAGCTCATCTGGTTCCACTAGCTGATTGATCCCGCCGGGAGCGACCTGAACCACCGCTTGGCATGAGATGTATGAGTTACTGCCAAGCATCAGCATTTTGCCAATCAGAAACTTGCTGAAGTTCCATCAGGTCGTTGAATTCATACAAATGATCCTGCAGATTAGAATTCCCATCGAACGCCCGCATATCAGGCATTCTAAATCTGGATCAGAGAGGGGCGGTTAACACAGTCGGAGAAAAGGGAGATGCCTTTGCAACCTGCCCTCACTCATTTTGTTGAGTCTTTAGCTGATCCAGAGCTCGTTGTAGCTCCTCAATCTGAGGCAGTAGAGCCATCTAGGGATTACTTTCCCTCATGCGGGTTCGACCCTCGTGATTGCGGTTGAGGAAAGTCCGAAGGTCAGATTCCTCCTCGCCTCGGCCGGCAGTTCCAGCCGCTCTTGACACATGCTGGCTAGAGTCGTGTAATGGCGATGAATGGTCTGGGAAACCTTCCCGACCTCCGCGGTGGCGCGAACCGACTTGCGGACGGCAAAAACTTCCCGCACGACGACAATCGGGGTCGTCATTTTGGAGATAGTGGGAATCTGCCCACTCACACTTTTGTCAGAGTGCTCGTACGATGTGGCCTAGGATAGCTTGGGTTGCCACCTGTCACCGAGTCTTTACGCCACATGTATTCTACTCGGGGTGCGGTCGATGTTCGCTAGTCCCTCGGAGCCTCTAGGCTCGTTGTTCGCCACCTGCCTTCCCTTCCTTTGACGCACTGTAGTGCGCACAGCACGAGCTATCACCCAAAAGCTTTTACAGTGCTTTTATGAGACCTGCAGGCGTTTTAGATGGTGGCACTGCCTCATTTGATTCGGGTGGTGCAACCCGATCCAAACAGTCTAGCCTTTGGTTGATCGTTTGGAGAGTATACCTCTCCAGGTAGCTCATGACGGTTGGATCAAGCCGTGAGCTTGAGGGAACATCCCCATGAGATTTTGCAGAACTGTGGGCACTTCGGAAGAAGTATCCTCTTACACCTTGGGGATTTCTTCCTCACCATGATTGGTTCGCTCAGGTTCGAATCTGCAAGCCATTTGCTGTTGTAGGACCGATTAGTCGGAGATTCTTCTGATGAAGGACGAATACTAAATCAGGCTTAGGCCCTCCTTCTAGCGTCAAACTGTTGATACTTGATTTTGGCACCAATTAAACGCACGTGGGAAATGCTGAGTTGACTTAGAAGGCACACGTGTGCAGGGGTATTGAACTGAGTAAAAGATGAAGAACGGTATTTAAAGTGCTTCAGATGCTTAAATAAGCGAATCATACGTCCACTGGTATTGTATTAATATATTTGAGATCGGGAGTCGCGTTGACAATGGTGACTTGAGAGAGAGAGAGAGAGAGAGAGAGAGAGAGAGAGAAAGAAAGAGATAGAGTATATATGCTATTCCAGAGAGAAATTAGCTAATCCCACAAACGGGAAAGGAACCCTTTATTTATAGTGGGATGAATTAAGGTAATGATTACTAAATCAGGGAGTGGGTCAGATTGCCGTGCAAATCCTTCCTTTTGTCCCGTTATTCACATGCTCGAGTGATTTACTTGAGTCTTGCAGGGATTGGATACGTGGATCGCCTCCAGCCCTTCACCAGCCTAGCACACACCTACCGCACTGGCAGGAGCATACCGAGTGCGTCAACGTGCGACGTAGCTTCATCTGAACGGCTGCTGGACTTACCTAAGCTCTTACCACTTATGCTGACGCTTTCTGATCAGCCCTACCTTTCTAGGCATAACACAAGATATGCTTGTTGAAGACTTGAGAGTATTTTGTGACGCTATAAAACAAGAAGTTTGCATGCAAGTTGTAACATTTTTTTTAACAGTAATTCAATTTGGTGGGAAAGCATATTTTTTTCTCTTTGATTTTGAGCTTCAAAACTAAGAACTATTATTTCAAAAAATATCATTTGGGTCCTTTGACTTAATACGCCATTAGTTAAATATTATTTGACTTAAAAAAAATGGATTTAAATGACAAAAATGCCCCTAAAAAAATAAAAAATGAAACCAACAATACTGGTGTAAATTCCAATCATTTCTCTTCAAGTTAATAAATAAACATCTTATATGCTTATGTTATTCGTGTAATGGTTTTATTCCATTATATCAATAGTCGGTGCTTTTATCAAATATAAATTTGGAGAATTAATATTTAATTTATAAGAAACCTCAGAGGAAGTTTTAATTTTGATATGAAAGAGGAAGTGAAATTAATGGAGAATCCAATGAAAGTTTCAACATCGATAAGGACTACAAGAAACCGAGTCCATCTCCAAAGCCAGTCACATTTCAACGCAATGCCAGCCTTTCGTGTATCTATTTGCTTCAGTGACTCAGTACAAAAAATGAGGGTATTTGTGGTAGCTTTTGGTAACAGCAAAAAAATGCAGTTACAAATAGTTAAAAAAAAAAAAAAATGAAAACATTGTCCTTAAATTGAACTACAGATTTAAATCATTTTTATCTGCAAATGTTGCCGTCACATAGGAATTATATCAATTAAATTAGGTTTCAATCAGTTGAATTCATTTACTTCTTTTTAATTTAATTAAATTTTTTTTTTTTAAGAATTTCCTAAAAAGTTGTGAATTCAAATCTAGATTTTGTTTTTGAAAATTGATCCAATCAAATAAATTGTTGAATGATTTTATTTAATCATGTACCTTACACAGTGTAATGCTTTCAATTCTTAAGGCCCTAAGAGTTGAATGATTTTATGCGTTGGGTTGAGATCGAGAGATGAAACTTGATTAGTTTAAGGTAATAAAACCATAGATTGAGCGAACGCTAGAGATAAGTTACCGCGTTCTGTGGGGCTTTGGTAAATTCCATAGAACTTAATGATCTCTTAGCTTCTAAATCTACTTTAGAGATATTTTAAGTTGTTGTTTAAGAGTTAATTCACTAATTGTTCGAGAGAAAGTTAGTGAAATATCATGGAGTTTAACCTTTAGAATAAGCTTGATTAGGTTAGCAATAATTGTCAATGTATATGATTAAATTGGTGTGAAATATGTGCCATAGGTTTAGTCTTATTGATTTTTTACCAAAGTATTAATACAATTTTGCTTTTGTTTACTTTTTAGTTTATTTTATTTTTCATTAATTCATGCTTAAAATTTCGTTTAATCATATAGCAATAAAATAGAGTAGTTTGATACTTGGTAGGTAGTTCTCTTGGGATTCGACACTCGTTTACTCGAGTTTTACTACTTACGCGATTTCTTACACTTGCGAATAATATGTCAATTGTACAAGGTGATGCTATTGAAAATATAATTAGACCATATAATATTTAGGTAATCTTCTCAAATTGGATGAATGATTTAATAACATATACCTATAATTGATATTAATAATTATACATATACAATTATTAATTTTATGTTAACACAACTTTGTATATATATATACAATTTATATTCACTTTAAGATCTGTATAATTTAACAATTATTATGTTTTAATTTAATTAGTTTATTTTGTTAGAATAACTTTGTTTACAATTTATTTAAAAAACATTGAATAATTATATCCGACGTAACGCACAAAACCCATATCTAGTCTAATAAACATATGAAAAGTATTTGGCTGTAATCTCAAACATTTTTCTTTAAATTATAAGTTAGTTTTATCTGGATAAGCTCTCCCGAATTTTTTTAAATGAACTCTTTCTACTTTATTTTACGGATTTCAATCGCTTATATTTTATATTTTAATTATTTGTTATATTAACTTCTGTTTTTTTGAAGGGAGATAATTATTTAAATTTATTTTTTAATAGAAAGAAAGAGCTAAAACTCTAAATTAAATTAAAGTATATTATTTAATTGAACTCTAATTAAATTAAAATTATCCAGAAATTGTCAGTACTCATTTTCCTAAAAAGAGTAATGAAAGTTGTAAAAATATATTATCCCATATCTCCTTCCTTTGTTTTCTCGATTGTGACTCCAACCCATAGCAAAACAGATACGACACCGTTCCTGCCTGCCGCCTAGTACCGTAACTGGAAGTTGAGCCGAGGCAGTGCTGCCATATCTCAGTTTCACTTAGAAGCAAAAATGTCATGGCTAGCGAGATCCATCGCCAACACTCTCAAACTCGAAAACGACGACGAAGACGATCGCTTACCTAACACAAACACAAACGCCAGTGATCCGAATCCGGAAGATTCACAATCCGATCAAAATCAAAACCAATCAACGGTCGACTCCCCACGTGGAGTCAAAGAGGACCTCACTGAACTCACCAAATCTTTCTCCCGCCAATTGTGGGGCGTCGCCTCCTTTCTCGCTCCTCCTCCTCAACAACAACCTCAAATGTCCGATCAAAGCCAGCCGTCCGATCAAAACCAGCCGTCCGTTGGAAACCAGCCGTCCGATCAACTCTCAGATCCTGATGTTGCGGATGAGGATGTTATTGAGGGGATCAAAAGCGATTTCGCCGAGATTAGCGGCAAATTCAGGACTGGAATCTCGAAGCTGTCGAACAACATTAATGTTTCGGAGATCTCGAAAATGGCGTCCAATTTTCTGCAGTTTGCCTCTGAGATGGAACCGACTGAAGCCGTCGGTGTGACTGAAGAAGTATTGATTTTTGCTAGAAACATCGCCCTGCATCCCGAGACTTGGCTTGACTTTCCAGTTCCTGATGATGAATATTTTGATGGTACCATTCCTTCTTAATTAAGTCACATGTACTGTTTGAAAATTGACATTTAGTATTATGGTGACCTGACAGGGATTAGCGGCGATAGATTCCTATTTTAGTTAAGAATTGATGAGAATGCTCACCTGCCTATATGAATTCCTTAATTTTAAGTGTAGTAGGGTTTATGATTTGTGCATTTCGCTTTGTGACTAAAAAGAATGGAACTGAAGATATGAGACACAAGTTTAGTTGCTATGTACATTATTATAATATTTGATTATATGACGTTGGCTACTAATCTCTGAGAGGATGTTAATAGCTTCTTTGATATTTCGATCATGATAACTTGACATTTTATTTTTTAACCACAACTATACTGATTTGAGTTGGAAACTCCTCAACTTTTATTTCTATATTGGTTTGGATTGAAATAAAAATATGTTCATTTATCGTTATCAGTTCATTTATATTTTTTTTTCCATTAAAAAAAAAAATGGAATTAAGCACAACATTTAATTGTTTTTTTTTTTATTGGATGGAATGAAGTAAGAATTTTGCAGCTTATCGCCCATTGTGAAGCTACCTGTACTTGTGAAGAACCTTGTGAAATCTATTATATCAGATTTATATTTTTTATGCATATTTGCCTGTGGATTGTTGATTGGGTTTGCTATGAAGCACTCTTATTGCCCATTGTGAAGCTACTTGTACTTGTGAAGAACCTTGTGAAATCTATTATATCAGATTCATATTTTTATGCATATTTGCCTGTGGATTGTTGATTGGGTTTGCTATGAAGCACTTTGTTTTTTGGTGGTATTTATTTCTCAACTAAATGGATCAAATTAATGTCAAGCATCGTTATAATTCAATTTGATTCTTCAGATTTTGACATGTCTGATGCCCAACAAGAGCATGCTTTGGCTGTTGAACGTCTTGCACCAAGTTTAGGTGCTCTCAGGATTGAACTTTGCCCTGGGCACATGAGTGAGGGTTGCTTCTGGAAGATATATTTTGTTCTTCTGCACCCTAGACTAAATAAAGATGATGCCGAGCTTTTGTCAACTCCCCAAGTAAGTTCACTTTTGTTCAAAAACAGTTTCATTTTCTGCAATTGCTTGATTCCTGTAGGACTCAATGATGCACAGCATGATGAAGTGTTTTCTATTGATGCATAATACAGTGCTGTGTTTTACGTCGCATACTGAAGGAGAGACTTTTGGAAAACCTTTTTTTAATCCCATAGATGAGGTGTTTTGTGGTGATTGGAAGACTATTGATTGAACCATCTTGGAATTATTTGAAAAAGACATGAAATGCAGGAATGAATTTATGAGAGCTAATAATGTGTAGTCTGCCGACTAACCTACTCTTATGGTAGTGTTCCTGCTGTGTTTGACCTCTCATCCCCACATTTACCAGTAAAGGGTGCTAATATAATGATTTATTTGCATTTACCATTCCGATACACAAAGAGATAAATGTGTTTTTTCTTGACATGTTCTCTACTCTCTTTTCCCTGTTTTGCTTAATATCTTGTTTGCTCGTCTGCTTGTCATTCTCAAAATACAAATACTTTTTTTTCCTATTTCAAGAAACTTAGATCAATTCTCTTATGATTACATATAGCAATAAGAACCCTTATTGATCAATGCCCAAAGCAAACGGATTTTGACATATATTAGTAGATAAGGGGCCTGTGATTTCTTGTTTTCTACTCTCTTGAATGGTCGATGCTGAAGATCATTAAGTAATCTTCATTTATTCTTTGGTTAAATTTTGACTTGTAGGTTGTTTGGTTAATAGGAAAATGAGGGATGTGAGTGCAAAGTAGGGAGAATTCATAGAAAATTTTGGGCATTTTTTTATGTTAAGAAAATAGTTCTTCTAATAATGATTGGAACACCTTACATGTGAGAGCAACTTTCTTATATACATTTTGGAGCAAAAAATAAGAAAATAATGGTCCCCCTCCCAGTTACTTGTGCTATCATACTTTTTCATGCTACTTTTATTGATATGACATTTCACATTCTCCTTCATGTGAACACTTCTGTTGATGCAAGAACTTCTTTCAATTGCATCCTTACTTTTACGTCATGGAACTTTCCTTTCTTTCAACTTCTACTTGTGGGTTTGAACTTTTCCTGCTATTGCACCTGCTTAGGCCGTTTCCTTTAGACTAAAATTTTGCTTGTACATAATTCCCATCCTTCTAGTCCTTGTCTTTAGGTAAGGAAGAAAAGTGATTTAAAGTGGTTTTAGGGTTGGGAATGCCAACTATTTTGGTTTGAGATCCAATGTAAAATAATTCCTTAAATATAAACTAATAGGGACTAAAACAAAATAGATGAAATATAATAAACTCAGATAAAATAGATGAAGAATAGAAGGGCTAAGATCTATTCTTTTCTCATTCAATTGTCTCTTATTTTGGTACAAAAAATTTGCAACACGGGGAGGGGTTTATATAGGATTTCCAGTCGACCACTCAACCAATCAATTTTTGCTATAAAGTTGCTTGGTGTCATGGATATAGCAAACTAAATGAAATGTTGTCACTTTGTGCCATGTGTCTAAAGATGGCACGATGGACCATCTTATTTACAACACTTCCTCCTAGATCTCCACCAAATAAAATTTACAAATACACTGATGTTACCTTATCATGCCATTTGTAGACATATAACACAAGGTGACAACATTTTGTTTAGTTTGCTACATGTGTGACACCAAGCCAATTTGTGGCAAAATATGATTGGTTAAGTGGGTGGCTAGAAACCATTGCATCATAGAGTGCTTTCACATAGGACCTTCAAGCCAAAAATAATTTGTGATTCTTACATAAAATCACTTTTAAATGCATTTGTTTCTTACCTAAAGATAAGAAATAGAGGGAGGAGCATGATTTTGAGTTTAAAAGAATAAGCCTAATAATAACAAGAATAGGAAGCGCAAGTCCCATTAAGTATGAAGATAAAACGAAAAAGAAGTTTCATGGTAAACAAATAAGGTTGCATAAGAAGGAGGTTCCTATATCACTAGAAGCGCATTTGTTGTTGAATGTCATGTCAGCAAAAAGCATGAAAAGTGTAATAGGGTAAGTGATTGGGAAGGACGAACAGTGACGTTTCATTTTTTTACCTTCAAAATGTCATGCATATAAGAAAGTTATACTAATTTGTTATGCATTTTAAGCATTGAAGGAATTACTTTCACTTTCTCTGAAAAGATCTCCTACCATGGTTGTTTGAATTCCCTCACTTTCCTATTAACTTAACAACCTGCAAATAATGATTTAACTAGATAAATTGATTAGTATTACTGATGATCTTTGCCAGTAAGGTTTTGTGCATAAATGATTTTAAACTATTTGTTAACTAAACAATAATGTTGGGAACTAAATCATCTCATCCGTTTGACTCAGTGACTTTATAAAATTCATTGGTGCTGGATTGCAAACGTTCCTTTCCAAATTTTGCTCATTAAAATAATATGGTAAATATATCTTATGAAAACCAGAGATGGCTATCAGCTTATTCCTTACTTGTTCTAATTTTGGTCACCTTGTTTAGACCTTTTTTTAGCAGTTTCTTATGGATGGCTGTGATTGCAGATAGTGGAAGCGAGAGCAATGTTAGCACATGAGTTAAAGAACAGAGCTGAGGCAAAGCCAGAATCAGTTCACTCCTTAATTGGCTCTTCCGATTCAAATAAAATTGCTGGAAGTGATGTTTATTTAAGTGAAACTGCTGAAGCACCAACTGGCTCAAAATCTGAATCAGTGTCACTTAAGACATCTGCCTTTGATGCAGCCCATTCTGTAGCAACAGCTGAATTTGAAACAGAGAAGCACTCGGTTCAAACTACTGAGGTGCAGGTTATTGACAAGTCCGTTGTCAAGGAAGTGCCTGTGGACACCAAACATCAACATGCACTATCTAGTTCCTCTGCTGGAGTTTCAGATGAGAAGTTTGAGGATGATGGTGATGATTGGTTGAAAGAGGAAAACTCAGAAGTTGTTGGTGTGAGTGGTTCCAAAATGCATCTTGGAAATGATGAGGATGTATCTTTCAGTGATCTTGAGGAGGAAGATGAAGATGTGCCTCCAAGTTATAAGAAAGCAACATCTGGCTCTGATTCTTCAACAAAAGATTCTCGGGATTGGGTTCAGCTAGGCAGAAGCTCTGCTGATTCAGCTAAGGATATTAATTCTGTTGGTGATAAACATGCTGGGTCTCAGAAGGTAAGTGCCCACAATCCTGAGAGCAAGGAATCAAATGACTGGCTTGATGTTGATGACATTGATGAGATGTGATATATCATAAGGGCCTTTGGGATTGTATGTATTATCCATTCTTATTGCTAACCTCTTGTGAATAGATTGCATATTTGGTTTCTTCATTTGAAATTAGGATTTGGGTGCTGTATGTTTGTAAATAAAGCCCTATCGAATTGGACAATAATGTGCACCTGAATTGTAATCGTATTAATTAAGCACGATGATATGAAAGTATGCCATGTTCATTTAATAGCAGATGGGAAAAATTTCTGGGGAAAATTAAGCTACTCGCCTACTCCTAGAAATAAAGGAACATATGTAGATGGGATTAGAAGCTGGAATACTCTCAATAAACTATTAAAATTGTTGCTTGAGATAAACTGCATTGTTATAAAGAGCGTGTCAAAACAATGTGATGCCTGTGTCCCTGTGTACTGCAGTTGCCTTGAGAATTTGCGCTGGTAAATGTTTGGTTTTCATCATACATGCTAGAAAGAAGTTTTTATTTTCATCATATACATTGATGTTGGAATTTCTCTTTCCAGGCTAGCCAATAAATGGATTATTATTTTGTGATTTGAATTGGAAAGCTAACTTTGAAGTAATTGATAGAGATAAATTGTGTCTCTTCAAGGATCTCTTTTACTGTTAGCTGGAAATGACTGACCCTACGATAAGGCAGATTTAACCTTAGTGATTTGACCAACTCAAACATGACATCTTTTTATTAGATTAAGACGAATTTACCTGAGATGCACCCACACCAAGTCAGGTAAAGAAGGAGCAAAACTTAGAAAATTAATATGTGACCTACATAAATTCATGAAAGGATGTACCGTTGATTCTTTTTTGGTTCAAAAAAAGAAAGATAATGTGAATTGCGAGTTGACTTATGGTGATAGTGTCAGGTAGTTCATCTTTAAATTTGTTCGAAGTCATCATTAAATCATTGATATAACGGGAATGGGTAATGGTTTGTCTCAGGTGTAATACGTATTTATAAATCTGATTAGAAAAATATTAAGGATTATGCAGAAATCTTGAGACTTACTGACAGAGTAGACGAGGAAACTTGAAATCCATATAGAAAGATCTTAATTCTTCTTTTTAATTATTTGACGTATAATCTAATGATTTGAGCATGTGCAGAGCGGTATCGAGAAAAGCATGTTATGTAGATCCATTCATTACAACGAATACTAACTAGTTAGGACGCTTAAACTAAGCTTACATACAGACTAATCTAGAGTCACACATAAGCACAATATAAACCAGTCCCAACTTAGGAACTCTTCAGGATCTAAGGGGGCCGAAGTTGCTTGAAATGCGCCCTAGGTGAGACCACAACAAGCTTCCTAGGGAGAGTCTTGCCCTATTCTCTAACTTACTGTTTCCGCCGCCGGCTGTGTTGAGATCTGGAAAAGAAGCTTTTGAACTCCAACTAGAGGATTTGTTTACCACCAATACAGATCCCCCTATCTCTTGTCTCACTAATTCAATTGTAGGTGCATCTACCTCATGCCCTGAAGCATCCGTAACATAGAAAGACCCAGTTGCTCTATCTCCATTTGTGCCTATCTCAGATCTCGATACTGAGAGACCGTTCTCGCGAAACACTCGAGTGATGTCTGAGAGCAGTCCCATTCGGTTCTTTGTGCTGATGTCCAGCCTCAAACCCTGCACAAAGTAGCCACAACGCCATTCAAAAACTTAAATTGAGCATGAGCAGAGGTGATATAATGTCGACTTACATGCGAAACTCTCCTTTCGACTGCAGCTATCAAGCATTGTGTTAGTTTTTTCCTCTCGCTTTCTTTATCCAAAGTGCAGCCATCCTTGTGCCTTATAAAATACTCCTACCATTTCACAATTATACGTAACAGAATATCAAAATCAACTCCATGTTAAAATATTTGTGAAAATGACTAGAAAGACAAGTACCTGATCAGCAAAGGAGCCCTTTGAGCTAACAGCGGCATGGAATACTACATACTGGAGGTCAGTTAGAACACATACAGTATCAAACAACAACTTCGGCCTATCTAAACTTCTCACATTAACTACTGAGTACCCTTTCTCCTTGCAACCTTCTATAAATACATGTGTCCTAATACACCCTTTCCAGTGTCCAACACCGTTCTCGCATCCCTGACACTGCTCGTAATCCTTGTCAGCATACATCAGCTGGTGGAGCCGCCTTTCGGCGTGGGTCCGACCCACGACCGGGGTGGTTAACCTTGCACTTCTCTTCTCCCCTTCCCCATGATGGGCAGCAACTACAATCTCTAGCTGCTCTTCCAAATGGGCTAGCCTATCTGGGTCTGTTATTGGGCCACTGTCTAATCCATCTTCTATGTAGAATATGCATGCTGATCTGGTGTTGTGAGTCCATGCCACGGCAGCAGGGACGTGGCACCCTAACTCATGAAGCACTGCTGATATTTCGGACATTAAACCCGGTCGGTCCGTCCCAGTCACCTCTAAGGCTGTGTTTTCAGCTGAAACATGCCGTGGCCTCACGTCTCTTTTGAGATGGGTTTGTACTTCCTTTGCAATCCCTCCTCTTCTATTAGTACATAGCGCCTGTTAGTAGTGATTTTACATCAATCATTCACATGAATTCATCCTTAAACATGGTACGTATCAGTAATAAAAGTTCTAATGTCCTGGAAATGTTCAAAGGATTGAGTTGGGCCCCGATAGTCAATTTTGGCCCACTTATTTGATATCGGTAGGTAAGGTAAAGGCCTAAAAAACTTGGCTAAAATGGGTATATACGTATTACTTATTTAGATGTGTATCCAAAAAGTATACTATAATTGTATTGTATGAGTAGTTGAGAGTTGGGACAGTAGTGTTAATAAAATATAAATAGAGGTATGAAATAGTTGAGAGTTTAGAAAGAGAGAGAAACCTGCTGAATGTAAAGAATAAGAGTTTCATCAGTTATTTTGTTGGCGAGCTGGTCTGTGACGTGGAACACTGAGCGCCATGCAATCAAAACAGACAGGGCCACATGAAATTGGGTCAGAAGCATCATGGGTGAATCGTGTGCAGCTCATAAAGTTTACCATTACATACTAAACAAATACTATTTCCTTTTTCATTATATAAACGGACACGTACGGTATTAATTATGTAAGTATGACAGAAGGAAGCACTAACCATCCATGAACCATCCACCATCAGAGGAAATGTATGATTTTGATATAACCAGGTCAAGATCTGTCAAGACTTGAACCATCTCCAGCAATATCCCGTGCTTGTTTGCACTATCGACCTGTTTAATTGATTCAGGATTATTTACAAAATGCAAATCTGAGTGACAAATTGATTGGAACAGGAAGAGTTTGGGTTTTGTTGACTTTATTGAACTGATTCATGGTTTGCAATGAAACATTACGTCAGTTGTTCAGGTTCCCTGGAAGGAATCAAAGAGGTTACATAGATGGCTTCTGCTTAACATTACTACCATGCAGGTTCTTCTGACAATATAAAGCATAGGTGAATGAATAATCAATAATCCTAAACGTTAAAGCTTTTGCCTTTACTTTATTTGTTTTCTCGTGGCTATCCAGTATCCACTCGGCTAATTAATCTATAAGGGAAGTGGGAATGTGCAGGCAGGCATTGATGCCTTTTTAATAAACTTAACATTAGAACCATATAATATAAGTTTATTCACGGTAATGCTCATATGGTTAAGTAATTAATTCTATATTCTTCTCTAAATAATGTTGAGATGGTATCTTTCTCAGCTCTTACATGACACATCTATGGTGGAATCTCCAACACCTAATTAAATAATTAACTTACTCATTAGTTTATTCAAATATTAAACTCAAAACACATGATTTAATAAAAATAGCTCCATATATAATCTATGCATATCATCATCTGCCAAAAGGACCACTATCAGAATAAGATATTAGTTCTAACCTTTACAAGAGTGCAGTCTGGGTAAGCGTCGTTATCGATACAAACCCTGCAATGCCAAAACAGAAGCAAATTAACTTGGAAGAGGAGAAGAAAAACAAAAACAAAAAGTGAATATATAATTAAGGGTTATGAATTTATATGTACCTTGGAGGGTAGATTCTTTCGATGAGTGATTCAAACTCGGGATCGATGTAAGGCTTGTAAGGAATGATCTCCATGAATTGTTGTTAACAGAGCTTCGCTTTCATGGACAGCGTGGATGGAGCCTTTGTAATCGAAAACCAAAGGCCACTGTATTTATGCAAAAGACAGACTTATATTTTAGAATATTCAAAACACAATAAGACAGATAATCAAAACGTGTTTATAAATGAGATAAGGGAGAGAATGGCGTCTAGCTTGTTTTTCAAGTTTATGTATTTGAAAATTTGATATCGGAATTAAGTTGCATCTACATTACTGTTTCTTTCGTTCTACAATTTGAGTTTTCCAAGCCCTATAAATTAAATTTATATACAAGTTTCGAGTCCATCAAATTGAAAAGGGTTTTATTTAGCTTAGAAATTAAAGTTGTTAAATAAGGAAAGAAATTTCCTTGAAAATTAAGGGGTTTTTTCTGAATTCAGAAAACTAATAAAGAAGAGAAACAGCTGCAAATTTCTGTTATATTCATGTATCTTCTCCAAGAAGAAGG
The DNA here is from genome assembly GCA_026229545.1 of Pistacia atlantica. Taxonomy (NCBI): domain Eukaryota; kingdom Viridiplantae; phylum Streptophyta; class Magnoliopsida; order Sapindales; family Anacardiaceae; genus Pistacia; species Pistacia atlantica. The sequence goes on along the minus strand of CM047901.1, from coordinate 20,451,548 downwards.
TGTGACGACTCTTAATAAACAAATCGAATCTTTTAAAAAGAGATAAAAAAATATGAATGTTACCGCAGAATCAACGAAGAAAACCTGACGGCTTCATACAAAACGTATAAACATAAAATAAAATAAAAACAAGAAATAATTAAAACTTACAATCGAAGGTAGAAGAAGGACAGTTGTATCACAACTCTAAATACATATAAACCCGTATGAAAACTCACATCAGAGGAACATTAATTTAATAGCTAAAAACTCTAGAAAACTCCATAATTGCTGATGGTATATAATATCAAAAAAAAATACAAGAAAAATCTGACCTTTACATATGTGGAGATGAAATTTGATCAGTGAGGTGAGGAGATGAATGAGAAATGGGAAACGCCTACGTAGAAGTTGTCATTGCTGAATAAACATAATATTCTAAGTTTAGAAGAATTCGATGGTAGCTGACTTACAGAAGCGAAACAGATGGAGAGTCGTTATAACAGAATAACTCTTTCAAAACTTGGAACTTAACTCAAACTCTTTTGGGATTTCTCTCGGCTTCCTCTCACTATCTCTTTCTCTTTACTTTTGTTTTTATGAGAATAAACAACAACGTTTTGCTATAGGTTCAGAGAATAAAAATAAAATTATAAAAAAAAAAAAAAAAAGTAAAATTGTATTTCTAAGGTAATATCATATCAATTATAAAATTTCGAAAATAAAATCTTTATTCGAGATGTTTTCCTAATTTTAATACAAAATCTATAGATTACGTTTTTAAAAATTATTTTACATATACGTATAATTATACCTTATTAATAACTATTGGTTGGGGGTGTTCTTGTATAAGATACATCATAAACCTCAATTAAATTAATTTACGACTAAATAAGTTTAATTTGGATTACACTAGACCCAAGAGTCCTCCGAGTTAAGGGGTGAGCTCAGCGGGAGACTAAGACTAAGACTTTCCATATGTATTCACCACGTTTACAGTTGATTTACACGTGGCGAATGATGCTTGATAACATGGTGTCAACCTGCGGCGGCCCGCTCACGAGGTTAACAACACGTGTTTATGTGGGGGCGGTTGGATAATTTTTTTTTTTTTTTTTTTAAGTTTGTAATTGTTGTTTTGAAGAGGAGGTTGGAATTTGGAGTATTTACGGGTATACCTAGTCAAAAGCTCTGAAAAGTAGGAACTAAAGAGATGATGGACCCCATGATGACGTGGCAGGATCATGATGGTTTAAATGTCTGTGGTGCTTTAGATTTTTGAATGGATCATGACCTTATCTACATTAACCAATTTCTATCATTTGAGTACAGCTGTTGATACGAGACTGACGGGATTATCTTCCTTATTGTCATGTGACATTTATTAAAATTGTATTTTACTTTATTATTATTATTATTTTTTGTTATTGATTGATGAGATTATGTCTACATATAAACTCAATTATTAAGATTTATTGCTTTAATTTAAGGTAGGTTTGATCTTAACGTTCATAACTAAACGTGTTTAATCAAGATTATGTCATCATGTATTACACCTCACCGAAAGTAGATATTTCATTTTCTAATGTTACATTAGATTAGATTTGTATAAAAAAAAAAAAACTGTTTTTGATAACAATTCAACCAAAAATAAAAAGACGTATTCTAAATCAAATAAAATTCCTTCATTCATTGTTTTTTTTCTTTCTACATAAATATTGTTATTGTTGATCTATGTGTAACTTATTCTGATGTTAACCAGTATTCCTCTTTCAAATCTCTTTTTTTTTTTTTTACATTTTAATATAATCCTAGGAACGAACATAATTTTAAATATATAATAATTCAGTTAATTTTTTGACCAAAATTATATTATTTTAAATAAAAATAATCATGTCCTTAGATAAATTTATTATTGAACTACAAATGTTTTTTTTTTTTTTTCTTCATAGGTGTCCGTGCTGAGACTACGAAGTTAACTACGGGTAAATCTCCACCAACCACACTCCATCGTTAGATCTTGTTTGTTTTTCAATTAATTTGGAAAACATCTCATCTATTGAGTAATGTCCATATGTATAATTTTAATGTTTTTATTTGTTTTGTTTATAATTATATTGCCTCAAATCAAATAAAAACATTAAAATTATACATACAAATGCTTTATAGTAATTAATCCCAGTGTATAATATCATTTATTATTGAGCTACAAAAAATCAACTTCAGCCTGTAGGAAGCTTGTTGCATGTATAAAGTTCCAGACACAGACACTTGACTTCAGCATTATCCCACGACCTGCCACATCTAGCCGACGCTCCAATCTTTCAATGCTCAAAAAACAAACAAAAACAGAGCCTATTGCAAACCAACATTAACACCTTCTATTTAGAGCTTTTAACTTATCTAATTCAGAGGCGATGTTTGGATTATTCAAAAAGACAACCTGATCATTTGCTCCATCTTTATCCACACTACCCTTTCCTGTAAGATACGCCACTCTCATCTTCAATACTTTTACGTCATCCCTTTTCTTTCCTCTGCTTTTGTTTCTATATTTCTCTTTACTCTCTTCATTTAATATCTAATTCACCTTTTGCAAACTCCATTCTTTGTTGCGATATTGATACTGTATTGATTTATGGACCTACAGTTGGTGAAAAAGGGTCTTGATTTTTCACGGAAAAAGAAGAAATCTCTTCTTTTATTGGTAGCTTGTAGTTTCACTAGTTATAGTATATACAGGGCTTATCGTTTGCCTGTTGTAGCACTCAAGAAAAAGAGAATTTCAAAGCTTTTAGGAGCTTTGTTTTCTGTGGCAGAAGCAGTTTGTGATTCTGCGGAGACAATTGGAGTCGTGTCTAGAGAGTTGAAAGATTTCTTGCAGTCAGATTCGGACCAAATCCCCAATAGTTTGAAGCAAATTTCCGAGATAGTGAGCTCGAAAGAGTTCTCAGGGTCAGTAGTTAATGTTACACAAGCTGTAACTGTGGGAATTTTGCGTGGATATAAACTGCATTCTAGAAGTGATGATGGTTCAAATGCTAATTCAAGTTTTATGAATGAAGTTATGGATAAGGTATTTACACCAGCTGGGTCTGGTTTTGCTTCTGCTATTGTTGGAAGCTTTGCTAGAAACTTGGTTATGGCCTTCCATTCAGATGCTCAATCTGTTCCAGAATCACATTCGGATTCACCTAATTCAGTTCCAAGATGGTTGGATGAGGTTTGTAGCAATGACAAGTTAAGAGAGCTGATTGGGGACTGTGTTCAATTGTTTGTGAGCACGGCGGTTTCTGTTTATCTTGACAAGACTATGAATATAAACACCTACGATGAATTCTTTACTGGATTGACTAACCCCAAACATGAAAAAGAAGTGAAAGGCGTGCTGTTAGCAGTCAGTAATGGTGCAGTTGAGACTCTTGTCAAAACATCTCATAAAGTTTTAACAAGTTCTAAACCAAGTTCACAGTTTCCATTAGCTATTCAGAAGTCATCGGGTAGAAATGAGATTGTTTTGAGCGCAAGAAATTCTTTTGGCGAAATTGAAAATGGCGGATGGGTTGGGAAAATGTCTTCTACAGTGGCAGTGCCAAGCAATAGAAGATTTGTTCTTGATATGACTGGAAGAGTTACCTTTCAAATGGTGCGATCTTTCCTTGAAATTTTACTGGAGAAAATACAAGATGCTTTGAAAAGATCTTCTGATGTTGTTTGTGAAACTGTTGTTGACAGCAGTGTTGAGGCTGCGAGATATGTTTCTGCAAAGTCTTCTGCTATTGCAACTATCTGTCTCACTTTGTGCTTGCACATATTGGATAGTGTTTGGATTATGGTGCCTGCTTAAGTTCAGTATTAAATGGTGGTGTAATTCTTTTCTTTATAGTAAGAAAGCAAATTCTTTGAATTATGTTGTATGATATAGAAAGCCATGAATGTAATCACTTGGTAGGATTTTAAAATATGTGACTTTGTACTATTCTCCAGCAATTTGGAATATAATGTTTAGACTATAAATGAGCAACCATGATCAGCTTTAGAAGCTATATGACCAGTTGCTGAAAATTGATATCTTTGATTGAATGGATAATTGCACAAGTATGAAGTCTTCAGTCTGTGGAGTGTGGAGTATGGCCACTTGCTTGGCTTATTTTCTTTCCTTATGTTGTCAGGATGAATTGGTTGCGTTTAGTTGTTTAGATTTAAAAGAGAAACAACAGGAGTCAGGACCTAGATAAGCATTGCCTTTCAGTTAGGTGGTTGTGTTATGGCCCTGTGATATTTTCAAATCCCAACCATTAAGATATCACAAATCTTGGCTTCTTACATGATCTGTTTAAGATTGATTCTACTTTTTCCGATTTGGATATTGGAGTCATATGTCATAGGATGAGTTTCCAGGGTTAAAATCTGCAAACCCCTGGAAAAATATACTTATAAACTAAATTCTTCTCAACTGTAAAATGGTTATGGATAAACCCTATCAAAATTTGACGGAATAACATATTAAGTAATTTGATGCCATTATGTGAATACACACTTTTACTTGGAGATATTCTTTCCCTTGATATCCAACATATATCTAACACAGGTTACCTTCTTGGTGTAACTTCCATAATCTGATCTGTTTGGAATTTCCTTGCCCTTCGAGTCCAGGATAATTCTAACACAGCTCGTCTTCTTGGTGTACCTGCCTGCTTGCTTTGAAAATTTGACTTGAAAAAAGCTTTTAACAATCCAACCATAAATCCTGTTGGAATGAAATAGTATGCCATTAGCTACGGGGACCAGCGAACAATTTAACAGGTAGAGAAAAAAATCAATTAGTAGTGACGAAAATGATCATCACAGTATTATACAGATCAATAACTTTCTATCAGATTTTATTTCAGATGTATTTTCTCGTACAATACTATAAAGTCTAGATATTATTTCATTGAAATAATTTTCAAGCTCTAACCTTAAATTTAACAAGAATGAAGAAAATATAAAGACAAATTCTCTAAAATGATTACAGGATGTATATTTGTCCTAAATCACATAAAGACTAATATTTCTCAAAAAACAACAAATTTTCAGGTATTATGAACGAAAATAGTTGATATTCATTTAAAAACTTCGAGGTAAAAAGCATCTTTTAGGTGATTTCCGTAAAATTCAAAAAATTATTTTATGTTATTATTATTTTTTCTTTTTTTCCTCAAGCGGAAGTTTGAATTCAGCCAGACATTTCAAAGTAAAGATTTAGTACAATCCAAGTTCAATATAACATAAGTACACTCTAATCTCCATCTCAAATCTACATTGGTGAATGTAACAAACATGCATGCTAGACATCTACCACGTTGGACCTTCTATAATTAGCAAGGTTCAGCAGTGGTGTCTATCAGAATGCTACAACTCAATGACAGTTCTACAATGAAGTTGCCTATACTTTCTGCTTCAACCAGTAAACTGAACAAATGAACTGATTTCACCAGTACATCAAAGTGTGCATTTAGGAACTAATTGCATCCAATTAAGTTGCATTAGGTTCATTCCTATATGCTATAGTTGAACATCATGAGCAACAAACAGCTGAACAGAATTCAAGCCTCTTCAGAAAGTAAATGGAAAAAGAAATTCCTGCTCACCTTTCACAAAATAACCAGTGTGAGGAAATTCAAGATGATATTTGCGAACTTGAGTTTGAATCAGACCCCTTGGCAGCTGCCTCTTCCTGAAGCTTTTTTTTCCAATACTCATCAAGCGGTGGTCCAAAAATAGCCTTTCCTGAAACAACTCCAATCCTGCAAAATGGTTAATTCATTCTCACAGTCAAGAGTATTTACCATATGATTAGATCGAGCCTGTGCAAAACTTAGAATTGCAAAAAGGATTCTATCAGGTTTACCAGTGTAAAAGATGAATTCAAAATTTAAGTGATAGTCCACAATAACACAAACTGCATTAATAGCTGAATATTAAATACCATATTCAAAGAGCATCGGTGCTCTAAGAAAGAAGAAACAAAAGAAACACAGTGTCATGGTTTCTGTCCTGGTTCTATCAAAAAAATCAAAGACCAGCAAATTTGGAATTAGTTCTTCAAATTTTGAACACTGCCCATGGAAAGCTATAGGTTTGCCACAATGTTTTAACCAAGTATATGAATTCGAAATTGCATACATCAGGCTCTATGAACTTAAAGAAATAGAACATCAAAAAAAAAAAAAATACGGCTATATGTATACAGATTTGCGTATATCCATACCCAATATAGGCATGCACATAAGTATCTTTCTTTCGTTTCTGGCACCAGCTACTGCGTGACTTTAGATCCTTATTGAATCACACGACATTTGGCTTGTGTACAGAGGCATTTTTGTATTAATGCCATCATTCTCACAAACATTATTAAAAACTTTGAATTGGAGGAGTTGAAAATAAAAAAAGTTAAACTAAGGTATAGATGAAGTACATGTAAACAAAAGGTACTCCAAAGAACACAAAAATTAGAAGGGTGCTTGATTATGAGATTTCTTACTTTTCTGCTTCTATTACTACAGTCACATATAAATATGTCTTATCTTAAATAAATTTACAAATAAAGCACCAAGATTACTCTTTCAAATCATGAAAACAAATGCAACAAATGCTATAAGTATGGCCACTATCATAGTTAAACATACCAATGCAACAAACTAATCTTCATAAATCAGCATGTACAAATCTATCCGCTAACGGCTCATCAATCTTTCGAATCATTATTACAATGAAAAAGTAAGAGACGCGTTTTCCAGTCCAAGTTACAATTAACTCAAAACATATAAAATATAGAGTAATCAGGAAAAAATAAATAAACTCACACAACTGCTCCAATCACCATTGGGAACGAGAGAAACCTGCTTCTACCGAACATTTTCAAGCGTCTTCAATTCGGGGTTTTCCAACAAAGGTTTTGGATATAGGAAGTAATTTCATTTTACTTGAATCCAGATTAAATTAAACCCGGAAAAGAATTATTTGACCCGAAATAAATCTGGATCGTGGATTTTCTGACATGGGCTGTTCAAATGGAGACCAGCCCACCATACAATAAGTTATCGACCCAATTCTAACTCTTTCCGACTTTTCCCTTTGAACAATAAGACATATGAAAAATTATATTTGTAATACAATCTCATTTATACAAATTAATGTCTTATAATATAATTGAATAACTTAAAAATAAAAAATATATGAAATATGTCAGATTATCACATCTATTTATAGAGATTAATTTCTATAATTTACTTGTATATGTAATTTTACCCTTATTCTTATTATATTTATTATCATTTATATATATTGTGCCTGATAAATTTTACCATCACATTTGTGACTAAGAAACTGGATAAATTAATGTCAAGAGTTGGGACCTTATGAATTTAGGAGTTATATATATATAAAGGAAATGGATTTTTATCCATTGTAGCATCTCCTTTGACGTCATCACTGATAAAGTAAACCATTGTAGATTATTTGACCTAAAAATTAGATCCTTGTTTGGAAAATGTTTATTTTTGTTTTTGATAACACTAAACCATTTGTTTTGACAATGTGAATAAATGTTTTTAAATGTTTAAAGTGTTGATCTATACTAGATGAAAATAATTCACGTAATAAAATCATGAATAATCGAAAGAACAATACATACAGACCCACATTTAGGAAAAAACCTTTTCAACAAAGCAAAACCCTTTATCAAGAGGTTTGCAACAAGTTTAGGATATAATTATGGTACATTTCATGATTCTTTGTATATATACCAAGAAGAAGTTTTAGTCTTTCACAGACTTCCTAAGAATCTTTATAACTGAGTTTTATCACTGCTGACCTAAAAGACCAACCCTCGATATCCCAAAATTTCATATATATAACATTTTATGGAGGGTTGGTCTTTTTGGGTGGCATGATGGTTACCTCCCCTAAAGGTTTGCAAAATTTGACTGTGAAAGACTAAAACTTCTTCTTGGTATATATACAAAGAACCATGAAATGTACCATAATTATATCCTAAACTTGTTGCAAACCTCTTGATAGAGGGTTTTGCATTTTAAGTTCATTAATGCTATATGTCATCATTGATAAAGTATATTTAGCCAGCTTTCATTATTGCTTAACCACATCCTGTTTTATTAGTGATGACCTAAAAGATATTTGTGTTTAAACTCACAAGGTTCATATTGCTAAGTATACTTAGCAAACCTTTATATATATATATATATAACCTAAAAGATATTTGTGTTTAAACTCACAAGGTTCATATTGCTAAGTATACTTAGTCATCACTAATAAAACAGGATGTGGTTAAGCAATAATGAAAGCTTGCTAAGTATACTTGTGAGTTTACTGGTGAGGAAGTCAATTTTATTTATGATTTCTTAGTCTTTTCATCTAGTATATCATTGAAGAAATTAATGATCTTCTATAGAAAAAATTAATTAGGAAAAAGCAAGTCTCCGGCCCTCTATGTTCAAAAAAATGTTGAACTTGAAAGGGGAGTTCCAAGACTTGTCATAAATTATAAACCTCTTAATACAGCGTGACTTGTGGTGGGATAAATATGATGCATCCCATGTGTTTTTCACTTGATCTGTTCTCTAATTCCAAAATTAGTAATCTCCCTAATTTGATCCGGAAATTTAAAGTCAAGTGGTGGGATAAATATGATGCATCCCATGTGTCCAAAGAAAAAATTCAACTTTGTCTCTCAAATTTCCCTCATCGAACTCAAGCAATTATCCCTGAAATCGGCAATTTTTTTTTTTACAAAAAAATACTGTGGCATTAGTATCCTTAGCAGGAGCCAAAACAAAACAAGAACTTAAAGAAGAAGAAGAAGGTTTAGGGCTATAGGGTTTAGGGTTTGTATAAATCAAGGTGATTTTTATAAATCCGATTTCGTTTGGACATTGATTGTTTTTGTTTTTTCACTATCAAACCATTGAAAGAAAGGTATAAGAATTTGGTGTGTTTTCATAAAGTTGTAATAATTTTGTTGAATTATATCTCTTTCTTTTTTATTAAAGTTTTTGTAGAATGCTTCCCTTAATTCTTGATTTTCTTTTGAATACAAATCCTTTCTTAAAAGGGTTTTGTCTATTTCAAAATTTTCAATCATGTTTAATTCTGAAAAATCTGTCATTTGGGAATAGGTCGAAGACATTCTTTGTGATGTCTCTTCCCCATCTTGTTGGGAGAATGTTTGAACTGAATAATAAGGTTGTGGTATTGTTGAGGAATTATCTATTTCTTGAATATTTGTTTTAACCTGGCTAGGTCTGAGGGGGTCTCTTACTGAACAAGAAAATCTTCTTTATTCAAGAGGTTCTTTGGGATTTAATGAGGATAAGTGTGAGTCATTAAAACTTATTCTTGGAGGCCTAATCCAAACACTTCCATAAGAATTTTCAGTTATGTTTTCAATCTCTGTATTTTGGATTGGATGGGTTAAAGGTTTAGGAATTGTCATTTTTAAAGGTATGACTGCATTTGCTAAATAGTCTTGAGGTGGTCTTTAAGCTCATGTTTTGTTTTGGCTCTTGCTAAGGATACTGATGCCACAGTCTTTTTCTGTAAAAAATTGGCGGTTTCAAGAGTAATTTCCTTAGTTGGATGAGGTAAATTTGAGAGACAAAGTTTAATTTTTTCTTTGGACACATGGGATGCATCATATTTATCCCGCCACTTGACTTTAACAAATTAGGGAGATTGCTAATAGTTTGGACAATTTCATATTCCCATTGTAAAATCCACGAGAGGTGGAACTTTGCTGAGAAATGAAGTGATGGAGGGAAATTTGAATCTGCTTTGGAAACTTTGAATTTGAGCTTGAACTCATTGAATCCTTCATGGACAATCGGGGGTAGGATTTCGGGAGTTAATCCAAAATGATCCCACCATTGGGAAAACCAATTGGGAAATTTGAACAAAGTATTTCTTTTGAAATAAATCATCTAGGAGTGCCTGTGATGACTATTTTGGAGAAAGAGTGATATGTTCCAGGCCCTTTGATAGTCCCAATAATTATATCCACGCGGATCAAAATTTTGGGAAATTTTTTTATTGGTTTGGGTTGGATCCCTAATCAGAAGGACTAAGGATTTTCATGATATGAAGGGTTGAATGAGTGATAAATCCTGATTGGTTTTTATCTTCATAGTGTTTAAACTCAGAAGAGTCGGAATCAACAAGAATAAATTCATAAAATTTTTGAGTTTTCCTTAAATCTTCAGGATAAAATGAAAACCTTTTGGAAAAATTTGTTGAACTAATTGTTTAGGGTTATCAAAATCATATCCTTCTTCGAAAACCAAAAGATTTGAAGGAATTCCTTTTTGAATATATTTTTGTCTTGGTTTAAGGGCTTTTAATGGTGTAGCTATAGGAACAAGTTCTTTGTTTTTGAAAAAGCAATTTGAGTTGCCTTTTGTAGTTTACTTAATAAAAAATTTTTCACATCGGAAAAAATCTTGGGAACTTTTTGGAAGAGTTTGAGGATCTTTAAATTTCAAAATTTCATTTTTTGGTAAATTTGGTGTCAACCCAATCATGGCTAAGGCTTCTTCTGGACTTTGCTGAAAAGAGTTGATCCAATTCTGGATTTGCTCTATATTTGTTGGGCTATAAGAGGAGCTTGTTGAGGCTATGCCTTTTCCTTTTGATTGTTGGGCCTTTTCTTGGGCTTCTTCTTCACGTACTAGTTCATACGATGATTTGGTGTTTGTGGGCTTTTGGGCATAAGAAGCCTTTGATTGTTTTTGAGTGAGTGGAGGGTTGGTCTTTTTGGATGGCATGATGGTTACCTCCCCTGAAGGAATTCCCTGGTGAGGAAGTCAGGCAGGGAATTAGTTTCTCCTTTGATGTATTCAATGTCAAAATCAAACACACATAAAATTGCTTGTCATCTTATAAAAAATTGTTTTGATGCAATATTTTGAACATCCTTTTGTAAAACATGTTTAGCAGTTTGGCAATCAATACGAAGTAGAAATTTTTTATTGTGTAAATCACTTTGAAACTTAGAAATGCATAAGACAATGGATACAATTTCTTTTTTGATAGTGGAGTATTTTTGTTGAGTTTTATTCCAAAATTTGGAAGTATATTGGACAACTTGTTCTTTGTTGTCTTTTACTTGTTTGAGAAGACCTCCATATCCCAAATCTGAGGCATCTGTTTCTGCTATTTTGAAGGCTAATGGGTTTGCTAAATGCAAACATGGCAAATGGGTAATTTGGGCTTTAATCTACGGGATTATATCAGTGTGTTGACTTGTCTATGGTTTTGGATTCTTCTTCAACCTTTCATATAAAGGTTTGCAAATTTGACTAAGTTTAGGATAAAAATCCATTACATAATTAAGACTTCCTAAGAATCTTTGTAACTGAGTTTTATCAGTGATGACATCAAGGAATTTTTGACCAAATTCAATGGATCTTTGAATAGGTATGATTGTATGATTGTAGATTATTTGACCTAAAAATCAGATCCTTGTTTGGAAAAGGTTTATTTTTGTTTTTGATACAACTAAACCATTTGTTTTCACAATGTGAATAAATGTTTTTAAAATGTTTAAAGTGTTGATCTATACTAGATGAAAATATAAGAACATCATCTATATAGACAATAAGAAATTGAGAGTATAGATTGAATATATCATTGATTATTCTTTTGAATTCTGATGGGGCATTTTTTAACCCAAAGGGCATCACATTCCATTAATATTGACCAAATGGTATAGTAAATGTGGTTTTATATGTACCTATCCTCTGGTTTAATTTGGATTTGCCAAAATCCAGATTCATGTCGAATTTGGAAAAGATTTTGAATTAGATAGTTTTTGTAATAAATCTTTTTTGTTTGGGATTGGGTATCTTATCTATCTTAAGGTTGTATTAAGAGGTTTATAATTTATGACAAGTCTTGGAACTCCCCTTTCAAGTTCAGCATTTTTCTGAACATAAAAGGCCGAGTAACTCCGTGGAGACTTGCTTTTCCTAATTAATTTTTTCTATAGAAGATCATTGATTTCCTTTTTACAATGTTCTTCTAATTCTTTATGCATTTGTATTGGTCTGGCTTTTGTAGGTATTTTTTTTTTCTTCAAAATCTTTTTCATAAGGCAAACTGACCATAAGGTTTTTCCTTTCCCAAAAAACATTAGATAGGTTAGAGCAGATTTGAGTTTCAATAGTTTTTGGTATTTGTTTTGTCTTTGAGCGGATATCATTATGTTGAAGTTGAGATTCGATTCTTTTAGTTTTAACTTCTTCTTGGAGGAAGTGTGTATGTTTTTGTTTGTTTAGGATAAGGTGATTAATTTCTTTCTTTAACGTTGAGTGTTCTTGGAGAATATTAAGGTTTTTTTGGATTGGTTTGTGTTTAAATTTGAAGATAAGAACTTCATCCATTATTTTTGTGGATATCCCTGAGTCATTAACGCTAAATGGTTGTATTAAATTAATGAAGGGTGTTCCTAATATTATACTTCTTCTCAAATTTTTTACTTATAAAAAGGAGGTTTATAAACAAATATTTTGATTACAAACTTTAACATCTGATAATTTGTCATTGATAAAAAGGGTTGAGCCATTGGCTGACTTAGTAGTTTCTAGTGTTTTTTTCATAGTATTTTGTAGGAACTAATCCTTCTTGGATACAATTGAAGTTTTCCCTAGTACAAAATAGAGTAATTGTCTCTAGGATAAATTCATCATTGATTAAGAGTTTTATCTTAATATGCCATTTTTGATAAGTTATTTGGGTTAGCATATTTATAAAATCTTCATTATGATCTTCATCATCTTCAGATTTATCTTTTTCTTTAGCAACAAGTAATTTCGAATGTTGTTTTTGTTGTTCTTTTAATTCTTTTACTTCAATTTTTATTTGTTGGATTTCTTTTGTTAAATCTTCAAGTGTTAATTTCCTTTTTTCTTGTTTTTCAAATTTGTCAATAATATTCTGAAAACTATAAGCTTTATGGGTTTCTATTTTCCTATCTATATTTTCAAATGGTATTTTTTAGTCTTTCTAGATACTCTTTTCTCAAGAGAGGATCATCAATTTTATTAACGGCTTCTAGGAGGAGTTCTTGGTCTTTGGTTAAGACATTTATTTCATTTTCACTTGAGGTTTCGATTTCATCAATTTGGTTGTCATCGGACATTTCTTTTTCACTTGAATCTGAATCAAAGGATTGTATCATTAACATTTCAATTTTATTTATGATTTCTTCATCAAGGCTTAATTCTCTAATTCCTTTACTAATTTTGCAATACTTAGCAATATGACCACGTTTACCGCACCTAAAGTACGTGAATTGTTATGTGGGTTTGTCTGTTTTAGAAAATTTGCTTTGTTGAAAATGTTTTTTCCTTAATATGGGTCTGTATGTACTGTTCTTTCGATTATTCATGGTTTTATCACATTGACCTTGTAGGTTATTGTTTTCTTGGTTTTCTTTCTTTTAAAAGAATTTTTGTGTTGATTGTCAAATTGTTGACAAAAACTTCCTAATTGTTTTCTTTCTTTTTGCCTTTGGTAGGCGAGTTTTTCATCTTTGCAAATTTTCATTCCAACTTTCTAGACAAAACTATGTAATTGTCCATAAGTTAAATTGTCATATGGTATAATACCATCATATTGTTTCCTAATTTTTTTCTCTAACCTTTTCAGCTAAGATGTTGGGTAATCCTGCTAAAAAATTAACCTTCCAATAAGCTTTGTTACTATCAGGGATTTCCATAACCCTAACAAAGAATGTTTCTTTATACCACCTATAATCATGAAGGGTTTTGCATTTTAAGTTCATTAATGCAGCTTGACTTTTGTCTTTTATGTTTGTAGGGTCTCCTACAAAGTGAAGAGTTATTGCAAAAATTAAGGTATTAACAGCTAGGGGTGTTCAAAAGAACCGTTCGAAACCGGAACTGTTGGGTACCCAGTGTTTGGTTCTAGTTCCTACCCAGAGCCGATCGTCAACGAGTAGGTTCCGGTTCTAAAAATTTAGAACCGACACTGTACGGTTCCGGTTCCGGTTCCTACAGTCAAGAACCGGAACTGAGAACCAGGACTGAAATGAAATGTTATTAAAGAGTGGGGAGGTTATTGTAATTTACCTGCCATATATAAAAACTTCAGATTATGGCAAAAAAATTCATTTTCTTTCTTCCCTTCTCACGATCTTCATCTGCTCTTGCTGCTCTCTGTCCACACACTTCAGATTAAGGTAAAACTTCAGTTTTTTTTTCTTTGCAAAAAATTTCATTTTCTTTCTTCCCTTCTCAAAATCTTCGTCTGCTCTTGCTCTCTGTCCACTCACTTCAGATTAAGGCAAAAACTTCAGCTTTTTTTTCCTTTAATTTGCTTGGTTTTGTGAAACGTGATCCTTGGAATCTAGAAGAAGACATTAAAGCACTCAAATTTCCTAAGGTAATTTCCATTTCTTTCTTTTAATTTTATTTTTGAATTTTAACTTGATCTACAGATCTAGAGTAACTTAATTTCTGCTGTAGAGTAACTACAGATCTAGGTTTGTTCTTTTTGTAGAGTAACTTCATTTCTACTGTACACACTAAAGAGACGAGTTCATTTCTGCTGTAGAGTAACTTCATTTCTGCTCTACACACTAAAGAGACGAGTTCTTACAAAACGGTAGAGCTGTCCTCCCACACTAATATAAAATTTATTCTACTTATTTTGGATTTGGATTAGAAACAGAGAAATTTGTCTTATGAACTTTCACATGTTGCAGTGTATAAATTACGCACTAACTTTTATAAAGATTTTGAATGCTTATTTGGATTTTTTTGGTGTGTCTGATAGCACATATTTGGATGGAATTTGTTAATGGCTATGCAATTTGCCATTAACAGGATTGTATACTCTGCTTGGATTTTGGAAGAAAGGTGTTTTTTTTTTTTTTTTTTTTTTTAACATTCTGGCATTGAACAATACTAGGTAAACGTGTTTTTGAGACTTTGTAATTCCTCCTGAGAATAAACTTCTTCATAAAGTTTTAGATTTCTCATAGCTTAGTAGTTTAATTTTGATGATGATGAGATTGTGTTTAGTGTACTGGAAATGCAAAAGTGGTAGGTGTTTATAAAGAAAGAAGGAGAAGAGTAGAAAGAGATACATGTCTTTCATGCAGAGTTTGTGGGATTGGTGGCAGATTTTTGTTTAGACACAGTTGAGTTCTGGTGAGAAATATTCTATCAATTTGTGACAAAGTCTTGCTGCAAGACCCATTGTTTTAGCTTTCGTATCATTTTATCATAATTAATCTCTTTTATTATACCTTCCTCAACAGTTTCTTATTTTATCTAAACCAAAATAAAAAAACACAAAATCCCATGAAAAAAATCTTGGCTTTATATAATTAGCTCTTGTTTGTGGGTCCATTTTATTTCCTGTTATTCTTATCATCTCCATTTCTTTACTGCAAAGTTACATTCTTTATTCCATTTCAGATCTAAACATTTCATTCGGTGCTTCTTTTTGTTAGCATATATGCTCTTTTTATTTTTGGATTCCCCTTTTGAGTTTTGATTGCTTATATTCTATCCCCGTTTGCTTTCTGGATTGTTTTTCTAAGGTGGGTTGGTTCAAATTTTAAGGTATTGGTGGGGTGCATGCATGTCTACAATTCTTGAGTTTATAAATGATGGTGACTATAGGTTTAAAGATTCAATGAAGTCGAAGAAAATGAGATGCTAAACACTAAATCAGATTTTTATTTATTGATGGCATAATATCACATAAACACTATGTTTATTAAACATTATATGTATTTTGAATTCTTTTGAAGTTTAACTTGGCAAATTTTTTGTAGGAACAATGTCAATAAATAGAGAGAAAGTTATAACTCAAGTAACAAAATAATATCAATCTTTTATATTCATATTTAGTTAATTTATTCCCAAATTATTTTGTTCAATATTTTGAACTTATTAATTAATTTTCTTGTATTTGTTTTGTAGAAATTAATGCACATGAGGCAAGCAATTTAGAGCATGGAGCATGAGATATTTTTAGTTTTTCATATTTGGATGTTGTTAATTGTTATGTTACTAATTTTATATGTTATGTAATTTCATCGTTTTAGTTTTGGAGTTTATAATTTTGAATTTGTGATTTTCAACGGATTATTGTAATATTTTAATTTTGAATTTGTGATTTTCAATAGATTATTTTAATTTTGGAGTTTGAAATATGAAATTTATAATTTTAATTTTGTTAATAAGTGCCAAGTGGGGGGTATTTGTAAGTTTTTAAGAGTTTTTTTGTCATTTTAAAAACTTTTTTTTGGGGGGATAATGAATTTTACAGGGTACCTAGAACCGGAACCGGTTCCAAAAGTCAAGGAACCATCGGTTCCAGTTCCTTCCAAAAGTGTAGGGTACCCGAAACCAAACACCCCTATTAACAGCATCCTGAATTTCAGTACCATCTTCATCCAAAATTGGTATTCCATTATCATCAATCTTGATTGCGTTAAGAATTTCACTTTGGTTTTGATCTTGTAGGTGGCTATCCCACCAGGATTTGAGAGAGCCAATGAAACCAGCTACTAACAAGTGGGCTACGGCTTGGTCTGTTGAATTATGTTTAGTCCTATAGGCATTACTGACCATGGTCATTTGTTGTAAGACCACAATAATATTATAATTAGACATTCCATCTATGTTCCATTCATAGATAGAATCGACATTGTATTTTCTTTGTTGTATTTGAGAGGATTCTTCCAAAACTAAATTTGGGGCTGAAGCTCTTTGGATAATACATCTTTGGGGGTTTTTTCAAATTCATGTTGTTGATTTGAATAGAATTATCACTTGAGGATGTATTTTGATCATCAGTTTCCGATGATTCTAATGAATCAGTTTTGCCAATAAAATTTATATTATGTCTAGAAGTTTGTGGGGTTTCTGGTGCGACAACGCTAGAGAATTCTTCTTTTATTTCGTTCAGTTTTTTATTTACTTCTTGCATAAATTCTTCTTTGTTGGTTAAAGTTTTAGTGTGTTTTGGAGGGATCTCGTGTGGAACAAATAAAGGTTTATTATCTACAATTTTTAGTGGTTTTGACATTATGTCAATAGGTTTTAGGATAAGTTTTCCTACAATGTCTTCAATTCTATCTAGTTGTTCGTCAATAGTATTCAAGCATTGGTTTGCATAATTATTTTGTTGGTAAATATTTTTTATATCATTTCCTAATATTTCACTTAAATTTTCTTTGACTTTAAAAGGTGAAGCCTTAATTTCTACTCCTTTACAAGGAATCGTTACTTTTACTAAAGGTGGATGAATTGACCCTATTTCTTCAATATCTTTTCCTCTTGTGATTTTCCACTATCTTGCTTTTGTTTGGACATTGATTGTTTTTGTTTTTTCACTATCAAACCACTGAAAGAAAGGTATAAGAATTTGCTGTGTTTTCATAAAGTTGTAATAATTTTGTTGAATTATATCTCTTTCTTTTTTATTAAAGTTTTTGAAGAATGCTTCCCCTTAATTCTTGATTTTCTTTTGAATAAAAATCCTTTCTTAAGAGGGTTTTATCTATTTCAAATTTTTCATTCATGTTTAATTCTGGCAAATCTGTCATTTGGGAATAGTCAGAGACATTCTTTGTGATGTCTCTTCCCCATCTTGTTGGGAGGTTGTTTGAACTGAATAATAAGGTCGTGGTATTGTTGAGGAATTATCTATTCCTTGAATATTTGTTCTAACTTGGCTAGGTCTAGGGGGTCCTCTTACTGAACAAGAAAATCTTATTTGTTGAAGAGGTTCTTTGGGATTTAATATAGATGAGGATAAGTGTGAGTCATCAAAACTTATTCTTGGAGGCCTACTAAACCTAATCCGAACACTTCCATCAGAATTTTTAGTTATGTTTTCAATCTCTGTATTTTGGATTGGTTGGGTTAAAGGTTTATGAATTCTCATTTTTAAAGGTATGACTGCATTTGCTAATCCCCAATCCTCTAGTAAAGTTATTTGGTCCCAATTTATTGCTTTAGGAATTGTTATGTTTGATCTTGTTAAATTATTTGAAATAACACTGTGTCGACTTTTTGGTCATGATTAATGGCTCTAGTTTCAAAAGCAGATTGCATTACTTTGTATTGGATCCTATAAATGGATGCTATAGGGATGGTTCCTGGTTTTAAGTCATAATTAAACGTTTTAATATTTAAAATTAAAACATCTAGCATATTTAGGTCATCTAAGCAAACTGTGAAATCAGGATAACAAATGAAATAAATTGATCCATTGGACATGCTAGATTCTACTGTTCCTAATAGAGAATCTATAAATCTTAGCCATCTACAATCTCTTAAACAGGTAAAGATGGCAGTGTCCATGCCTTCAATGATTCCTATTTGGAATAATCCTATATGAAGATAATTATAATTCTTTTTGTATTTTTCGACCATTTCCTTAGATAATAATTGAGTTATTTGAGTTGAATTGTTTACCTTAAGAGTTTTTTCTTTTGTTTTAATTATGTATTTTGATTTGTTTAAAGGGTTTACTCTATTGAGACTTGATAATTTTCCTTCTTTGTAGACATCTGTTACAGAAATTTTGGGAATGTTCCATTTATCAAAATGTTTTTGTAAGTCTTGAGGTCTTATGACATGTTTATCTTTTTGTGTACAAGCGTGACTTGTTTCAATTATGTTGTCTTTTTTATTTATACAAATCTCTTCTTGATGAACAATTTGTTCATCTCTAGTATTTGAATTAGAAGTAGACATTGGTCTAGAAAAGTTTTCCATTTTGTTTATCACATATTTTTTTCCCTACAGTGGTTGATATAAGGGACCTTACAACAGTTACATCCTATAGCCCTACACAACCCAAAATGACTTGGTATTCAAAATAATTAATAAACAAAATTTTAACAATCCTAAATCAGTGCCTCCTCCCTAGCTCTGATACCAGAGGGATATTGAATATAGGTATAAAACCGCATTTATTGTACCATTGTAGATTATACCATGGAGGGTTGGTCTTTTTGGGTGGCATGATGGTTACCTCCCCTGAAGGAATTCCTTGGTGAGGAAGTCAGGCAGGGAATTAGTTTCTTCTTTGATGTATTCAATGTCAAAATCAAACACACATAAAATTCCTTGCCATCTTGCAAAAATTTGTTTTGATGCAATATTTTGAACATCCTTTTGTAAAACATGTTTAGCAATTTGGCAATCATACGAAGTAAAAATTTATTATTGAGTAAATCACTTTGAAACTTAGAAATGCATAAGACAATGGATAAAATTTCTATTTTGATAGTGGAGTATTTTTGTTGAGTTTCATTCCAAAATTTGGAAGTATATTGGACAACCTTTTACTTGTTTGAGAATACCTCCATATCCCAAATCTGAGGCATCTGTTTCTACTATTTTGAAGGCTAATGGGTCTGCTAAATGCAAACATGGCAAATGGGTAATTTGGGCTTTAATCTACCGAATTATAGCAGTGTGTTGACTTGTCCATGGTTTTGGATTCTTCTTCAATTGATCCGCCTAGATAGTTTTAAAGTCAAAACTATCCATTAGATTTTCATATGGTATAATACCATCATAATTTAATAGACCAAGCCTTAGCCCACTTGTTAGTAGATGGTTTCACTGGCTCTCTCAAATTTTGTAATGATAAAGTATTTCCATTGTAGATTATTTGACCTTTCATTATTGCTAAACCTTTTTCTTTAGCAACAAGTATGTTCGAATGTTGTTTTTGTTGTTCTTTTAATTCTTTAACTTTAATTTTTATTTGTTGGATTTCTTTTGTTAAATCTTCATCATCTTCCAAATGGTACAATATAAAAAAAATGAACATAAAGAATATATACACACACACACACACTAGTTCATCATGGTTTTTGATTCTTCTTCAACCTCAAGTGAAAATGAAGTATATATATAGTAGTTGCAAAAATGTGGAACTCAACTTAACTAACAAATTAACTATCTCTGAGTGGTCGAGTGATTTGATAAAGACTCTTAGGTATATTACTCAAGAGGTCATGAGTTCGAGCCCCTCATTGGTTGCTAATAGGGGTAGCCACTGGAACTCTTACTCGGTTGGTAGTTCTAGGGGATTAGTTGAAGTGCGCATAAGCTGACTTGGACACCCCCGGTCATCGGAAAAAAAAAAAAAAAAAAAAAAACGTAACTACCAAAATTGTATACTACCCCTCCCCACTCCACCCTATTTCTTTAAATCAAAATTTGGGTGGGTTGGGGTGGTTATGTTTGGGTGTGGGTTTTCTCACTCTAACTTGCTTTGAATCATTCTTATACTTTTTATCATTGTTTTAAAACTCAGCCTGGCTGGTTGAACCAGGACCCCGTTGGTGAGCCGGGCCAGGTGAGGCTCAAAACTGCTTATATCAGTCTGCCCACTTACACCCGTGGTTGGACCGGTGCACTGTAGCACCCACCAATCCATCTGAAATCTTCCACCGAAGTCTCCCCTTCACCGTCGAATCTATCGCTTCAGCCTTCACCGTCAACTGCTTACTTCGTCGACAGCTGAGGTACCGCGAATCTCCTCCCATTTCACGATCTTCTCTGTCCTCTCACACTTCTTCACCACCGATCTACATTGTTCATCCATCGTTGTCAATCTTCTCAAAGCTACATAGTCGATCTCGTCTTCTTCTTGCCCAAGAACTATCGCCTCGTCCCCTCACATTGCTTGTATCTCAGCTCTTCATAGTTGCATTGTTCACAACCGAGCTCCACCTCTCCAACGGTCAACTCAACTGTCAACGATAGCTCATCTTCACCAAAACCAAGTAACTGTTACGGTGTCACCTTACTAATGTACATTCCACTATTCTAGTAGCAAACTACAAACCTTTAATTTTGTTTTGGTGAATGATGAATGAACACTTGATTTGAGCATTGAAGAATGAAGATATTAGATTTATTAATATATGACCTGAAGACTGAACAGGGAGGTCGTAAGAGTTAAGACAAACCCGCAAACAAAGCATGAAAGCAACAAAAAAAATTGTTCTTCAGTTCAGCACACGCATGAAAAATAATAAGGGTTAATTTTATTAGTAATGTATATTTACAATGCATGAGTATTTGGTTGATTGAGGTTAATTGCCACAATGCATGATTATGTAGTAATAAGGGTTAATTATTAATTATTACTAACTTATTTGTTATTTGTATCACTAGGTTAGAGATCAACATTAAAAACAGAGAATATGTCATCATCTGGGTCTTGTCAACAATCTACTTCCATGGATGTTTCACAATCTTTTTGAGGAAGAAATGATATAGCATGGGAACATGTTAATGAGAGCGTGGATGAAAATGGGAAGAAGATATTAAAATGTATTTACTGTGGCAAGATAATTAGAGGTGGAGGAATTTATCGAGTGAAACTGCATCTAGCGGGTATAAAGGGAGAAGTTGGAAAGTGCTCTAAAGTTCCTTTTGATGTTAAATTCAAGATTGAAGAAGCACTAAATGAAATTGGGGTCAAGAATAAACAAAAAGTTGAACTTCGTAAGAATGTCAATCCTTATGGAGCTAGTGTACAACAATTTGAGGGTGATATGCTAGATGAAGATCAAGAGTGTGAAGAGGTTTCTCCATGTCCAACTCCAACTTCAAGCAGTAAGAGAAAAAGATCTATTGGGATAAGTGACTATTTTGCTCCGAGGACTAAGCCTAGGTCTCAGCCCTCAATTAAGAGTGTTTTAGCTGGAAAAGAAGCTAAGTGGAGAGTGGACATGGCTGTTGCAAGGTTATTTTATGATTCTTGCATCCCAATTAATGTTATTAATTCAATTTATTTTCAACCTATGGTGGATGCTATAACTGCAATTGGTCCTGGGTATAAAATCCCAACATATCATAATTTGCGTGTAAATTTATTGAGAGATGCTAGGAAAGAAGTGCAGTTACTTGTTGATGGTTATAAGAAAACTTGGGAGCATGTTGGATGTACTTTAATGGCTGATGGTTGGACAGCTAATTCACATAGGTTGCTGATTAATTTTCCAGTGTACTGTCCTAAAGGATTGTGTTTTGTGAAATCAGTGGATGATTCAGATGTTGTAAAGGATGCTACAACATTGTTTAGCTTGTTTGAGGAAATAGCTTTATGGGTCGGACCAAACAATATTGTCCATCTTGTCACTGACAATGGAGCAAATTATAAAGTTGTTGGAAGAATGTTGTCAGAAAAATATAGCAGTATTACTTGGTCTCCTTGTGCAGCACATTGCATTAATTTGATGTTGAAAGACATAGCTGAGATGAGTCACATAGTTAACCTTTCGAAACGTGCATCTGAGGTTACAAAGTCTGTGTGTAATCATTCCTTTGTGCTAGCTTTGTTGAGGGAAGAACAGGTTATATACCTTTACCTCATATGTTTATAATTTATATTGTCAAATCGTATTATATATGTACATTTTTTAATAATTTACTAAGTACTAACATTTGTTGTCTATCACTTGAATAGGGTTTGATAGAAATTATACACCCAGGTGTAACCCCGTTTTGCCACAACCTTCATTGCATTGAGCAGCCTACATCAGCACAAACATGACTTGGAATCTACAATGACAGATAGAACTTTTGTGGAGTCTCGATATGCAAAAACTAATAAAGGCAAAGCCTTTATTTCCATAGTTCTAGATAACCGATTCTGGGATGACATTGGTATAATTACCAAAGTTGTGAGTCCATTGATGCATATGCTCCAAATTTTAGACTCATATGAGAGGCCTTCAATAGGATATGTGTATGATGGCATGTACAGAACGAGGATGGGGATGAAGAAGTTGTTTAAGAATAGGAAAATCTTGTATAAGCCTTATACAACAATTATTAAGATGCGTTGGGATAGGATGTTGCGCCGTGATATCCATGCAGCAGCATATTATTTGAATCCTGCTTTTAAATATGACGATGATTCTTTTTCCAAAAAACCAGAGGTCATGTATGGTTTCCTTGACACTATTGACACTAAAGCAAGTGCATTCAAAATGAGCAAGACAATGTTACTAGAAGAGAGTAGATTATATAGAGACCGTCTAGAAAGCTTTTCTTGTGAGCTTACTCTTCAAACTTGCAAAACTACACGGCCGGGTATGTAATAGTTATTAAATATTAACTTTTTAAGTCTAATTTTTAAGTTATGAAATTATGTTTATTTCTTATGTAATTTATACTTTATTCTCAATTTGATGAATAGTGGATGACATTTGGGTTTAGTGCTCCAAATTTGCAAAAGTTTGCAATCAAAATTCTAAGTCAAACTTCAGCCTCTTCTGGATGTGAGCAAAATTGGAGTGTTTTTGAATGCATACATACTAAAAAGAGGAACGGATTGGAGCATCCACGGTTAAATGATTTGGTTTTCACTCATTATAACTTACGTTTGCAAAATATGTATAAAGCCTTCTTCATTTTGTTATTCTTATTGATGTCTTTATTGGTCATGATTTGAACATTTAATTCTGTTGGTTCAGGAGTTGTTACAAGAAAATTACTTATAATCCTATTGATTATGAGAGTATTGATAAAACTGAATGATGGATAGTTGATGAGGAAGAGGAGGTTGGTGAGCTTAATTATGATGAATTGGAACAATCATTATATGGAGAATGAGCTATTTTTGTAGATGGTGGTGATCACCCTTCTTATTATGACTCAACAGATGCTTCAGAAGTTTGTTTTCAATTTTTTAAGCAATTCAATTTGGTAGTAGCTACTTTATATTCAGTTAGTTTTAATGAGAATATTTAACTTATAGTTTTCCTTTTTTGCTAGAATTTTTTGTAGATGATGTTGCCAATGTTACTAATGATGACGATCATCTATGAGATGATGTGTGAACTGTAAATTTTAATTGAGGATGGAATGATGGATTGAAAACCATTGGGTGAAAATAATTTTTTTGTTAGAATATTGAAGTGTTGAAAGAAGTCAAAAACTATTATATTATGTGATTTCTTCCTTTAATTTGTTATTTTGATTTGTAATTTGTTGTATTACTGATGTAATGATGTTTGATGATGCTTTGCTAAGGTTTTTATTCAGGAGTTTATGATTTGGATTCAAATTCCGCAATTTTGCATTCTGTGAACAGGAACGTTGCTTATGTCACCGGTCGACCCGGGACCCGGCCAGCTCACCAGGTTTTGTCCCGGGTTGGTTTTTAAAACATTGCTTTTTATTATGGATATTTAACATCATTAGTATGATATATTTTAAAACATTTATTTTTAGGCATAATTATCACTATTATTGTTATAAATAAATAAAAATATATATTTTATTTCTAAAGCTATTTTAGGATGACAAATATAACCTACACCATTCTTCAAATTACAAAATAAACTTAAATAGATATTTAATTTATTAAATAAATAATGTAATAAATTTATAAATATAATGAAGAAAAACTTTGAATTTACCACCACCATTAGTCAATTGCCAATCAACGAGCAATTAACACTAGAATAGATGACGCATTTTCGACATTTTATTTTTGCCAGCCAAATGAAATGTTGAAGTCCAATGAAACATTGGATTTTGAAATATCGTCACCATCTGGTCCCGATGGGACCGACAGTGGCGTAAACGCACCATTTGTCAAGGTGTTGATAGTCAGATAACCAAATCATAAATTTGCAAATTTGTTAATAGCTAATTAATAAATGATTTATTTAATAAAAATTATTTAATTACATTACAAATTTAGAATTATAAAAATATTTTTAAAATTGATAAAATTTATTTTACTTTAATTTTTATTTTATAAATATTTTCTTAATTAAGGTTGGTAATGGGTACCCCAATCCTAACCTAAATAGAATGGGTTAAGATTTGGGCAATCCAATCTCACCCCAATTCTAATTGAGTTGGGTTTGGGGCACCGCAAATGGGTTGAAACCTAAGAGACCCTAACCTATTTATGCATGTTGATTTTTATTCTGAGCTACTATTGCTGAAGTTTCAACGTTTCTTGATTCTCCTTTCAAGGTAGTATGTCGTACCGCTTCTTGTCTAACCGTCGAGTAATTTCTTCCAAATTTGGAATCAGGTCTTTGCATTTTTTTATACTTATTTTGACTTTTCTTTTTTTGAATGACGGAAGATAATGTTTTAAGAGAGTTACAGCAAGCAAAATCGAAATAAACCCAAAAAAGCCAAATAACCCATAAACTAATAGACTCTTGTATTAATATTTCAGCAAGCAAAATACACTAGTAATGAAACTAGCAATTACTACCCAACAACACAATCAAATAAATAGCAATACTCAAACAAAAGAAATTAAGATAGTGCTAGACTTCGAGGGCCAGCTCCTCCCTAATTGCTAACTTCGAGGGTTAGCTAGCTCCTCCCGAATTTCCTTATATTCTTCTCTCTTCTAATCGCTCTCTCTCTCTCTCTCTCTCTCCATAATTGAATTCCTTTGCTATCCCAACCCCCAATCGCCACCTGTCCCAACCTAAACTCATGGAAGTTTCCTGTCAACATCCCCTCAATCCACTACTTACTACCTATTTCCCTTTTCCTACACCCTCATCATCCAGGTCTCATCATTACACTCCCAAGTAGTACCACCTTGCCCTCAAACTGGGAAGATGGAAATGGTTTACTTGACACCATCCTACTTTTCCAGTCTTTCACCACCCTCCTCTTCCTCATCTTCTTCATCCACCAAAAGCACTTGGAACTGCTTTTGTCCGCAGCGGTGTCCCGGATAAAATTTGGCATCACATCGTAAGCAAGGGCCTTTTTTTTTTTTTTTTTTTGAATCTCATCTTCTGTCATTCGTCAAAAACTGGGTTAAAGTCAAAGGGTCGTTACACGAATGTGCTGCTATTTTGATGACTGGTGGTAAGAGCGGTGCTCGATTATTTGTCATCCTATGATTGGCTCACTGTCAAGGAGTTGCTGGAATATCTCGGCTGGCTAGAGTGGTTTGTGTTTTGGGTTAAATGGGATTGGACCCTAGTCCCATTTTCTATTGACCCGATTGCTCTACCCAACCCAAACTTAGTTGCATTGAAACCTTTGCCCAGTCCATTATCTATTAAATTAAACCCTTGACCCAAACCATTTTCAGTTGAACTAAACCCTCAGCCCAATCCATTCTCTAATGACTCAAGCCATGCCCATGACTAAGCCCATTTATCCCAAACTTCAACTCTTCTAAAGCCCAATTTTTATCCTCTATATTCTGTGCCAATTCAATAAGTTGTATCAATGAATTAGGCTGGCCCAATCTCATCTCAGCCTTAATATCAGGTTTCAGCCCATTTACATAAGCAACCCACAAAGTATCTTCTTTCTCTTCATTTAACGTGGCTGAGATAACCTCAAACTCTCTCTGATGTTCCTCCACCTCTTGTAGCTGTTGAATACCCAACAAGGCTTCATAAGGTCCTCCTTCTTGAGAGCAGTTAAATCATTGCAATAGGGCTAATTTGAGGGTTGTCCAGGAAGTCACTAAAGCCTATGATTAAATCTATTGAAACTAATTAACAGCCTCTCCGTTCATACAGGTTGTTGTCGTTGGTAACTTTTCATCATTAGAAATCCTAATGATGTTGAAGTATCATTTCGCTCGGAATAAGCATCCATATGGATCTTTACAAGTGAAAATGGGAAGTTCAAGTTTCCGTTCCCCTCTTTCTGCACAATAATGCCCCAAATCATTGTACCCTCTTTCCTCTATTTGATTTCCTAGTCTCCAATTGTAAATAGTTCCAGATGACTTTGAAACTTCTCGCGATTTCTCTCAATCTCTTCTCCTTACTTCTTTTTCATCTTTCCTTCTCATCCAAGCTCGCATTTCAACTAAAAACTCTTTGATGTTACCTATCTCTCTTTCAACGTTTTCTATAATAGCTTCCATTCTCGTACCAACCATCCTACAACTGAACTGCTCTGATACCAATTGATAGATACCTCTCCCAACTCAGCCAACCACAATGGAAACAACAAGCAAAATTGAAATAAACCCAGAAAAGCCAAATAACCCAGAAACTAATAGACTCTTGTATTAATATTTCAGCAAGCAAAATACACTAGTAATTATTACCCAACAACATAGTCAAATAAACAGCAAAACTAAAACAAAAGAAATTAAGATAGTGTTGGACTTCGAGGGCTAGCTCTTCCTTAATTGCTAACTTCGAGGGTTAGCTCCTCCCAAATTTCCCTATATTCTTCTCCTCTAATCTGCTCTCTCCCTCTCTTTTTATCCCCCAGCTCACTCTCCCCACAACTGAATTCTTTTGCTGTCCCAACCCCCAATTGCCACTTGTCCCAGCATAAACCCATAAAATTTACCAACATCCCCTTAATCCACTACTTGCCACCTTATTTCCCTTTTCCTAAACCCTCATCATCTGGGTCTCATCATTACCCTCCCCAAGCAATAGCACCTTGTCCTCAAGGTGGGAAGATAAAAATGGTTAACTTGACACCACCTCGCTCCTCCGCTCTTTCACCACCCTCCACTTCCCCATCTTCTTCATCCACCAAAAGCACTTGAAACTGCTATTCTCCGCAGTGGTGTCTTAGAGAGAATTTGGCATCACATCAGAAACAAGGGTCTTTCTCTTTTTTTCGTTGAATCTCATCTTCACCACTTTGTTAGAAACCTTCTTTTAACTCAACCTACTTAGTCACTCAACACAACAAGAATATCACTGAAATACCTCTGATATATTAATAGTAAATTCCCAACACAACTGCAAGTTTGATCATCAATAAGAACATTCACAAATTAACAAACCAGAAATGAACAGTAAATTGACAAGAAGAAAAAAAGATAACCAACTAGCTTCAAGGGCTAGTACCTCCCTAATCCAAAATTCTCTTTTAATTTTTCAGTTGCCCAAAACATTCATTGTCAACCCTTTTTAAGCTACAAATCTCTCACTTAACAGAGTTCCCTTAAACCCAATCTGGAGACGACATCTGTCCACTACCTTACACGCACTAATATGCAATTTAGGACCATCCTTTGTTTGGTAAATCTTACCCCCATCCTCTACTCACTCTCCTACTTTTCCTACTGTAGACATGTCACTGTAGAGTTCTCATCATTACTCCCCCCAAATAGAGCCACCTTGCCTTCAAGGTGGAACAAAGGAAATTGAATATCAATATTGGTGAAGTCCTCGTAAGTGTTCTCATAAGTGAGCAACCTCTTCTATTTGATTACTACTTCCCAAGTTCCATTAAGGAGTTTACGAGTTCGCAACACTTCTTCCAGTTCGAATCATAAAACAAGATCCTCATCTAATGCTTCCGGAAGGGGTTGGGCATTAGGCGGTGGGTACTTGCTTTTTTTGAGCTACGAGACATGGAAAACATCATGGATGCAACCTATTTCTAGTAACTTTAAGCGGTAGGCCACTGTGCCAATCTTTTTCATAGCTACAAATGGTCTATAAAAGCAGGGGTTTAGTTTTTCATTGTAATGTTTAGCCAAGGAGCAAAGATGGTAGGGTTGTGACTTCAAGTAGACTAAATCCCCAATTTCCAAACTAACTTCTCTTTACTTTGTATCTGCATATCACTTCATACAACCTTGGGCTTTGATAAAGATTATATCTCAACTATTCCAAAATGACATTGAGAGCTTCCAACTGATGGTTTACGTCATCTACTATAGATCCATGATATGAAAGTTTAAAGATAATCAATGGATCACGACCATAAAATGCCTTAAAAGGGTCATACCAACGAAGCTATTGTACGTTGTATTGAACCAAAATTTAGCCCACGAAATCCATTTTGGCCAATGTTGTGGCTGATGTCTCACAAAAAATCGAAGGTATGTCTATACACATCAATTAACCACTTCCAATTATCCATCCATTAGCAGGTGGTAGGCCGAACTCATGCAAAGTTGCATTCCTGACTGTTTAAACAATTCATCCCAAAAGTGACCGACAAATATGTGATCGTGATCTAAGACAATCAATTGTGGAAACCCATGTAACCTCACAATCTCCTTAATGAATAGTGCCACTACATCCTTAGCTATGTACAGGTGCTTTAGAAGCAAAAAGTGGTTGTATTTGGTCAACCTATCAACAACCACCAAGATATTGTCGATATTTTTGACTTTTAGAAGTCCCGTGATGAAATCCATATAAATATTTTCCCATACCAATGCTGGCATGGGTAGAGGTTGTAATAATCTAGCCGGACTCAACGCTTGATACTTACTTTGTTGGCAAATAGAACAAGACTTGGCATACTCATGAACATCATTTTTCATACCCTCCCAATAAACCACATTGGTGAGCCATTTATACATGCTGAAAAATCCTGAGTGATGGCCAAGTGGTGACAAATGAAACTCATGTAGGAGTTGCTGAATATAGGCCCCTCTCCTTGGTAAGACCAATCAATCATGATAAAGGAGATGGCTCTCTGCCAATTTCTACAATAAACCACATTAGGATCGACTAATAGGTCTTGTATAATACCCTACAACTTGTCATCTTGCTGAACAGCTCCCTCAAGTTCTTCCAATCCGGCAATATAACTCACCGACAATCCGTGAAGTTCACCCATTTCCCCTCTCCTAGACAAAGCTTGGCCGCTTTATTCTCTATTCCCGGCTTGGATCACAAAATTCAATCCAAGTAGCTTCACAACCCATTTCTATTGGTCTTCACCCAATAATCGTTGTTCCATAAGAAAATGTAAACTCCGCTAATCCGTTCTAATGATGAAACGTCGACCCAATACATAATGGCGCCATTTTTGAACTACCATCACAATCGCCATCAATTCTCTTTCATAAAACAACTTAAGATTAGATTGGAAAGATAACTCTTTGCTCAAAAAACATTTCTTTTTGTTAGCCACCAACTAATTTTCTTCAAGTATTCAATGGGTGATTTCCAAATGTCGGAGGTGATCCTCTCTCGTGTTACTGTAAACCAAGATATTATCAAACAATACTAAAATGAACCGCCACAAATAAGGTTGGAATATGTCATTCATTAAGGCTTGGAAAGTAGTCGATGTGTTGGTCAAGCTGAAAGGCATGACTAGAAATTCATAACATCTCTCATGTGTTCGAAATGTCATTTTATGTGCACCCTCATCCTTAACATGAATCTGATGGTATCCTAACTTTAGATCCGACTTAGAAAAAATGTTAGCACCCCCAAGTTCATCAAAAAAACTCATCCACCACAGGAATAGGAAATTTATCCAGAACCGTCATTTTGTTTAGAGCCTTATAATCCACACAAACCTTCATCCCCCATCTTTTTTTTTTTTAACTAGTAACACCGAGCTAGGAAAGGGACTAAGGCTGGGTTTTACAATTCCTAAGGCTATCATCTCACCCACTAATCTCTCAATTTCATTCTTTTGGCAGTAGGGTTAACAGTAGGGTCGGGGTTGGGTACCGAAAAGGAGTCTAATGGAATGATCCTAGTTCCTAGGTTGTGGTAACCCCAAAAGAGGACTAAACACTAACTAAAATTGGTCCAAGATTGATGGTCTAAGATTGATAATATGTGGGCTACGACTAGGGGTGAAACCCGAGCCAAGCCGATTGTGAGTAGCTCGAGCTCGGCTAATGGATTATTCGAATTCAACTCGCACAAAGACAAGCTGATCTGGCTCATCTACAGTGTCAAACCGAATTCAATCAATGGGCTACTCAACTATTGAAGCTTGCGAGCTTGAGCCAGCTCACATGTTTATTTGCAAGTTTTAAATGTATAGGGGGCCATATGAAATTATGTTATATTTTAGTTTTAAAAAGTTGCAAATCCACCCCCATTCAAATAAACTAAAATCAAAATCGACTAACACACCCTTAAATCCCTAATTACTAAATCAAATTACAAACCCTAACCCCATAAATCTTTCCCTAATTACCTTTGTTCATCGGCTTAACATCATTTTCTAGTCGTTATTTTCCCTCTCCATTGATGCATCGTGCTTCAACTTCTTCTCCTCGCTTTCGTTTCATTGTCTCAATCACTCTCAAACGCTCAACCTGTGAAATATCATGTAAGCTTTACTTGACAGCCTCTCAAACTCACTCTAACTTTCAGTCTCAACTCTCAACCTTTTAATGTCAATCTCGGCCTCTTAATGTGACTCTCATCAGTGTGGTAGTTCATAGGAGAAGTGGGAGATTGATTCGATTAAGTGGTTCTAAGGTAGAGGAGCTAGGTAGCTTGCTTCTTCTTTGAGTTGAATATGGAGTATTATGAACTTTCAAGTTTCAAGTTGTATTATAGGTGTAGCCATGTAGGGGTGAAAGATTGGTTCTATTATGTTACGTCTGTACCAGGTTACGCCGTTGCCAATCATGGTGACTTGGTGAAGGAAATTAGTAAATAAATGAGTTTTCTTACTTTGGGTTGTTGAAAGTCTGATGGCATTATTGTCATGGTGAATGAAGCTAAGGCCATTTTGCTGGTTTGCTCTCTGGTTCAGTTCTTTATCAATAGAGGTTTGACGGATAAATATATAGAAACTCCCAACTATGACGTTTTTATTTTAATTTTTTTTGGGACTTTGATAATTTGCAAACGTTAAGAGTTCAAAACTTCAGATGATATTTATGAATTCAAACTCGAGAGTCATGACTGAAGCTATATACTTTGGGTTGTTCTTTATTGCTGAATAAGTTGTCATTGTGTAGGAAGCTGCTGTTAAAATCTCCTCCAGGACTCCCTCTAAAAAGGGCTGGTCAAGAACTCAAGATTCATTAGTGGCACAAGCACAACCAAGGGTGAGCATTCGGTAAAACTTAATGATTTTTGAGTTTGTTGTTTTTATCTCCAATTGATTCTGAAGATTGTTGATTCTGAAATGAGTTGAGATTATGAATCAGTAAAAGAGAGTCTTGTATGTTTATTTATATGTTGATTAAATAAAATCAGATTTGGAATTTGTGTGATCGGTCTTGTATGTTTATTTGTATGTTGATTAAATAAAATCAAATTTGGATTTTGTGTGATTGGTAACTCTTGTATGTTTATCTATATGTTGATTAAAAAAATCAGATCTGGAATTTGTGTGATTGATGTGTGCTATGTTGTGTGCCTTAATGAACTTTTAATTTTTTAATCTTTTTCCCTTTAGCTTGGTGTTTAGGTTTTAATAATTCCAATACTAATAGTGTTATATTTCTTTCCTTATAGGTATGGATTCCTCATCTGGTTCTTATGCCACGTTGGATGAACACTTAGTTGAGGTTCAAATTGAGACCACAAACACAACCCCTACAACTAATAGGAACGAAGTTGAAACTGAAACAGAGCTAAGACATCTGCGATCTGAAATGAATTTACGGAGGTGGTTCTACTCCATGGTACAAAAAAGGCAGAATGCAACCATTGTAAAGCCAAACTGGCCATTAATGCTACCCGAAGCACTACTCAATTTTCTAGACATCTAAATGTGTGTTCACGGCGAATGGTGGCCATGAGATAGCAACAACAAATTAATTTTCCGCCATCAGATTCTAGTATGGGGCAAATTGAGATGTCAGCTCTAATAGGTGGTAAGTTTGATATGACGGTTATAAGGGAATTGGTTTGCACATTGGGTGCTTATGCATGAGCAACCATTCATAATTGTGGAGGAAGACAGTTTAAAAAAATTGTTAAAGTATACGACGCCTTGCTGGGAAAGGATATCGCATATTACTAGTAAAAATGATTGTGTGAAGGTGAATGATATGGAAAAAAAAAAAGTTGAAAAGTGTTGATAAAATAAGTTTGACGATTGATTTGTGGAATTCAGGCAACCAGAAGATTGAATACATGGTTCTAACGAGGCATTGGATAGATTCTAGTTGGAGGTTGAACAAGAATGTGCTCAGTTTTGTCATTTACCTCCTCCCTAGGGTGGGATTCAGATTGCTGATTGTATATTCAAGTGTTTAAGGGAATGGGGGATTGAAAACAAGGTCTTCACGATCTCAGTTGATAACGCCTCAAGTAATGATGTAGCATTAAATATAATGGTGCAAGATGGTCTTACTTAGATTAGGCATGTCATCTAAAACGTTGGTGATAGTGTGTCGTACATCAATCAATCGGAGAGTAGGCTTGCCCTTTTTTCAAAGATTGGACAACACTTGCAGTTGTCGTACCAGAAGCTAATCCTCGATTGTAAAACGAGGTGGAACTCAACTTATGAGATGTTGTCAGTTGTATTGAAGTTCAAAATAGTGTTTTCAAGGTACTACGAAAGAGATTCGAATTATCATTCTTGTCCCAATTTAGAATACTGGGACAAAGTTGAGAAAGTTTGTCAGATTTTGAAAGTTTTTAGTGACGCCACATATATCATTTTTGGGAGTGACTATCTTGCTTCAAATAAGTTTCTAGCCGAGGTTTGTCGGGTGAAAATATTGTTGGATTGACATGCAAATGATGAGGATGATTTTCTTCAGAACATGGTGAGATTGATGAAAGCTAAGTTTGATACGAATTGGGGAGAGTGTAATTTGTTGATGGCTATTGCTGCGGTATTGGATCCTAGGTGCAAAATGAGAGTGATTGAAGATGCTTTCCCCAAGATATTTGGTCCTTAAGAATCTCGAGTGCATGTTGTAAGAGTTCGAGAGGCATTATATAAGTTATATGGGGAATATGTGGCTAATAGGCAATCTCCTATTACCAATCACAGTGCTGATGTAGGGGTTAGTGGTACGCCTAGTAGCAGTGGGGTGTCTAGAGGGATGACTCTTCTGGTTGGTTAGTATTATTGGGTTTAGTAAACACAACTGATATGGTTGCATCAGAAAAATCAAATTTGGATTGTTATCTAGATGAGGGATGTTACAAATGTCAAGAAGCTCATGATGCTTTTGATGCTTTAGCTTGGTGGAAATGGAACAGTTCAAAGTATCATGTATTATCTAAGATGGCTCATGATGTACTAGCCATTCCTATCACCCAGTGGCATCAGAAGCTAGTTTTAGTGTCTAGAGTAAAATCATCGACACTTATCGAGCTTCATTGTCTCTTGAAACAGTCCAAGTGCTACTATATGCAGGTGATTGGTGCCGCAATCTTAATGGATTGAAGAAAGAGAGCAAAGTAAGTTCATTTATTAAATTAATGGAATTTATATTCCTCCTTTAATTTGTAATTGACCTTATTTTACTCTTAACTTAAACTTTTTTATCTTTCTCTATATGTATTTTAGAGGGATGTTCAACCAATGGAGATTACACTTCCTATACCCCTTCAGGCTTTATATAGGGAGTATACAATCTATTGAATTTTCTAATTATGTCGGTTACAAATTACACAATATACTGACATAATTAAGAGATTACAGAATATCAAGAATATTATGAGTATCTTTAATCTGAAAAAATAAGAAAATTACAAAATATTTAAGAAATCTCAACAACCTATCAACAATGTATTATAAAATCATAATAAATATGGTTTTTATTACTAGTAAAAACTAATAAGATAAATAAATCCTAGGACACATGGCTTCTTGGACCGGGTATATTAGTAGGTTTCTATATCCCTCCACAAAGCACGCCTTTTTGTTGTCAAATTCTCTCTCACATATAATTCTTTTCATAAGATATTGGAGTACACTTAATTTAATAAACACTAGAGATAAATCTTTTATAGAAAGAAAAAACACTTTGGATTACAGTTTTATGAGGTGGGCTGGTGCAGTGTGATGCTATATCACGAATATGTCTCTATTCTCCTAAACTCTATATAGAATGAATAATCAAGGTTTTTATTTTCAACCAAACTAGCAAAAAAATTACCCAATTCATAATTGAAGAAATATAAAAATAAATAATAAAAGGACACTCTCTATTTTCTTCTTAAGTTTTTGAGAATTAAAGTATTAATGATTATATTCACTTTCTACTAATACTAGTATAATCTTTTAATGTTGTTAGATTGATCTCATTTAACATAAATATAAATCTGTACTAAAGTTTCTTTAATTTAGAAAAGTTATTTGATTTGTCCACTCGCGTCTTTCTAGCTGATGGAGTTGATGAGAACTGTTAGCGGATTTGAAGAGGTTCGTGCGTATGAAAGAAAGAAGAGTCCGCCCTTCAAAAGAAGACATTTTATTCCTTCTTAATTAATTAAGAGTAAACGAATATTCCCACCCAAGTTTAACCAAATTTTAAGTTGGTACCCCTAGTTTCATAAATTCCAAATTCTCACCGTTAAATAGACAGCAATTTCTTTTTCTTTTTTTCTTTTTTTCTTTTTTTAATAATTAAAGGTTAAATTGGTCATTTCAAATTAAATTAAAACATCAAAATAACCCCCTAGGTCTCAAATTTGCGACCTATATTTTTGGGCGACTTCCCTTCTACTCAACCAGTTTCTGGGCGTTTCTATCATCGGAAATATGTGCCACCACCACCATTCAATCCCTCATCATCTTCTTTTCAAAACCCATAACACCCCATCGTCTGATCATAGGGATGGCAAAAGTCCCTATATTTACCCAACCCCTGCCCCATACGAGACGGGGATTCCTCAACTTTTACGGGAATTGGGGCAGGGATGGGGATAACTCTTGCCACACACAGACATATATATATATATACATATATATATATATATATATAAGGTTTACCCTTATAATACTCTTATCCAATCATTAAATTACATATATTTTATATTGTTCTTGGTGATTTATTTGTTTTATTTATGATTCTTGGTTTTTATTAGCTAATGGTGTTTATTCTTACAAGATATTTGCTGGAAATCATTAAATTACTGAATTAAATTTGAGCTGATTGGTTTAAAATATTAGATGTTGCATTTTTTCATAATTGAATTTGATGTTTGGATCCATGTATAAAGTTGGTTTCAATTTTGCAAAAATTTTATTCAGTATCAATATATTTAATTCAGTGAATAGTGATTACATTTGGTTTTAATTTTGTTTTTTTCCATTGCCATCCCTACGGTTGATCACTCGTTTACAAAAGCCCATTGTGTTTTTCGCGCAAACGCCCACTTCTTAGCCGCTTGTTCGACTTTGCTGGCATGCGTGCACTAGCGCTGAGCTGTCGGCTGGACATTGGCACGTAGTTGGCTTGGGATTTTCAGCGAGCAAGTGGCGGGCAAGATTTTAGGTTCCAAAATCCGGCAATTGGGATTTCGGCAATGGCCAAAAAACACACCACGGCAAACCACAGTAAACAGAGATGTAGGAAGTGTAAACGGTTGGGGTTGGTTACTCACCGATCGATTAGAAAAAGGCTGAGAAGCTACCCTAACTTTGCAAGGTGGCAAGAGGGGTGGACATAAAGAATGAGTGATGACGGTCAGCAGTGGTACGGGTTTTGTAAAGGAGGTCATAGGGAGTCCATGGTGGTCACGAAAATGATTTTGGAAGTCGAGATTGGCCAGAAAAACCAAAAAACTAGCGGCTTAGATGATGATAACAGGAGTTGTTTCTGGCTAACGTGAGCCCACCTACGCCAAAAGGAGCAGCGGCGCACGTTAGCGTGCCAACGTGAGCTGAGCTACAGTTAAGAAATTGGTTGTTTGCGTGAAGAAACAGTGGGCTTTTCCGACAAATAGTGAGTGATCAGGCGACAGGTTGATATGGGTTTTGAAGAGAAGATGGTGAGGGATCGATTGGTGGTGGTGGCCCAGATTTCCGATGAAAGAAACACATGAAAACTAGCAAAGAAGAAAGGGAAGTTGCCCAAAAATGCAGGTTGCAAATTTGAGATGTGGGGGTTGTTTTGACATTTTAATTTAATTTGAAATGACTAATTTAACCTTTAACTATTAAAAAAAAAAAAAAAAAAACTGTGTCCATTTAAGGGTGTGAATTTGGAATTTATGAAACTAGGGGTACCAACCTTTGATTTCCCTAAACCTTAGGTGGAAATATGTCGTTTACTCGTTAATTAATTATGTGCCAAGACCCAAGATCGCATAGACAAAAAGTGCGAGCTAATGTAATTCCTTTTAGATATGAGAATACATGTAATTAGGAGTGAACGGTTTCGGGTATCTTGTATTTTTTAGGGAAACTAGAACCGGAACCGCACAGTGTAAGTTCTTAAATTCAGAGAATCGGAACCTAAAATGCAGGTTTCGGTTCCTTTCTCAAGTATCCTATAAAAAATCAAGTACCCCCTTGTTAGTTTAAAAATGACAAAAATACCTTAAAAATTTATAAATACACCCCTAACAAATTTTGATTACTCATTCATTTGTGTCCAATGTGACTCATAAATCCGCTAATCTTTAGGCAACACTTGAATTCAATCAATTCATCACAATTCACATAAAAAATCCTCAATCAAAACCAAAACACAAACAATTAATTAAATTAATTACACAATCATACTATAAATCTATAATTTAATATTATAATTAATTAAATTTCTAATCATTTAATTAAGTATTGTACTAATTTTTTAAATGGAATATTATAATTAATTAATTAATGATACTACAAATCTATAATGTAATGTTATAATTAATTAAATTTTTAATCATTTAATTAAGTAATATACCAATGTAATAAATTAATAATGTTTATAATATAATGTTATAAAGTTATAATTAATTTAAATAATCATTTAACTATGTAATGTTATAATTAATTAAGTTATTATAATATAATGTAATATTATAATTAATTATGTGATCATACTATAATGTAATGTTATAATAAATTAAGTAATCATACAATAAATCTTTAATGTAATATTATAATTAATTAAATTTCTAATTATTTAATTAAGTATTGTACTAATGTTTATAGTGGAATGTTATAATTAATTAAGTAATCATGCTATAAATTTATAATGTAATATTATAATTAATTAAATTTATAATCATTTAATTAAGTATTATGCTAATGTAGTAAATTACTAATATTTATAATATAAAGGTATAATTAATTAAGTAATCATTTAATTATGTAATGTTATACTCCCTCTGTTTTTTTTTAATTGTTGTTTTAGGTGTGGGCACAAGTTTTAATAAAAAAAAATTTCTCTCTCCCACACGCATAGACATCTTATCTTTCCACGCCGTCTATAACTCATTCAAGGACTTTCCTTTCCCATCATTTGTATCGTCACTCTCCTCTCAACTCCCTCAAGAAACTTCAGCTTTTGTTAACACCCGTGTGGACTGGAAAGAAACCCTAGAAGCTCACAAGTTTAAGGCTGATCTTCCAGGGCTCAAGAAAGAGGAAGTGAAGGTGGATATTGAAGACGATAGGGTGCTTCAAATAAGTGGAGAGAGGAACATAGAGAAGGAAGACAAGAAAAAGAGAGAAAAGATGGAAGCAGAGATAGATTAGAGAAAGAAGAAGTGGCGATGGAAAATAAGGAAGAGAGGGGAAGAGGGGAAGAGATAAGATAAGATTAAAGAGAGATAGAGGCAAAAAGTAGAGAAATGACAAGATGAAATGGAAAGAGAGAGGGCATGATGAAAGGTGCAGAAAAGACAAGGCAGAACGACTTTAATTTTGAAAATTTTAAAAACTTTTAAAACAACAATTAAAAAAAACGGAGGAAGTAATTAATTATATAATCATACTATAACGTAATATTATAATGAATTAAGTAATCATACTATACATATTTAATGTAATATTATAATTAATTACATTTTTAATATTGTACTAATGTTTATAATTAAATATTATAATTAATTAAGTAATCATTTATTTATAATGTAATGTTATAATTAATTAAATTTCTAATTATTTAATTAAGTAATGTACTAAATTACTAACTTAATGTTATAAACTTATAATTAATTAAGTAATCATTTAACTATAATGGAATGTTATAATTGATTAAGTAATCACTTAACTAGTAATGTATTAATGTTTATCAATTTATCATATATAATTGATTAATTAAGTACTAATTTACTACAGATATATTTAAAACTTGATAATTGAAGCAAATAACCAAATATTATATTATTATTTAACTCAAATATACTATTTTATTCAAAAATAATTCTTTTAATAACATTAAAACATTTTTAATTGGTCATAATTCTAATTATACACTTAATTAATCAAAACTTTAATATTAATAGATTATAATATATAACAGTTTTTTATATGGAGCAGTTTATATGTAATAACTATAATTGTATATTTATTTAATTAGGTTATTGTAAAAATTTAAATTTTTCTATTTAAATTTTTTTTATATGTAAAATTACTAGACCCGCCATTCTTCATAGTTATTTTATTTCAGCCCAAGTTCCACAATAAGTTCCAAAATAGGTTCTAAGCCGAGTATCCCCTACAGGTTCTTGTTCCAATTCCTCCACATGTAGGAACCAGAATCAAAACCAGAACTGCACAATGTCAGTTCCAAAAAAGTGGAACCAAAATCGACTGTACAATGTCAGTTCCAAGTAGATTCCGATTTCAGTTCTATTCACAGGTTCTGGTTTTACCTGCTACCTGTCCTCACCCTGGCATGTAATTTGGCAAAAGAGTAGACTATAAATCTTTTACCCGGATGAAAGAGGGGTTTGGGGGCACACTTCCATGGGGTGGGCTGGTGCAGTTTGTAGTATCAGATGATTACAACTTTAATGGGCTTTATATTATTGGGCTAGTTATATCACAGAATCACATCGCAGGAAAATTCTCCGTTATCAGCACCCCTATAGATCAACTTTCGTTTGTTTCAGTGATGACGTTCAGGCATAAATTTGAGAAAATTACAATTGGGTAATAAATAATTCTCCAAATACATTTATAAAAGAACCCATTGATCATATATTTTATAGGCATATAATGAAATATGAATATTATTCTTAATATAATAATCTCTTCTGGGAAAATTTGGCCTTTTGCAAAGCAACAAACGTTTGGTTTACGCACAGAATGCTAATAAGAAATTCCATATTGGACAACTTTATGTTTCGTTGTGACATGACTAGGTCCAACCCATGTGCCACCTGATGCCGACCTAGAGAGAAGACTCAGTCTCAACTCAAACCCCAGCAAGTTCTGCAAATGATGATTCAGGATTTGTAGAGCCGTTTTGTCTCTGGTGAAGGCCGCAGAAAGCTAAGTTACAAGTTGGTTCTATTCTTAAGCGCGTATGCTCTAGCTCTACCAGAAGAATGATAAGAAATTATTTGACTAAAAAGCGGGTAGGTATCAGCCTATTCACATTAGCATTAGCTCACGATAACAATCCAAAGTGCTCAAGTTGTTCCTATCATGGCCAACACTTGTTGCTATTTCCATTACTGTTTAATTTATCGTTATATTTTGTTCTTGTTCACTCGATCGCCGGCCACAACATGAATATCTAAAGTGCTCAACCCACTTGCATGAAATGATGAAATCATACATTACATCAAGAAGATGCAACTTGGGGATGAGATATGAATGGTTGGTTACAAAGCCATGGGAATCCTCTGCTTTCGCAGTTTCTTACTTGCTAAATTAATACATGATAGCCACGCCCCCACGCCAATAGTTGAATTAAGATCAATCAAGCAGGACTACCGATGCAAAATTGATAGTCAAAAGCTATCTAGATAGGGCCTGATTGTGGATTTATGGTTCATTTATTATGTGTAGTGTGGAGAGTAGCTATTTTCAATTAATGCAAAATCTGAATTTCCCTTCTGCCTTCAGCCTTTTGGTTAACAAATATGTGTGTACTAAATTGAAACAGAAAAAGGAAGATGGTACTAGATACTTAACAAGTTCATTTATTTAAATTTAATAACCAACTGCGATATAAATTTCCACTCAACTGTTAACAATCTTCGACAACTTGATCTGCCTTTTTGTTATATGTTTCACTTTCCCAACTGAAAATTTAATACAAAATCGGCTCTTCAGCAAGGACCAAATTCTTAGTACCCAAGGAACGTGTTTAGGTGAGAGTTTACATCACATGCAAAATTGGTTTACATTACTTTCGGTTGCCTTTTTTGAGTCATTAGCTTCAGCTGAAATTTGCATATGTATATATATTTGTCAATATTCACATGATATTGTCTGCTTCTTTTTTAAAACTTCATCATTTTGAACAATTGTTACTCCGTTTAATTTTGTTTACCCGAGTAAATTGCAAAGAAGAACAACCAGAAAATATACAGAATGAAACCCATCATAAGTTCAAACTTTTTACTTTACTTAATTAACAAAGTGGAGAAGAAACAGATGTAGACAAATCAGAAATCGATTGATGCCAAACCAACAGACTGATTTATACATATTTACTGTAATGGAACTATATATATATATAAAATAAGAAAATCTCAAGGATGCTGCTTCTGGGTGTAGATGTAATCAGTATGAGCAACAAGAGTTCTTCTCATCAAGCACTCTTCATCTGAACCTCCTTGGCAGTCTTCTTCCGCAACATTATCCTATAGAAACCCCATAAACATATATAAATCAACACAATAAGGATAAATTTATTTCTGCAGAATATAAATAAACATCAAAAATCAACTTACCACTTGTGTTTTTGCAGGAGAAGCGTTGGGGAAAGCAGGTTCTGGACGAGCGGCGTAGCTTAGTGTTGAGAAGAGTACGAGGAGGAGTATCATGAAGAGGGTGGCAACCTTGACCTTAGCCATGTTTTGCTTTGTAGTAGTGATGGAATTTGGAAGAGGAATATATATAATATTGGGAGTGTTTTGAGACACGGAGAAGAATGAATGTTGAAGTGAATTTATAGAGAGAAGATTAAATAAATAAATGAGCGTGTGAACTTGGCAGGGGCCAGGGAGGGAGGTTGGGCCGGAGAAGAACTTTCGCAAAACGGGACAAAAGTTTCTCCTAATTTAGCTTCTACTAAAATTAGTAAAAGTGTTATTACAATAAACAAGAATACAAAAAATAGATTTTAATTATTTATTATTAATAGTTACAATAACAAATAAACAACTATTAGCTATAAATAAATAAATAAAAAGATGTTGAAATTAAGAAACAATATAAATAAAGAAGAAAAAAAAGCATGACACATAGATGAAAACCGATAAAGTCCAAAAATAAAAAATAAAGATTTGAAAATCTTCGTTGATATCGCCAACGATTTGTTTTTAGCATGTAATTAATAGTATAGTATTAGAATAGCTTAACTCTATGAGGAGACTAGGTGAAGGAAAGACACTTAGAGGATAACTCTAAGAGGTCGCTATGGTGGGCGGATTTGTTTTATTTATTGGGTTTGAGGTTATTTATTATATTTATCACTTATTTTGAAACATTAAATTTGTTGCCTATTCAATGAGCCCAAAGTGTGCTTGCAAGAGGAATATTAAGAATCATTGAGATGGGCAAAATTAGAAGAATCGGTAAAAGGTTGGTCTAATTTAATTAAGGAATTATAAAACTTACCATTTTATTTTATCAAAAACACCCCCGATCATTACACCCTCACCCTGGAAACTGTCCGATCCGTGCAGCTTCCGATGACGCGAACGTCCCCGGTCACTCCATCACCTTCCCGTATTCCATCGTCCAAAACCCCTCTCATTCCCTTCCCCGACTCATTTGTCCCCTCCAATCGCCTGCAGACCGTTAGACTTAGGGTTTTGATGTTCTTCATCTGATTCTCGATTCAGGTGAAAATCCAATTGGACACCACCAATGAAACCACCGGTATCAATTTAATCTTTTCCTTGAGATAAAGCAAAGAAAATACTAAGATAAGTAATGATAATAGAATTGAACTAATAACCCTAATTTAAAACCGATTGACAGGCATGTTGTGGAATCTAGAAACGACTAGAAGACGGGAAAAATCTTCAGCAAAGTCATTTCTTTGGGCGTGAAGATTGCTGAAAAATAAGAGATGTAATGAGATGAGAACAATAAGTGGCAGAATACCCGTTTAAATTAGAAGACTTTTAATATTCAAAACGTAATGAAGTATTACGGTGACTATTGACTTTCTTACTTGGTGACTGGTGTGTGAGCCAGTCAGTTCATAAACCACTAGAAAATTAGTGGCATAATAACTTAATAAGATGGTTGCCAGTTACGTACAGCCAATGGATATTACTCTTCTTGGTGAAGTTTGGCGGATTTAGTGGGGAGTCCCTAGTGCGCCAGTTTAAATATTAACTTATAAATAAATGCTGATATAAAACAACATATCTCATATTTATGCGTTTAATTCTTCTATAATTTCTTTATATATATATATGCTAATGATTAATTAAACCTCACCAGAGTATTTGTAAAACCCAGATTGACATTGTAGCATTATCCTTGTTGATATACAGAGTTATCAAAAGAGTTGTGCTTGTTGGAGTTGACGATCACTTCAACAATAAGGGGTTCGTCTATGAGGGCGACACACACGGGTCC
The DNA here is from genome assembly GCA_026229545.1 of Pistacia atlantica. Classification (NCBI taxonomy): domain Eukaryota; kingdom Viridiplantae; phylum Streptophyta; class Magnoliopsida; order Sapindales; family Anacardiaceae; genus Pistacia; species Pistacia atlantica. Next base: position 20,408,169 of record CM047901.1, on the reverse strand, counting down.
TATAATTCTTCTAAGAAATAGAACTTCCAATAAGGTTTGTCTTAGAAATAAGAATCCTAGTAATTTAAGGGTTTCTCTTAACAACCTTAGTATATAAACACATTATCTCTTGTATGAGTGTTATAGCAATTCATAGCAAATGCATTAATTGTAACATAGAAGTGAGGAAATATTGAAATAATATTGGCTCTAGGACTATCCTAATTTTGGATGAATCAGAATAAATTGCGCATGTTCTTTCACTTTACTATTTCGTTATTTGTATATGATTGACTTATTTTTTATTCCAAGTACTCTTTAGATCGTTTCAGTGTTGATCCATACTAATATGGCCCCCAGTTTACTTTAGACACAAGACCTTCTACTATCTATCCATTCAATTCCGTATTTTAGGGTTCTCTAGTATCTAAACATGTTCTAATTATGTTCTTATCATGCATTCATGCTTATCCACTACTTGTTTAATTTTTCAATTAACCCAATCCAACCTCATCCACAAACCATTTTAAATAATAACACGCCGTATTATATTATATTAGGTTGATCAGTTTTGTTTATCATTTTTTGTTTTTCGGGAAATTAGGTTGTCTCAAATCGTCTCTATATTGTTATAATGTTGATGAAATTTGTTGATGTGAATTTCTTCACCGACTAAAACGCTGGGATGAAGACATGCGTCAACCAAAGATACTTGATTGACTCCAGAGAAAACCGAGCAAGATGGGTGCGTGATTCCAGGGAACCAATAAAGAAGACTCGACCCACCTAAGGGGTGTTCAAAAGAACCGGCGGGTACCTGTGTTTGGTTCGGGTTTCTACCCAGAACCAATTGTCAATGGGTAGGTTCCGGTTCCAAATTTTTGGAACCAGGATTGGTTACTGTACGGTTCCGGTTCCTATAGTTAGGAACAGGAACCGGAACCAGGAACCGAGACTAATATAAAATAAAATTAAATATTAGGGGGTTAATAAAAACTTTTATAGAAAAAGTAATGTGAATACATTTATATTTATATTTCATAACATTTAAAGTAAGTTGGATTTGACCTTTTGAGAATCTACCTTTACAAAGTAATGGAGTTTGTCATTTTGAATTTATAATTTGTAATTTTATTTTTGTTAACAAGTGCCAGGTGGGGGGGTATTTGTAAGTTTTTAAGGGTTTTTTTACCATTTTAAAAACTTTTGGGGATCATATAATTTTACAGGCTACCGAAGCGGCAGAAACCGTTATTCGAGTTCAGTTACGGGTACCTAGGAAGGCCGGGAGGAACCGTCGGTTCGGTTACAATTCCAAATTTCAACTGAAGGTTCGGAGGTTCGGATTCGCTTCCTTTCAAAAAGTATAAGGTACCCAGGCCAAGAACACCCTCAGACCCACCACAGAGGTGGCCAAGGTGGTGATGCGCGTCTTGAAGAATGGTATGAAAACTAAACGTTTTTAAAGTGGTTTGACCAGGAAACGAATAAGGCCTATGTCCACTCATATTTTATTTGACTAAGTGGAGTTGGGATGCAAGAGAAGGGTTTTCCATGGCGATCGAGGGGGATATCTCCATTTAGTTTCTCACTTTTGACATGATGCCTAGACCAAAGAGAATGTTTTTGTCCTCTCTCCCATTTGTTGCCTCTTCTCCCTTCTCTTTTCCTTTTTTCCCCCTTTTTTTTTCTATGGCCATTGCCATCTTTTTAAAGAGAGAAGGGGCTTCAATAATGTTATGATCACAAGTGCGTCAGCCACGTTGTCCAATGTAGTACGGCGGTCGGAAACTCACATGCCCTTATGTCGTAGCTCATGATGGTGTTTCCTCTGACAACAAGTTGTCTTTACATGTCTCCCTTTGTATGAGTTGCATGGCAAGAATGTGGAGTTTGTACTACCACATGCCACTAATTGAGGTACGTAGTTTATACATGATAAGATGACATGCGAGCAAGGAGATATTTCTATATGGCAAGCCCCCCTTTTTTGATCTCGTCATACGTCATGCCTACATTTGTAGGTTGATTGCTCACGCCTTTCATCAAGCATCTTTGTTCCTGAGCCTGATGTTTGATCCGTGCAAAGGTGTGTTCTAAGCTTCTCTGTCAAGCCGAAGCTGGGATTTTTACTATCTCCACATAGGAGCTATGTTGAGTTATGCCATTCTAACTAAATACACTCAAATGTACATATTAACTTATTGATTTGAATCACATTTAGTAATTGAATCTAAAATAATTTTATTTTGGGTTCTAATCAAATCAATCCTTAGGTCATATAATATTACTTTCTTAATCCAAGGTCATTGTATTAATAACCTTAAAATCGACAAACAGTACGTAATATCCGCCGATACTGGAGGTTGTACTAATATAAGACAATATATAAAAAACAACAATATCTCATTATAACTCAAAATTGAATAAGGTTTAGAAGATTGTTTCCTATGAATAATCAATAAAATTAAATAATGACTTCATTTTTCTATTACATGATGCATATCATTTCGGCATTGAAAGAAAGCCACTGAATCACGTGAATAATCAATAAAATTAAATAATGACTTCATTTTTCTATTACGTGATGCATATCATTTCGGCATTGAAAGAAAGCCACTGAATCACGTAAGATCAATTCAGTACCAATGCAATTTAATTTAGAATTGTTCAATGACCAAAATGTGATTTTAATAAATTGCTTTTAGGCCCTAATACAGCATTCACATGCCGTACTGCTTTGATTAAAGGACCAACCGACCAAGCATTTCAAGTACAAGTTGGTTATTGTTAATATTAGTCAAAGATCACATCTTTCATATTATAATTGTTTAAACGCTCATAATATTCCCTTCATATATCACCTCTCCATCTCTCCTTTTACATTCAACCAGTTTTCTGTACATGAAAATCTTTTGTTTAACTTCAATTTTTCTATTCTTGTTATTAGATTGTTCATACAAGTGAAGCGGTCAAAGTACAGGGCATTGCTGGTGTGTTTACTAAGAGTGACCAAAGACAATGTAAATTAAGAATAATATTAATAATAAAGCAAGTGGGAAAAGTAGACGAAGAAGAAAAGAATTGAAGATTGCGGCAGGGATGGATTGGATTGGAATATGGATGTTAATCAAAAGCTAATTAATTGGTGGAAAGAGTCAAAAGTATTTCCAGTTGAATTCCTTTCGGTAGGTAAAGCTATCTCCATACTAATCTGTCTTTCGAGATTTGGTAGTTGAATCATCTCTTTCTCCCTTTTCATCTGCACGATTTACACGATTTACTTGCTGCATTTTTTTTTTTTTTTTTTATACTATAGTCTGTGGAGAGTAAGGTCAAACCATATGTGGACTTTCTCATGATCGCATTATTCGTTTTCTTTTACTATAAATTAATATGCTCTCAATTCTTTATTTTCGTGGTAGGGTATATACTCAAGGAATCTGGATATACAATATGAACAGTAATCTTTTATTATTTTTTATTTGTTGTCTCTTATTATTGAACAAAAGAATTTATGTTTAATTTCTACACTGATAATTATAATGAAAAAGGAATAACAAAATATACATTAATCAGAGCAATTAGTTTATGGAGACTGATTGAATGAATAAAGAGAATATGTTTAAAGGGGCTGAAGCAGTACACTGTAGTAGCAATCTTGAATGAATAAAGAATAATCAATAATAATAAACAATCTCGTTTCTGAATAAAGAATAATATGAAACTCAAAACAATAAACACACACAAACCACAACAAGAAAGAGAAATGAGAAATATACGCAATTTATTTTGGTTCACCCAATTAACATGTTACGTCGACAAAGTTTAATATTATTATAATAGTGCTCAGCTCTCTCATTTACAATGAATATAATTTATCTTATGATTTATTATATCACTTATATAAGAGAAATGTATATTTATATACTATATTTTAAAAAACTAAAATTTAATATTATAAAGATTTATATTCCTAAACCTAAACTCAATACTAAATTAATAAAGTCGACAATTCCAATAGAGGAGAGGTATTAATTAATGAAATTAAAAACACGGTATTCAGGCACAGACAGACCTTAGACGTTTACCTCCATCACTAGTTCATCAGTCACAGCCACAGGCTAGCTAGCATTTTGGTGTCGGGCTCTCGTGAATGTGATGACACATCTACGCAACACAGATATTCCAACAACAAAACGTATTCCGTGTGTTTGAAAGAGACCACTCAAACTCTGTCTTTCACAAAACAATATTTAATCCACGTGTTTGAAAGAGACCACTCAAACTCTGTCTTTTACAAAACAATATTTAATAATGCATTCCTTTACACCAAAGTCATTGATTCGTCTTTTGTGCAATCCTAAATTCTTACCATCAATAATTCACTCTTTTTTATTATTTATGCCCCAGACACACTTCAGGAAAACCAGTTTTACATAGAACGAATGAATGGTTAATCAACAGCACAAAGAGGATCCATGGTCAACAATAAACGTGATTGAAATTGCTTCTCTGTCTTCAATTATTAGGTATAACAATTAGTTTCGCGTTAATTTCAAAAAAACGTTCAAAAGATTGTTAGAATAAAGTATTAGAGTCTGCCCCATTATGAGTGAATGTTCTATATAACAAATCAATGCTTAATTATTCTTTATGATTTTTTTCATGGTGAGAAACCTTCAGCAATACTCTATGACTTTATAGTAACAACTTGTAAAGGTTCTTAACTAATTACTTTCTTTGATCCCATTAAATTTATATATGATTTTATGTCTGACAATTGTGGAAAGAAAACATATAAAATTAATGCACTACGATGAATTTTTCCCTGTTTCATGTTTGTTTGCATGTGTCGTGGGCTCCATGAAAGAAAATATATATGAACAACTTCCTTTCCCACTCTGTCAGAATTCTATTCTTTATGAAAGTAGAATTGATTTGACTAAAGCATGTAGACACAAGGACGTATCATATCAACTGCTAATCTACAGTTTGTATTGTTTGACTAATTAGTATAAGGTTCATTCATGAATTGCCAGTGTTAATTCATTTCTCCACGCACATGCCTTTCGAGATGGAAATTGTCGGTGAAAACAAGGCTTGTCTATTTTCTGCATTAAACTTAAGAGTTATAACAAAACAAGAGCCTCTAGTTCAAACCGGCCATTATTTTAAGGCAATCAAATTACAATAATTTAGATGGTGTCGTACGACTGAGGCACTGATGGGAGTCATTGATGTGTGACCTTACCTCCAAATGGTCAAAAAGAGCTCATATTATTGTGTGTCATTTCTAGCTAGTGTGAACAACGCATCATGTAGTTTAATTTATGTTGCTTATCTTTTACTGTAGAAATATTAAATCACGAAGACAGTGATAGTACTGATAAGGATCTCTGAGAATCAAACAAAGCTCTGTGGGGTTTATTAGGCATGAAATTCTGGTTACTTGCCTCCCACCACATTTATAAAACCCTTTTCCGAGGGGAAAAATGAATAAGAGTTCAATTTATGAGACTGATATATGGGGCTAAATATTGGACTAAAGACCGTGTGGAGCCAATAAATATATGCAAACCCCACGTCTAGATGTTGTAAGCACTGAGGCTTGCTATTATTGACTTCTATTGCTTTATATATATCCATCACTTCTTGCCTTCTTTTCAATATCTCCATTATTCTTCACTGTCATGGAGACTTATTCTAAAGATCATAGCAGCTTTTAAGTTGTCAAAATAAAAGAAGAAAAAAGCTTAACTATGATTCAATTGCATTCCTTTGTTTTCATACATATCAGTGAATTTGGATCTTTTTTTTTTTTTTAATTTGAAATACTGTATATAGCAATAGCCCCAAATCCTTATATGTGTAAATTTTATTAATTAATATTTATAGTATGGTATTTTAGTTCTTAGAAAATTTCTGATGCATTGATGAATGATCTATTCACACCCTCAAAGTACAAAGAAGGATAGCCTAATGTGGGGCTAAAGTAGTGGACTTTTGGTAGTTCCATCTGGCTTGGATAATTAATGAAGAACCAAGGCTTAGAATAGAATTTTGTAGGTGAATCCTTAGTCAAAAGATAAAAATAAAATAGAGTAATTCCATTTGACTTTATATCTAATCAACCTTATATTTATTTTGATTTATTATATCGTCACTGTCAACAAAGAAAATCAGACCCTTAAAATTTAAATAATGAATGCCACTCAAACAAGATAATGGTAGCTACATTTTGATGTTCCTAGCTTGGGCTTGGCCCTTTCTGCGTCGGCCAACTCAATCCCCAGAAACAGGCAAAGGCCCAGTGAGCTGCCTCGTCTAAAGTTTTGGAATGAAAGTTTTATAGGAAGAAGAGAAGTCTTCTCCAGTAAACATCAGATTATGAAATTCTTTAATAAACAATTTGGTCAAACTAAACTTGAGCTTCAACAAGACACAGAAATGAAGTTCTCTTATTTACATTTTCAAAATGAATCTAGATAAAAATCTAAAGGGGCCTATCAAATATTGTAGTTGATAAGTTTCAATTCTTTATCACAAAGCACTATGTCAGTATATTGCTTTTAATTTCATAAAATTATCCTAAAATTATTGGCCAAATAAAATCTTAAAATTCAATATCCATATGATGAGAGAATTTAATTTAGTTTTTTTAAGCCTCATTATTTAGTCTTTCCAATTTCAATTGCTCATCATAATTCTTTTATTTCTATTATTGAGAGAATTTCACGAAGAATCCTTAAAGTTTAGTAAAATATAAGGCAGATTAGAGGATTTTTTTTTTCATCTCATAAGAAAACAACTATGGCATGTAATATGGTGGTTTATGATATAAAATATTTTTAAAATAGAGATACAAATTGGTGGTTTTTGATCAAAAATTGAAATTTTTATCCACGTGATTCTCCATTATATATATATATATATATATATATATAGAGAGAGAGAGAGAGAGAGAGAGAGAGAGAGAGAGAGAGAGATTTGAGCCATGTAAGATGGGCTCAGGCCCAATAATAACACACTAAGGCCTATAAAGAGAGAAGAAGCCTATTAAAAAAAAAAAAAAAAGTTCCTCTAGAGCAAAAGTGTCTGTAAAAGAAGTGAAGAAGAGATTAATCAATAAACTAAATATTGTTCGAGATTAGTCTTTCTCATTTTCTCTAACTTTCTCTTACACCAAATACCTAAATTCATTACTTAACCATAAATTTTTCAACTTAATAAGAAGTTGCAATGCCTTTTGATTAATCATGCTTCTTCATTTTGTGACTATCTTTTACAAGAATATGCCCAACATAATATCAAATTCCAAAAACTCGAAGTGGAGTTAATTGATAACAAAAAGCGAAACTCCAGACCCCTTTTTTTTTTTTTTAATATATATATATAATTATTGATTCCTTATGTGGTATCCAGGGAAAGAATAACTTCAAAATGAATGGTATTAGATTCTGTACATCCGAAGAAGCAATTGGCTTAAATTAGCCAAAGCTAGCATTAGCCAGCTAAGTGAAGTGAAACTAATTAATTAATTGGATTTGGTGGAGTAAAGTATATATTGTAAAAGATTGCTGGCATCATCAGGGCTGTTGTTGGGATTTGTAAATCTTATTGCAATAATTGTAAAAGCAAAAACTTACATCACACTAACAAATGCTATAATATTTCTCGGACGGTGACTCTTGGCCTAATTTTGGAGAAAATAAGCCTCACTATCCATCTTACAAATAGTTCAATAATTGCTCTTCATATTTCACCTACTTACAAACAAATCTTCATTGTTGCCAAATATACAAACACATCTCCTACGTTAAAATAATCCAGTTTTTATACATAAAAGTTTAAACTGGGGGAGATAAATTAAATTTTATTAATTTAAAATAACTAAAAAACCAAAGACTTAGAACATCTCCAAATGACTCTTTATATGACTCAAACTCTTTATTATAAAGAATCTATCTACAAAAATAAGAGTTCAACCGACTATTTATCCTTTAAATAAAAATTAAAGAGTGAGTTTGACTATCCATATCTAGAGAGTCAAACTTCACTCTTTATCCTAATTTTACTAAAAAATTATAAATTTCTATGTATTTTATTTATTAATTCTCTTTTCTATTAAGTCTTTTTATAGAAAATAAAAAGCATCTCCGTTAAATTTAAAAAATCAATTGGATTTAAATAAAAATTTTTATTCTTTATATTTAAAAATTAAATAAAATACTCTTTATTTGTATGAAATATACTCTTTTAAATAAAGAGCATAGATGCTCTTAAAGAGTAAACGGGTTACTTGATAATTTGGTGAACACTATTTCAGCGTTGACACGACCCAATTTAATATATAATTGAAGTAACACCATATGATTAATTAACCCTGGAACCAAGAAAACTCAGGATATGTGGTCCAATATATAACTCCACTAAAGAATTAAACATTTATTTATATATTCTGATACTTGTCCCTTTCCTTGGCATTTTCACCAAGTATCCTTCATCGCTATCCAAAGAACCTGGCCTATTGCATCTAGAAGATTGTGATATCTCAATATATATAAATTTATTTTCAGATATTTTTAAGCCCATTTTACATTAACCCTAAAAACCCTTTTATTAATTACCATTAATTTCAACGTCAATTAATGGATACTGCCACCGTTCCTGGGAGATGCACGAACTGGTGCTATTGTAAATCTGCCAGCCCATCAGTGACGGTGAAGCCGACGATCCAGGCAGCAACCACCGCACCTGGCTGTGTTTTTGCGTGCAGAAAGCTCGATGGAGTGGCTGCATGGCTCATCAACGGCGTCGCCGCTGTCTTTTTCAACACTCTGGAGCGGTGCTCTTGCATTAATATTGGCACCATTGATGATAGTGATCTGGATGCTGATGCTGATGTGCCATTCATTTACAACAATAACGCAAATCTTCAACTGCCCAAGACCGAGGAGGGAGGAGGAAGGGGAAGTCCCTTCAAAGAAACATTGGAATAACGGGAAATGTTAATACTGATGCCCAATTTAATAGGGCAAAAGTCGTTGTGATTAATAAATGGATATAATACATCTGTAAAATAAATGATATAGTGAATGGAAGATATAAATAATGTCAATATAATGTATCTTACCTTATGTAGATATGATCAATAGATTTTATGATTTTTCTTCTTTTTGTTTGGACATTGATTCTTGCCCTGATAACTCTAATATCATCATTAATTTTATTTATGTTATAATCTTATTAACAACATGTAAATAAATTAAATTAAATGTCATAAGCTGATATTACATGTCACTGGTAACTAACTTCATGTAAGTTGATGTTGCTAAAAAATTGTTCAATTGATGTGATCGATATTTTCATCTATAAAATAATTTGGCACACCATAAACTAGCATTTAATTTTTAATTTATATATTTATGAGTATACGCTATTCTATTTAATTGTTCAAGTTTTTGACTTTTTTTTTCTTTCTCTTTTTTTTCTGATCACGAGTCAGGACTGATGTAGAAAGAGACATTATTGATAGGAAATCAATTTATTAAAGTAGCTGGTAAATGGAATAGACTAAAATAAAATGAATATCTCCTGTTAATTTAATGGGGGCACTGATGGGAATATGTCCCATTTGGTGAAAATAACGTTACAACAATTCATGTCAAGATCACACAAAGCTTTCTTAACGTTACAACAATTCATGTCAAGATCACACAAAGCTTTCTTTCATATATGAAATATTTTTCCATCGAATCAGGAGGACCCTAAATCTTCTTGTTTTATAAAATTAACAAATCATATTACAACTTTTGAAAAGTTTATTTTCCTCAAGAAGGAAATTCTAGCTATAAAAAAAGCGATTTCTCATAAGATATTTTTGACAATTTTCCAACGTAAAAAGAAGATTTTCTTGATACTTCTTAATCTAAAGTGTCATGGTTGTCTAGATAGAAAAAATTATTAAAATCTTAAATAAAATAAAAAACAAAAACGATTATAATTAACGCTGTCTTTTTTATGATGAAGATATTCGATTTGTTATGAGAGAAAACAAATGTTTTCTAATTTTAATTTTTAAGAAAAACATTAAGAATATTAATTGCTGTGGCCTTTCTTTTTCCAACTGTCTTATTTCACAAACTCAACTGTTATAAAAGATAATGTATCGCGATCTTTCTAAATCTCACCATACTAATTAAAGATACGTTTGATTTTCTATGAACCGCATTATCGATTTAATTGAGTTGGACTAACTTGTATGATGATGCTATTAGAAGGTAATGAACGTAGTGGAGGTTTGAAGGAAGATGAAGAGCACTTTAATTTCTTCAACATTCAGATAAAGAAAGCTTTGCACAACCACACAATCTAAAAGCAATAAAGTCTTCCTTATCTAAAAGCAAATTAACCAAAAGAAAACCACGGTTTTTTTTTTAACAAATTAATTATTAGATACCAAAGAACTAACCAGAGCTTTAATTGCATGTCCTGTAGTTCCGAAGCATTAAAAATGTGTCTTCAAAAAATTTAAAGTCACATCCTTAATCATGGAAATTAGAACCTTAAGGGACCTACTTTATATCATGACCATACATAATAATGCAGTTCGACTTCAACTTCTTGACCGTATTGTTCATCGATCTGATCTTACTCAACTATTACGTTTCGTTTGTCCATTCAGTTTTAATTTCTATTTCATCTATCCGAACCCTTTTCAAGCATCAAGGTCATGCTACAACTTAATTACATTGTAGAAATTAACATAAAAATTAATGAGAAGAACCAGAAGTCGAGAAAAGATTGGTAGTTAAAAGCATGTTTCAAAAAACAGCTTCACAATTTCAAAGCATTAACTACAAAATACCAATCCGATCATACAGGTATAAAATCCTAGGAATATATACTTATCCAATATCCTGTGATGATAAATATGGCGAATAATTAATTGGGTTGTTCTTGTCCAGCAAATTTTGAGGCTAAGCAAAAGCAAAAGTTACCCTTTGAAACTCTCTTTTCCATCACAAATTTCATTAAAAATAAATAAGTGGAGCTCTTCACTTTTTTATGATCTCTTTCTTCATCGTGGATCAATTGCCTCCCATGTTCATCTTTACTATATATATTCATTGCAAGCAACCCACTCTCCAACAAAATACCCAGTTTTAGAAATTTCAGAAATTTATCTTTTTTTTCACCAAAGTTTAAATGGCTTAGCTTTCTTTAATGTGTCCTCTTAAAGAATAGGCAAAGACATCTTTATAAAATGGGCATCTTTCACATGGAGCCTGCTTGATCTTTAAATTTTTGTAATGAACAAGTGTGGGGGATGCATAGCTTCTAGCCAGCTCTTGAAATCTCAGCCAATGCTTTTTGTATACAGAATTATGGGCGTTAATTGGCCGTTGCAGCTTTGCTAGCTATGAACACGAGAATATTCTCTGAACTAATTAATTAATAATTCATTCATTAACTAAAAATATTTAATGGGTTTTTAACGTGCGTGCATGGATAAGTATGCAAGAAGTTTTCTTAATTAGAAAAAAAAAAAAAATATATATATATATATAATTAAAGAGAAAAACACAAGTATACTTTTGCCCATATTTTGCGATTAGGGCAACACGTTTAAGTGTCGGCTGGCCTCGTGCTGACCGTTTGCTATGCAACAATTATATGTTTGGCTTTTTTTTTTTTTCCCTCTCTCTCTCTCTCTCTTTGCTTTTTCCAAGTTCAACAATGATTCTAGTAGGCTATAGATTCTCTTAATGATCAATCTCTTTAAAGAATTATTAAAAAAATTTATATACAACTACCTTCTTTCAAGATGGTTAGTAATTAATTAATTAAAAATAATAATTTAAAAACGAATTATATAATTATAGCTAAACATCTTTCATTATGATTTGGTTGCAACATCCAACTTCTATTTATATACAATATCTAACTGAACTCAACTAACACCGTTAATAAAATAAAAAAGAAAACCCAAGTGAAAAGATTTTGATAGTACATTATATTAATAGTCTTAACATAATTAAATTAGATAAGAAAAAGAATATTAGACATCATTAAACCCAATTACTCTCTAAAAGAAGTCTATCTTGATTATCAACTTAAATGATAATAAACGGTCATCATTAAGTAGTCTGATAGTAAAAAAAGTAAAGGAGATTTCATAAGCTCTTAAGTTCAAGTTTTTCCAAATACTAATAAGGATGATCATTGAGACTTTTACTTAAATAGTAATTTTAAAAGCTCAAGGGAATTAGTTGAAATGTACGTAAATTGACCCAAACACCCTCAGTGATTAAAAACAAAAAACTTAAATGATAATATTTCATTGACATTCTAGATAATTCTCAATATCATAAGATGCTTTGCTTGTGGTCTTGATTTTCTGCTTAATTAATTTCCTAATTCTAAAGCATAATAAATGATAATCACATGAGTTTAATTAAACAAACAATGGCTGTTATGAATAAAATGAATATAAATATGGATTTAGAATTGTTTTGTAACAATTATTGATGGAGTGGGCATGTAGCATGCGGGCCATGACATAAAACACAGTTCACCATTACAACATCGCCATCACTTTCATTTCATAACCAAAAAACAAAAAGAAAATTCAACCTCACTTTATAATATTCAATATTCATTACCCATTTTTTTACTTTCTCTTCTAGTCTTAATCACCGGCTTAATATGCCCATCAGCTCACTAAACAGAAGCCCAGCTTCATGCCTTGTTCTCGACATCACCAACTCTCTTAAGTATTGGCTACTCACACGCGTAACCTTATCACCCAACGACACCTGTACATTGTAGACCCATCTATTTTGTTTCTTCATGACTAAGCTAGAAACCGATCTTTATATGGACCCCACTATCTTATGTCACCCGCATGTCGCTTTGAAAAGTAACTCAACACTTCAACCCCACCATAGTGCCACCTGACTCAAAAGTTAAAAACATGTACGCATACGTATAATTATGCTTACGGTTTTAAATCATAATACACTTAAAGCCGTATTCTACTATTCTGCACTCGTCACGTGGGCCCATCATTTCGTCCATAAATATGAGCCCCTCACGCTGCATTTCTTCCCTTTCTCCCTCCTTCCTTCCTCTATTCACTTAGAAAAAAATTCTGAGCCATGTTGTCTGCTATTCCAGCGTTGTTCTCATCGGAGCCGATGATCGGAAATCCCTTTTCCGGCTTTTGAAAATGGGTTCAGCCCGTGGGACTTTGACCTATTTTCAGCCGTAACCCAGTCATCTCCCCCAAAACCTGTGGTTTCAAGTTCCAGTTCCGAGGAAACGAACCGGAACCAGACCAACTCAAACTCCGGTTCCGATGAACCAAACCCTCCGGCGTCTCTTAGCGACGAGCGGAAGCAAAGACGCATGATATCGAACCGGGAGTCAGCCAGGAGGTCACGCATGCGTAAACAGAGGCATTTAGAAAACCTAAGGAACCAGGTGAACCGCCTTAGGATAGAGAACCGGGAACTAACTCACCGGTTGCAGTTTGTTCTGTATCATTGTCAACGTGTAAGAACGGACAATGATCGGCTCCGGTCGGAGCATAGCATGCTCCGACGTAAACTGTCGGAAATACATGAATTGTTGGTGTTCCGGCAACTCCAACAGTTTACGTCTGCATGGTCCATGCAATAATGTCACGAGTGAACAAACCCCATCATTAATCACATAAATTTAACTATAATAAAAGCTCCACTAAACTCTAAAACAAGAACAAAGAGTCGTCTTAATTTCTCTCGTTTATGTAAGTAAAATCAGCTGTTAAAGTAAAGATACATGATGGGGTTTTCGGTCATTTTTGGTAAACCGGGGCTTTTGTAATCATTATTATTAGTATTGTGTAAAAAATTAGTCCCTGTTTTGTTTTTGAAAGCATTAGTTTTGTTGTTTGTTTTTTGTTGTTAGCATTAATAGATGTTGTTAGTTTTAGCTCCACTTTCTCTCTCTCTCTCTCTCTCTCTCTCTATATATATATATATATATATATAATGCAGTCTGCAAGCCACTAAAAATTACAGGGAAATGCTGCCAAAATTTCAAAAAATCAAGTTAATGCCGTGTTTAAAATTTAATAATGAGGGGCCTGTCGAGGATATAATAATATAAAACTCCATGGCTTTGGAGGACGTCAATGTCTTGAATACCCTTCATTCATAAATAAATGATTAAATATCATATTACATAACCATTATTTGAAGGGATAATGTTGTCATTTGGGATCGTGTAAAGACAGGTTAATTTAATTAATTAAGATTGGCGTATAATTCCACTTCTGTTTCCATTTTTAAAAACCAATAATTGGTTGACAGTTGTCATACAAGAGGAAAAAGGAAGTCATGGTTAGGAGTCTATCCCAAGCAGCCAATGATATCTTGCTTTCTTTCTAATCAATCAATCAAGTACAGCTCTCGCACTAATCTTTCCTTTATTGCTTTTTTTATTCTAATCAATCAAAGAAGCAAGTATAAAGACAATCGGAGCTTTAGGTGATTAGTGATCTCATCATCCTTAAAAAGGAGAGAAACGGGGGCCACAAATTGTGATTAAGAACGAAATCCAATTAGCATATACAATTATACATATAATTAAATTGAAAAGGAGGCATTCGTCACCCCCATTTGTACCACCCTTCAATAAAAGTTTTTATTTTATAATAAGGAATTATAGGCTATGCCATATTTAATTCCAAAGCTTTTGTGCTGTGTTTAGGTGACCTATGCTAATGTGCAACTATGAAGTTATTTTGGTATAAATATATAAGGCAATGGATATTCCCCGCATATTACTTTAATACAATTTGCCACTCATCTTCTCTCGTAGATACATGTATAAGTTTATAACGATCATCATTCATCAGTAAGATCCCATTTTTTCAAAACCATCGCCCGCCTTCTCTGGTTTTGATCCAACAAAGGAAAGAAAAAAAATAATTTTGGAATATATATGTAAATCAAGTATGATGTAACAGTACTACTCCAATATCCAATTAATTACTCAGGTTTTTATGCATATAATTCAATTGATTAAACCATAATTTATATTGAAAACTTGGATCTACATGACAACGTGGAAACACAGAGAATTAAATGGGTATAAAAGAAACACTGGCTACCGCGTAGTTTCAAGGAAAATACAGTGAAATTTTATTGAAATACAATGAGATAATGACGAGTCTGGAGTCTTCACTCCAAACTATAATATGGTAGTCAAACCCTTATTCCACAAGAATACGAAAATAGATTGAAAGTAATTTTATTGAATAAATAATGAGAGAATGTTAATCTAGAGTCCTCAGTCCTATAAATAGTTATCAAATTAACCATGCATTACTCCACAACAGTAGAATACCACTAACATATGAATTTATATATCAAAACTGAAAATTTTGAGTTATTGATATAGATAATGAATCCCTTCCAGGAGCAAAGAGAATTGATAAGAGGATAAGATATTACACTATATAGAAAGATTAATTTGATTCATTACACATTACTGTTTGAAATATCCTGCACATAATAGAAAGAGAAAGACTGATTTAAGACTGTAAATTAATAATTTAGAATTTTAATCACATTCGTCAATTACCACCTGTGTACAAAACAAACGATTAAGGAAAATTAAGAAAAAAAGGTTTTTCGTATTTGCAACAATTGAGTTGGTTGTTCACCGAAGATCATACATATGTGCGTACGCCACGTATAGCTGGCCTGTAGGTGTACATGTATATAACCCTAAGAGCGGTTAAGAGATTGCGTAACGGAAAACATACACTTTTGATATAAATAATATAAGATTAAAATTACAACACATAAAGAGACACGATATTTACATGGTTTGACATAACCCCCTTACATTCACGGATGAGAGAAATTCATTATAGTTTCATGAACACGATATACAAGAGTGCACAACACTATAAACCCGATACATAATTAACAAAGCAGAAACAATCTTAGTTTCTAACCACATTCAACTCAGTACCTATAATGGAAACGATCCTAGATTCTAAGATACTCTCCTTATGGTGTTTAATAACCCTTATATTAAATACCATGTGTTCTCACCTCTATATTTATAGGAATGATATGAGATATTTTATTTCTAATAGGATTCATATTTCAATTCATAATAAGAATTCTAAATTCTATTCTTATTTACAATTGTATTTTTTACTAAATAATTTTCCTAAAAGTATACAATTTCGTATGAGAATAAATAAGAAAACGAGCTATAATATCCCAACAAGAGCTTAATATACATAAAAGGTAATTAAATTGAAAGATTCAAAATTACGTTACTTTAAAACTTTAAAGGTTATTAGTACAATTAACTGTGGTGGTAGATATTGATTAAAACCCATCTCAAATCACCATATTATAAAGGCATGCTCTCAGTTTCATTTCACACCATATGAACTTGCTTTACTAATATATATCTTCTCTAATAAGTTAATTATAAAGCTTTCAAAAATAATATATCAAATGCCTATGATTAAAATCAAGCCAAGTGGCTCATCTTCAATCGTCAATTGATGATAATCATGCTTTGCAATTAATTTAAACAGACAAATCATTCTTTATAAATACATGCGGGCGTGAATTTTTCCAGCCCTCTCGTTGCATGAACAAGAGCGATTTTTATTATATTTAAGGAATTATAAATAAATAAATCTTTTATTTTGAACCTCATTATCTAAGGGGTCCCTACTCCGAAAGAAGTTGGATCCTTCTCTTATCTCTTCTAACCACGTGCAATTTTAATTTGGTTTGCCGCCATGATTGCGTTATATTTTAATTTAGATAGCTCTAAAGTTTGGCCAATACTTTCATCATTATATATAGATGTGGTTGAAGTTTGAATATAATGACAAGATTAATCGTTACAATATTCTCTTCATTAATAATATAGAGTTAATGACTTTTTCCCACCCGAATAATGATGTAATTACACTTTCCCACCCTCTCACTTTCAAAATATTATTTTACTATCCAAATGTTAAATTCTATTAACAGTTCCTGTTAAAAACAGTGATATTCACTATAAAGACAAAAATATCCCCACCAAAGATCAACTCCATATCGCTAGCCATCGCAATTCAAAGTTTTGCATGCCACAACCCAAATTCCAACTGATTCCAACACCAAAAATTGACACGGTCACCACCATTCAACTTATCGGCAACCCCCACCCACAATCACCCTTCAATAGCCGACACTACTTGGAGTGGGGCAATTTGTCAAGCAATTGGTGTGCATCGACGAAAGAGTGTAAAATAGTTGTCGTCGGCAATGGAAACAACCCAGAAAACCAACACAGTCAATCCTTAAATATTCAATGGAGGAGAGTTCAGCCGGCGATCGACGAGCTAACAGGTGACGGGGTTTGGAGGTGGGGGGGTTGTTGGTGGTTGTTTGTAGTGTGGTGTTTAATGGTTTGAATGGTGGTGTTGGATTGGATTTTGGCCGCTGTTAGCTACCGGAATTTGGCTTAGAATAGTGAAACCTTAACAAGGCGATGGCCGACGAACGGTGGGAGGAGAGGCTTGGGAACATTGGGGGTTTGGGTCTATGGAGGATGGGGAAGCTAGTGGAGGGGCTGAGGCAAGTCAACAATGCCAAATTCTAGCTAAAATAGGTCGGAGAAGGGGACGCACACCTGAGGACTCCAATGGTGGGTTCGATGAGGACGGTGGAAGATAGGTGTTGATGAGGGAGGCACGAGGAACAAGATGGTGGTGGCGGGGAGTTGCAACAATGTCGGAATCGGTCGACGGCACAAAACCGATAGTCGCAATTGGAGGAGGGGAGATGAAGGGAGATGAAAAAGATGGTCAATTAATGTTATTTGACCATCCAACCCTTACTTATAAGACACTTTTGACCATTCTATCTTTTTTCACAAAAAAAATTTATAAACAGAATTGGACTTTGGGTAGTAAAATGATATTTCAAAAGTCGAAAATGGGATATTGTCATTAAACCATTATTCGGGTGGGAAAAAGTCTTT
This sequence comes from Pistacia atlantica, assembly GCA_026229545.1. NCBI lineage: Eukaryota > Viridiplantae > Streptophyta > Magnoliopsida > Sapindales > Anacardiaceae > Pistacia > Pistacia atlantica. Next base: position 20,390,133 of record CM047901.1, on the reverse strand, counting down.
AACTCAATAATATAATAAAAATTGGTTCAAAATTTTAAATTTCATATTAATAAATTGGGTCTCAAAACTACATGGCATAAACTTGTAGGATAGTTAAAACATCGCTTATTGGCAAGGTTTTACTCTATAAAAATTAAATATATTAACCTCTAAGATTTAAATTTGTGTTTTATAATTTATTTAGTATAAAAAATAACAAAACGTTAGTTTTTTTTTTTTTTTATAAGTAAATAAATTAAAAAAAAAAAAAAAAAGAGGGGAAAGAATATACATAGGCCGAATAAAAGACGGCTAGCCTATATCGGGACATGCCCCAAGATAGGGATCAAAAGAACGCAAGCCGATTTACGGTCAAAAAAATCCTCTTATAGTCCTATCTTAATCTCACCAAGAAAGATAAAGATATAAGAGAAGTATACAAAACTATTTTCAAAGGAACTTAGCTTACCGCAGAACACCCCTGGGTTAGGTGAACAAACAAAAAATAACAATAACAATAGAGGAAAAACAAAGAAAATACAACTAATAAAAAAGAACAAGTCCTCACCCATCAAGGAAGAAACCAACCTCATCCATGCAAACTTTGAAAAGCATTATTCGTCTCGTCAAATCACCAATGGGGATAGAATCATGGGAAATGGCTTCGAAAATGATTCTAGGGAGGCCCCAAGAAATTGCAAGCAATAAAACGTAAGTTAGTTTACATTGAAAGTCTTCCTGCTAAGTAGAGGAATAATATTGTTTTGTATTTGAATTGTTCTCAGAAATAAAATTATAAATAAAGGGTACCCTATAGAATAGTAGCACGATTAACATAGGGAAATTAAGAGAAAAAAAAAGTCTTCTTAATTGATCAAATATTATACTTGAAATGTTTAAAGAACATGATTGCCCTAAACGTACTTAAAATCCATGTAAGATTTCGCACTACATTCAGTTCTCCACTCATTATGAATAAAATCACATGTTCAATTAGAGTTAGGTTGATTATCGTTATCCCTAACGCAATCTTTCTATTTGATAATGAACATTGGCTGAAGCTGGTGCAAGTTTGGGATTGTATTCGTATAGATACGGCGGCGGCGTGTTGGGGATAGGATAACGCTGTTCATGACATTCGTCGTGTTTAGTAAAAAAGCGTAGTCTATGCTAATAAAGCACTTTGGAATTGCTTAAGAGTTTAGTCTAACCTTGCAGTGAGGATAAAGAAATTGGATTATCTTTTAGAAACTGTTAATTGCAACGTTTTACACGTTAGCTTTAGATTCATAGTATAATTTTATAAGCAAGTTAATTATTGGCTGACTCAAATTAATTTCTGCGATGAATATGGTATTAAAAATCTATCAGAAAGAAGGAAGGATTAATTTGATCAGATTCATATCACTTAATAAAACACACACACGTTTTATAGTACTATTAAGTTCGTCAAAATTCAACACAATTTGAAAATTAAACACATAATAGTTCTCTCCAAAATTAGTATTAATGTTAAATTTCAAAAATGAAAAATATATTTAAATGGTAAGAAAATATTATGCTCTTTTTAGTACAAAATTAAAGCTGCTAAAGTTTTATTTGAATCTTTTGTAAAGAAAGTAAGAGTCAGGATGGATTTTGTATATCAAATAACTTTCTTAAGCAGATTTAATCGACTCAATAAATCATCTATTAAAAATTAATATATTCATTCATTCATCTATTAACTCTTCTGGGATCTAAACTCTCATTTCTTAACAGTTTCACTCGACGTCTCATGGCTTAATACTAATAGTTTCACTTTCAGTTTTCAAACAATCTTCAACACGTATCTCCCTTCTTTGAAGTTTTAAACATTAACATAATCTAATTAAAAGGTTAATTATCATTTTATTTCATATAAAGCTGGAGGTATCCCCTGGAAGCCAGCTGTGCTTTGAATAAGTGCTAGCATATCAAATCAAATCAGTGACTTTAGTAAACAAAAGTATTTACTTTTTTTCTTTTTAAAAAAAGAAACAGATAGGAAAAAAATATGATTCTATAAAGTTCCATCATACCGTAATTACACCTAATGGTTAGCTACCATATTCATCATTCATTAATTATAAGGATAATACTTCATATACAAACTCTTTAATTTTTAAGATAATTAGATGACTTTAAATTAAAAACAAATTAAATAATTAAAAAGGATTATATATCAAACATACAAGATTAATTATCACATTATTTTGTAAGGAATAGCTTGTATGTATAGCATTTTATAATGACACTTAGTAAACATCACTAATGGTCCTAATAGACTAAAAAAACCCAATGTTTTTAATAAATTTTATAATGACAAATTTACTCAATATTTAATTATTTAAATTCATTTTAATTTTATATTCTTTAAAAATACTTTTACACCTCATTATTATCTCATAAACTTTTTTTTTTTAATGCTATTCAAATCATTCTTCAAAAAAAAAAAAAAAAAAAAGATAGCTTAATAAAGGGAGATGATTTGCAATGGGACATATCATGTTACAAACAATACAAAATTGTAAATTTTCAATTGCTTCACATATAAAGTTATTATTATTTTTAAAGTATTTGTAACTATTTTAATTTATATGTTTTTTAAGTCTTTTAATTGTATTATGTTCTTAGAATTATTCGTAATTTTTTTTTTTTAATTTCTAAACTCTCAATTTAATTATCTAAAATTTTATTTGAGGAATATCAATGGTGGAAAATATAGCATAAGTGAAGAGAATGAAATGTTAACTCTTTTAAAATATATAAAAAAAAAATGGAATGAAGAGAATATATGAAATTCGTGGGGTGCCATTAAAAAAAAATAATTTTAAAACTTTGAAATAAGATGTATGAAGAAATGAGATTTTTTTTAGTCCATTAATGAAGTCTCAATACTTCTAATCTTAAATTTAAGGTATGGTCAGCATGGGAGATTTATTAAAGGAGGGCCTTTGTACGATATTCGATGATGCAACAATGCACTAGAACAAACTCTAAGCCCATCTTCAAAGGAAGTTTGGCGGAGAGGCCTCAAAAGAATCATGGACCTTGAAGGCCCAACATTTTCACCATGAATATAGGCCTGAGTTTAAAAGCGGGGCATGAACAGTAGTGCTGTGTAATAAATAGTTATAAAACCAGCACTGTGCATGTCATCTTCCATGAATACGATTGTGTTTAATTGCAAGATTGAGAACCGAGTTCTAAATCTTAACAAAATTAGTGACGAAAAGTATGGACAAGTGTTGGGGATTATAAATTTAACTTCTGCACAGAGCAAATACATAAAAATTAAAGAGAAGGTTTCTTGCATCCTGTTTTCACTTATTAGAAGAGAAAACTGTATACTCAAATCTTTTAGGTATGGCTCAAAACTTATGTCGTTGGATTTCTATCACCATGACCTCTTATTCATTAAGGTATAAGTAATCCATCAAATTCCAAAAATTACTTTGAAATTTAATTTTATGCTTGATTTCTAATTAATAAATCTATTAACATTTTAAGAATGCTTTCAAGGAATTTCGAGAACACGACTGGGTTTTAGCTTGGAAACCAACAGTAACCACTAACCAAACTCATAAGTAACTGGCATGCTAAATGATCAAATGGTAATTAATTGAGCATTGATACAGAAAAACCAAACCTCAAATTTGTAAAACGAGACTAAAATATCAGTTAAAGTCTCCTAATTGATACGTTACACATTAGGTGAGAGCATAAGAGAGAAAAGAAGCTAATGATATGTATGTCACCATGCATACAGATGCATGCATAACAGAAGAAAATTAGACGAAGAAATCCCAAAATGAAAGACTAAATATATGGTTCCTCCCTCACTCTATCTATACCTTCGAATTCTTTCTTTAGGAAGAGGAGGAAGATTAGACAGCCTCACAAGATTATCTTCTCGAACCTCACACGAATTCTTGCATGAAAAAATAAACTTGCTCTTCTTCCTTGGTAATTTCGAACCAACGCTACTTCTCTTACAAATATCACTTGTAGTACTCATTTTAATGGTGCTCCTTGCATTTTTTGTGCACTCCTTGTAAGCCGCAAGAAAAGGGTCCTCTTGCCACCACCCAATCAAGCCCTTCGATGAGGTGGTTTTACGCAGAAGCTGCTGTGATGGACATGGAGGAAGAGGAATCTTTATGTCAGTTACAGAAGGATTGCAGGTGTTTGAATCAGCCGGAGCCGGCGATGTCGATGAAACTAAGTGAAAGGCATGTAGTCCTTTATCTGAAGAGCAGTCTTCGCGGCTGATCCTGGAGACTCCGGGCTTGTCCTCCCAAGAAAAGGGTACGCTTCCCTGTGAGTGAACCTTTCTGTGACTCGTCATAAATTGTGTTACAAATCAACAAAGGATGCATGTTCTATCTTATATATATAACAAATATAACTTTTTTTTCATGCTGTTCACATTCCCAAACGGCGGATATACCAGAATAGCAAGCAAATTAAACGTGAAACAGAAGCTACTAATTAGCTAGTTTTGCTTTTAAATGAATTTAAGGAAAGTGATGATTAAAAAAAAAGAAATTAAAGAGTAGGTTCGTTGATTTAATGCATTTATTTGGCTATTTAATTAGTAGTTGAAATGGGGTGTATTAATTGGGATGATGTGTTCTTTAGTTAACTTATCCGTTCCAACATTGAAAATGTTTTCAAAGACATCTGTTTTGTTTTTTCATGAAAATAGTTGTGGCACACAAGCGTATAATCCAAGTTGCTACGATAATTGTTGAGTTGACACTAAACAAAAATAATTTATAAAACTATATTTTATTCATTACGAGTCATGCTCATTAATTTATAAAACTATATTTTATTTATTACGAGTCATGCTCATCAAACTCGAGCTTGACACTGTAGCAAATGAGCCGAGCTCGATTAGCCTAAAATTTGGCTCAATTCGTTTACATCCCTAATTACGACATTAAGTAAGATACATACTTGATAATAAGCAAATTTGAGAAATAATAGTATTAATTGTTTGCAATATTCCTTGTAAACTAAATGATCGCTTCTCATTATAGTTGATGATAGTGGCTGAATTATACGTTTCCTTAGAATCTGAAGCAAGAAAACGCATGCATTAAATTAATTTTGTATTACATGATGACTTATAGGCTTTGGAAAATGTCCTTGTTTATGGTAGGTAGAATGGGAAAATTCAAAGTTTGAAAGTTTTAATCAAAGAGCTCATGATTATCTAAGAAAAAAAAGGGATCAATCTAAATGTTCTACTATTTCTTATCCCCTTTCTATCAAAGACTTTAATATATCCCCACTTCTACCTTCAAATTAACATCATCACTGCTAGCTACCAAGATACAATCAAATATTTTCTTGTTTCTAATTAACTAACGTTGATGACATGATCTTTTAATTTGGAGTCAGGTCCAAGAAAATATGTTGATAGGTTAATGAGATAAAAAGTTAATTATTTAGTGAAGGAAATTAATAGTGAACTAATTTCTTGATAAGGATAACTTTGATTATTGTGTTTTTACGCATTCAAAAGCTAACCTAATAAGCTTTTCAAAACTTGCATGTCACACAATTCATTCAATCACTTCTTTCGATGTGATTAGTTAATTGTGTTACTAAAATCCAAAAAGACCAAATTCTTCAAAACGAAGTTTCAAACTTTCAATGTTAATTAAGATTAACATCGATGTTGGAAATTAATAAACGAATTTAATGTTGATTAAAATTTAATCCTAGGTGAGCTCTAACCGATACTATGATTGGGTTTGTTGAGATTTCTTGAATATTTCATAATCTCCTAATTTTGTCAGTTTTAGGATACTTATAATGTTTTTTATATCTTGTAATCTCATAATTATATCAGTATATTGTAATTGACATATGTTATGTTAAACCTGATATTATCAACTTCCTAAACCACACAACCAAAGATCAAGAATCAAGAACGAAAAAGGGCACAAAAAACACACACGAAATTTTACCGTGATTCACATATCCAATGTTGGATAAACTACATCTACGTTGAGCTCCAGTAAACTTGGGGTTCGCTGCACTAAAGATCAAAAGATTCAAGATGTACAACTTCTCCAAATTACACAATAATCACACACTCTACTAACTCCTTCAAATCCTAATTGTAATCCATTTCCTATGAGAAATCTAACCCTGTTTCTCAACCATTGAAGGACAACAAAACCCCCCAACACATGATTACATAGATCGCAAAAGATTACAAGAATTTTAGCTGATTTGAATAACCCTAGCAAAAACTCTATTGTGAAGAATCGAGAAGGACTCAAATCTGCCCAATTTTTGCTGCTTAAATAGGTTGACATGTTTGGTTGATAAAGACCATCAGATCAGGTTGAAAGCAGTGGCCAGGATTGACTCTTGAATTGGCTTGAAACGGCAGTGTTTAGATTAGTATCCAACGGCACCGTTTAAGCTTCACTTCAACAATCTCTACCTTGAAGCTTAAACTCGCCCACCAGTTTTAAAGCTCCACAATTACAGTAAGCACCCAAGAACCCTTCACAACTCGATTGATGATTTTACTTCACAAACAACAAGTTCAAGCAGTGCTTGAACTTAGCAGCCGTGACCACCTTTATGACAACATCAGCTGGGTTATCTTCAGTGGCCACCTTCTTTAAGTTGATCACCCCTTGAGTAATCAATTTTCTGACAAAATGAAATCGTACATCCATGTGTTTGGTCCTCTCATGGTAGACAGGATTCTTGCTAAGGTGAATAGCACTTTGACTATTTGAATATACAGTTACCACCCCATCAAGTAACTCTACTTCTGACAAGATTCCTTAAAGCCAAAGAGCTTCCTTGAATGCATCAGCTACGACAACATACTCTGCCTCAGTTGAGGAGAGTGCCACAATCGGTTGAAGCTGGGATTTCTAGCTTACACAATTCCCACCCAATGTGAAAACGTATGAAGTGGTTGACTTCCTAGTGTCCCTGTCACCTGCAAAATCAGAGTCTACAAATCCCACAAGATCAAGTGAATTTCCTCTTTTACAATACTCCAAACCAACATGTGAAGTGCTATTGATATATCTTAATATGCATTTTAAAGCATACTAGTGTTCTGTGCTAGGATTTGACATAAATCTACTAAGAAGTGAAATGGCAAAGGACAGGTCAGGTCTGGTACTGATCATTGCATACATAACAGATCATATAGCATTGGCATAGGGTACATGTTCCATTTTAATTACTTCAACATCATATTTAGGGGCCTGGGATTTACTTAACACAAAATGACCAGCTAAAGGCATAGAAACTAACTTAGAACCAAACATACCGAATTTCAGGACCAATTTTTGTAATTAAGAAGACCGATGAATTTTCAACTCATAGTTGTTTCTATTTCTCTCTATTGTCATCCCTCGGATTCTTTTAGCACATCATAAGTCCTTCATATCAAACTCAAAATTAAGTCTTGCTTTTAGTTCATTAATCCTAGACTTAGATTTGCTAATTAACAACATATCATCCACATACAAGAGCGGATATATATGCATGTCATTATCCAAGGCATAATAAAAACAATTATCATATTTACTCCTACTAAACCCAACACTTACAATAAAAGCATCAAATCTTTTATACCTAAGGGACTATTTAAGTCCATATAAGGACTTATGCAACAAACAAACATGATTAGGAAGGTTATGATTTATAAACCCAGCCGATTGTCTCATGAAAATTTTCTCCTCTAAGTTACTATGCAAAAAGGTAGTCTTAACATCAAGTTACTCAAATTCTAAATTCTGATGAGCTACCATAGATAACATGAGCCTAATAGTTTTATACTTAACTATAGGGGAAAATATTTCATTAAAATCTATACCTTCCCTTTGGATGTAGCCCTTGGCTACTAATCTCACCTTATACCTAGGAGGGCCAGAGAGATTTATACCTTCTTTTACCTTGTACCAGTTTCTAATCTTTAGGATTTGGAACCAAGGACTAGGTCTCATTCAGCTTCAAGGAGTGCATCTCTTCTTCCATGACAGCATGCCACTTATCTCTGTCCTTTGATCTAATTGCCTCCTTATAACTATCTGGTTTTGTTCTCTGGACTTCAGAACTAGCCACCAGTGCAGTATATATTAGATCAACATAAGAGTATCTGGCTGGAGGTCTGATTTCTCTTCTGGTCCTATCTTTGGTTAGTTGATACTGAGCTAGTGAACCATCTTAAGGTTCTGGAGGGTTTTCTACTAGTTCATCTTCATAATCATGTTCCAAGGCTATTGTACAAGTCTCTACATCAGGGTCTTTTGCTTCAGATTGAGCTACTAAAAGCTCCACCTTAATTTGTGTACCAACTACTTGATCTTAACTCATAGGAGCATTGCTTGAGGTGCCTGTATCCTGGTTAGTTGACTTGCAAGGAAAAAAAATTTTCATTAAAGATAACATCTCTACTAATGATAATTTTTATCCCTAGTGCATTTCTATTCCATAACCTTTACCCCTTTGTTCCTTCTTGATATCCTAGGAACACATATTTGATAGATCTTGGTTCTAATTTCCCTTCATTTGTGTATGCATAGGCAGCACTGTAATATCCCACTTGAGGTATGTATTTAAGATTTACTGTATTAGTTAAAAGTTTACTGTTTCAACTTCAATTGAGTTTGTTTGTTATCATGGTACGTTGAGTTGGTTGAATGGTTGCCTTGAAATTGGTTGAGTTTTGGTGAAGTTTGGAAATCCAATCTTCGCCGAGGCGAAGAAGAAGCTTCTCCGCGATGAGGAGGAGCTGCACCCACGGGTAGGTTCTATCCTGTTTCGCCGGGGCGACGGAAAGTGCTTCGCCGCGGCGACGAGCCTAATACAAAGTTTCTTGAGTTTTCTAGAGAATTCTTCTTTTGGGGCACAATGACCATTCTACCCCTAATTAGTAGGAAAAGTGGGGAGTAAAATGTAAGAAAATTTAGTAGAGATTGTGTTTGGATGGGGGTGTATTTGTAAAGAATCAAAGGATATAGATGAAATTTCTAAGGAAGGGCAAGGGCAAAATGGGAAATGATGCTTATAATATGAGCTAAAAAGGGTTAAGTGTAGAGAAACCCTTTAGTCCATCCATTCCACCGCCTCTTCCATTTGCCTAAGTTCTCTCAATTTCTCCATCCAATCTTCCAAGATTTCTAGGGGATTTAAGAGAGTTTTTGAGTAATTTTGAGTAGAGATTTCATCTAAAGCTTCCTAAGGTAAGGATTCATGCTTTAGATGTGAGTTTTCTTATAGTTATAGTGAAGTCTTATTTGGTTGTTATTGTTCTTGTTGTTGTTTTGAGTTATAGAAAGGAGACAAGACAACAAAGGAAAAGAAAAATGCTAAAGAAGTCACATTTTCACAAGGTAAGTAAATCCAACCAACTTGAGTTTTGAATAAGTTTTAAAGTAGAGATTCAGAGATTGAGTAGAGATGTATGCTTGTATAAGTATGTTATGTTGTTGAGAATTGAGTTGAGATGAATATGTATTATGAGAAGTGTTTTTGATGTGTGATGAGAAATGGAATTTGAGATGAAGTTTGAGAGATGTTGTGTAAACCTTTTTGGAAGTGCTTTTCTTGACAGGGATTATGAGTATTTGAGGGAGTTTTTCCCCATTTTGGATGGCTAGAGAATGAAGTATAGTAGTAATTTTAGTAGAGTGTGTATATGCACATGAGTTGTTTGATGAAATGCCTAAATGAAATCTGCCCTGTCACAGCCGTGACGTTCTAAGTGATTTTTGGGCATTTTACAGATTGAACTGGGCTGAGACCAAAACATCAAAATTGTAGCCCTGTTTCTAAGCTTTAAAACGAGACCAAAACCGTAGCAATCCAAGGTGTGTAACGTAAGTTATGGCCTTTTTAGTGTGAACTATGCAGAATAACTGTTTTGAGGAAATCTTGTATTTGGCATTTCATTAGTGCATTAGTGAGCATGAGCTATCTATACACATTTGTTTATACACTTAAAAAGTAGCTGGAGACATAGTAGAGAATTTGAGTATAAGCTACTTTAAGAGTTAAGAGAAAGAGAATAAAGTAGGTTGTACGATGGGGAACCCATGAGTAATGGGTAGAGTATTCCCGCATGTACGTCGCATTGAGAGAGCGGCACGAGTATGAGATAGAGAAGTGGTGTAGCCCGTGAGAGTGCATGCGGATGAGGGCTATACCTGAGTACCCGAGAGAGAGATTATACACTCACATGGCCAAGGGTTCCGAATCCATGCATAACCGAGTCCGATCGGCTAGAATGAGTAGAGGTCACGTAGAGTGGGAGCGAGTCCCGGCCGTGCCCCCGGTAGGATGGGGCCGTGACTTACTAAAGAGAGTTACTAGAAAGAGTTCTAAGAGAAAGAGAGAGAGAAGTACCAAAGAGAAATTGAATGAAAAGTTGTAAGGAAAGAATTAGAGAGAGAGAGTTACGGGGATAGATGAGTAGATGATTTACTTACTGAGCATTATTTTAGTGCTCACCCCGTTGTTTTCCTATGTTTTGCAGGATCCAGGTGAGGACGCAGTTGGATGGACGTCAACACACGAGGGGAAGCGGTTACACTGTCCACCATGTTTTAATATCTTTTGTACACATTATAAGTTTGTGTAAAAATGTATATGTTTGTAAAGAATGTATATATATTTAATAGAAAGAAAATTTTGGGCCCAATTTCTTTATATTATTTTATATATATTTTATTATGAGTATTTGAGTAGAAAGTGGCTATTACAAGCACACCCAAAAGTCCTAAGGTGACTTAGGTTTAGCTTTCTATTAGACCATTTCTCTTCGGGGCAAACAAAGGCTATGGCACTAGAGGAACTCCTATTGATTAGGTATGCAGTAGTATTCAAAGCTTCCCCCCAAAATGTTTTTGGTAGCCCTGATGTGAACCGTAGGCATCTAACTTTCTCTAGTAAGGTATTGTTCATCCTCTCAGCAACTACATTCTTCTGAGGGGTTTTCCTAATAGTTCTATGCCTAAGAATCCCATGATTGCTACAGAATTGATCAAACTCTGAATTGTAGAATTCTAACCCATTGTCAATCCTAAGGGCCTTTACCTTTTTATCTATTTGGTTCTCTACAAGTAACTTCCAGTACTTAAACCTATCCAGGGCCTCATCCTTTGTCTTGAGGGTGCATACCCACACTTTTCTACTAAAATCATCTACCATGGAAAGGAAGTAGCTACTTCCCCCATGTGATTTCACCTTTTCAGGACCCCACAAGTTAGCAAGAAGGTATTCTAAACAGTTTGTAGCAAGGTGAGTTCTCATTTGGAAACTCACCCTGTGTTGCTTACCCATAATGCATGTTTAACAGAAATTAAGAGTGTCAATAGAATCCTTAACAAACAAACCTTGCTTGCTTAGGATATCTAATCCTTTTTGGCTCATGTGGCCCAACCTGAGATGCCACTTTTCTGTAATAGTAAAGTTAGTAGAAAACAGTGCATAATTAAAGTAATCTGGGCATAGTTCCCACAGAGGATATATAGACCATTACTCTTTACTCCCTTTAGAACAATGTTATTATTTTTATACACATTAAGGCAGCCCTTTTCAGCCCAGTAATAGCACCCAGACTCATCTAGAGTTCCTAGTGAAATCAAGTTCCTTTTCAGTTTTGGAATATACATAACCCTAGTTAGTTTGACCAATTTCCCATTGTTAAGCCTTAAAGTGATACTCCCAATCCCCTAGACCTTACAAGCATTATTGTTTCCCATGTACACAGTCTCAAGCTGATTAGTCTCAAAATCTTGGAACCATTCTTTGTTAGGGCTCATATGGAATGAACAGCCAAAATCTAGAACCCACTCCTGCACACTATCAGACTTAAACATAGCTAGAACTTCAAATTCCTCAATATTGCTTTTAGTGGTGGCCAAATTACTCTCTATATTATTCTGTTTCTGTTTTTTAATCCACTCAAAACAGTTCTTTTTTAAGTGCCCTATCTTGTTGCAATAGAAACACTTTGTACTTTCCCCTTTTGGTTTGTATGTGTTTTTACTCTTCTTTTTATTCCTAGGACCAGTGTTATAGTGAGTGCTATTACCCATCAGACTCAATTCTACCTTTGCTTTTACAAACAAGTTATTCCTATTCCTTTTTAGAACCCTAAGTTCTAGTTCTCTAGCTTTTTGACCCGAGACAATTAAATTAATGCTAGGGAATGTACCAGTGTATTGCAACACATTTTTTACAACATGATATTCTTCTGTAAGTGAGTTCAATAGGATCATTGCTAAACTAGATTCACTGAGTTCTTGATCAATACCCCTAGGGTCATTTTCAAGAACTCGTCTAGATTTTCCTCCACAGTCCTAGAACTATCCATTCTATATGAAAATAACACATCTTTCAAATATGCTAAATTAGGTGCATACTGTAAAGCATAAAGGGATTCGAGCAATCGATGTCTCAATACCATCTACCTTTCTCAAAACGTTGTCAGAGAGATTCATTATGATGAGGTTGTAAGCTTCCTCATCAATCTCTACCTTCTTCTTCAATTTCTCCTCAGACCATTTAGTCGCGTCTTTTTCCAGTGCGAGTGCCACCTTATTGTGGGATAGCGACGCCTTCATCTTCTTTTTCCAATCGTTAAAGTCGATCTTCCCATCTTGTTGGGAGATCTCGACTTGAGTAGTACTCATGGTGATTTAAAGTGTTTGAGTTCTTGATTAACCAAATGAACCAAGAAGACTCAAAAGAAATCAAGATTGATTTCTATATTTAAGAAATTGATAACGCTAATTTAAGGATTTACTGTCCCTAGACTACCCCGAGGCTAATTAACAAGAAACCCCCAAAAAATTGACAACCCTAGATTTGAAGAACAAAAACCCTAAGATTGACAAACCCCCAAACACGGGCTCTGATACCACTGTTATGTTAAACCTGATATTATCAACTTCCTAAACCAACAAAATAAACTACACAACCACAAATCAAGAATCAAGAATGAAAAAGGGCACAAACAACACACACCAAATTTTACTATGGTTCATCTATCCAATATTGGATAACTACATCCACATTGAGCTCCAGTAAACTTGGGGCTCACTGCACTAAAGATCAAGAGATTCAAGATGTACAACTTCTCCAAATTACACAATAATCACACAGTCTGCTAACTCCCCCAAATCCTAATTGTAACCCCTTTCCTATGAGAAATCTAACCCTGTTTCTCAACCATTGAAGGACAACAAAACCCCCCAACACATGATTACACAGATCGCAAAAGATTACAAGAATTTTAGCTGATTTGAATAACCCTAGCAAAAGCTCTGTTGTGAAGAATCGAAGAAGAACTCAAATCTGCCCAATTTTTGCTGCTTAAATAGGTTGACCTATTTGGTTGATAAAGACCATCAGATCAAGTTGAAAGCAATGGCCAGGATTGACTCTTGAATTGGCTTGAAACGACAGTGTTTGGATTAGTATCCAACGGCACTGTTTAAGCTTCACTTCAACAACATAATTAGGAGATTTCGTAGATTGTATTCTCCCTTTATAAGGCCTGTAACTTTTAGCGTAAAATCAATGAATTGAAATATCAAATTCTTTAAACAAACAGGGTTAACATTCATTTATTATAATCAAATGAGATTTTTTTTTTTTTTTTTTTAACCTAGGTTCAAGTTGCTTAAACTCGTTACTTTTAATATATGAATAAAGTAAAACTATTATAACACAAAGTACTTTATGTAAACAAGTGACAATAATGAATAATCAAAATACTTCATCGAAGGGCTAACCCATATAAATAACTCACTTACTTAATCATTGAATAAAAGTTAGAATGTGCAATAGTATTAAATTCCAACTAGCTTAAGGCCTCGTTTGGATTGAAGGATTCTAAATGAATGATTTCGTTAAATCCATAGATTTGGTAAAATCCTTCATTTGGTTTTTTTTTTTTTTTTCAAAAAGTTGAAATCCACGAATTTTGGAAAATCCACCACCCTCTAGAATCCTTCCTTTTTTAGGGTTTTAAAATCTTACCTGGTAGGTGGGATTTTGCCAAATCCATCAGTTTTAATAAAATGAGGGATTTTGTTAATATTTTAATTTTCTAATACTATCCTTGTTAATAATTTAATATCCCAGTAATTACCCTTTACCCTAATTAAAAGAAATATATTTGTCGTTCTCTCTTTTTGAGCTCTTCACTTTTACATCAGTAGCATCTTCAGAGCATACAAGAGAAATAATCTACCTACGAGTTCCCATTCCTTTAATTAATTATTTTCAATTTCTTATTTGCAAAAATCTTTTTTATTATTTCAATTTTTCATGGTAATTCTTTTTATTATCTGGTTAAGAACTTATTGGTGGTGACTTTTTGTTTTTCATGAAATATTAAATCAACAATGTCATTGCAAATAGCCCTCAAGCTTGTCATATATATGTCCTTTTGCAAAGTAATGGATCCCACAATATATAGAAGAGAACAAATGCAAGGACTACATTCTATGCATAATGTTTCCTCATACACCATAAGGCAATACAATCACAATTCATGACCAATGATTCACTAAATAACCATAAGGCAAGTCATGTTGCTTATTCTGAATGCAACCAAAGTGCAAACCAAGCTAGCCCATCTACTTCTCAACAACCAAATGCCAAAAAGAAGCAAACAATTTCTGATACTGAGATGCTTATGGAATCTTTTTCTTGTCAAATGCCTAAACTAGAAGGTGTCTTGAAGGGTGCAAGTGAGCATATCTCTAAACTTACTGATTTTTTTCAACATGAACGAGATGCAGCTACGAGAACGATGAAGATATATGAGGAGCTTAAAAAGATTGATGACATTTTTGAAATTCAAAGATTGGTTGTGGCAAGAAAGATAGTCAAATGCCCAATTGAAACCGATTTCTTCTTCAACTTAGATGATGAAGCAAAGAAGACATATGTTTTGGCTCTTTTGATTCCATATGCATGACTAGCAATTGATTATGTTTATTTGCTACTGATTATTTTGTAATGATTAGTGCTTTGTGACACTAATATGCTATGATGAAATTTGCTAATATTCTAGGAAGTTTCGTTTGTTTTTGGACATGGTGCTAGTGCATTATATTGACACTAATATTCTATATAGGTATGGTTATGTTATATGTTTTAATATGAAATTATTCAACTATTGAAGTTATCATGAATGAAGATAGTTGATAATATATTATATTAACTTGGAATTCTTTTTTTTTTTTTACCAATTCACAAAAAAATCATTTATTATAATTGGACTTCTCTATCAAATATAATTTAACTTGTATTTAATTAGATGAAAGTTGAATTTTTGTTGGTTTTGAATATTGAGGGTAAAGTTAGAAATTATTTATCAAATCCATGAATTGTATTCATTTAACCATACATAAGTGCATGGAAAATTGAATCAACAATCCATGAATTTTATATTTAAATCAAACAATGAATTTTATCAAATACATGGATTTTGAATCCATGGATTTTAAAATCCTTCAATCCAAATGAGTCCTAAGATCAATCTTAACCCAAAAATAATTACTACCAGTCTTTTTGCACAAAATTTCACTAAAAATTTACAAGGCAATTATACCAGTATAATTAACAAGGTATAACTTTTAAAACCTCTTCCTAGTAAGTTTCAAAATAAAAACTAGGAATCAACACATTGGAACCAATTGTAGATGGTAAAATATACGGTTGATTCGGAAGGGATAGATCTTGTGAGAAGCGAGCCATTAACAATCGAATTAACCTATTGACCTACACAAAGAGAGAAAGAGAATGTGAAGGCTTGGGTAACACCGATGTGGTGTCTGTCGTAGGTACTCCAACGCTCAAGCCAGCACGGTTGAAGGTATTTTAGTGAGAGCTGACAGTGGAAAAAAGGGTTTACCATAATGTGGCTAGGACTAGATTAACACAAAGGGGTCGGAGTACAGCTTTGCGATAGCTGAAGGTGGTAAAGTTAGTTAGAACTAAGCTTTACGTCAAGGAAAATAGAGATTCTTGGGAGCAAGAATTAGGAGCTAAAGCTATGGCTGATTTCTGAATGAATAATGAGAGGTCTGGCTTATGTTTATATAGTGAACCAAAAAGGTTAGGAGTCATAGAAGAACTCTGAGTCCTGCTTGGTTAAGGTGTTTGAATTAGAAAGGAAGTGTTATTACATGCCTTTACCAGATTAGGGTTACCGGTTACTAATTCAAGTAAGATTCAGGATCTTGACTGAAGTAGAAAGTAAATAGGTTTCTGATTCATATTTTGGGATTGTTGTGGGTTAATGGGCTAAAGTTCGATTTAGCTTAACTTTTAGGATAGTCTAACTCATGTAATGATCAGTTCATAAGGTGGATTTAAACGTAAGCCCAACAATAATTGGGTTAAGGTACTGGGCCGTAATAAGTTTATTTCGTTATTGGACCTCGTCAAGCCCAATATGATTTTTGGCCCATAAAGTTTGTCCCCCACTCTTTAAGTTAAGGGGGTCTTAGCTTAAAGAATAGATCGAGTCAAATATAAGTGCAAACCGACAGGTCAATGCTAATGGCTCATTACATCAAAATCGGTGTTTGAAATATTGTGCCACCGCCATGTTCAATCATTCGACGTTTGTATCGAATTTCAAAATTCCTTGTTTGTTCTTGCCTTGAGCAAGACAAGTTCATCAAGTCATTTGAGGTGGTATGCCTCGACTCAGTATGTGAACTTAGTGTAGGCTAAGTTACTGTTAAAGGGAGGAAGCTTAATCAACTAATTGGAGTTGGGTAGAGTATGGAAGCATGGTTGACCATATGACGTTGGGAGGAGTATGAAAAGCAAGTAGTTTGTGAGCTTTGAGTGTTGAACATTAGCTATAGTGCGAATCGACTCGAATTGACCACTAGTACGAGGTGAGGTTTTGTGAACTCGTCATTCCATGCTTGTGATGTGCTTCATACTCGACTTATCTCATGTTGATGAATGGGTGGTGTTGGTTGAGTGGGGAAGTTTTTGGTTTTTGATGCTTGTGATGTTGTGTTCCACACCACTCATTTCGGCTCATGCTGTTGAGTGGGAAGATATATGCCAAGTGGGAGATGCTAACCGAGTAGGAAGTTTGCTTGTGACTAGTCTGTGAATAATCATTTACTTTTGTACTATTGTCGTGTACAACTGAGTAGAGACCAGTGATGTATCTTGGTCTCTGATAATCATGGCTTGAATGAGTGAAGCCAAGTGGCTGGGATGCTAAGGTGCTTAAAATTGTGTCATTGAAGATGGTAGCTCGATCCTCTTCGGAATGATTATCGATGTCACTAGTCAAGTTGTGTCGACTGAAGG
Source organism: Pistacia atlantica (assembly GCA_026229545.1). Classification (NCBI taxonomy): domain Eukaryota; kingdom Viridiplantae; phylum Streptophyta; class Magnoliopsida; order Sapindales; family Anacardiaceae; genus Pistacia; species Pistacia atlantica. The sequence goes on along the minus strand of CM047901.1, from coordinate 20,372,781 downwards.
CGACAAACTCTTGATGCTCCCTCTTATCCTTATGATACTCCTACTTGGTTGGCGAAACCGAATAGAGCTGAGTGGGGAGTCCTTTGTTTGGAGAAATGTCTTTAGTTTACCTAGCAATGGCATTGTGATGATTGTCTTGTAGTGATATGTTCGAGGACGAGACGTGCCGTGTCAAGTGAAAGCGCTGGTGCTACTAGAAGCATTCGTGGTTTTCCACCCAATGGACCATGCCAAGTAGAGCTGAATGGCTAATGCTTCTAAAGGTAAAGGTACAATAACTTACCAGGAATATTGGCAACTCTATTTGTTTTTGAGTTGTCACGATGCGTCTGAGTCTAGTGTTGTTTTAACCAACATGTCTATGGATCTAAATCATAATAGCCGACTCGGTTCATCTGGGCTGAGTAGAGAAAATAACCCTTGTGCCTTGGATTGTTTCTATACTCGTTTACTCATGTTGGCCGAGTGAAGACCACTCGGCTTGGATGGTCAAGTGGAGAATGTTGGCTAAGCCGAGTGGGCATGTCAACTTAAAACACTCGTATCTTTTGATCAGAGAGGAGTTACAGGGTCCATAAGATATCAACGAAAAACTCGTTTTGAGCTTGACGTCGTTACCTTGCCTTGGATGGCCTAGTGGAGAATGTTGACCAAGCCAAATGGGCATGTCAACTTAAAACATCGATATTTTTTATTCAAGAGGAGTTACGGGGCCCATAAGATATCAACAAAAAGCTCGTTTCGAGCTTGACGTCGTTGGCTTGGCTTGGCTTAGATGGCTAAGCGGAGAATGTTAGCTGAGTGACAACTAAGGCCGAATGGAGACTTATGGCCAAGTGAGAACTGAGGTCGACTGAGAACTAAGGTCGAATGGAGACTCATGATCGAGTAAGAGCTGAGGTCAAATGGAACCTCATGGCCAAGTGAGAATCGAGATCGAATGGAAAAGCGAGGCCGAATGGAACCAAGGCCGAATGGAGACGCGAGGCCGAGTTGACCCAAGGCCGAATGGAGAAACGAGGCTAAGTGGAACCAAGGCTAAATGGGGAGGCGAGACCGAGTGGAACCAAGGTCGAATGGAAAGACGAGGCCAACTGGAGATAAGATCAAATGAAAACATAAGGTCAAATGGAGACATGGCCAAATGAAAACATAAGGTCGAATGAAGCTAAGGCCAAATGGAGACATGGCCTAATGAAGGTGAGGATGACGACATGAGAACTTGATGATATGATTACCCTTAATAAGCCGAGCCGAATGGATGTGTTGATGAATAACACTTGATGTATTTTATTTGTGACTTATTCCTACTCGGTTGGCCGTGTCTAGTGGGGTTGAGTGCTGGGTAAGTGTCTTGAATCTTCTGAATGTGAATGAGTGACCATATCACTAAAGATGTTAGAGGAATTGGTTCACTAAGATTCGCTCGATAGGGTCGGGCCGAATGGAGGGCCAAGAGTGGATCCTCCTTGAGTGTCCTATGGCCGAGTCGAGCAGAGGGCCACGTACGTACTTAGGTTGAGTGGAAGGTATATTGGTATGGTGTCTCATGGCCGAGCCGTGTGAAGCTTGCGTGGGAGCTGAGTCAAGTAAAGTTTGGAACGGTGTTGTTTTTGGCATGGGTATCTTGGTGACCTAGGCTTTAAATAGCCGAGCTGAGTAAGTATTATACTGGTGTGGGAGAAATCGGAGCACTTGGGATAGTAGGGTCGAGCCGAGCGACCATGTCCAAGGGGAATGAGTATGAAGAGTCCATGACTTATGTGATGTTACCTAAGGGTGAGACCACGACTCCCACTAAAGGCGTAAATGTATGTTACCACGTAATCCAAACGGTGAGGGAACCGAGTGATGGAGACTCAAGTAATTAAGCCTTAAGTGATGAGTTTAAGTCTGAGAGTGAACCTGTGAGCCTTCGAGTTGGAGTCACTTCTATGAGGTGTGAGCTGGGGTGGGCCGAACTTTGTTGAAGAGTTAACTAAGATGAGGGATGGACGGGTACGTACTATCGTCAACTTTTCCCCGTTGTTAGTGTCGGGTCGTACGACTGATGACTATTGCACTTTGATCACAACGAGGTAAAGGTCATTGCTCAATTGCTTGAATGTTGAATAAACTCTTTATTGCAATGTAGAGTTGACTGAGACATTCTATTGACAAACTGTCAAATCAAGTTACAACTTTATATGCTGATTGATAGTCAGGCTTAAGATCGGACCCTTGTACATATGACTAGATAACAAAGTAAAATTTGTTATTGACGTTGACCCGACTAAGCTAAGGGATGTATGAGCATGAACCAGCGCTAGCTTGTCCCCCAATGTTGGTGTTGAGGTTATGGTTGTCTGGTGCATCAGTCATCACACCGATTGTCCTATGAAGTGTATCTAGGTCGATGGACATCGTCATCCTCCCATCTAATCTCAACCCATGCTTGAGTAAGCACGTCTTCCATGGTGGTGCATTTGAACTTGGTGAGTTCCTTTTAGAGCTCACTATTTTGGAGGAGATCCTTTTTGAATGCGTCAACGGTTGTCTCCTTATTGCAATACGGGATGGAGATCCTCTCTTTGTTGAAGCAACCCACATATTCCCAGAGACAACCGTCGACCATTGGTTTCAAATTCAGAACTTTATGTTGAGCTAGAGCAGCTGATATCTCAGAAAAAAATACTCGGTTGATCGGTTCCAACCATTTCAATGGTTGTGTGCTTGCTAGGGTGTTGGGGTTCGTAAACATCTTCATTGGCATAGGTCTTTGGCATGGCCGAGCCTATTGTCGTCTCCCTTGTTGTACTTATGGCCTGCATGCACATAAAATTCTCATTTCCAACTTAAAAAACTTTGCCCTAAATTATGAACAGCAAGCACCAACATAAAGGTAAGTCAAAAGATATTCTTTTGCCTGCTGGATATAATTGATGAGTTTCTGGTCTATGAGTTTATTGCCATGCAGATCTTGGACGTGAAACACTTGAATAATAGAAGTTAAACACGATCAATTAGGTTCTGATGATAAAATGCTACGGTGAATAGAAGATATCAGCTAGGGTTTAGTGAAATTTGATTAAACCCTTCAAAATTTATAGAATAATTATTCAGTTATATTTAAAAATTATATATATATTACCATCCATAAACCAGCCTACATTAGAGGAAATGTAGCCCTTTGTGATGGAGAGATTCAAGTCAGTCAAAACTTGGACCACTTCAAGGAGCAGGCCCTGCTGCTTATTCACACTATCCACCTTCACTACAATGGATTCTTCCAAGCTTTCATTGTCAATGGCGACCCTACACCTGCAACCCAAAACGACAACATTTGTCTAAGTAACATAAATTGTCATCTAATTATTAATTTCTAAGAGACTCCGAGTAAGACTACTTACGTAGGGCCATATATTTTGTCTGGGAGATTATCAAAATCGGGATCGAAGTAAGGCCAACAAACTTTCTCCATGCAGCAAAATGAAATCAAAAACACCTGAATCAATGTAAATGAAAAATGATGATGAATTAGAAGTAATGAAATGCCTAAAAAGAATTGGCTGGTTAAACACTTTTAACAACTCATCAAAGCATAGTTAAATGACATAGTTAAAACATGGCACAGATTTTAGAAATAATTAATTAAATGATGACCTGATGACAACAAACGTACCAAGTTTTCGAGCAAAAGGCAAAACAAAGCCACTAAGACATAGGTCAACATGGAGACAGGAACGAATTAGTAGTTCTCAACTTAATCAATTAACGAAAAATCAATTATCGATGGTCCGAAATAGAGCAAACAATTATCTCACAACAGAAAACACAAATAAATTAAAATTAACCCAAAAATAAAGAGAATTAAACTACATATGTAAATAAATATTCAGATACAAAAACTAAAAGGGAAATCGTCAGCATCTTATAACAAAAATAAAAAGGAAAAGACTAAAAAACACATTATCGAAAAGTGTTTTTGTAATTTTTTCATAACAAGAAAAGATTCAAGACCATTGCTTCATTCCTTTACTGTAAATTCCCTGAAACTTCATCTTGATTCAAAACTAGGTTTCAGGTTTTTCAATAAAAAAATCTTTACTGGTATCTGCTTTTGCCGGGGGGTTAGAGGAGGGAGTTTCACCGGGAGAAACGTCTCTTGCTCTTTCGATATGTGAAGCATGGCTGTTACCAAAAACAAAACAAACAGGAATCCAAAAAACCAATACAATGAGTATATACCCATTGGGCACTAACAAATAAACAAACCAAAAATAAATAAATGAATAAGATACCAACATAATAATAAGAAAAGGCCAATTAAGAAAAATGAAATAAATTGACTGCATAAGGGCTATATGAAAAAAGATAAGAAAAAGCCTAAGAAAAAGAAGAAAAAGAAAAGAGAGATAGGATGAATAAGAGCTATATGAATGCTAGACATGCAAACCTGTAGTTTTTTTGTTGGAAAATGTTGCTGAGTTGAGTGTGACATTGATTAAACAACCGCCGGTGTGTGTTAGGCTGTCCAAAAATCATAAAATAATCTGAAGGCTTCTAAAATTTTTTGTGCAGAAAATCATATCTACCGACATTGTTTTATCAAACTTTTGTAGTTCATCTCAATTCTCAAAAGGGTTTATAAGATTTTAAATAAATTATCTTACTTTTGTTCAATTAAATTTACAAAAAAAAAAAATTAAAATTTTAAAAATATCCCCGTACTATTTTATGAATTTTACTTCTTAATTAGTTAAGACCAGTTTTAATTATTTAAAATTAAAATGCTCTTTTAAAAATTGTTCATATAAGTTACAATTTTTGAAGTTTTACATCAAAATTAATTTTATAATTAGTCTCGAATTTAAGAAGCCGTACTAAATAGACCACCAATCAAAATTTGCATGGTCGTTTTAATATAGACAAAGAATAACTGTCAAATAATTCTCAATTTTCAAACAAATAAAAAAAAAAATGTTTTGGTCTATAATATACACCAACCCTTTCTCAATTATACAAAATTTACTTCATTTCATTGGTCTTTCGGCCAATAATTTTCTTTAAAAAGCCAACCTAGTTTTTTACTTTTTTCTAATTTTGGTCTTCATAATCATGCCTGCCTATTTTTGTTCGGTTGTTGCCGCAAAAATTTCCTCTAGATTTCCTCTCCCTACTTTACTTTTTATTGTCCTCGGCTGGTTCCATGGCAATTAAGCAAAACGAGAAATCTTACAATATAGAACCAAAGCAAAAACCCTCGATTTCATGTCTCATTTTATTTTGATATTCCGAATTCCCAATTAAAAAAGATTGGTTGAAGACAATGATCGATTATATAAACAATTAAAACTAAAAGTAAAGTCAGAACTTTCCCACCTCCTATCATCAATCAAACAGTGCAACAGAAATGAAGAAAGAATTAAGTAAAAAAAATTACCCTCTGCTCCTCCTATTAGTCAAGAATGCTTTCAATGAGAACTTTGTAAGAACTTTCTTCAATGAAGTACCAATTTTCTTAGCCACGAACATAAGACAAAAACCCAAATCAATTAATCAAAACAAAAACCCACTTTCAAAAGCATTGTGAACATAAATAAATTAATAAATACTAGAAGATGTAAACAGTGAGTATGCAGCAGTAATCACAATCACCAAATTTTATGGCAACCAGTTCAATACATCAACAAAGGGAGCAAAACCATATCAATCTTCCCTCAATTTTAGATTGTTAATATAATTCAATGCATCTTCAAGCATCTTAGCTCTTTCCTCACAAGCATCCTTTTGTTGTGTAACAGTTTGGACCTCTGCCTCCAGAGTTTTACGTCTTGCCACTAAAGCTGGAATAACAGTTGATGATGAGCTAGAGCTAAGCTACAACCCCTAGCCTAGGCCACATGAATCCATGGAAGAAAATAATATTATATATTGAGGGGAAAAAAACTACGATAACACGTGTTATAAAAGCACAAACTAACCATTCCTAGCCCGCCAATGCACTTTTTCTCTCTAATATCCTTGATTTACGTCATATCACCACAACCCTAATAATTGACATAAAAGTGAATCAAATTTAATTATGCAAGAAAAAAAAATAAAAAATATTGTTAATATTAAAGGCTAAAGGTACTTTCACAGGCATTTTTTACAAATAAAACAAAAAAGAAAAATAGACTAAAATGTTCATCACTCAAATATTTATAATTAACAAATGCATTATTTCAGTCTCCTTCCCTCGTACAAATGATAGTAATGTTTATTGTACAAGAATAATAGTGCTTCCTGATGGTCTCCCTTGAATTTGAAACCGTGAGCTTCTGCAATGAGACCTGAACCACATAACTCATCATCCAAGAGGAATTACGGGGCCCATAAGATATCAACAGAAAGCTCATTTTAAGCTTGACATCGTCGTCGGCTCAACTTAGATGACTAAACGGAGAATGTTGGCCGAGTGAGAACTAAGGCTGAATGGAGACTTATAGGCAAGTGAGAACTAGGGCCGAATAAAGACTCATGGCCAAGTGAGAACTGAGGCTGAATAGAGACTCATAGCCAAGTGAGAACAGAGGCCGAATGGGGACCCAAGGTCGATTGAGAACTAAGGTCAAATGGACACTCATGACCAAGTGAGAATGGAGGTCAAATGGATACTCATGGCCAAGTGAGAAGCGAGGTCGAATAGAGAAGCAAGGCCGAGTGAGAATCGGGGTTGAATGGAGAAGCGAGGCCAAGTGGAACCAAGGCCGAATGGAGAGGTGAGGCCGAGTAAAACCGTCAAATGAAGAGGTTAGGCCAAGTGGAACCAAGGTCGAATGGAGAGGCTAGGCCGAGTGGAACCAAGGACTAATGGAGAAGCGAGGCCGAGTGGAACCAAGGTTGAATGGAAAGGCGAGGCTGAGTAGAACCAAGTCTGAAATAGGCTATGCTTACTGGAAATAAGGTCAAACGAAAACATAAGGCTGAATAAAGGTGAGAAGGCCTACGGTGAGAAGGCCGAATGAAGACATGACTGAGTGAAGCTAAGGCCGAATGAAGACATGGTCGAACGAAGGTGAGGACGACGACATGAGAACTTGATGATATGATTACCCTTGATAAGCCGAGCTGAATGGATGTGTTGATAAATAGCACTTGATGTATTTTATTCAAGACTTATTCCCACTCGGTCGGTCATGTCGAGTGGGTTGAGTACTGGGTAAGTGTCTTGAACCTTTTGAATATGAATAAGTGACCGTATTGTAGAGGATGTTTGAGGAGTCGGTTCACTAAGATTCGCTCGGTAAGGCCGAGTTGAGTGGAGGGCCAAGAGTGGATCCTTCTTGAGTGTCCTCTAGCCGAGCCAAGTGAAAGGCCACGTACGTTCTTAGGCCGAGTGGAAGGTATATCGGTACGGTGTCTCAAGGCACAGTGTCTCAAGGCTGAGTCGAGTGAAGCTTGCGTGGGAGCTGAGCTAGGTGAGGCTTGGTACGGTGTTGTTTTCGGCATGGGTATCTTGGTGACCTTGGCTTTAAACAGCCGAGTCGAGTAAGTCAACTAAGGGTGAGACCACAACTCCCACTGAAAGTGTAAGTGTATGTTACCACGTAGCCCGAATGGTGAGGGAACCGAGTGCAAAGCTGAGTGATAGAGACTCGAGCAATAAAGGCTCAAGTGATGACTCTAAGTCTGAGTCCAAGAGTGAACCTATGAGCCTTTAAGTTGGAGTCACTTTTACGAGTGGTGGGCATGGTGATGAGTTGGGGCAGGGTGGGTCAAACTTCGTTGAAGAGTCGGCTAGGATGAGGGATGGATGGGTAGGTACCAGCATCAGCTTGTCCCCCGGTCACTACAAGAATTTAGCCTTCTTGCAATAAAATAATTTGTCATGATAAATATCAAAATTGTGACTATTTCGCTAATGTGAGAAATTGTATTGGCCACTAGATTAGTCACATTAAGCTTGTACTCTTAAGTGTATAATGACGAAAGAACATTGGTCACCATAGCCTAATTATTAATTGTGACAATAATAATTTGTTAATTTAAACTAATTTATTATAATAAATTATTTATAACAATAGAAGACAATTTTTATCACTACAAGTAATATTTTGTCACAATTAATTTACATTTAAAGATCAAATGATAAGTTTTATAGTGAGAAAATAATATATTATGCCAAAATTGTGAATAATGACAAAACTATTTGCTCATAATTTTAATAGTGACAGAAATTTATTTGTCATCGACTTTATTGTGACAACATTTATTTCGTCGCATGTTTATTTATATGATAATATTGTTTGTCAAAAATTGTATAATGACGTAAAAAAAATTAATAGTATGACAAATAATTTTGATACAAATATTTTTACATGACAAATTTTTTATTGTCGAAAAAATATAGGCATGACAAATTTTTTATTGTCGAAATAATATAGGCATGACAAATATTTTTTGTCATCATAATAATGATAATTTTTAAAGGCAGCTGATATTTAAAAGAGTCCGGAAACGAACTTTATCTTCATCCTCAGGATTTTCCTCTTCTTTGCCTTCTCTTCCTCTTCTTCATCTGGTTCTGAGTAAGGATTGACAAACACCGTTATCCTGGTTATCTTAATCTCCTCCTACACAAATGAGAGGAAAACAACATATAATGAGGGCAGGATTCAATAATTTAATTTAAGTCACAGTGCTATGTTAGTTATGATATCAATAACTATGACCAAGAAATTCGGAACTTCTTTTTTGACACAGAGATCATCAACCTTCCTTACAAGTCACAAAATCCAGAACTTGGGGCTACTGCAGATCCACAAACTTGGTAGTCAGTACAACATTCAAGTAGGTCACTACAATTTGGACATAGAATTGAGATCTTGCAAGGAGTTCAAAGTTGTTACATTATTCTTTTCAATATCGCTTTCAAGTTCTAAAAGCTGGAAGGTACACAAGTGCCATAAAAAATAATTCACAAACCAATCATGGAAGCACTAAACAAAAGTGTTCAGGATTAACACCTCAAATTTCTGGTCTTCATGAATTTTTATCATATCTGATTGATCTTCTCCATCTTTAGAGCAATCAGCATGTGAATCCTCTATAGCCTTCCCCTGACCCAACTAAATAGTACACAAAATCCATCATCATCAATTGCTTCAGTTAAACAACAAGCTTGAGCTAATATTATTTTTCTAACCACTGAAGAACTAGCTTGAAACAAATAGTAAAAGAAAAAAATTGTTGTCAATGGAGAACCAACCTGTGATGCAACTAAATCCAAAGAGCAATTCAACTCTTCAAGATCACTCTCCAGTCTACTAGAATCTGCATACTCAAATACCCACACATGGATACTGAGTACGAAATTGTGTAAATATATGTGCAACCCAGGTATATAAAATAACTCACCTTCTACACAGGATCTGTAAGAGACTCGATTTCATTAGAGATTTTACTACTTGCAGCCTCCACAGTAATATCACTCCATCTATATTTATGCAAAAGTGGTACCTTGAATAACTGACAAAGTATTAAGGAATCTGCATCGAAATTGTTTAGCCAAAATTACATTCGGTTCATTTTATATCGACAAAGTATTAAGTATTAAGTATGTATTAGAGTTCCGGATGATAACAGAGTTTCATACGCTCAAGAGATTCTACAAATTAAGTTTACTATTCTACTAGATGTTTATGCACTCAGATTATAGAAACTAATGAATTTGAGGAAATTGTGCATCAGATTCTAAATCCTTCAATTGTTAATCCTGCTGGGAAATTAATCTCCTTTGGTAACACCAAGTAATTGTTATAGCAGGGCCATAAAAGAGGTTTCTGTTTTCAAGTGTTTTCTTTTAATTGTATATAACTAAGCTTTAGAGAAGCAATTGGGCTTAAATTTGGTAAAAAAAAATTAACATGTGCACGTGTTGGCATTGTCTCTAATGCATGAAATGGTGAGGCCATGAAAGCCATGAATCAATCTGTTGTTTGTGCCACCTATGTGTTTAACACAAGAACATGGAACATGAGTTAATAGAAACAAAACTGCTAGCTAACAGAGAAGGCACAATAACTTAAACCTGAATCAAAGAGAAGGAAAAAGATTATGGCAGACGTATTAAAGGGAGGAGGTATAGTTCACTGCAAAGACAAGTGTGGCTGTCCTGTTCCAGGTCCCGGTGGTCTGACTTGCAGGTCAATCGCATTCCCATTTTCTTGACTCGGAAATACTTTAAATACCCAATTTAAATCAATTATACACAGAAAAAATAACTGACAAAGTATTAAACCTCCGAAAAAAATATTCAAGAAACAACACCAAACGAAAAGAACCGTACAAACCAATAAAAATTGCAGTAAAACTAAAGCAAGATAACAAATAAACTGAAGTTTCAAAAAAAAAAAAAAAAATCTTAGATACCTTAAAAGAGAAATTAAGTGCAACAGAAGGGTAATAACGAAGCACACTACTGTCATTGCCTCTCCAAAGAGATAAATGCCTTCTTCTCGGACTATACGAACAATACAATCAAGCATACCCTTAAATTTTCTTCGTCCACTCCCAACAATGGTCAGGTTGCTGTCTTGGGTCGGCAACAATAGTTTCGCTCCCTCGATTGGGGCCACAATCGTGTGCACTACAACGCCCATAACCGCCCCCGCCAACAGATCACGGTGAAAGTTTCTCAATCATTTGTACGGCGTTGATGATTTTGACCCACGCTTTTCTGGGTCCTCATCATCTTGGCCCATTCTTGAAAACTCTTTGTTTGCATAAGCCAAAAATATGAAAGGGGAAATTAGGAACCAGGTTGGGTTTATATAGGAATGGGTTTTTAGTAATTAACTTAAAATATTTGGTCATTTCTTCAGTTCATGATTTTTTTAACTAATTTTTTAGTTATCATTAGTATATTTCATATTTTGTAGCAGCTAAAATTTTAGTTGTCAAACACGTTAATTTAGAACTAATTTTTTTGGTTGTCAAATAATTATCCTGGTTGCCTATGATTTTCCTTTGACGGGAATACGAAAATTAGTTGGGAATATGAAATTTTCAATTAATTTTGGCGACTAAATTCAATTTAGTTGCTACAGATACGTTTTTGCAACTATTTTTAATATGCACAAAATACTTTGTTGCTAAATATACCTCGGGATCTATGTCATTATTGTAAAAAACTTGAATATTTCGATAATTTTGTTATTCTGTAACTAATCAAAATAGTTATCAATTAATTAACAGATATTTGTCATCTAATTTAGCTATTATAGTGTAGTTGTCAATAATTATTTTCTATAATAAAAAAATTAGATGCAAAATCGCATATTTAGATGCCAATTGTTCTACTTCATCTGGAAAAAATTTCACCCAAAAATTGCCAACTAAACAAAGTAGTCGCTAATGTAAATTGTTGTGTAACTAATCAAATAGTCACGTAATATTAATTTTAGACTCCAATCGTGGGAATAAATGGCCCCCAAAATTTTATCCCTTTTTGCCGACCAACTGCATTTTAGTTGCTAAATGTGGGGTATCTACAACTAGTATTGGCCAGTTGCTAAAAATTTGGTTGCAGAATGTACATTTTCTTGTAGTGATTTGACTCAAATATTTTGTTGTTAATATCTCGATTTTAACATTTATAAATAATAATTTTAACATTTATAAATAATAATTTTTTTTTGGTAATAATAAATAATTATTTTGTGACAAATTAGTTTGTAATTATAGCATGCATTACTAAATATAGTGACTAAAGTTTTTATGACAAATATGTTTGTCATGATAAACAATTTATCTCGGCGTTTAAATTTTAACTCAAACATTTTGATAAAATTATTTTTGCCACAATATATTATATTTCTTGTAGTGGGTGTTAGTGTTAAGTTGTACGACTTATGACTTTTGCACTTCGATCACAACAAGGTAAAGGTCATGGCTCAATTGCTTGAATGTTGAATAAACTCTTTATTGCAATGTAGAGTTGATAGAGACATTGTGTTGATAGAATGTCAGATCAAGTTACAACTTTATATGTCAATTGATAGCAAGGCTTAAGATCAGACCCTTTTACATATGACCAGATAATAAAGTAGAATCAGTTTTTGACATTGACCCGACTAAGCTAAGGGATAGAGGGTATGAACCAGTACCAACTTGTCCCCCAATGTTGGTGTTGAGGTTACGACTGTTTGGTGCATCGGTCATCATATTGATTATCGTATGAAGTGTATCTAGGTTGATGGACATCAACCTTCTCCCGTCTGATCTCAACCCATGCTCGAGCAAGCACGTCTTCTATAATGGTATATTTGAACTTGGTGAGTTCCTTGTAGAGCTCATGCGGGGAGGAGACCCTTTTTGAATGCATCGATAGTTGTCTCCTGATTGCAATACGAGATGGAGATCTTCTCTTACTTGAAGCAACCCACATATTCTTGAAGTGACTCTTTATGGTATTGATAAACTCTACACAAGTCATCAGATAGCTTCTCGAATCTCTTACTACTCGCGAACTATTCAACGAAGGCGTTTGTGAGCTTAGTGAATGAGGCGATGGAGTTGTTGGAGAGGTTGATATACCATTGAAGGCTGGTCCCATAAGTCTAGAGCTGAAGCTTTAACACATGCACACTTAGCGGAGATCACAAGGTATAGTGGTAATGAACATCCTCTGCTTGTAGGAGGCTATGTGGTCATCTGGGTCAGTGGTTCCATCATAAAGCTTCATGTTAGAAAAGGTGAACTTGCGCGACATCTCTATGAGGGCTATGGTGTCGATGAAATGTGAGTTAACAAAGCTTTGGGATTGGCTCTTTTTGAGGGTTGTGGGCATGCAAGGGATGTGTTGGATCATGGCTTCCATCTCGGATAATCGTTTGGCTAAGGATTGCCTCAGGAAGGTTACCATAGGGATATAGAGGTTTGTGTTTTGTAGGTGAGGGAACACATTTGAGTTGATGTGTATGATCGAGCTGAACGAGACCAACTGGTGAGATAGACTGGCTACCGAGTGCAAGGGTTTTGTTTACGGGAAGGTGAATGGTGTGTTTAGTTGGTATTGTTGGAGCGGGGTTATTTGGATGAACAATTCAGTGGCCAAGAGGTTGATGGGTTGGGTTGTCCCTGTTTGGGTCAACTCGACTAGGTGGGTCATGATAGTAGTGTTTGGGGTCGAATGGAGATGGGAGAGGCTTGATAGGGTTTCATGATCCGAGGTTGTGAACAATTGCCTTGGATGAATGGTGGCTCAAGATGAGTAGGCGTGTTTCTGGCCCAAAGCCCAATCAGGCAAGTAGAATTGGTTTACCTTATCTTGGCGGGTTTGGTTTTCTGCATGGATGGCGATGCTCTGGGCTTCCAAGGCTTGATACTTGTCATTGCTCTCTTGCACAATCATGGTGAGAGCCACGATCTGAGCTGCAACATCAGGTGTAGGGGTTTCAGTACTTCTACTCATAATGGTTGAGCAGAAGGAGTAAAAGTGAATGGAGCAAGTCATTTGAGTCTAAAAAATTGTCAAGGCCCCACAGTGGACGCCAAACTGTAGACAGTAAAATCTAAGGTTGATTCGGAAGAGACAGATCTTGTGAGAAGCAAGTCATTGACAATCGAATGGACTTGTACAAATAGAGAAAATGAACGTGAAGGCTTGGGTGACACTGGTGTGGTGTCTACCATAGGCATTCCGATGCTCAAGTCAGCATGGTAGATGGTATTTTAGTAAGAGCTGAGAGTAGGAAAAGGGTTTACCATAATGTGGTTAGGGCTAGACTAACACAAAGGGGTCGGAGCACAACTTTACAGTGGCTAAAGGTGGTAAAGTTAGTTGGAACTAAGCTTTACGACGAGGAAAATGGAGATTATTAGGAGAAAGAATTTAGGAGCTAAAGCTATGAGTGATTTTTGAATGAATAATGAGAGGTCTAGCCTCTGTTTATATAGTGAACCAAGAAGGCTAGAGTCCTAGTAGAATTGTGAGTCCTACTTGGGTGAGGAGTCTGAATTAGGAAGGAAGTGTTATTACTTGCCTTTACCAGATTAGGGTTACCAATTCAAGTAAGATTCAGGGTATTGACTTAAGTGGAAAGTAAATAGGATTTTGATTCCTATTTTGAGACTATTGTGGGTTAATGGGTTGGAGCTAAGGCTGTGAACGAGTTGAGTTTTGGCTTAAACGAGTTTGACTCGTTTTACACTTTAGCGAGTTCGAGTCGAATCTCGAGCCTGACGAGTCAAGAAAATTGAGCTCGAGACTCAACTCGACTCGACTCGTTTTTTACACGAGCTAGCTCAAACTCGATTTGAGCTCGTGTAAACGAGTTCTAGCAAGCTCGTGTAACCTTGTGTCCTAGGAAGAAATGAAACAGAGATCATTGCCGCCAATCCAACCTTCTTAATTCTCCTCCACATTCATCTCAAAATCAAAATGGAAGAAAAATAATATAAAATGAAATCCACTGCAGAGCCCATCATTTTCATCTCTCTATCTCCTCCATCACCTCCACATGCAAAACCCAACCAAGAATTTCTATAGCTCCTCCAACATCACAAGACATACCTGAGATTTGAGACAAAAGAGAGAAGAGAATTAGAGATGGCGAATTTTTATGGCAAACGGAGACTCACGAGACCAGCGATGTCAGCGACAGGGGGCCAGGGGCAGGGCATATCACTAGAGACTTTTAGTTTTTAGGTTTTTTTTTTTTTTTTCTTGGTTCTAAATTGGTAAATCCTGTGAGACCCCATCATCTGGACTATGGGCTATCCCACAACTACCCTACTGCAGGCAAGGGGCTTTCCACATGCGTCCTTTCATCTTGGGCCTCCATCAATCCGAATATCCCTTGCCTGATGGTACTCACCTCTCTTGTCACAAGTACTTAGCCTGCAGGTCTTGTGTTCGAGAGGTGGGGAAGGCGAAAGAAACCCACTTGCAGGGGTGGGGATATTCCTATGAGTTGCGGCGCATGGGAAAGCACCTGAGGGCGCATGTGGAAAGCCCGCAGTAGGGATAGCCCATGGTCCAAGATGGATGATAGCCCATGGTCGTGATAAATCCCTAAATCGATTTTGACTTATTTCAATTTTGTGGGGGTGAATTGGTCATTTTTTAAAATTAATAAATTCTTATAACCCCCTAGGGGGCGTTTGGATCATATAATGTTCTATTATAAAGGTATATTATATTAACGGAAAGAAATATCACCTTAAAATTACTGAGAATGTTTAGAAAATGTGTTTGGTTGGTTCGAATAAATTAATGAATAATATGTTTGGTTGAGAGAATAAATGGGTGGATATGTTATATAGATTACTAAATTGCCCTCCTTTTTAAATATTAATATAATAGTTTTTTTTATTATTCTTTTTTAATTTCTTTTTAACCCTTTACATTTGAAATTTTGCTAAAACACTCCAGCCCTATAAAACTTTAATTTGTAGCAAAATCACCCCCACCAACCCCAAGCCACTATCGGTAGCCAGCCACCACCGCCGACCATCGCTAGCAGTCGACAGAATGGCCCATGATTGGCCGTATATGGCCGACTGTGCACCGACAAAGTTGGAAATGGCCATGGATCACACATCCATGGTTGGAAAACAGCCAGATCTATGGCCATTTCACGGCAAGATCTGTGGTTGTTTGGTTGTGAAATGACCACAGATCTGGCCGTGAAAAGGCTAGATCAATGGCCATTTCACGGCAAAATCTGTGGTTGTTTGGTCGTGAAATGACCATAGATCTGGCCGTGAAAATGCTAGATCAATGGCCATAAGATTTGGCCTTTTCACGGCCAAATCTATGGCTCTTCCACGACCACATCTTTGGTTGTGAAACGGTCATAGAAACGCCAAATCTAGTTGTTTACAACCATGAATATGTGATCCATGATCGGAAAAGGCCTTACCGGCACACAATCATTAGATCCCGACAGTCGTGCACCATTACGGTGACTGATGCCGATGGCTGGCAACGATGAGTCATCGCCAATGGTAGTCTTGGGTGGCTGGGGTATTTTGTTAACTTTTAAAAAAAAATTGTGGTTGGGGTGTTTTAGCTAATTTCTCAAATGTGGGGAGCTATGCTAATTGTTATTTGGTAGACATTTGAAGGCAATTGTGTCCGAAATGGTTTTTAATTCATGGCAAAATAGGTAGAAAAATCAGATTGCCCCAATAATGTTTTAATAACACCCCCTAATAAGGTAATAAGATTACCCTCCACATTACCAACAGTAAATACTATTTGCAATAAAAGATTATTATAATACTTTATTACTTGCAAACCAAACACATAAATCTTGCAAAATAAACAAAGATTACCCATGTTATCTTATTTACCCCCGATCCAAACAACCCCCTAATAGTTGTAAAAATGTCATATATACCTAAGCTGACTAAACCTAGATTCAAGCTTGGCGAGCCAAGCATTGGTTGTTCGAACTCGGCTCATCGATGACCTGAGTTGAGCTCGAGCTTTTTACTGAACCGAACCGAGCCCAGCCGAGCTACTCACAAATGGCTCGGCTCGACTGACACCCCTAGTTGGAACCCAATTTAGCTTAACTTGTAGGATAGTCCAACTCATGCAGTGGTCAATTCACAAGGTGAATTTAAGCGTAGGCCCAACCAGAATTGGGTTAAGGCACTAGGTCGTAATATGTTTATTTCGTTATTGGACCTCATCAGACCCAATACGATTTTTGGCTCATACACCAATCTATATATCTTTTAGCTAAAAGGACACAAGAGATTGTTAAACTTTATTGGTGTTTATATTAATTTTTTTTTTTTTTTATGACCAGAGTGTCTAAGCCAGTTTATGCGCACCTCGACTAATCCCAAAGGCCCATTGAACATCCTACAAGCCAAATGTTCCAAGGTAAGTTACAAATGTAGTAAGTGACCTCAATGTGATTCGAACCCAAAAAGTCAACGAAGGAAACAAATTTTATTGACCTCCAAGTCAACCCCCTTTGGGGTTATTGGTGTTTATATTACATTGTCGCATTAACCGTGTTAAGATTTAATTTAATTATTTTAGTTGAAAAACAGTTTATTCTCGACCCAAATCAGTAAATATTTTAGTTGGAAGTTCTTATAGTTTATTTATCACAATTAAACATTGTATCGTTAATCTTCATTAATCTCTCTTAAGATTTGATCTGATTAGAAATGTGTCGAATGCCTAATATTCCCGTTTCAGATAAAGGCCCCATTAACAGTCATTTGAAAATCAAGGCCCAAACAATAACCCAAGTCCGTAAAGAGAGCAAAGCCCAAAAACTAGAGGATAGTCATGTCATTTCAGTCGTCCTCCCCTCTTTGTTTATATAAACCCTATCCAGTGATTAGGGCTTTACACCAATGAAGCAATAGAGCCCTTCTTATTCTGCGCCTCTCTTTAGTCTCTTCTTCTTTCTTATTTTAATTTTGTGTTGTAGTTATTTATGTAAGAGGCAATGATGACTAGTTTACATTTCTCGATCCTGATTTGATTTTGTTTTACACGGATCAAAGCAATTAGATGTTAATTTGATGACAGCATTTGTGCGTGTCTGAGCCATTGTTAATTTTGTTTTTGTTTTTGTTGTTGTTGTTTGATTGAAAGACGAAGTGGGTGTTGCGATGATTAGAAGATAATTCCTCGTTCTGAATGCTTATATGCATGACAGACTCCTTTTACACCCATAGAATATGAGTTCACCCACTTCAATTTTTTAATCTTTTTATCTTTTGCTTTCTTTTTTAGCATTCGAATTTGATAAATTATTTTTGTTCTGTGTTGGGTATTTTTATTTAAGCTTCATGAATCCAAAAAGAGTAATAAGAAACATTGTGAAATTTTTAAAAATGAATGTTGAATTCAAAATTAATATAGAGAGGATTTATCCTATTAAATTTAAATAATGTATTGTTTCATTTCAAAATAATATTCTTACAGATATTATCGGGTGACAATATTATGCGTAAATAAGTTTGTTCCTATTGAGCGACTAAAATTATTGAAGTTGCAGCTGGGAAACAGAGAAGATTCTGTTCCTAGTTTTGAATTTTTCGAAAATAACTTCATGAAATTGTTTTGTTCTTCATTTGTCTCAACAAAGGATTTACTCTTTTAACTTTTGAGTAGCCATTAAAAATGTAAATACTGTCTAAGTTGAAATGATTGGATGGATGGCTTAAGCTGAATAGTGCTAGTCCTAAAAGAATCATAGCCATTAAAAATGTAAATACTGTCTAAGTTGAAATGATTGGATGGATGGCTTAAGCTGAATGGTGCTAGTCCTAAAAGAATCATAGCTTACAAAATGGAATTTTGGACTCGATATAAATTGGTTTCTCCTCGTGGTTGTGGTCCTAAACTCAGTTTTTCTTTCTACTTTGAGCTTTTTTTATGTGGTAGTATATGGCTTGCTCACTAAATTAGTAATGGGGAACAAGTCGATAATGTGTCAACTGTCAAGATCAATATTAGATACCTGGTACAGTGGATTAATCTTGCCATAAATTGGATACTTTCCCACATAGGAATTGGCACAGCTTGTATGGACAATGAATCAGGCTGCCATGCAGGCTCAACTATTGCTATCATCATTGACAATTTGAGACCATTATCTCCTATCAGAAAAATCGTTTACTGATCTCTGACTCATCCCCTCCAGGTTACCATTACCCCAACACAGAAAGGGACGGGTGGGTTCTTTCTCATGATTAAGAATTGCAAGTTGGGACCAGAAGTCTTTGTTGGAAAAGAGCAAGAATCCTCACCCACTGTTTCTCTCTGATTGAGATATCAACAATTCATACCACTAAATCTTGGTGCCCATTTTGAAACTATATATCATGTTTGTAAAAGTCTGTACATTGTAGAACATGTTTCAACGATTCTATTATCCCATTTTGCACTATTCTAATCTTTATGATCATATAATGCCCAAATGTACAATTTATTCTTACATTTCAACTTTATCTCTGAGAAATCACTTCAATAATTCAGTGATGGGCATGCTTATCTGTCAACTTTATGCAGGTCTGTAGAATTCGTAATCCTGCTTCTTTTGCAGAACAAACAAGCAATGAAAAACAAGTTAAGATGACAAATATTCATGAGTAAACTATGAACCATCATGAGATAAATAGTCCAACCAGTACTAGTTTCATTTTACTTAATATTCTATGGGTCCAATTTGCAATTGAGAATAGGTCCCAGAATTGAGAAACATGATGACTGAAGGTCAAGCCAAGTTCATAATGGTGTAATAGTGTCAGTGGCTGGGCCATTCTTGAGCCTCGAGGGTAATAGACAAACTGAAGGGCGCAGTCGGGTGCTCAGCCGGGTAGGCAAGCCACAAGAGTGCCTCCTGCCTGGAGTCCAGGAATCTCCATCCAATCTACCAAATAGATTAATACAAATTCAATAATGTTGATATCTGGGAAGCAACCCACCAACTGGAAAAAGATTGGAGAGAGATATATCAACATTATGGTCCAGGTCACCCAGCTAAGCCTCAATAATCAATATGTATTTTGGAAGTTACATATTATATTTGAGATGATGAATGTTACCCCACTATTTTGGGGTCTAGCCTGCACAAATCAACAGATATTTTACAGCTCTATCATGTGAAGAGAAGCTGCCCTTCCAACAACCAAATGTTTGGCTACCAACAAAAAAGTATGGAACAACTTCAACATATCATAAATTACTTCAATTCATAAACTATAGAGACCCAATAGGTTCATGAGTTTAAATGGCTAATGCCTAACACTGTGATTAGCCCAAAGTCAGTAAATTTTAAAAACTACATGCTGAAGGAAGAACAAATCATAGAAACCAATCAGATAAACATAGTTGCTGCAAAGCTCTCCACTCGGATCCCACTACTTCCGTCTTTCTTGCTCAAGTCACTTGCTGATTACAGAGATGGAATGGAGGAACTTAGAAGGGTTGAGCCATCGCCGATGCTAACTCCATCATGTGTCTTTTTGTTATCAGCCATTGAACTGCTCCCTGAACTACTATTTGAAAGTGAACAGAAAGTTGACTTTTGCAAGACACCTGTCGGAGAAGTTCCCAACTGTTGGCTGCTGTCCCACCCTTCGGTTCCCAGGTTAAGAGATGAACTCTTGCAGGTACCCACATTGTTAGTGGTATTGGTTAAGGCCTCTCCTAAAGGACCACCCATCGAAGTTCCCCAAGACTTCGGTATCCAGTTTGTTAGCTTTTGGGTTGGCTCACTGAGATCATTGCTTAACCCCAAACCCACTTGGCTAGAATCAAACTCACGAGATAACCTAAGCGGTGATAGAGTCAGTTTCTCACGATTGGGAGAGGATGATGATGAGAATTCTGGAGCTATAGGAATTGACATTGATAGTTGGGTCCAATCTGATTTAAGCTCTTCAGGCCAAGTAAGTATGGAACGATTAGACTCATCCTTGGGCCAGTCATCCATGAATTTCCGAAGAGGATTTTGATCTTGGGTTTCATGGTCATTAAAGTCTAGGAAAGACCCACCATAGTTTTTGGAATTCGAATACGAGCTCCTCTGAGAAGGATTAAGGAGGGAGTCAGAGCAAAGAAATCCAAACACAGATTGAGAGGATTCTTCAAATGGAATATCTTGTTTCGGAACAGGGAAAGTAGATTCATTAGATTTCAGGTTGGTGGTGGAAGACATCATGGAGCCACTCTTTGAACCTTGCACTCTGCCACACAAATTCACTTTGCTTAGAAATAAATGGTAGAAAGATCCCTAGAAGGGAATAAGGGAAGATTAAAAGGCAAAAGATAAGAAAAATGTTAAACTCTAGAATTTTATAATTATGTAGTTTTCATAATTTCTTTATCCAAATATCAGAATTACTCTGAAACAGAACAATTACAAATATATCATGGAATCCTAAGTCTTAACCATTAGGAGTAGTTTCTGTCACCAAAGTAGAAAGAAATAATTGGATATCCTTTATAATAAAGGAAAAGGTAAAAGAGAGTATAAGTATGCAAACCATTAAGTGCAGCATCACCTTTAACAATCAAAGCATAAAATGATAAACAGATAAAAAACTCAAATTCTAAAAGCGTATTCTTCACCTGCTGACAAGGGCATCCACAGAAGGTTTGGCGGCACCAGGTTGTAA
Source organism: Pistacia atlantica (assembly GCA_026229545.1). Taxonomy (NCBI): domain Eukaryota; kingdom Viridiplantae; phylum Streptophyta; class Magnoliopsida; order Sapindales; family Anacardiaceae; genus Pistacia; species Pistacia atlantica. The sequence continues at coordinate 20,351,655 of CM047901.1, read as the reverse complement.
GTTTTTGAACTGGTGCTGGGTGATGGCTAGACTGTTGGATGCACCATCACTGGTTATCACAGATGTTGACACGGAAGAAGTCATTGGCACCACCTTCAAATTAGTGGTCCCAGAGGCTGCATGGCCGGTCTGGCCTTCCACAGGCTTTCTTGAACGATGGCGGCCCCTGTTTATGTGCCTTTCACAATACTTTTGGTCAGCAACAGCATCCCTTGAGCACCGCCATTTCTTTCCATCCGTTCGCCTACACCTACCAGGCTCAGGATCAGTGCTGGTAGCATAGCCTAGATGGAAAGACCCCCATCCATCTGTACAAATTTACAAATATATAAATAAATAAAAGCAGAAAAGAAACAAAAAAACCAACCAACCAACCAAAAGGAAGAAAGGAAAGAAGATGAATTTTATCAAGCACAGTGTTAACCTTATAGCCAAATTACATCCTGGCTTTATACAATAAAACTTTCAAACAAAGATTAACAGAAAACTTTATGATTTCTGCAAAAATCAAAAGTCATAACTGCAAATTCCAAATCTCCTGTCAATTGCAACAGAATGACTCTAAAAACTTAACGGAAGTGCACAAACCAAAACACCATCACTCTCACTGAACATAATTTTCTAAAAAAAAAATAATATTAACAACACAAACTATACAGCATTTCAAACAAAAGAAGCTTACAGGAACTGGGAACACTAACAACACAGAGTATAGAGCATTTCAAAGAGAAGAAGCTTACATGAACTGGGAGAAAAGGATCCAGTAGATGAGTAAGGCATGCCCAATGGTTGGACGGACTTTCTGATGGGGATGAGCAAATTGGGTGGTACAGGCACATTTGCACTGATGTACTTGTAGATCCAGGCCTGGTGTTCTAGTTCAATCCACTGAGAAGGAGTGAATGGTCCTTTAACCCCATGAAAATCCCCATGCATGCCTACATTCAAACTTCCAGAACCATAACCTGTAAAATGATACCCAGACAAACTTAGTCTCTTAACATTTACGGTATGTAATGGAAAAATTCAACTTTAACAGGATAAAAAGAAGCTATAAAGCTAAAAGTCACAACAAGAGAAAGGCAAAGACAACCAAATCGCTCACATTTCCTGGTACTATTAATTTCCCCTACAAGTCTATATTTTTAAACATTTTACCAGAACTAAAGAAAGAATTACCGGCTAGTGATGAAAGAAGGAAAAAAAAACAGCACTTTCTCTCGACAAGACTCAAAAACAAAACAAAAAAAATTTACAAAATGCCCATGAAAAGACCTTCAACTGTAACGAGACCAAAACCCCATAACAGAACTAAAAACATCATCTTGCACTCCAAAAATTTCCCATACCATCCCCTTGGACACACATTTCCCCAAAACCCGTAGAACAGTTTTAACGAAACACAAAAATGATATTATTAATATACCTGCAGGTCTAGGATAAGCAGGAGGCGTGCGGTGGTAGTAAGGTAACACAGTGGGTTGCGGGCTTCTCTCAAGAAACGAATTAGTACTTCTATTGAATAAAGCAATTTCTGGTTTGTTTGAACAAAAGCTGAGCATTTGTCCTGGTTGACGAGAAGTGTCAGCAGAAGCCAAAAAAATAGGATTAGATCTTAACAAAGGAATGCCTTGTTGCAATGACATTGCCTTGGAAGCTAAAGAGAAGTCACCAGTTTTGGGTATTTTTAAAGTTCCCCGGTCATCTTCACCAGAGCCGGATCTTTCTTGCTTAGAGAATCTAGATCCAACAACAAACTTTGTCACAGACTCAGGTGGTACTGAAACTGAAACTGAAGATGGAGCTCCGTTTTCAGGACCCACCACAAGACCATCCAAACCCAAAATCCCAAAATCCATATTGAAGACACACACCAAGAAACACTAACAATCTAAAGAAACTCCATAAGGCAATATAAGTTAAATGGCAAATGAGTTTAATCAATTAAGTGAAATGACAAAGTACTGGTTTTTTTTTCTTTTTTCTTAAAAGCTCTAAACAGTTTCAAGTTGAACACAGTGAAGAAAGAAGCGCATCTTAAAAAAAAGAGAGTGTGTTTGTGTACTGTTTGAACAGATTATTTAGACTGATCTTTGAGATGGAAAAAGAAATAATTGGAGAGAGAGAGAAAAAAGAAAGAAAGAGAGTTGAAACTGATGGGAGGACAAAGGCTAGTAACCAACTCGCTCCACAACTCAGACATGCTGCTGCTTCTACATAAGCAGATATTTATCCATGTTTTTTTCAGCTGATATTTTGCCTATTTCAAGTGTTAACTTACCAAAATCTCCCTAAACAAACACTGTCTCGGATTTTTTAACCTTTTTTAGGGAGTGCTTCAACTTTTGGTTTACTAAAAGGTTGCCCTTAAATTTTTAACTATTATTAAGTTTAAATTTTTTAATGTTGGTTTTGGTATTTAATAATTGAGTTATATCATAATTGGTAATATGTTAATTGGGGTTTAAATAATTTATGATTATTTTCTTATCATTTAATTCTTGCTTTTTTTTTTTTTTGGTTTAAAAATAGGAATAGTTTTATGATTTTCATTTTTTTATTTACTTTATTTATAATATGAACTATGCTAGTTGATGTATTACAATATCACATAAATATTAAAAAACAAAAAATTGTACATCATGTTTCCATCAAGCTTACTGAAAATGAAAAATATATATGACCCATTTCAAAGTACAACATGATGAATTTCAAAGGTTTTTACTTTACATTTTACCAAGATTCTATCATGAATAAAGCAGAGGAAATATCTGATTAATATTTATTAACTTTTATCATAAGTGGAAAAAATATTATTTATCAAATATTTTATATAAGGAGAGAAAAACTAATTGAGAATAAAATTTTATTCATATCGTTGAACAAAAAACCTTAGAAATTTAAGAATTGGAGATTTTTTTTTTTCATACTCAATCAATACACAAGGAGATCTAAATCATAAATTAAAAATATGTTAACTTAAAATTAAATATTCAACATCTATCCCATGATGATTTTCTTTTTCTTTTTTAACAAAAAAAGTATATATATCAAAGATATAGATTTAAAATAAAGTTGAAATAAACATATTTAGAGATAATATTTAAAATAAAGCTTAACTAAATTGAATAAAACATTCTTCACCTTGCAGTCGTACCTTATCTATATGATTTTGCTGCTATTGACAATAATACTTCATAGCTTATATATATACTCCCTTGATTTTCATCTTCGTTCCTTTTTTTCTTCCCTCTGTATAATATTTTCATCAAAGCGAAACATTTTCTCTAAAAGTTAAGTATCAATAATTTTTTGAAGTTGATATAGAAATGGGTATGAACTGTGTGATTTTATAAATATTAATTTAATATGACGTCACTGGTAATCATTTCAAAATAGGTAATTGACTATTTTATCCTCAACGATATTTTTATATAATTATTTATTTCATTTTTTTTTTATCATACTATCTTCATGATACCCTAAATTAAGAAACACATAAAAAGACAATTATTCAATAATAGTTTGCACATACTAAAAATAAAAAATGTGTTGCCAAGATAAGGAATTTGAAAATGATTACACCAACTCTTTTACTTGGATGGAAAATAACAATAATAATAGTTTGACTATAATTTATGTGACATTATTTTTTTATGATGAGACCACTTGTGTTTTATTTCACAAAAACAGAAACTTAAGGGACCAAAGGAAAATAAAAAGGGTAAAAAGGCAAATACAAGTTTATAGTTAGACTGAAAATTCAAGAAAGGGTAGTAAAGTAAACTCAATTAGGTATACTGGTTATGGAAATTTAATTTTCTTCGTACCTCTTAATAGGTTGTTTGTTGTGTAGCAAAACAGCATCTCTTGACTGATGAGTTTACTTTTTTGGCCTCCAGCGGTTTCAGTTAGAGTCATATCTGTCACTGATTGGGAGACGGGTAGTGGCATTGAGCAAACATGTGATTGCCACGTGACCCCTTAGTAATTAGTCTCAATGTCTTTGTGCCACAATCTCAACTTGAAATGGGTGTGTAACAGCTAATTGCATTTAATTAAGATTTTAATGTGATTATGTAGATGGGTCTTAGCCCATGTGAACTTCAACCCACTGGGTTATTTCATCAGACAAGTGGTGTGCATGCATCACAAACGTACAATTTCTCTAATTTTTGTAAGCTTCCTTCCCATGTGTTATGCTTGGGAAAATAAGGGCTGACGTGAGAAAGTCACATGAAGAGTGACTTGCTCCCATCAGAGCAACAAGCACACGTCCGACCTGTCAAATGATATGGAGCTCACACGTGTCCCTTTCCCCTGCAATAAATCGTGCGAAATCAGTTTGGGAAGAGAGCAATGAGATATAAAGCCGGATTATATCCCGACAATCACACCAACCCATGGATTTAATGATGATTACACGCTTCAGTTTGATATAAAATGAAGAAGACCACTTCATTAAGGGGATTCGGCCATTTTTACACTGAGAAAGTCTCTCTCTCTCATGTAAACAACACATTTACTTTTCCTAAATCTTCTGTAAGTCAGTTCGCTGTTGCGACCTGACCCACACTATCAATATCAATACAAATCAGTGGATGTAGGATTTGCTACCTTAGCATCCGAACCACTTTAAAAACTCTCTTTGCATTTATTTCGCTTTCTATATTCGTACTCACGTGTGCTTCTTGACCAATCAACGCTACGCACTTGACAATTAGTTGGTACCAAAATCAAGCATCAACACCATGGAACTCAACTAATATTTGAACTACATTCATAATACCCTTTTATTAAGATAAGTTCAGATTTTGTATAGAGATCAAGACAAAACGTAACTAAAATGCCTTCATGCCCAATCCTAATTTCTTATCAAATTATCTTCGAACCGTAAGTCTCCTCTATTGTTCACTTTCCAAACCCGAGTCTTTATCATTCAAGAGAGTCGACCTAAATGGGTACGAAGCAATGGGCATTGGCAGAATTTTAATTAATCGATACATTAATTAAAGACCTGTTTAATGGGATCATATAGTAAATGCAGGTACAGATTAATTAATTAATTCATTCATTTCTGATCTAAGAAATATAGGGCGTGGAAAACCAATCAACCAAATAGTAGGGTAGATTTTATTGTCTGAAAAAATAAATATATGGGGCCGTTTTCAGTTGAGAGGAGTTTCTTTTTGAAGGAGTTCTATGAAAATGAGAGGCAGTACTCACGTAATGTTTCCTTCAAAAATCCTTAGTCCATTACATGTTTACATTAATGCCTCTTTTCATATATCCAAAACAATCACTTTTTAATAATTTATTGCATTGAAAAACATTATGTTCTTATACGTAATACTTGTATCAATATTTAAAAGAAAGAAAAGATTGGCATGATGTTTATTTAAATACATAGTGACTTCAGATTTTCTTTTTCTGCTACTTGTTCCCGAAATTTCATTGATAGGATGCTTTTACTATTTATCTTTATTCTATATAATTTATCAAGTTTCACGTTACCTTTCTTGCGATATTATATGCTAATTTATCAAGTTTAATAATTTGAAAAATGAGTAAATGAATTTTTCTCATCCAAATAATGGTCTAATAACACTTTTTCACCCATTAATTTTTAAAATATTATTTTATTACCTAAACATTATATTTTATTAAATACAGTGATATTCATTGTGAAGACGAAATTCTTTTTACTATTTGAATTAAAAAAATTATTATTAAGATTAAATTACAAATTTGTCCCTAATTTCTTTCTCCTCTTTTTTCTTTTGTCTCTTTCCTTCTTTCTTCTTTTGTGATATGTTTTCAAGCTCATCTATTTGATTCCGGTGACGGAAATTGCCTCTGATCCCATATTTTGACTCACTTGCGCCCCACCTCTAAAACCCTCCGTCTCTCCTGACCGCCTTGACCCCACGACCACCGCCCCTTCCCCATTAGGGTTTTGCGTAGCTGTTGCACTAACCCAACCTAATTTCGGTCGCTCACTACATTGGAAATCACGCCTGAACCCATGGTTTGCTTCGCCATCACCCCCTCACCAAAACCCAACCCTCCACGGATCCTGTTTGCCCATCAACTGTCACGCACCCCCTCCTTTGGGTGTTTTTAGAGTTTGTTGTTTGCAGTGTGATTGGAAGTTGATTTGGTGTTTGTTTTGGATTGGATTTGAAGTGTTGTTGTTGTTGACTGCTTGTTTGTGTTTTTTCCGAACTCCTACTCTCTGTCGTTGACTGCAACACTCACCATCCCATACTTGCACTCCATCTGTTTGAAAATCCCAAGCCATCGTAAACCCTTAACCTTAAATTACCAGTCAAAAGCTCAATCATAACACTTCCCAAAGAAACCCTAGGGGAGGTCATCGGCGAACAGAGACCAATCTCATAGCAGACTGTTAAGGGAAATATAAAGGAGATGCCAGTGAAGCTAAGGATGGTAAGAAGGTGAACTTTGGTGGTCGAAAATCGCTATAATTGGCCAAGGAAGAAACTATTGCACAATTGCCGACAAACGGAGAGGTTGGTAGGGGACGAGGCAGTGGGGTTTTGACGAGTGTGATTTGGGAAAGAGACTAGTGGTGGTGGGCCAGTGCGATGGTGCAAGGAAACGGTTGGCGGTGCTAACCAGGAGCTGTGCAAATGGAGGCGAGGAAGAGGAAAAAACTGACCTCACATTTTTTTATGCATAATGGTAATTGACCATCATGCATTTACTTATAACAGACTTTTAACTATTATGTCCTTATTCACAATAAAATTTACTAACAAATCTATGTTACGGATAATAAAATGATATTTTAAAGTTTGTAAGTGAGAAAGTATCATTAAACCCTTATTTGGGTGGAAAAAAAGGCCGTTTACTCTTTGAAAAACCTCTTTCTAATAGAAGATTAAGAAAATGGTACTCGTAAATTATTTCAGCCAAGCGGATTTTATAGGTTAATTTATCTATGTTCATTTAAAGGAAAAACACTATTTAATTTCTATATCATTTGTCACGTTTTTATTAAAAAAAAGAATTAATTTTATAATAAAAAGACATTATGGAGTGACGGTGGATTTGATGGTTGAGACATATGTGGCGTCGAATATTTCAGTGGAATTTTACCCGCAGGGAAGATTGGGAAATCCACAGTAAAAAAATAGGAGTATATAATTAATAGAATGGGAGAACGACCTATACATACCCAAGATTTATCGTAACGACAAGTTGGTACCCAAAAGGTTTTGAAATGACAAATAGGTACTTTCCGTCATGTTCTGTTAGTGATTTCTGTTTATTACTGTTTATTAATAGTGAAAAGACTAAAATACCCTTAAAAGTTTAAATTTTAGTTTTTTATAAATTTAAAAATTTTAAAAAACCCCCTAAGTTTACAAATTTCACTAAATACCCCAATATATAAAAGTTTTATAAAATAACAAAAACACCCCCAGCGGATGTGCATTCCGGCCACCACCGCCGGAATCTCCGAAGTTGCGACTACGCCACGCACCCACGGACTGCGAGTACGCTGCGCTCCGTACGTCAGACCGTGATGCGCGACGCTGCGACGGATCTCGCGCTGACGCGTGTCGCTCTGGCGATGCGCGCGATCTCGCTATCCGGCCAGATCGGCCGCTGCGACGGCGGAGATCGGCCTTTTCCGGCCAGAGTGGCGGATCGCGGCTGAAAAGGCCACATCGGATACGCTACGCATCCACGGGGATGTGTCGAATACAGCCACCAGATTCCTGGCGAGTAATAACGCATTGGGGTGGTGGGGGTGTTTTTGTCATTTAACAAACTTTTTATATATGGGGGTGTTTAATTAAATTAGCAAACCTAGGGGGTTTTTTAGAAATTTTTAAATTTATAAAAAACAAAAATTGAAACTTTGAAGGGCATTTTAGTCTTTTCACTATTAATAAACAAAAATCACTAACGGAATATGACGGAAGGTACCTATTTGTCGTTTCAAAACCTTTTAGGTACCAACTTGTTATTACAGTAAACTTTGGGTATGTACAAGTCGTTCGCCCTAATAGAATTTAGAATGTGCACAAATTCCGTTAAGGGTTGGGTGAACTGAAAAGGAAGACAAATGATGGAGAGGGTAATTAAGTAATTGCAAGTGAGCTATTATTTTTGTAATGAGAGGGAAAAGGAATTACCTTTTTCCGTAAGACATGCTGGGATTGTAGGGGTCCACCTCCTGCCCACGTGATTATATTGTAAATCAAATATTATATTATAACTAGGAGTAAAAGTGCTGGATTTGTCTTCAAGCTCGTTTCAGCACCTTTCTGATTTGGTCAAAGCACAAGGAGATGGTGACCTTCACTTCCTCTTTCATATAAACATTAATTTTCATTAATTTAGTTATTATCTTTAATTTTATTATCCTAACACTTTATTATGGATAATAAATAGATAAATGTAATAATAGTAGAATGAAGATTGGATTTTGATTGAAATTATTTTGGATTATAAGAGAAGTGGGTTAGGGTAAACTAAAACTGAATCATATGGAAAATCTCATATGAATACAAAAAGGTAGAATCAAACTTTCCTTGTTAATAATACCGTCGTCGAATTTTTACTTGTATTAAAGAAGAAGAATATAAGGGTTCATAAATTTGATGGTCCATCCATGGCCGACTTCACTTGTGGACCAGTTCAATGCCAAAGCAAACAATAATTCAATGCGACGCCAAAGCAAGTGTTCTGCCTCCCCATTTTCACTGTTCTGAAATCAGAATGTTAACGAGTTTAAAAATTAATAAAAACAGGTCTGTTTGGGTTTAGAAACTGAGTGGAGGTTGACGAGCGAAAGCTGTCGTCCCGAACTTGGAGGTTTGATTGAGGTGAAATTGATGGAGATGGAGCTTTTTGACCGAGGCTTCCCGCTTGTGACTTTTGGAATCTTAGTTGTTTCGAATAGTTAGGCCCCCCCACCGGCTCCCGGTCTTCAAAATTCAATCAGATGTGACTTCTCTTCAACCCCACCACCACCCATCCATCATTATTCTAATGCTGCACTAATTCATTCAATTAAATCTGTGTTTTCGATTTCATTCAAGTTATGTCATCGATATGACAAGCAAATTAATGAAAATAAATAAATAACAGTGTCTGAAAGCATGGGCCATCCAATGAAATGTTGCTGGTTTGAAGCAAGAAACATTATTAACCTTAAGAAAGTGTACCCCTGTAACCCAACATGACACAGCATAACTCTCTTGTGAGAAAGGTCCTCTACAGTAGTACCTCTTTTTATTCATTTTCAACTGCATCGGCATTGAAATTGGTCAAAACTTGGCCATCCATGAGAGTTGATGATGGTATATGCATGATATATGAGATAGTAATGTGTCAAAAAGGACGTATAATAAACACATCACGTGCTATACATAAATGAACCAACATGTATAAATACTCCATTAATATTACCATACAATCTTTATACCTTCCATCGTCACATATTAAATTATGTATTGAAATGTGATGGGTTAATCTGAGTTTAAAGGTGTCCCATTTCAAAACAGGAGACATTGGCCGTGTTGTGTTGTGGGAAGGGAACACAAACAAAAACAATAAAAAAGGGATATGTGCTTAAGAATAAGCCAAATCATGGGTCTCCATCAACACCAGGAAGCATGTTGGTTCAGTCCTTTCGTAGGGGACCCCGGCCCCGGCCCCGGCCCCGACCCCTTACCCACTTTTTTTTTCTTTTCAAACTGTCTTTTCAATATAACTTCACTCACTCAGTCGTAGGTTTACGTCAATACTACCTATGCTTATTCTATTTCTTTTTATTTTATTTGGGGCTCAACTACAATTTAAGAGTTAAGACTAGGGCTGCATGTGAGCCGACCCATATCGAGTCGGCTTGAATCCACAAAAGTCAAGCCGATATCCAGCTCGAACGGCTTGATTATCCATCGAGCCGAGCCCCGAGCCACCAAGTACTTGACTCGATGGGCTCACAAACAGCTCGAAAGGGTATAAGTACAATGTTTTCAACTATGAGGGGATATATGTTATTTAACATTTACTATATAAATTATTCCAAAAACGCTTCAGCAGCCGACACTTCTCCCTCTCTCCCTCTCTTTCTCTTTTTCTCTTTTCCTTCTTCTTCTTGTCTTCTCTTTTCCGTCTCTTCTTGTCTTCTCCCTTCTCTTACCTGTCCCCTTTTCTTCTGCGAAATGCTTCACATGTTGAAGTGATTGAAAGTAGTAATTCCACAAATGGGTTTAATTTGTTAAATTATTTTGGGTTTAATTTGTTAAATTATTTTATGGTGGATTTTAGTTTATCTTTTGTTCACGAAAAAGACATGATGTGATCTGTTTATTTTGATTTATTTATAATTATAAATATAATTTTGATGTGAAAATTTGGTAGGGTATTTTGGTAGATGGGTATACTGTAATTTTGATGGTACAGACGAAACTCAATTTTTTATTTTGATTTTTAATATTGTAATTTTGTTCAAGAGAAAGAGAAAGAAATAGACAAGCTGAACTCGAGCTAAGCAAATCATCTCAAGCCGAGCTTCGAGCCTAGTTTTCAGAGCTTGATGAACCCAAACTTGAACTCGAGCTCGCTAAATTTTCACGAGCCGAGCTTCAAGCACCGTGGTGTTTGGCTCGGCTCGTATATAGCCCTAGTTAAGGCTACCTAAATCAAAGAGAGGAATACACATAAATCATAATTTAAAATTCAGTCCAACCTTTCACAATTTTTGGCTTTATCACTAGTGTTGTAACATGTCTTAAGTACATATGCTATAAGCTTATAAGGAAAAAAAAATATTTATGAAAAGTGATTGTTAGACTTTTTAGTTTTTTAACCCAAGGGGTTTGCCTAGTAGTCAAGAATGTTTACTCATTTTTTAATTTCTTAGGGTTCAAATCATTTTTGGGGCACTTACTACATTTATGGCTTACTTGGAATATCGGGCTTATAGGGTATTTAATAAGTCATGGTGATTAGTTGAGGTACGTACAAACTAGCCCGAACACTCTGGTTATAAAAAAAAAAAAAATTATATATTTGTTAGACGCCATCTAATTTATCATTATCCTTGTTTATATTATATAAAAAAATCTCTTTAAACTTCAAATAATACAGAAAATAGCCCTATATGCTTAATTAGTTTTTTTTTTTTTTTGTTTACACTCCATATTTTCCCTAATTCAACTTTCTTTTTCTCTATATCCATCCACAAACAAATAATTAAAATAAAACTCTAATAAATGATTTCAATGATATGGAAAAGTTAGAGTTAGGGTTTATATAAGAATTAAAGAGTAAAGGATGAAACAAAAATATAAAATAGAGTATTGATGTGCTTAGAACTTATATTGTCAAATTTAATGATTTTCATTAAGTCTAAACTTATGTATATAAAAAAAAAAAGGTACATTAGTTGGGGGCTGAAAATCACTTCTCATTACTTGTATCAATGTATAATTTTTTTTTTTTTTTTTAAAATAGAAAAGAAAAGAAAAATCAATACTTCCATTGGATACAAGTTGGGCCAGAAACCAATTCCCTCTAAATGGACTGGACCCAATGCAGAAGTTTGATTTGGGCCCAATTCAGCTGGGCCATAATACAAACCACCAAAAACAGTCGTCTCCTCTACTCCCGCGGGTCCAGCCACACAAAAATCGCCACTTGGTTTGTTCGTTATTACTCTTATTTCTCTATCTAATTCAGAAAAATCGAAACTGCAAAGCTATGGCTTCAGTCTTTGCTGGAGCTCTACAATCAACCAGGCTTTTGTCCTTCGCTTCACTTCCCTCTCCCAAATTCACTTCCCATTCTCTTTCAAATTGGTGCCTCAAGTCTCGTCCTCCTACTATCGCCACAAATTTCTCCTTCAAATCAAGAAATAGTGCTCTCAGTGGATCGCGTTTTCTTGTAAGAGCCACCGCAGAAGAATTCTCCCCTGATGTTGGACAGGTTCTAGGTGATGTGAGGATTTTCACTGCTGCCGGTGAGCCGGTCTTGTTCAAGGACCTCTGGGACCAGACCGAGGTTTAAATCCTGCTTCAATTATGAATAACTTTAGATGCTGTTGGAATTTGTTAAAGTGTGCATTTTGTTTTTTAAAGTTTCCGGGTTGGTATTTTAATAAGGGGCTCACTATATAGGGAAAATTATTTGATAAAAAGTATTGGTTTTTGGTAAAATTACATTTTATCACTTATCATTTCTATCTTAACAACCCTTAGTTAAATGCATGATTTTCTTTTCTTCGTTTTTGGTTTATCTGTTTCAAATTTATGGATATTAAACGTAAGAATTCGGTTTTGATTAGCGGGTCCCGAGGTTTGTTGAAAAACTAAATTTAAAGGGTCCAAATAAGGTTCAATCATGCAACTTTCCAATTATCACTGCACATATTGATAGGTGTTTACTTAGTCTAAACTTTTATGTTAATACTTCAAAATAAAGAAGACCAGAATTTATGGAGTTGGAGTTACAATTACTTCTCACTTAATTTTTGACGTGTTTTATTAGTTACATATCTTGATTTCTTTTTTCCTTAAAATTAATGTTATAGAGATACAAGAGACGAGTATACAGTTCTAGGGTTTTATATTTGGGAAGTACACCCTTTAGAACTGATAAGCTATTTAATCCTAGAGGTTAGATGCTGTATGAGTTTTTTTTGCATTGAGACATGGTCCTAGAATGGTGAAATCTACCATTAAAGACAGTGCGATTTCGCAAGCCTTAGCTTTTTATATGTTTAGGAAATTAGCATAATTAAATTCAAGCATCCATGTGATAAAAAATTTCCCAATACTCAGTTCATGTCTTTAGAAGATTCTTGTTCTTAACATTTTCCTTTAGTATTATATTCATTTTAAACTAGATGTAGTTTATATTTTTATAGAGGGGAGAAGTTTTGAATCATTTTCTTAAATCATTATTACCTTATGAAGTTGTTTTATTTATTCCAGGGAGTGGCTGTTGTTGCGCTCTTGAGGCATTTTGGATGCCCTTGCTGGTAATTATTCTTTTCAAAAGCTATTGAGAATAATTGTTAGGGAAGTTAAATCAGTTGTATCTAATAACTGATTTTGATTGTTCTTTTCAAGTTGGGAGCTTGCTTCAGCATTAAAAGAAGCCAAAGCAACATTTGATTCTGCAGGCGTGAAATTAATTGCAGTTGGCATTGGTACACCTAATAAAGCTCAAATACTTGCTCAGCGGGTATTTTTTCACTTCTACCATGTGCATTGCATGAAGGACATACATATGTTCGTCTCTTTGTGTGTGCATGTACATATACATCTTTTTTCTCTTTATTTTGGATGCACTTACTTTCAACTATTTCTTGATAAAATAAGAAGAATATTCTGGAGTAAGCTTGACAATGTCATGGGACCCATCCCTTCCCACCTTTTGGCCAGTGGATCATCTGCTTGATATTTGACAGATGATACTGGAATTAACCATTTGAACAGATCAGCATGTCTTCTGACAGTTTCATTTAAATTCATCGAAATGCTTTGCAAACTTTACATTTTTTTGATAATTAAAGGAAATACGTGTTTCGAAGTCTCCGTTGTAGAATCTTTTTTTGAGTAAAAGTACATTTTTCTGTAAAAAAATCATTTACGAGTGCTTTGTGAAGAAGTACCAATCAAGTCTTTTTCTCCCTCTCCTGAAAAGCACAGGCTAGTACCTACAAGTGTTTCTCTAAAAAACACTTAACGCATTTTTGATCCTCAAAATCACTTTTATCTATTTCAGAGACATGAAAATACTTATTCACAATTTGAAAGTGTTTTTTAGTGATCTTAAAGTATTCCTACACACTAGATTGCTGTCATTCTGAAGTTAGGTGATTATATGCTCATTTCAATAATAAGATATTGATGGGACCCCAACAAAAGCAATCAAGAAAATCACACACAGATTACCCAGAAAGTCAGGAAACAAACTGTAAACCAACACTTTTGATAAAATAATTGAAGATTACAAGAGATCTGTCAATCCCCAATCACCCTCAACACAAACAAAAATAACAAGGAAAGAAAGTCCTAGCAATTCGAGGAGCTAGGGGCCTCCCTTGACAACTCCTTTAGAAAAATCAGTGTATCCAATTCTTATTCTAACTGCCTTAATATACTAGTGCCCTTCACCCATATTCCTTCCACGTACTCTACTGCCACGTGTATTTCCTCCAACTGAATCCTACTGGCGTAACAACTTTTAGAGAGCACCTTTAGTGTTGCTTCACACGTCTCACACCCTTCTGCCCTTGTGCCCCTTGTATTGATAGACCTTGTTGATAGGGGGCTTATCAGATATCATATCATGTCTGCACTATACAAAAACATATTGCTTTTTTTTTTTTTTTTGCCTAAACAAACATAGCTGGATTTGTGTGAGACCTTTTGAATTTGATCTTTGTGACAATTCCCATCTTTTAGAATGATGTTTTAGTGCCCAATATACAGTCTTAGCTATTGGAACTGTTGCCCTTAACAATGGATAAGAAACAGTATGGAGATAGCTCATTGTAACTGTTTTTTCAGGAACAAATAATTCTTAAGACATGGTATTTATGCTTTTCAAAGATTAATTAGCTTTGTTTTTCCTATAAAAACAGTTTGATGTACTTGGGATGTATATTGGATAACCCTCAGGGTTGGAATTGAGGGGTCAAGACCTTTAGCTTCCAACAGAGAGGTTAGGGGATCAAACCTTTGACATCACCTACTCAGGATATGATATTTCACAAGTTTTTGTATTACCAAGGTTGCAGAGCTTGCCAGATCTAGTTTAAAGTTAGTGGTTGGTGATATTCTAAGTAAGGTTGGATGATTTCTGGGTTTAAAAATAAAAAATAAAAAATTAATAAAATGAAGAATGTATAGGTTTCAAGTTTGATGCCATTAGAACATTGATAAACTCAATTTTAATCATGGAAAAATGATTATTGGATTGATCATACCTTTGCAATATGCTTATGGCAGCAGAGATCATGAAATACATGGAAATGTGAAACCAATTTTAGGGTATTCAAAGCCTTGATTGCGTGCAGATTTTATATAAATATTGTTCATAAGGGCCTTTTCTAGATGCAAGGAGCTGATTGATTTCTTTCTCATGTTGTTCTTGGTCAGTAACCTTTTACAATGGTTGCCTTTACACTGATCCTTTTCTAGATGCAAGGGGCTGATCGATTTCTTTCTCATGTTGTTCTTGTTCAGTTACCTTTTCCAATGGATTGCCTTTACGCTGATCCTGACTGCAAGGTATGCAGTAACACTTCTGTGGAATATTGTCTCTGCTGATTGTAAATTCTGATGGTTTCTTTTCTTAACAGGCATATAATCTGTTGGGCTTATATTATGGTATAGGCCGAACATTCTTCAATCCAGCAAGTGTAATCTTCTTCTTCTCTTTCTGCAACGTGTGTTTTTCTTGAGGGGATTCATCAGAGTGGTGTATGATATGCTTGCTTTTCTGACAGGTTAAGGTGTTATCAAGATTTGGGGCTCTGCAGAAAGCTGTAAAAAACTATACCATTGAAGCCACCCCAGATGATAAAAGAGGCGTACTGCAACAGGTATAATTTTTTCTTTGTTGCAATTTCTGTTCCCTTAACTGGACATTGAATTGGTTTATACTTGGTAAGACTTCATTTATTCTTGTTCATTTTTACTAGGGAGGGATGTTTGTATTCAAAGGAAAAGATTTGCTGTATGCATGGAGAGATGAAGGGACGGGTGATCATGCCCCTTTAGATGATATCTTTAGTATTTGCTGCAGGGTTCCCGCGTGAAACAGTCAAATAGATAGTAGTCTTCGAGATATCGGTATTGTTACTGCATCATATAATCTCTTTTTATATGTCCTGCTAAGTACTACTGTTGCGATCTCCAGAAATCTCGCGTACTGCGTGTTGTAAATTCATAGTTACGGCAATGATCTTATCAACAGTTGATCATCAGAACAAAATTATTTGTAAACAAAAGAATAGTAATTAAGTATCTTGGCTGATAGAATGGTGCAAGAATAAAGTTGTACCAAAATTAACTTTTGCTTTCACGAATTCTTGTAAAGGTGAGGTGACCTCCTTGACGTGGAACCAAAAGAGACATTTTAAAGTGGTAAAGGTAGCATATGATTTAGTAAAGTTAAAATACAACCTGTAAACATTAGGGGAAACAATAAAAAGTTGTGATTGGGATAAAACTAATCTTTCTGAATATATTACTATAATGTTGGAAACTTTCATGTGTCCTCTGTCAATCAATATTGTAGAATTTCGAATTTGGGATGTCTCTTAAACCAGATTACAAATGTTTAACTGTCCATCAAATAGCACCCAAAATCTCAAACAACTTTGTACGTTAAGCTATGTAGCATAACATAACCATGCACAATCAGGAATATATTAATTTCAATAAAAGCCATCAGAATCAGATACTAACGTAGGGCCAATGTGGTATCCAAATATTAAAACTGATATTCCCGTCCCAGGAATCGTAATATACTTTTTCTGAGGTCGATGGCCGAAGAAGAAGCATTTCAATTTAACCACTCGTATATACTCATATATGACCAACTTTTTTTTTTTTTTTAATATATATTTCAATTTGATGAATTATCATATTTAGATATCATTGCTACCCAGGTCATTCTCCATTAATGTCAGATAGATATAGTAGAAATTGTTGGATGACAATTATTTCCTTTTATTCATATATTTTCAGGTATAATATTTTATTCTTTCTCTGGAGTTTATCTCATCTCAAGTGAAATAAACGTTAAATTACGATACCACCCTTCAGTGGTGCGACAGTGTAACAGTAAAATTTATAACAGGGGTTAGAAGGACAAAAGAGAAAAATGCTAAAATTAGAAGTTTGAGTGTGATTTGTGTTGTGAACTCTTGATATTAATATTATCAAAAACTTTCACTTTTCTTTTCTCTATTCTCAGTTTCATCTTCCTTCAAGGTTTGCTTTTAAGTGTTCTCTGT
Organism: Pistacia atlantica; assembly: GCA_026229545.1. NCBI lineage: Eukaryota > Viridiplantae > Streptophyta > Magnoliopsida > Sapindales > Anacardiaceae > Pistacia > Pistacia atlantica. The sequence continues at coordinate 20,334,638 of CM047901.1, read as the reverse complement.
TTCAGAGGCTATGGATTTCTCTGAGAAAACAAAGTTGTTTGTGGGAGGTGTCTCAAGAGAAACTACTGAAGAAACACTGAGGCAACACTTCAGCAGTTTCGGACAAGTAGAGGAATCTTTGATTATCAGAGACCGGCCTACTGGCATTGCACGAGGTTTTGGTTTTGTTAAATTTAGTAACCCTTTCATGGCTAGAGAAGCCCTGCGGACTCAACATTTTATTCTTGGGAGAAAGGTTAGTTCAAAGGAAGTTACTTTACTCTTTACTTTGATTTTTTCATCTGGGTTTTGGTTCTTTTTGGTTCCTTCTGTGTTGTAGCATGATTATGTATGTGGATCTTGAGGCTTTTTTCATATGGTATCTATACTACATTTATCTTGATTTTATTTTATTTTTATTTTTTGTTTTTTAGTATGATTTTGTGGGTCAGTTTTGTTGGTTTCGGTTTCTTCGTTACTGTTTCTGTTATTGTTCTTGATATTTCGTGTTTTACTATTTACATTAATATGAATTATTTGACTTTATAGGTTGATGTCAAACCTGCAAACACTAAAAGTGATAGGCTGGAACATTCAAGTGTTTATGGTAGTGATGTGAAGGGTTATACTCAATCTAGTAAGAAGATTTTTGTGGGAGGTTTGCCACATAACTTAACCGAAGAAGAGTTTAAAGGTTACTTCGAGTGTTTTGGTAAAGTAACAGATGTGGTTATAATTTTTGACAAACAAAATCAAAGATCAAGAGGCTTTGGTTTTGTTACATTTGATTTAGAGGAGGCTGCAGATCATGTGTTGCAGAATAGTTTTTATGAACTAAAACATAAGAGGGTGGAGGTGAAGCGAGCCGAACCTAAAGATAGGAATGAAAAATACGTGAACTATTATGATTGTTATAGTACTGGTTTGGCTTCTGGTTATTCTAGCTATTTTGGCTTTCAAGCTCATCCATATTATGATTACTCTTACCCCCCGAATGCATATGCTTTACCAATTACTTCATCTACCCATACTCCATTTGGGAACCCTCGGTTTCAATTCCAACATCCTTCTCACTATCATCCTCCTTATTATCCTCCTTATTGCTTTGGTGGTAATGGAGTTTACATGAATGGTTGGCCAAGTGGAACTGTAGACTGGACTTGTCGTAATGACAACTTAGTTGAAGAATATGATAGTGGTACTAACAACTCAATTAGAGGTCGGAGAAGCGGAAACTTATGTAGAAATAACAATGGCGGTGGTGAGATTGATGGTCCAGCATGTTTGAAAGATAGTTCTTCTGATCATCAAAGTGAAGGGATTGATAGTCATCAAAATGGAGAGATTGATGATGCCACAGTTGAAAAAGTAGTTTTGAAGAGGCAATCATCCCAGAGTTCTTGTTGACACTCTTAGTTGTACATTGGATAATCAATCAGGTTAGTGGAAAATTTGTGTTCATTTTCATTTGGAAATTTGTCTTCTAAACTATTCTTGAACTATTGTTAGATTTAGCCTTTTGCATCTTCAAACTTTGGGGTATGCTTGAAATTAACATGAACGAAATAAGTAACTTGGGATTTCATATTTCCTTTTCGGTTGAAATTAGATTCCTTGTGTTATAGTTTAAATACTATTATGGTTAATTATGTGTTAACTTTAGTTTTTAAATCAAGTGGCTAATATGGTGTCAAAACAGAATTGACCAAATGGTCTTGTATTTGAATCGCCTTATTGTGTAACTCAAATTATATATTTGGTTCCCGTGAGATGATGTGTTAAAACTTAGGGTCCGCTTGGGAGTTTTATGGTAGCAATTATAAGAATAAACCACCGCAGCGGTTTTAAGAGGTTTTTAGTAGTGGTTTTAAAACACCCAACCTGTGCTTGGGAGTTTATTTTCCAACGGTTTTGACAGTTTTTTAAAATGATAAATTTATATATGTCCATAAAAATACCCAACTTCAACCAATTCTTGGGAGTTTTGTTTTTTCAATTATAAGGTAAGAGTTCTTTATTTGTTTTCTATTTATTAGTATTTTATAACTTTAAATGTAATAAAATCTCCTTTATCCTTCTTCGCCATTCTTTACAGCATCTGGAATGATTTTTATAATTTTTTTTTTATGATTGCTTAAAATTATTTTATATTTAATATGGTTAGAGATGTGTATAATATGGTTAAATTTTTTTTTGGATATAATTGTGATAGTTTTGTAGTGGATTGGGTATTTGTGGAATAAAATTTTAAAACCAACTAAAACACCTTGATTTGGGGTGTTTTATAAACCCCTCAAAAATACACCACTGGTTTTGGGGGGTTTTTGAGCGAGGCAAAATCAGTGCATAAAAAATCTAGCAAGTAATGAATTTTAGAACACCTCAAAACCAATCTAATTAAAACCCCCTCAAAACCAGTGGAAAAAAAACTCCCTAAACTCCCAAGCAGATTTTTTTTTTTTTTTCCCACTAGTTTTGAGGAGTTTTTAATTAGATTGGTTTTGAGGTGTTTTTAAAACCATTACTAATGACAAAAACCTCCCAGAATCAGTGTAGTGGATTTTTGAGGGGTTTATAAAATACCCCAAATCGGGATGTTTTGGTTGGTTTTAAAATTTTATTCTACAAATATCCTTATCCACTATGAAACTATCCCAATTATATCCACAAAAAAAAAAAAAAATTAACCATATGATGCACGTCTTCAATCATATTAAATATAAAATAATTTTAAGCAATCATTAAAAAAAAAATTTATTAAAATCTCATTTCTAGATGCTTTCTTGGAGAAATGGAGTTACAATTTTTCAATCATTACAAATGCTACAAAGAATGGCGAAGAAGACTTTATCATATTTGAAGTTATAAAATATTAATAAGTAGAAAACAAATAAAGAACTCTTATCTTATACAGTATTTGAAAAAACAAAATTCCAAAGTACTGGTTAAAGTTAGAGTATTTTTATGGGTATATATGTAAATTTATCATTTTAAAAAACTGTTGGAAATTAAACTCCCAAGCACAGGTTGGGTGTTTTAAAAACCGTTACTAAAAACCCCTCAAAACCGTTACAATGGTTTATCCTTAAAACCGTTATGGTGGTTTACCCTCATAATCGCTACCATGAAACTCTCAAGCGGACCCTTAAGTTCTATTGGTGAGTCCCTTACATATCAATTTGAGCTTTTAGTTCGAGCGGTTTCTTAACGCCTTAGATGTTACCTGAGGTGATAGAAGAATCATAACAATGTTTCCCTTTTAAAACCATAGATACTAGGGTGGCGGAAGAATCTTTAACATTGGCTTCCTTTTTAATAGTCAACTGTGATCTAGTAAATGAGCTTCTTCTATTTCAGCTTTATTAGAGTTTTCTTTATATTTAAAGGCCTCAAACATTCACATCTTATTTGGCTAAACTCATTTGTTTAGATTTCAGTGACAAATAAATTTTCCATCACAAGGCCTTGTATATTGTGGTTACTTTCCTGTTCTCATTTTTTTACTCTTAATTTTCATTTATATTGAAACAATGAGCATAAACAAATGCTTGCCAGTAGACTTTGACAGCCACAAAAAAGGTAGCCCAATTGCTCTGGCAATACAATTTATTCAAAACCATTCATTCTTCAGACAAACCCTAGATAAAAATCATTTGATTGTAACATTCTTTTTTAGACTACTCATATTTATCTAAAGGTATGCAAAAGATTCAATGTAAATACTCTCGATGAAACTTTCTTGGAATACTACCTGTCTCCTTTTTTAATCCTACCCAATTTCACCACTTTAATGGAATGAAATTCCTGGTGAACCTTTGATTTGTGCTATTCTTACACCTTATAATCATGAAATTCCACATGTGACCCCCATTTTTGTGGTTATGCTATGCTAAAAAGCTTCTAGCATGTTAAATGGGTTTAACTTGTGTGTTTGCCAAGGGTTTAGTTACGGTTTTAATGATCTTTTCAATTACTCAACCTTTTCCTTTTAATTTTTTTCGTAATCATAATTGTAAATATATTTAATTCCGACTTTTCCATGTTTAACCAGAATAAATCCTATTTTTTTTCTTTCCTTTTCTCCAATAAATATGATATATCTCTTACCTTTGAAAACTTATGATTTTTATTTGTTTGTTTTAGTGTTTTTTTTAAAGATTTTGTAATTATGTGTTTTAATCTTTTATTAAGGTTTGAAAGTTTAGTATGTTATACTGTAAATCCTAAGTTACTTGTATGTATTTTTTATTATGATTTTATAACCTTAATAAGGAATCTGAGATATATATATAAGAGTGCTTAAGATTTATCTTTTGTCTTTGTTTATAAATATTTTTGTTAGTTTTTTTTTTTTTTATGAGATATGTTTTATTAATAATTCTTATTTGATCTTATATATAATAAAATTATCTACCACTTATTGATGTACTTTTCAAAAGAAAAAAATTCAAAAAATTGGTTTTAGAATATATTTCTTATATTGTTTTGTTGTCCCCATTCAAAGTTATAAAAGATGATTGTAATGTAGGAGATCTTTGGTCGCATTGGTATATGGGTTTGAGCTTTTGGAATAGAATTTTGACACTGATGTGTTCGGTAGTTTGTGCTTCTGTAATTTTTTTATGAGCTCCTATGTTACTTTTGTTAGGTTGTGTTTGAAGCATTTAGAAGAAACATTAATAACGAGGAATGAATGAGCGAGAATGTGTTTTGTTTAATTGAGCTTTTGTATATATATTCGGCAGAATTGAATGCAATCAGACAGAATAAAAAAGTATTTGTTGCTTCCTTTCATTTTTCTTTGAAATTTAATTAATGCAGTGGGGTATTTTAGTGTTTTAGAAGGTCATGAATTGGTCAATCATGTTAAAAACTGTACTTTGGGCTCATTCTGGGGTAAATTAGCCATTTCGGTAGTTTGTCAATGTTAATTATTGGTGTTGACTTCTCAGGGGGGTTATGGTTATTTCTGAAACCTAAGGGGGTATTGTGGTTCTTTTAGGGGCTAAATATAAACCCGAGAAAGAACCAAGTATAAAGGATGACATGTTTGAACTTTGAACTCAGAAAGTCAATTAAAGGAACAAACTTTTCTTGATCACCCAAGCCAACTCCTAAAGTAGTGTAACTAGAAGATTAAAAATATGTTTTGTATTTATTTCTTTGTCAAGCATATTTGACTTTTTTCAATTTTGTATGGCATTAATGATTGAGATCCTTTTTATTGCATATTCTTTATTACCCATCTCAAGTACTTGCAATACTTTGATAACATTTGACCAAGAGATCATTTTTCTCAACTAATGCACTTGATCTATATTTTTGTTTGTTATCTATGCTTACGATTTAGCCCTTTGATGTTACAGGTATTTTAGTGTTTACCAAATTTACATAAAACATATACTCGTATCCGTATGACAAAAGCTGCAAGGAAGGGTGAAAGCATTTGCAGGAAATGCGATTTGGCAATATTGTACAGATAAAAACTACTTAACTTTTGGTTATCTATCTGCCATTTAGTCCATATAAATGGAATGATTATGAACTTTGATTATTTGGTTGTGTTTCTTTCATCAACTTAATTTTTTATTCTTCCTTTTCATGCAATTTGTGTGATACATGCGCATATTGAAGGGATCGTAGTATCTTTTTAGGTGAAAATCTACAAATGTTGAAATTTGCCTGCCAGCAAAGATGTGAATGTTTCAAGTTTCCTTCCATGCAAACATGTGAGGTGGCTGTCTTTTTCATTACATTTTAAGTTAAATGTGTCTCATTATCTTTAAAAATTACACCCAAATGCCAAAACAAAATCTCCTCCAGTCTCTTTCCTTGTGCCGAAGCCAAAAATAAAAAAGCAAATTATTCCCTATTTCCAAGGACTTACACTTGACATGAAACTAAGTAACCAAGGTGTTTAATCGCTTTTTTTATTTTATGACCTGGTGTGGCAGTTTAAATACCAAACAAATCCAATATTCTAAATAAGTCACAAATGTGATTAGTTAGTCAACCGCTTGGAGTTAAATCGGTTTTGGATTGTTGCTCGAAAGAAACCTATCAACACTTTAGATGCATATGTATTTAATTGATTTCACTAGCTTTGTTTGCGCACTCTTTCAGGCCATATGGGTTCCCAATGAATGAGAGTATTCGGGTGATTGTTGTTTTATGGCTTGAATTCAATTAGCGGATAGGGTTTGCCAGCTGCTGGCTTTCATTCTATATCTCGAGAGTTTACTCTTTCTGTGATACAAAATCTTATATCATATAACCAGGGCTACAACACAACTAGAGTCTAGAGTAGTCACAGCCTTTTTACATCTTATATTTTGAAGAAAGAGTGAAGAAAAATAGTAAATGTATTCAGAAATCTGGAAAACTAAAATAAAAAGAAATATATTTTCTATAGAATGCAACTGTCCAAAGTAGATGTAGAAAGAATCTTATCGTTGAATGGGACAGGTCTTGTTTCTCCTAGACCGTGACATTACAGAGACGAGAGAGCAACTGGAGAGGATTGTAAAGCGAGTTAAAGAGAGTTATGGGGTTTAGAGTTTGCAGGGAACTGGCATGAATGGTTTAATGGAGAATGCACTTTATTGGTGTGAAATTTTTACTATCTACGAAAAAAGATAAAGAAGCCAATCATCTTTTAATCCTTTGCTACAATATAGCACAAACACTGTTCTGTGGTCGCTCTCAGACGGGTTGATATCTACAGTGCTTTTTTTTTCTCTTGGCTCTTTCTGTGATCTTATTAAGATTTTGTTTGGATTTTTTGTTCCCCATGTGAAATACCTACCAAACCCCCCCTTCATTCAATTGCATTACTCAGGTTTAATTTTATCTGTTTATTGTGTTTTTCTCTCTGCTCACCACGAAAATGACAAGCTCTTCTTCTTTACTTGGAAAATGCGAAAACACCCTTGATAACTCTTTTACTTGAGATTCTACAACATTGTAACTGCGAAATTTTTTATTTAAACTAGCCGAAACGGACCAAAAAGAACTATCCATATTGCAACAATGCAATTGCTAATGACAATTTAAATGATCCCTAAGGCCGGAGCCGGCCAATCTTGATTATAACAAGTATATGCTGTAGCATATGCCTAAAACTATGAACAAGAAACTAATTGGCGGATCAAACATGGGACTCTCTAATTGTTTATAAGAATGAATAATATCTTCTTGTGCAAGACAAGAATAAGAATCATGAGTGACCCCAAGGTGGTTCTAGTCACTGGCTGTGCCAAAGGTGGCATAGGTTATGAGTACTGCAAGGCATTTGCCGAGCAAAATTGCCATGTTGTGGCGTCCGACATCCCTCAACGCATGGATGATGTGGTAGAACTTAGTTCCGAAAAAATCGAGGCACTTGAGCTAGATGTTGCATCAGATGAAAGTGTATCATCAGCCGTGGAAAAAATCATATCCAAGTATGGTCACATCGACATTTTGATAAATAATGCAGGGATAGGAAGCACTGGTCCTCTAGCGGAACTTCCACTAAACATAGTAAGCAAGGCGTGGGAAATTAACACATTGGGGCAACTGAGATTAGTGCAACAAGTTGTGCCCCATATGGCCTCAAGGCGCAGTGGGAGCATAGTAAATGTAGGAAGTGTTGTGGGGAGAGTGCCAACGCCATGGGCAGGTTCTTATTGTGCTAGCAAGGCTGCAGTTCATGCAATATCTAATGCTTTGCGTCTCGAATTAAGACCTTTTGGTATTAATGTAGTGATTGTGATGCCTGGTGCTATAAGATCAAATTTTGGTAGTAATAGCATGGAAAAATTGGGGAACAACGACTGGAAACTTTATAAAGATTTTAAGGATTCGATCGCGGAGAGAGCGAAAGCTTCCCAGGGCAGTAAAGCAACGGATGCAACTGTGTTCGCAAGGCATGTAGCAAAGAAAGTTTTGAGTCCTAGACCACCCAAACAGATTGTATTTGGTCACATGACAGGTTTGTTTGCAGTTCTTTCATGGTCTCCCATTTGGGTTAGAGACTTGTTCTTTTCTAATCTTTTCAACTTAAACAAGAAACTCTAAGGATTTTTAGGTGTTTCTTATTATTTGAATTGTTCTTCCAATTTTCTTTTTGTGAGTTAAAACTTTTGAAAAGCTACAGGACTTGAGTTGTCTTGTGCCATAAATTTGATGTATGGAAGAGTTGTCATTGGTTGGAGGGAGTTAAATGCGATGGACTTAATAAAGAAAGTTTTTCAGCTAGTAATAAATCCAAAGCTTTACAAACCATGAGCCTTATTCATGAAACCTGCAGAACCCAACAATTACTACGCTCTACAGAAGAAACCAGGAGGTAAGAATGTAGCTGTACTGGTAACTTTTATATACTTCTAAGAATCCTGATCATATGCAGACTTTAGTTTAAGTACTAATAAATAAATTGAAAGACTGCTAAAACGAGGCGATATTGTAATATCCAACCTGTTTCCTTCAATATGACACTGCAAAAATTACAGAACCCAGAAGTCACTTTCTATCAATTTAAAAAAAAAAGGTTTATATCATTGTTAAATTATCACATATGATGCCAGGCCAGCACAATAAGGGTTTTGGAACAATTTTCAAGAACTTGTTTTTAAGTGGAACCCAACAACATTAGGCTTAAATATATGCATATATTTATGGAGTTACCAGCAAGATGGAGATTAATTATTGAAACAGATCCAAAGTTACTAAATTAGTAAAGTGGAATTTAAACAAGAGTTCCTAAACAGAAAGTTGGAATATCAATGCTTATTGGCAGAGAGGGCAAAACGGTATTTACAAAGCAGAGAGAATTGGGCTGGGAACTCAATTCTAATAAAGGTGAATGACACCCCTATTAAAAGCAGACAATTGAAGAAGAAAAGAGGCACCACCAACCGAGCCTTCCCCATCTGCTTCCCACCAAAGGAGCGGTGAATGTTGATAATGAAAGAAAGAAAAGCAAAATTTGCTGAGGCACCCACAAAGTTCTTTTGTTAGACCATGCACTATTTCTAGTAAAATGTTATTGGCCTGTAGTGCTGTTTGGGTGGGTTTACTCATCATTACTACAATAAAAAAGAGATAAATCTCTCTCTCTTCTCCTTCATTTTTGCCTTACTTCTTAACATCCTTCCCTCCCCACTCTCTTTTGAAACCACATCATTCTCTATAGAAAATCTGTCCCCATGAACTTGGTCATGCAAATTTGCATGCACCATATTTTATATTTAAACACCAATAAGGTATCGAAACTCCTTAAAAGAATGAAGCACACTCTCAGTTAAACACAACAATATGGTTGCAAAATGAAATGCCCTTTTGCATATTTAATAACAAACATCTTCCTCTAAAATCTGAAATATATATTTCCCATATTAAGATCCATTAGTGTGCCCAATTTTGGAAAGAAATTAATGAGGGAAATTTGAAGGTTGTTTAGTTAGTATGATTGTTATTGTCATTAGCCCCTGGCCTATTATATTGGTAAAATAAGCGGAATTGCCACAAGTAAACAAAGATATAAGGAAGAATGTGATGAGTTGTTAAAATTTGTTGGGTTTGAAAGTGGACCTAAAAGAATTTGAGAGGTATCGAGCGTTGGGTTAGCAATATTCTGCGAGTATTATAAGAATTTAGTGATAGAGAAGGATATAAAGTGTTTCATTCTACAAAAAGCATGTTCTTTCAAGGGCCCCTTCACTATCATTCAAGGAATATTTGAGTTAGACCTTATTATATATTACTATATATCAAAGCTTTTGCATACAGAAACGTGATCGCTGCCCACTCATGTCATGGCATTGCGGGGTCATTTTTTGACCAGTAAACTCAATTCAATCCCCAATATTCTATTTAAATTTAAGTAAAGATCCGATCCCAGTAGGAAAACTGTTGGATAAGTAAAGGATTTGTTATTCAAACAAATAAAAATGAAAGGTAATAGACTTAAGAGGTGCGAGCTTGATAATTTATGGATGATAAGACATGACACACAGAATTAGGACACAATTTTTGTTATCTTCCCTCCAACTTCGTCTGGGAGCCCCTACCTCTAACTTTTTGTCTAGAAGCAGGTGTTGACTTTATCTAGGATCTAGATGAAGCAGAAATAAAGATTTTTCACTGTTTCTTTCTTGCACATCATTCAATAATTCTAAACATCATTAGCTAGAGGGTGACATAATCATCGACAAGTTCAGTTTGTTTGATTTTTCTTTAAGATAATTATTTTACACTACAAATTTATACACGTGAAATCCTACCAGACCGACCATGTTATTCACATGATTGTATTGTGAGTACAATAATATAAGGATCATCAACTTGTTTTCATTTGCATACATTATTTTTGTTTTTCTTCAAGACTCGATTGTCATCATCCTTTATTTTTGTTCAGTTTACACGCTATAGAAATAAAATACACGCCTGAAACTTCAACGCATCCATCTTATAGTAATTAAATTTTGCTGGCTCAAAAGTTTAGGTTTGGTATTTAATACTATACCACCCAAATAAAAAACAAAAGAGTTTGGCATTCAATACTCTTCTTTAGGACAACTTAAGTTGCTATACAAACATGCTGTAAGAGATCAGTTTGTTTCCTACTTTTCTTGTGAAAATGAAAAAAGGCCCCCCTGCTACAGTTTACATTTAAATAAGTGTAAAGCTGGTAAAAATTATTATAACAAATTTATGTAAACCCAACTCAGCCGATATATTATAAATATTTCACCAGCCCTTCTACAGTATTATTGTAATCTTATATATGCGTAATTGTAAATTTGTAATGACAAAACACTAACTAAACTGGAATAGAGATAGTTATATAACTAGATTATTATATTATAATAGGGGAGATGTGGGTCGTGCGTGGCAGTGGCACATTGAACGTTGCAGAATGCAGAGCACTAGGTAAAAATCAATCTGAGTATGATTTGCCGTGATGTTAAAAGCAGATTGTCGAGAAACGGCGTCGTCTGTAATGCTATGACTACGTAGAAATGGTGGCAGATAGCCCGAGTACGTAGCTGTTTTTCTTGAGCTGCAAACCGGTAGGGATAGTTGAGAGTATTGTGAATTGACGGGATGGACAGTTTGTCTTCTGCCTGTAGAAATCTATTCAAAGCCTGAGAAACATTAAAGACTTTACTGTACGTTGTTATGTGTCATATTGATAAGACGCACCCACTAAATCCACTGGTATATTAAGAATAATCAATTCAAGAGGGGGGAGAAAATAACATGGTTATTAACTGCTGGGTTTCCGGGAGTATTGAGTTTTTTTTTAACGATAGGTTGTGAGGCTTCTTGGGTTATTATAAGTACTTGTTACTTGTATCGTCTTTGCGTAAGCTTGTTATATCTATAGCTATAGCTATAGCTCTTGCTCATTTTTAATATTTTTAATGCATCTTCTATCTTTTGTGAGGTTTTGAGAGAACACTCTTAAAAAAAGATAAGGAAAGGCAAGGAGGGAAGGGGAGCGTAGGGTAAAGCAAAAAATTAAAGAACAGGTCTTTCTCATACACAGATCCCTATGGAATGCAGGAATGATGCCCGGCATTGCTTGCTGGAACTCATTCTTTTTGTTTAGTTTAAAGGAACTTGCTTTGTTCTCTTTAGAAATCTTTTCAGTGTGAAAGAGAGAGAAAATTGAGCATAGATTTAGTTGTGCAGTAGTTTGGATTTGTTTAGTTGAGAATTTAGATTTTGTCCAATCGCTTGTTCAACTAGAAATTAGAAAACCAAAAAAAAAAAAAAAAAAGAAAAGATTTAAGATTGGCTTTGAAAATGGGGTGAGAGGCTGAGAGCAAAGAGGTTCTGGTTTATGATTAGTTTATTTTTTTCCCAATGATTGAGTTGCCTTGCAACAAGAGAAACTTGTCTAGAATCTCTTACAGTTGGGAAAGTAGCAACTTACAGAGAAGATGAAGTCCATCAACAATGACGATAGCAACAATAAGAACCACAACCTCAACAACAATAGCTGGTTAGGCTTCTCTCTTTCACCTCACATGAAAATGGAGGTTCCTCAGGAGCCTCATCGACTTCAACAAACACAGACTCTTTGTGGTTCTGGTTCTTCTTCTTCTTCTTCTCATATTCCTACAGCCATCCCAACAAACTTTTTTCAACCCCAACTACAACCTCTTAATTACAGCCTTTACTATGGCGTTGAAGTTGATCATCAAAATACTGCCTTGTACCCTCCTTTGCCTGTCATGCCTCTCAAGTCAGATGGCTCTCTTTGTTCAATGGAAGCTCTAACCAGGTCTCAGCAGCCACAAGGTTAGGCTCAAACTTAACTTCAAATAGCATATTCTTTTCATTAAAAGGTTGTTTCTTCTTTTGACAAAATGAAAAATGGTTAACATTTTGCTTAAAACCTCTGGACTATTTTGTCTTTGACTTTTAATGTGAAGGAATGGTAACAACTTCAGCTCCAAAACTGGAAGACTTCTTTGGTGGTGCTTCCATGGGGACACATCACTATGAAAGTAATGACCGAGAAGCTATGCCTCTTAGTTTAGACAGCAGCATCTATTTCCACCAGAACCCTAACCATGTCCCTAATGACCAAAATCTCCTAAACCAACTCCATGAAAATTCCAGGTTCCAACAATACCAATATTTTACTCCTTCGTATATGGGAGACAACAAAGATAAACAACCCCAGGTAGCAGACTGCAATCTACAGCTCCCAACAATGGCCGATGATGCTATGAAGAACTGGGTTTCAAGAAACTACGGAACTGACCATGCAATGCAGCAGAAAATGGTTTATTGCATGAGTGATAATGGAGCTGAATCTATTAATATTGGTGCAATGCCATACAGGAATTTACAGTCTTTGAGCTTAACCATGAGTCCTGGCTCCCAGTCAAGCTGTGTCACTGCTTCTCAGCAACTCTCACACACTATGACTGACTCTATCACCATGGAAACTAAGAAAAGAGGTTCTGAAAAGGTGGATCAGAAGCAAACTGTTCATAGGAAATCCATTGATACATTTGGCCAGAGAACCTCTCAGTACAGAGGTGTCACAAGGTTTTTTGTTTTTTCCCCTGTTTCCTTTTTATTTAAAAAATAAATCTTTATTTTATGTTATTTTACCTATTATTATGCATACTAGTGTTCCCTTTTTTACAGTATTTTGTCTTATGCCTGTGTTTTCTTCTTAATATTGTTCTGATTATTTTAAGTGCATTTTTTTTCAGGCATAGATGGACTGGTAGATATGAAGCTCATCTCTGGGACAATAGTTGCAAGAAAGAAGGGCAGAGTAGGAAAGGAAGGCAAGGGTTAGTGAAGAAAATAAAATAGCTTCTTTAACATAGGCCACATGACTGTTTTTTTACCTTCAGTGGCCTCTGCATTTTCTGGTCACTTTTTGTTCTTGACCTGACTTATACTATGTATATTACTAATTTTTGGTGTTTTATGCTTGGCTGGGGGGTGCCCTCTGTGAATTCAATGATGATTCTCAGTTTATCTGGGTAAGCCTTTTTTTTAATGTATAATTATTAAGTATTTTAACATATTCTATTCCTTAATATCATGTGATCAAGTAATTCCAAAATATTTATTTCAGGAGGTTATGATATGGAAGAGAAAGCTGCAAGAGCTTATGATCTAGCCGCTCTCAAGTACTGGGGACCCTCCACACATATAAATTTCCCTGTAATGATTTTAGTTCATCTAAACATATTCCTATATTTATAAAGGTCTTTTTCAAATTTTCTTACTAATTAATGTAATTATGTTTCTTCATTAGCTGGAAAATTATCAACAGGAACTTGAAGACATGAAGGGCATGACCAGACAGGAGTATGTTGCTCACTTGAGAAGGTAAATCTTTGCATCTAATTATTCTATTGTTATGTATTCAACCTCATTTTTTCTTCTAAATAATTAATCCCTTCTATGCAGGAAAAGTAGTGGCTTTTCTAGGGGAGCTTCAATGTACAGAGGAGTAACAAGGTCCTATTTATTCTACTAATATATGGTTTTGTACTTAGTTGAATTAGCTAATTCTGGCTGCTTACATGAATGCATAATTATTTCCTGATTCAATTTTAGCAGGCATCATCAACATGGAAGATGGCAAGCTCGAATTGGCAGAGTTGCAGGAAACAAGGATCTTTATCTCGGGACTTTCAGTGAGTTCTAATGAAACTTGAATTTATTAGACAAAATTCTCGTATAGTTTATTGAATACTGTGTGTATTTTCAACATTCAATCATGTTGTCTTGTTTGTTTACAATTACAATTAAGAGATCAGAAAGGATATGCTTTATGGTCACTCCGAAAGGCTAATCTTTGAACTACTCTCGGGATCTTTGAACTCTTTTTAGTCACTGTACATACAGGCTGAACTTTGGGATTGTATAGTGCTAGTAGTCAGTGTGGACCAAGCTTTTGCTAAAGCTCGCCTGCCCAGAAAAATAAAGCTGTTGTAAGGCTGTTGCTGCTACACGAATACACATACAAAAAGATATTCCAATCTAAAGCTAAAATTAGTGGTTTTTTGTTAACTTATTATATATTTAGACCTGGTTTTATCATTATCTAATTATATTTTTCATTGAACTAATTAAAATTTTAGGCACTCAAGAGGAAGCAGCTGAAGCCTACGACGTTGCAGCTATAAAATTTCGTGGGATAAATGCTGTGACTAACTTTGACATAACTAGGTATGACGTGGAACGAATCATGGCTAGCCCCACCCTTCTTGCGGGAGAACTCGCTCGGCGTAACAAGGAGATTGTTCCTGTTCCTATTATTGAGGCCACTAATCACAACCACCCTTCTGCTCATGGCGGCAACAATGTTGAAATCATACCCATTCAAAAGAACAACGTTGAAGGTTTCATATATCAATCAACATCATCTCAGCAACAACTTGGAGCAGAAAGTGCCAATGATCATTGATAATTACAAGGCTCAAACTTTCTCAATGGCAGCTGAAAGTGTGATGGGGATGGATACATTGAGTTCAGGTCAACAGGATTTGGAGGATTCAACCAAGATGGGGAATCGTCTCTCCAGTGCCTCTTCTTTGGTGACCACATTGAGCAGCTCGAGAGAAGGGCACCCCAGATAGGAGCAGTGTCCCAATGCAGTATGTAATGCCTCGTTCGGCGGCCAAGATGTTCAACAGTCCCACAACCACTGTGAATTCTTGGATTCCTACTGCTGAAAGGAGGCCTCCTCCAATCTCAATGCCTCTCAACATACCTGTTTTTGCTGCCTGGACCGACTCCTAGACTGGTCTTTTGATGTAGTTTCAACGTCTTTTTTGCATGAAACAAAACAGAAAGTTGAAGTGGATGGGTAAATGCTAGCTTAATGGTGGTCTATGTGGGACACACTTGAACAAGAACAAATTGCTAACTTTATCCTCTTAGCCTTATATATGTTATGAACATCTCATTAAAAAAGAAACTGGTGGGGAGAAGCTTTAAAGACATTATGATTGGAGTCTATGAAATGATTTCCGTAATATGGGATGACCCAATTTCATTATTAGAGTCTACTTTATTCTGTTCTCTTAAGTACAGGGCCAGCTCAATATGTATCCTCCAATAACATTTGGTAGAGATGAGATTGGTCATTTGCTTTTTAGTCTTTGACCACACCATATCTTTGTTCAGTGTTCACAGTCACAGCAACCCCTTCTTTTCTACGTCCATAGAGAAATGATTGCATATTCTATTTAATCAGCTTTCTCCAAAGGTAAAAGAAATTTCCTCCCCCATAATTCAATCCAATAGTCCAAAAAATATGTAGAAAGAGACCCCATCCATCGTCTTAGAAATCTTAAAGGTTTAGCTTTCCAAACCCACTAACAGCTGTAACACCAATAGTACCATGTTCAAATGCAGGTTTCTATGACCAGTCAAAGTTTCGCACGTGCAGTATAATTTGGTTTAATTCCTCCCCTTTCACATGAAACTTGTAATTCAATAAATTACCCATCAAATTCAAGTTTTATATAGATTCCTCCATGAATAAGGTTGGTGAAACTGTTGTGCATTTAAATTGGTCGAAACAGAAGAAGTAGAAATTGAAATAATGAGCATTAGCTTCACTCAGTCCTTGA
The DNA here is from genome assembly GCA_026229545.1 of Pistacia atlantica. Lineage (NCBI taxonomy): Eukaryota > Viridiplantae > Streptophyta > Magnoliopsida > Sapindales > Anacardiaceae > Pistacia > Pistacia atlantica. The sequence continues at coordinate 20,318,553 of CM047901.1, read as the reverse complement.
TGAGTACAAAGTGAACATGAATATATCATAGAATATAATAACAAATTAAGTTAATTACAAATAAATTCTCTCACCTAAACACTGTGCAAAAATGAACCCAGAGAGCAGGAGGGTACTGTGATCTTTAGATAACAAATGGTTCGACAATATAATAGTACAATATGCCTTAAATTCTCACACAAGAGGTAAAACTCATCATCTAACTTACCATTATTCATTAGGGTTTAAATTATACAACACTAACAAAGTAGTGCTACATAAAGACACAGCCATAGTTCCCTGCTTCGGAGCCTGCTATTATTATTATGGTATGGCCAACCCTCTTCCTTATACCAGTAAAACTGATAATGAAATTAATTGAAGTGCAGGAATATATTAATATTTGTACATGTTTCAACAGACTCTATGCTTTTTTTAAAGGAAATTAAAAAAAAAAAAAATTATACTGGTAAGTATTTTGCTTTTCAAACTCCAAACAAGGATAAAATTAAGCTCAAGTTAAACATGGTGCATTTGTGCATCCCTCATTTTCATGGTATATAATAATAAGAATTGAGTTGTTTCTCAATTTGAAATGAATATAGATTAAAAATCCAAAGGGGTGACTATTTGATGGAATTTTGTTTTCTCTACTTTTTTTTCTTTTTCTTTTAATTGATTGACTGACATGGAGGTTTGCACTGGATATCCAGAGAGTGTAATAAATGTAGCAGGGAAAATTAGGTTAAAAAGGATCAGTCATTTCATTGCATTGAAAACTTGGTATCACAATGCTTCATGATGGCAACCAACAGCCCATATGCTGTAGAAGAAAATTACCATTTTCATATTGTGGCATGGTCAGATCTTAATCACAACTTACTTCTGTTAACAACAGAATTTTCATCAAGTGATAGACATGCTTTTTCATGTGAGATTAGAGGCTTTTTGAGTGGAAGACCATTATGAGTTGGCAAGATTGACAATTAATTAATTTGCTTAGACTCCACAGCCACAATAAGTGGCTGCTGAATTGATCTGCGGCTTGAACAACATGTAGATCTCACTTTATAAAAAGGATGTACGCAGAGAATGACAGGAAAATTTAACAACCCTTTTGGGGCACACCTATTTTGACATAAACAACTCCCGATCATTGTGTGAAAACAGGCAATTTGTCCCTATTAAACCAGTGATCACTTCTGATTTAGATGCCTTTACTGAAGTGGGTGTGCCTTATTGATATCCAAAAAGCAGAAGGCATAACCAAAATGAGTGGCCTAACTTAGGCTTAAGCAGACAAAGAAACAATAAAACATGTAGCTGGGGAATTATACAGAATGTAGTACAACATAAATACAATAGTTAAGTCAAAAGGGTTTGTGGAAATTATCAGAAAGTTAGCATATAATTGTTTTCAATTTCATAAAAGGTTCTGTACGACTTGATTAAAGTTTCTTCAGATATTTCATATATGAATCATGTTAAAAGTAAACACTGTTATGTTTTCTTTTATAAAGAAAAACAATTTTGGTTTATCATGGAGATGGTTGAAGCTGTAAACACTAACAAGATAGAATAGCCTGTCATTAATCAGAAAATTGTCGGTGAAACCTTCTTGGACGCTTGCTAGACTAGCATTTGGAAAGTTACTGAAGAAAGAATAACTTGAAAGCTCCATCCACATTTGATTTGAGGGCATGAAATGAAGTTCTTCTGTAGCTTGGTGAAATTCCTTTTGCAGGTTAAACGAACTCTGCTGGCTTTGTTTTATATTATATATATTTTTCTAATATATGGTCTCCACAAACACCAAACCAAACTTTCTTTTCAAAGAAAATGTTGATGTTATTCAAGTTTTGGTGGCATTTTCAGTTGGTTTATTTGACTACCAATACCAAGAGGGTCCTGTGGCGATCGCGTTTGAATAATCATACACCACAAGTGTCTGCGCATGGTTGTTAATTATAATAAGGCACCATTTACCAACCGATCCCCATGATTGTCTCCTTGGTACAATTAAATTACATAATTCAGTTTCGGTACATTTAATTCATGATTAAGCCATGGATAAACAGTGGAAAGTAAGATTGAGAATCGAAATGAAATCTGGTTTAGGTGAACATGATGTTAATATTGGTAGTCTTAATTTTGATGACAGCATGCATATTGTCATTATCAGATCTAATGTATTATCATTTGTTTAATTTAATGATGATGTTGCCTTGCAAACTACAGATTTTTTAACTTTAATCCCTGCACAAATCAAACCTTTACTATATTAAATCATCTTTTAATCTACTTTTTACTCACTAATTCGTATATGTCATGATTTGAAAATGACCTACACCATCAAATATCAATGTTTAATCAAATTGTTCGTGCATGTTTTTTCCACCAAGTAAATTACAGGGTGTAAGTGGCTAATTAAAAAATTAAGTATTTCAAAATAATAAAACATATTTAGAAATTTTTTTTTTTTTACAAATAAAATATATTTAAGACTTAATAATATATATATTTTTTAAATTATTTCTTCTTCAAAAGAGGTGTTCGACCATCTTTTACACCAAATTTCACCATTCGTAGATTATCAGAACCACGATCTATTTACTTTATAGAAAAAAATTCCTAAATACTAAAGTTGACGAGGAAAACACCAAAATAACATTGATGATGCCTCCACTTTTTGCAATTATATATATGCCCATGAACATTTTAATATTTGACCATTATATCTATGTAATTTGATTTTAAAAAAATTAATGTTTCTTAAAAAAAAAATGCATAAAACACTTTAAAACAATTTATCAAAAACATTTACTTGTATTTCTCATAACATTTTATTTAAATTTAAAAAAAAATGAAACATAAATATATATTTTGTTTTTTACGGTATCAAGAATTAATTTTTTTTACAAAGTAAAAATATAAAAACTGGAAAAAAGAAATTAAAATATACATTTTTTTGTAAATTGAAAATTTAATATTAACAACAATAATTTTTTTATTTAAAAAAAAAAAAAGATATCTTCAGTTTCGACGATCTATTAATAGTGGTTTTGACAATCTTTTTCGGTGGACACCTCTTTTGGGAAAAAAAAAGTTATTTTTTTTAAATAATATTAGATGTTAAATATATTTTATTTAAAAATTCTTTTCTAAATATATTTTATTATTTTGATATTTAATTTATAATTATGTGCTTTAACATAAAAGGTTGTCGTGGCCTTTTTGTATTTTTAAAGAATTAACAAGAAATAATAAAAATACAACAAAATAGATTATTAATTAAGAAGGGTTCACCATTGGCTAGGGTCTAATTGTGGATAGTTGCACTCCTTTTCTTGGACTTCAACCACACTTTCTCAGAGTCAACCTGCAACCTTCCTTACAAGAGCCCACTCCAAAGAGCATTCCCCTTATGGCCTTGTCACCACTAAAGTTAAACAAAGAAGACCTAAGGGTAAATTTTGTAAAGAAAATGTTTGGTAGTCAAGCATCCAATTAGTTAGTGAAAACATGCATGTTTAAAAAACATTTCAAATGATTAGAATAATGAAATTGAAGCCACGGAATTTAATAGAAAAAATAGATTTCAAAAATGCAAAAAATTTAAGGAAAACAATGTTTTGGTCTGACATAGATCCATGTTAAACAACTTACGAAAATCTACAGGGTTTGTGGGATTTAGACTTTTGACTTCAATTTTGAGCATTAAAATATGTATTTTGACTTGGATAAGTTAAACCCAAGGGATTTATGAATGTAGAAGGTACGAAAAGATCTCCCAACAAGTGTCAAAGGGCAGTATGGGAAAACTCGGAGAGGTGAATGGAATATTCCACTGCTTACGGAAGAAGTGATTTTGACTCATTGGGTGATTTGTATTATGTTTAAGGCTGATTTTGTGGTTGAGATGTTTGGGAGTAATAGATGTAGTGTTTGCGTGTTTAGGTTTGATGGAGAAAGGCCTTAAGTTTCTTTTTGACAGGATTTTTAAGTGTATAAAATGGCATAATTAATAAAGGATGAATAATGAGTGTCGAATACCAAGAGAATTACTGTTATCAATTATCAAACTAATCTATCTTATTACTATTTGATTAATCAGATTTTGCATGAGTGAATTACTAAAATTAAAACAAATTAAATAATTAAACAACAACATAGGGCATGTTTGGCTTAATATTTTTATCCATATTCTGGATCCTATTCTCCAAATAATGTTTGGCACATTATTCTAGAAATATTACCCTATTTTTTTAATTACTTTTAGACCCCATAAGGTTATTAATTTCACTAAATACCCCCTAAAAAAAGTTTAAAAATTAACAAAAACACCCCTATTAACCCTAACTTGTCGATTCCGCAACCACCGCTGATTGTCCGGAATCTACAATGACCCTAACTTCCACCAAAGATGGCTGTCGTTTGGCCTTTTCCGACCGTCGACGGCCATAACAGACCGTAGATCTGGACTTTTCCGGCCAGATCCGTGGTGGATCTGGCCGGAAAAGACCATAACGACGTGTTACGGCACGCATCCGACGTCTGCAGCCGTAACAAAATTTTCCAGCTAGATTCCGGCGGTGGTGGCCGAAATCTGGCACTGCAGGTGGTGGGGGTGTTTTTGTCATTTTACATATTAAGGTCTTTAATTAATTAATAAACCTAAGGGCTTTTTCATAAATTTTTAAAACTTGCCTCGTAATACTCCCCTATCCAACAACCCAATACTATCCTTAAAACCCTATCCAAAATACTAAACCAAACGCACCCATAATTTTTATTAAAATTTTAGTTGAAAATCAATAAGACTAAACCTAGAGCACAAATTTCACACCAATTTAATCTTATGTATTGACAATTATTGCTAACCTTAATTAAGATTTTTCTAAAGGCCATATTCCCTAATATTCTGCTAACTTTCTCTCGAAAAATTACTGGATTAACTCTTAATCATCAACCCAAAATATCTCTAAATTTGATTTATAAGCTAAAAGATCGTTACGTTTTATGGAATTTACCAAAGCTTCACATATCGCGATAACCTATTTCTAGCGTTCGCTCAATTTATGGTTTTATTACCTTAGACTAATTAGGTTTGATCTCAACCTAATCCTATAAAATCATTCAATTCTCGAATCCATAAGAATTGAAAGCATTACGTACAATAATAAAACTTAGAGCAATGCTTAATTAAACATTAACAATAATAAAATCAACACATATTCATAAATCGGGTACATTTTAGCCTTAGAAAATATATTTAGTTCATACTTTTCAATAATAAAAAACAATTATTGCATTAATAAAAATAAGTTCAAGAAAAAATAGAAAAAATTTCCTAATTGGGGAACCAAAACTCCAAGAATTGTTGCTTTGATCTCCCAAAAAAGCGGCTAGTCTTCTCTCTCTCTCTCTCTCTCTCTCTCTCTTTTTCTCCTCCGAAAAATAGCTAAAGAAATCTATTTATAGTGCTAGGGTTTAAGAGTGTGATTAGGAAAAATTCTATTCCAAAATAAAACAAGGAAATTTGGACCAGGCTTAACACAACCCATCAGGCCTAGGTGATGTCTCAACGGCAACAAAAATCTTTGCTGCAGCATACAAATATTCCCTCTAACAAGCTCGATATCTCCAAGTTAGACAAAGTGATAAACATAAGAATTATAGCTTTCTCAATCATCTTTCAAACTCCACAAGAATCATCCAATTCGAGGTCCACATCTCAATTTATGGTCAAAATACAAAGCACATTTCACAATTGAAGAAATTTCCAAGGATTCAAATTTCATCTTCAAAGCACTATAACTTTTTTGTTTCAACTCCAATTCTTGCATCGTTCGTTGCTAGCCGTCACAAACTCCATCGATATCGTTCTTCTTCATCAGAGTATCCTTTTTAACCATTTATGACCTGAAAATATTCAAAACACACCCATGGCCCCATAAAAGATATTTATGAAATTAGTAAGTCAAATTTCACAATTTAAACTAATTTTCCTACAAATAATCTTAATAAATCACTAAATAAACACGTATTTTCAAGCTGTTATTGTTAGAGTAGATGCCCTAGAGCCAATCAATTATTATAGAATTGACTCTTTGTAATAATGTTCATTAATCAATAAAATGCATTTTATTCTATATCGCGTAAATCATTATTATTGCAATATGTATTGATATATGTCCTTAGAATAGTAGAACCGTGACGAGGGTATCAAGTATTTCAAATCTTGATAGTGAGAACCCTATGAGCACATATGGTGGCCATTCTAGAAACGCGTCGTGCCCCGTATTATTCTGAAGTAAGGGCACAGATAATACTGGTAAGGCTATCATAGTGTTGAATGACCCTATCAAAGAACAAGGTGACCGATCTCACTTGTCAAGGTTGTTTGGTGACAACCTGGTGCAACACATGCTTGCTTGTGGCGATTACACCGTAGCAAGCCATTCATTGGTGACCCACCAGAGGATTCCATATGGATGGTAACCCCAGTATCTATGGAACAAATCCTTTAACAAATGGTGGTGCATGTGATCCTTAGACTTGAGATCACCGGAGCGCCTTGTGCACCAATTGATGTAGTTTGACAGAGCCTAACACAGCTTCTTTTCGTAGTCTCAATACGGTGGTGATTGGCTGCATCAAGGAGTGTATCAAGACTATGGTGGATTGACAGAGGATTCATCACTCCTTGGTATGGGAGAAAGTTATCTCACGGCGCAATTAAGTATATGGCAATGACACTAAAGTTGTGGCCACAGTGGGATTGAGTTGTTGCTCTATCTAGTTTATAATACGGGTCATTGGTCCAGAAACTGAATAAATAATATCGAGAGTAACCGAAGGTTGACACTATTTCTATGCCTTCGTCTCGTCGAGATAACGTATGATGAAAGGAACGAATTGCACGGTAACCATATCATTGACAGGTAGCTAATTTGCTGAATCCGAATCTATCGGGTGGCCATGATGCCTTGCTAGAGGCCAATCTTGATCTGTGTATTAGTGAGACGATTAATTGGTATTAATCACGATACTATACACTGCCGATATGATGAGGAGCCTATGGTTCACACACATAGAAGACAATTTAAGATCCAAGAAGAAAGAGGGGCGTTTTCGTCTTTTAAGGTGAAAGGGTATTTTGGTAATTTCACAGTGCAATTAAATTTGCTGAGGTCGTAGCCTTTATTTAATTTGTTAAAAAAATTAAATAAGTGAGATTACGTTTAAATGTATGTTCGCACATATTTAAATATATTATCATTATTGTTAAATGTTAATATATATTTAAATATATATTAATTGATTTTAATTGAGATAATGATAGAAAATAAAATAAATCGAATTGGGAGTGTTTGGCAACATGGGGCATTTGGGTTGAAGCCCAAGCCTATTCCTATATGGGATTAGGGCAAATTGTTTTTACTATAAAAAGAAAAGTGTGTTAACTAAATGATGAGATTTTAAAAACAAAAACACACAGCCCCATTTGACACTCCCACGCCAGAAACCTTTCTTTGGCCTAAATCAAATTCAATTTGATTTCTTTTCTTCCTAATCTTGAAGCCAAAGAGGATCTAGCAAATACCTCTTTGGTTCTTTTGAGATTGTCTTCGTGTGGACTACGTGGGTTCAATCATAAACTTGGATCGGTAGCAAAACGTTCAAATACAATCGTGGTGGAGCCTCCAAACATGCGTATGGTTTCTAAACACAGATTATTAATTTATGCAGATTCTTGTTTTAATATGAATTGTAAAATTATACCCTTGATCTTGGCTCATGTAAACGATCTTGTTATATTAATTTTTTGTTTCCGCTGCATATACGGGACCGTTTACTAACAGTTATGACAACCCCCAATTAGCATCTTGCTAGGGACATCAAGCTAAGCGATAAAACATGTCTTTTAGCTTGAAAATAAAATAAACAAACTAAAACCTACATCTAAACTATCCTAAATCACTTCCATAGATTGTCACAGTTGCATTTAACATATGCAACAAGTCTTTAAACCTCTAAGCGGCCCATTTGGGCGAGTTGTAGTCTCGTGAAGGTTTCCAGTGATGCTACCCACAAACATCCACACTAAACCTAACCTAGACTAAAAAATAAAACTAACAAAACTAACAAAAACAATATTCCTAGATCAACTCATATAATCACCTTAAAAATTGGATATACACATAACAAATAGAATAATTAAAAATCACCCCAGCTTAAATATAATGCAAACATCAATTCCATTTTCATTATCGACTCTAGAACATCCATATAACCACAAACCATGTAATATCCCACTTGAGGTATGTATTTAAGATTTGTCGTATTAGCTAAAAGTTTATCGTTTTAACTTAAATTGAGTTTGTATGTTGAGTTGGTTGAATTGTTGCCTTGAAATGGGTTGAGTTTTGGTGAAGTTGGAAATTCAAACTTGGGCGGAAGAAGAAACTTCCGCGGCGGAGGAGGAGAAGTGGCATTCGGGTAGGTTCTGCCCAATTTCGCGAGGCGAAAAATTCTTCGCCGCGGAGAGCCAAAAACCAAGATTCTTGAGTTTTCTATAGAATTCTCCTTTTGGAACACAATGACCATTCTACCCCTAATTAGTAGGAAAAGTGGGGAGTAAAATGAAAGGAAATTTAGTAGAGATTGTGTTTGTATGGGGGTGTAGTTGTAAAGAATCAAAGGATATAGATGGAATTTCCAAGAAAGGACAAGGGCAAAATGGGAAATGAAGCTTTTAATATGAACTAAAAAGAGTAAAGTGTAGAGAAAGCCCTCATTCATCTTCATTCCACCGCCTCTTCCATTGCCCTTATTCTCTCAATTTCTTCACCCAAATTTCCAAGAGTTCTAAGGGTTTTAAGAAGCTTTTTGAGTAGAAATTTCATCTAAAGCTTTCTAAGGTAAGAATTCATGCTTTAGATGTAAGTTTTCTTGTATTTATAGTGAAGTCTTATTGTGTTGTTGCTGCCCTTGTGGTTGTTTTGAGTTGTAGAGAAGAGACAAGCCAACAAAGGGAAGGAGAAGGTGCTAAGGAACCCATCTTTGCACAAGGTAAGTAAATCCAACCAAGTTGAGTTATGACTAAGCTTTGAGTAGAGACTTATTTTAATTATGTATGTACATGGTATATCTACTGAGAATTAAGATGAGATGTATGCTTAGTCTTAGTAGTTGGGATTGATTAAATATGAGAAGTGTTGTTGATATGTGTATTGAGAATGGAGTTTGAGATGAAGTTTGAGAGATGTTGTGTAATCCTTTTTGGGAGTGCTTTTTTTGACAGGGATTATGAGTAATTGAGGGAGTTTTTCCCCAATTTGGATGGCTAGAAAAATGAAGTTTAGTAGTAAATTTCGTAGGGTGTTTATATGCACATGAGATGTTTGAGGAAATGCCTAAGTGAAATCTGCCCTGTCACTGCCGTAACTTTATGAGTAATTTTTGAGTATCTTACGGTTCGAACTGGGCTGAGACCAAAACAGAGAAGTTGTATCCCTGTTTCTAAGCTTTGAAACGAGACCAGAACCGTAGTAATCCGAGGTGTATAGCATAAGTTATGGCCGTTTTAGTGTGACTGGTGCAGAATGACTGTTTTGAGGAAATCTTGTAGTTGGCATTTCATTAGTGCATTAGGGAGCATGAGATAGCTCTACACCTTTGTTTATACACTTGAGAAGTAGCTTGAGATTTAGTATATAATGTGAGTATAAGTTCTTGAAGAGATAAGAGTTAAGAGAATAGAGTAGGTTGTGCGATGGGGAACCCGTGAGTAATGGGTAGAAGTATTCCCGCATGTACGCCGCATTGAGAGAGCGGCATGAGTATCAGCTAGAGAAGTGGTGTAGCCCGTGAGAGGGCATGCGGATGAGGGCTATACCCAGTACCCGAGAGAGAGAGATTATAGACTCACATGGCTAAGGGTTCGAATCCATGCATAACCGAGTCCGATCGGCTAGAGTAAATAGAGGTCACGTAGAGCGGGAGTGAGTCCCGGCCGTGCCCCCGGTGAGATGGGGTCGTGACATATGAAAGAGTTATTAGAAAAGAGTTCTAAGAGAAAGAGAAAGAGGAAAAGAAAGATGTACCCAAAAGATATTGAACGAGGATGTAAGGAAAGAATGAAAGAGAGTTACGGGGATAGCTTGAGTAGAGGATTTACTTACGAGCATTATTTTAGTGCTCACCCCGTTGTTTTTCCATGTTTTGCAGGACATAGGTGAGGAACACTGTCGGATGGATGTCGGCGTGCGAGGAGGAGTGGTTCCACTGTCCCTAATGTTTTGATGACTTTTGTATACGTTATATATTTTGTGTAAAAACGTATATGTTGTAAAGTATGTATATATGTTTAATAAAAAGAAAAAATTTGGGCCCAATTTCCTTATGTTACTTTATATGTATTTCATTATAACCTTTTGAGTAGTAATGGCTATTACATTTTTGGTATCGAGCCGAGATTTTGGGATTTGACAGGTGTGCCATTCTTCTCTCTGACGTCAAGCAGCATGTGTGAGTTAATTCTTTCCTTACGTTGAGTGTTCTTTTGAATTGATTAAGTATGGTTGTTTTGTAGATGAGGCGTAGTAATAGGAGGAAGGGTAAGGGTGTAATGCATGAGGGGGAATCCTCCAACCCACGAATTGACTCCCCTACCCTTGATGAGATGAGGATTCGTCTATAGTACAAGAGGGTTTTAGCGAGAGTCGGGGGAGAGTTATTCGGGAGGAGAACCGAGACTCCCAGTAGATACCGCCTCCAAGACAAGAAGAAGGGCCGGTACCTCAACCAGACAGACTCGAGGTGATCCGATTCAGGGGCTTGTAAATCGAACCAGCCGATCGGCATTTAAGGGTACAAGGGACCCGCAGAGGCGAAGGAATGGTTCAAGTCCAGTAGCGGACGACGGCATTGTTTCCCCTGAATGATCGAGAAGATCGATATGCTAGTTTCTTGTTCAAGGGAGATGCCGGATATGGTGGGAATTAATGGAGGAGACCCATGATATAGCCTCGATGACTTGGGAAGAATTCGGAGGAAGGATGTTTGAGGCCGAGTACCGAAACAGAGGATCGAGTACATGAGAAAGTCCAAGAGTTTATTTACTTGAAGCGGGGGACTAGTACGGTGAAGGAATATTCCGTAAGATTCAACTCCTTGCTCGCTTTGCACCCGGAATAGTGTATACCCGGAGTTGAGGAGAGACAAGTTTGTGCAAGGGTTGAGATCGGATATTGCTCGAGATGTAATGACGGGAGTCGAGCCCCCTCATACCTACAATGAAGCTTTAGCACGGGCTTTAAGAGGGCGAGATCTATGTGAACAAGTATATTGCGGAGGGATTGGCTTTGACAAGACCCAGGTGAGCCATCCACCACCTTGCGGAGGGAGGGAGAGTAGATGTCACAAAGAAGCAGTAAGGGCCAAGAAGAAGTTTCAAGGCAGGAAGAATAGGAGAGATCGGCGGTTTAAGCGGCCCCGAGCGAAGGGTTTCCCCTTGTGCTAAGTGTGGGAGGAACCATCCGGGAGAGTGTTTGAGAGATCGAATGTGTGTTATAAATGCCGCAGCCCAGGGGCATATGTGGAGAGATTGTAAAGCTTCCCTTCCACCGCGGTTCCTATCCCTAGAGGTACGAATGCCGGGGTGGTGTTTACATGAGGTGAAGCGAGGCAGGCATCCATCATTAGTAATCGGGCATGTTATTATTTCATCTTGTTTCTTTATATGCATTGATTGATTCCGAGCCACGCATTCTTTTATTTCTCATGGAATGATAGAGATTAAGCTTGAAACCTGCTAAAGTGAGTCGCCCATTAGGATAGAGTTGCTGATGGAGTTAGCGTGTTGACTCAAGAGATGTTGATAGGAGAGGCGTAGTGATTCATGGTCGAGAGTTGGCAGTTGACTTAATAGTCTTTGATATGCCACGATTTTGATGTAATTTTGGGTATGGATTTCCTAGGGAGGAATGGAGTAGAAATTGATTGTCGGAAAAAGAAAGCGAGATTTAATCTCGATAATGGAGATAAGTTTAGTTTCGGAGAGGGCTATCGATTGAGTATGTTGATCGGTAGTGTAAAGGCGAGAAAGATGTTGAGAAAGGGGTGTTCTGGATACATTGCTCATGTAGTACAGTGGTGATGTTCCACATCGAAGTTCGGAGAGGGTGCCGATAGTTCGAGAATTTTTAGATGTGTTTCGGAAGACTTACGGGTTTGCCGCGGAAAGAGAGGTTGAGTTTAGTATTGAACTTGCACCAGAACAGCACCTATATCTAAAGCCCTTATCGAATGGCCCCAGCGAGCTCAAGAGTTGAAGAAGCAACTCCAGGGAACTTCTAGATAAAGGTTTTATTCGAAGAGTCATTCTCCTCAGGGAGCCCCAATTTTGTTTGTCAAGAAGAAAGATGGATCACTACGGATATGTATTGATTACGAGAATTGAATAAGGTGACAGTGAAGAATAAGTACCCGCTACCTCGAATAGATGACTTGTTTGATCGGTTGAAGGGAGCGTAGTGTTCTCCAAGATTGATTTGAGGTCGGAGGTACCATCAAGTAAGAGTGGTGAGCAAGATGTGGCTAAGGCGCTTTTCGTACAAGGTATGGGCATTATGAGTTTGTAGTGATGCCGTTTGGTTTGACTAATGCCCTAGTCGTTTTTATGGACTTGATGAACCGGGTATTTCATGATTGTTTGGATCAATTTATAGTGGTTTTTATAGATGATATCCTGGTTTATTCTAAGTCGAGAGCACGAGGAACATTTGAGAATAGTCTTTATGCGGAGTTGAGAAGAAAGGCGTTGTATGCTAAATTTTCGAAGTGTGAGTTTTGGCTCGATCGAGTGATATTTCAGGGCCATACGGTGTCGAAGGAAGGAATTTCAGTAGTCAAGAGCAAGATAAAAGCAATCCTTGAATGGCAGAGGCCGAAGACGGTAAAAGAGGTTCAAGTTTCTTAGGCTGCGGAGTTACTACTGACGATTTGTTGAAGGGTTCGCCGATTGGCTAAACCATTGGCTGCTCTTACCAAACAGAAGACTCCTTTTATATGGTCAGAAGCTTGTGAGGACTGTTTTCAAGAGTTAAAGAAGAGGTTAACAACCGCTCCAGTGTTAGTATTGCATCAGGAGGGTGTAGATTATGACATTTATATGGATGCCTCTTTGCAAGGACTTGGTGCTTTGTGTTGATGCGATTAGGTAGGGTAATAAGCGTATGCCTCTCGGCAATTAAAAGAGTATGAGGCGAGATACCCTACGCATGACCTAGAGTTGCGGCAGGTGGTCTTCGCTTTAAAGATTTGGAGGCATTATCTTTATGGTGCCAAGAGTAATATCTACACCGATCACAAGAGTTTAAAGTACTTCTTTACTCAAAAGGAGTTGAATATGAGACAGAGAAGGTGGTTAGAGCTGGTTAAGGATTATGAGTGTGAGATTAAGTATCAACCAGGGAAAGCCAATGTAGTAGCCGATGCCTTGAGCAGGAAAGCTTACTTGTCCCGGCTTACCAGACAGAAAGAGTTGATAGAAGAGTTGTGTAAGGAGCAGTTGAAGTGATACGGGAAGGATTGCCGGACTAGAGTGCAGTCCACTTTATTGGAGGAAGTCAAAGATAAGCAAGTGGCGATGAGGTGGTGTCAGAGAATAGTTCAACAAGTGCATGAGGGCAAGGTAACGGAGTTCCACTTGCAGGATGGTGTTCTCTATTTCAGGGAATCGGTTATGTATTCCTCGAATGATGAGTTGAAGAAGAGAATACTTACGGAGGCTCATGACACACCATACACTGCTCATCCTGGAGCAACCAAGATGTATCAAGATGTGAAGAAGGGTTACTGGTGGCCAGGTATGAAGAAGGATATTGCAGAGTTTGTAGCCAAATGTTTGACTTGTCAACAGGTTAAAGCAGAACACCAAAGGCCATCAGGGTTGCTTCATCCACTTAGTATTCCAGAGTGGAAATGGGAGAGTATTTCGATGGATTTTATCACAGGTCTCCCTAGAGTACAGAAAGGTTATAATGCTATTTGGGTGATTGTGGACAGGTTAACGAAGGCCGCCCATTTCCTTCCAGTAAAGGAAAGTACCACCTCAGATCAGTTGGCTCAGATCTACGTGAAAGAGATAGTTAGATTGCATGGTGTGCCCAAGACAATCGTGTCGATGAGATTCGAGATTTGTTTCAGCCCCTCGGACTAGTTTGCAGAGAAATTTGGGTACCCGTTTGGCATTTAGTACACCTATCATCCTCGACAGATGGTCAAACAGAGAAGCGAATCGGGTGCTTGAGGACATGTTGAGAGCTTCTTTGTATGGATTCTGAATTTCATGGCATGAAATGTTACCTTTAGTGGAGTTCGCCTACAATATGATTATCGGTCTACAATAAAGATGGCGCCTTACGAGGCTTTGTATGGTAGACGATGTAGGTCTCCCACTACATTGGGATGAGATTGGCGAAAGGAGTGAGTTGAGTACAGCTCTTGGGCCGAAATGACGCGAGAAAATGATAGAGGATGTAAGATTAATCAAGCGAGAATGAAGCAAGCCCAAGATAGACAAGAGTTATGCCGACTTAAAGAGAAAAGAAGTGGAGTTCCAAGTGGGTGATAAGGTATTTTTGAAAGTTTCCCCTTATAAGCGAGTAATGCGCTTCGGGAACAAAGGGAAGTTAGCACCAAGGTATATTGGTCCATTTGAAGTTTTGCAACGAATTGGGAAAGTTGCCTACAGGTTAGCACTACCACCTCATATGGACAAGGTGCATGATGTCTTCCATGTTTCAATCTTTGCGAAAGTATGTAAGTGATCCCTCCCACATCTTGAGTATAGAAGAAGTTGAACTTGTAGAGAACCTTGTGTATGAGGAGCGCCTGTCTGATTTTAGATCGTAAGATTAAAGAGCTCGGAACAAGAGTATTCCGTTAGTGAAGGTGCTTTGGAGGAATCACAAAGTAGAGGAAGCCACATGGGAGGACGGAACAGGGACATGCAAGAGAGGTACCGGAGCTATTATTGTGTGAATTTCAGGGGACGAAATTCTTTTAAGAGGGGGAGAATTGTAATATCCCACTTGAGGTATGTATTTAAGATTTGTCGTATTAGCTAAAAGTTTATCGTTTTAACTTAAATTGAGTTTGTATGTTGAGTTGGTTGAATTGTTGCCTTGAAATGGGTTGAGTTTTGGTGAAGTTGGAAATTCAAACTTGCGGGCAAGAAGAAACTTCGCCGCGGCGAGGAGGAGAAGTGGCATTCGGGTAGGTTCTGCCCAATTTCGCCGAGGCGACGAAAAATTCTTCGCCGCGGCGAAGAGCCAAAAACCAAGATTCTTGAGTTTTCTAGAGAATTCTCCTTTTGGAACACAATGACCATTCTACCCCTAATTAGTAGGAAAAGTGGGGAGTAAAATGAAAGGAAATTTAGTAGAGATTGTGTTTGTATGGGGGTGTAGTTGTAAAGAATCAAAGGATATAGATGGAATTTCCAAGAAAGGACAAGGGCAAAATGGGAAATGAAGCTTTTAATATGAACTAAAAAGAGTAAAGTGTAGAGAAAGCCCTCATTCATCTTCATTCCACCGCCTCTTCCATTGCCCTTATTCTCTCAATTTCTTCACCCAAATTTCCAAGAGTTCTAAGGGTTTTAAGAAGCTTTTTGAGTAGAAATTTCATCTAAAGCTTTCTAAGGTAAGAATTCATGCTTTAGATGTAAGTTTTCTTGTATTTATAGTGAAGTCTTATTGTGTTGTTGCTGCCCTTGTGGTTGTTTTGAGTTGTAGAGAAGAGACAAGCCAACAAAGGGAAGGAGAAGGTGCTAAGGAACCCATCTTTGCACAAGGTAAGTAAATCCAACCAAGTTGAGTTATGACTAAGCTTTGAGTAGAGACTTATTTTAATTATGTATGTACATGGTATATCTACTGAAAAGAATTAAGATGAGATGTATGCTTAGTCTTAGTAGTTGGGATTGATTAAATATGAGAAGTGTTGTTGATATGTGTATTGAGAATGGAGTTTGAGATGAAGTTTGAGAGATGTTGTGTAATCCTTTTTTGGGAGTGCTTTTTTGACAGGGATTATGAGTAATTGAGGGAGTTTTTCCCCAATTTGGATGGCTAGAAAAATGAAGTTTAGTAGTAAATTTCGTAGGGTGTTTATATGCACATGAGATGTTTGAGGAAATGCCTAAGTGAAATCTGCCCTGTCACTGCCGTAACTTTATGAGTAATTTTTGAGTATCTTACGGTTCGAACTGGGCTGAGACCAAAACAGAGAAGTTGTATCCCTGTTTCTAAGCTTTGAAACGAGACCAGAACCGTAGTAATCCGAGGTGTATAGCATAAGTTATGGCCGTTTTAGTGTGACTGGTGCAGAATGACTGTTTTGAGGAAATCTTGTAGTTGGCATTTCATTAGTGCATTAGGGAGCATGAGATAGCTCTACACCTTTGTTTATACACTTGAGAAGTAGCTTGAGATTTAGTATATAATGTGAGTATAAGTTCTTGAAGAGATAAGAGTTAAGAGAATAGAGTAGGTTGTGCGATGGGGAACCCGTGAGTAATGGGTAGAGTATTCCATGTACGCCGCATTGAGAGAGCGGCATGAGTATCAGCTAGAGAAGTGGTGTAGCCCGTGAGAGGGCATGCGGATGAGGGCTATACCCAGTACCCGAGAGAGAGAGAGATTATAGACTCACATGGCCAAGGGTTCGAATCCATGCATAACCGAGTCCGATCGGCTAGAGTGAATAGAGGTCACGTAGGCGGGAGTGAGTCCCGGCCGTGCCCCGGTGAGATGGGGTCGTGACATATGAAAGAGTTATTAGAAAAGAGTTCTAAGAGAAAGAGAAAGAGGAAAAGAAAGATGTACCCAAAGAGATATTGAACGAGGATGTAAGGAAAGAATGAAAGAGAGAGTTACGGGGATAGCTTGAGTAGAGGATTTACTTACTGAGCATTATTTTAGTGCTCACCCCGTTGTTTTTCCATGTTTTGCAGGACATAGGTGAGGAACACTGTCGGATGGATGTCGGCGTGCGAGGAGGAGTGGTTCCACTGTCCCTAATGTTTTGATGACTTTTGTATACGTTATATATTTTGTGTAAAAACGTATATGTTGTAAAGAGTATGTATATATGTTTAATAAAAGAAAAATTTGGGCCCAATTTCCTTATGTTACTTTATATGTATTTCATTATAACCTTTTGAGTAGTAATGGCTATTACAAACCATTAGTCTAAATACCCGGGTGGTTTTTTGCATAACATTCACAGACAAAGAATTTGATATCTAGTATATGGGTTATGACTCAAACATGAATCATGGAATCAAACTTCATAGGCTCTCTTTTCAAACCACTCTCCACTAATGTAGAATTACACACTACCTTGGATCAATAGGTCTTTGTAAAGGTTGCAATGTTAGGCTATGGTATGGGTTAATGAAAGAACAGAAAGGAATTAAAAAAAAATTAAGAGACTTAATCTTCACTCATTCTCAACACAATCAAATAAACATGAATATAATTCTTATTTTTCACCCAATTTTTCCCCAAACTTTATCAAGTTTTTCTTCCCACACTAACACAAACCCTTTTTCTTCACAATTTCACACCTTTGCAATGTTTTCCCAATGATCACTTTTCTTCCTAACTTTTCTTTTCTTCCTTATTGTTATTATTTTTTATTCATTTATCATTTCTGTTTCATGGAAGAGAATAACTTGTACGAAAGAAAGCAAAATTCCAACCCCACCTTGATATTACAAACTCTCCACAACCCCCAACCTATTTCTTTGCATAAATCCGGGTTGTGGTACAAATTTTCACAACTTTCCACCCTCTTTTGTCTAAATTCTCTCACCACGCATGTACTTTGATTACGTCTCTTAAAATAAAACGGGTAAGGACAACTCATAATCAAGGTAGGTAATAATAAGCTTTATGAAAGAAAAACAAGGCTTAAATGTGTTTACAAACGGCTCAAAGGGTTAACTAGGGATAATTGAATAAATGGTTGGCTTGAAAGGCTCAATCGGTCCAAAAATAGCCTAAATCATTTCTTAAGTAATGTGAACTCTAGGATTTCGCCTCAAGTGGTTATCAAATGAGTTTTAGAATTTGTCGAGATCTCAAACATGTCTTATGAAAAATTCACACATAAAACTTCTCAAAGCATTTAAACTAACCAACCTTCATACCACAAATCATTAGGGTCTCAAACTAGACGTAATTAACATTCCAATCATCCGTAAGTAAAGGCAAAATTTAACGTCTTTTACATGTTATATATTATTGCAATTATATTACTATCATTGGCATGCAATTTAATCCAAGAACACAAACAAACAGAAAAAAAATTATTAAAAAAAATTATCCCCTTAATCCATAATTCCATAATTTTCAGAGACTTTTGAAAAGGTTAAGGCTAATTCCTACCCCCACCTTAAAACCAACATTGTTCTCAATTTTAAGAAAATGAAAAAGGAAAGAAAAATAATGCATCACCCCTTCATGTTGGTGTGGGATCAATCCATTTGTTTCGTGTTCATGAGCACCTATTTCATTCTATTAAAATCACAAAACTAGGAGTACCCCATTGGCCACTAGTGTTATACATAAAGATGAATGGATATAAAGAGTATAAGCAAAACAAAAAATTTAACAAAACTATCATAAACATAATACAACTCTGAAAATGTTCAACATAACACACGCAAACTCAAAACATCATAGTAAACCAAGTACAGAAATAGAAACAAACAACCAATGTAAGCAAAACTCAAAAAAAAAAAAAAAAACATAACGAGAACTTCATTATCCCAGCAGCCACACAACTCCTTTATTCCTCCATGCTATCCTCAGTGTCTTTCGTTAGGAGATTCTTCATCTTCCACATCCGGCTGATAAATCAAATTCATTCCATGCACATCCAGGCACCTCTATCCCAACATGAGCGAGTTGCAAGCGTTGCATCTCATATAGTACCTTCATTTGCTCAGTCATTTAGGTTATCCATGCTTGTTTTCGATCTTGGTTCTTGCTCAATTTTTCCATATCCTCACTCAGTTTGGTCAATTGATTCTTCTTAGATGTAGAGGTTGTTGTACGTGACTCCACCTTGCCCCTATTTGTGAGAATATTCATAAATTGCATTGTCAAACATACTTCGAGTTGTATCAACATCTCATAAGAGTTAAATGGCACTCATGCTCACATACACAACATAGTTATAAGATGAGGGAAGTAATAACCTATTTTCATATGCTTTGCCGAAATATTTATTGGTGGAAAATTATTTGTCCCACATTCATCCTCATCTGTCTAATAATAGCAAAATAGGCTGAGCTTTTGTAGGCATGAATCTGGAGTAAACAAAATATTGCCAAATTTGTGCAAATGCAGACAAGTGCTTACTTTCAAATGTTTTATGCTCACTAGCAGAAATCAGCCATTTTGCATTCTTATCAGCCAACACTCTTATCACCCTATGATAATCCACCTCTTGCTTGTAAGCCACATATTCATCCTCATCATCTTCGACATTTGGCAGCTCATAAAACTCATTGATAGTGGCTCCATCAAACACAATCTCTTTGCCTCGAACCATTGTTCTCCTATTTACGCTTTCTGGAACGTTAGTGTAAAATTCTATTACTACATAGCCCACATCAATAGCCTAAGGTTCCTTGCATAATGTCTGCCAACCCAAAGCTGGGATTTTTTCAAAAATTCCATGAACAATTCGAAGTGCCAAAATTCATCCCTTTTTCCTCGATAAACCCTCATGTTCTCTTTGCCATGTTCTCATACCATTTTTTTTAGCTTCACTCACAAACCTCATATCATTTGAAGGCTTCCCCTTTCCTTTATGTCCCCCAACTCCACTTTCCTTCCTTTTAGGAGCCATTCTTACAAAAATTTCTAACTCAATCAAATAACAACTCCCAAAATAATTATATACTTTCAAACAAATCAACCAAATCCTATCAACACAACTCCCAAATCCAACCACCATAAACTCTCCAAAATCAACCACAATCAAACAAACTTCAAAAGCATATAAAACATTCAACCAACCTCAACCAATCAAAAGGAATGATAAAATAGATGAGTGAACACTTAATTGAGTCAATTTGAAAGCAAACTTCCCTTGAGTTCATGAGATTTGACCCAAGATCGCAAAACCCCTTTTTTGGAACCCTAACCATTCAAAGTGATGAGAATCCTTGAATTTATTTATTTATCCCTATAGAATAGACTTTAAAGAGACTTGTTAGTGGTGGATTGATGAAATAATGATGGTTGAATGAAGAAAAATGACATGAAGTGTGGACAGAAAAGAGGAATTTCGAAAAGAGGTGAGTTAGGGTTATGAGACCCTTCGCTTGGAATCCATAAATTCATGTTTTATGTTAAAGCTCACTACGACAAGTAGTTTTGTCATAGTGGACTGCTTTCTTTTTTTTCTTGTTTGGCGCTTTTAATCAAACTCGCTGCAGTGATAATTTCTATCACTGCGACGTGCATGATTTTCTTCAGTTGGCCTTTCACGATCACTGCGACAACAATTTTTATTATCGCGATGATCGTACTCTCACTCCGAAAACTAGATCTATTGCATGTGAAAATTGGATATGTTGCATGTGAAAATTGGATCTATTGCTACCTCTAAAAATCTTGTACAATGGAGAGGAGACCTGTAAAAAAAAACATTTAAACTAATAAAAAAACACTCAAAATGATAAAACTAAAGATAAAAATTAACAATTAAACTAAAAAAAATGAAGAACTCTTAAAAAAAACAAAAACAAAAAAATATTTTGGGTTGCCTCCCAAGAAGTGCTTGGTTAGGACCCACATTGAGAGGGAAAAGAGGTGGGCATCTGGTTTATAAGGAGTTGGACACCCTCCCTTGGCAAGCCGATTTTCCAAGGAGAGTTTTACTCAAGCCCACAAAAAAAACTACTACCCAGCCCAATTTTATCAAAGGCCCACTACCTAGCCTAATTCCCAACAATTTCAGAGTGGAGTTCTTATCAAATGGTTATTAAAGCCATTGTTTTAAAACCCGACCCGTTGGGCAACCCGCTCTGCCGCTAGAGTCACAGGTTGACCGATCCAACTGATTGGATTGGTGATGTCATCATGCTGATGTCAACTATCCAAAAAAAATTGCAGATTTTAATTTTTTTTAAAAGTTAGCTGCATTCAATAACAAAATACTTACTATTCCAACATGATGTTGTGTTCATCCGATTACAAATTAAATGACAAAATTTAAAAATATAGTCACATAATAATTAATAACAAAATCATTTGATGCAAGTGTTTTTTCTTTGACTAGTCTCCATGTTGATTGAGTTTCACACACTAGCATCAGACTATATGTCGTTATCATCATCATCTACATAAATTTTAGTAAAAAATAGAAATCATAAGTTAAAACTTGTAATTTTAAACTAATTTTAATTTTAAAATAGATACCAAGTTGTTTAAATATTTGAAAACAACCTTCTAAAGCATCTATTGAATCATAAAAATAAGGGTGATCAGCAACACCAATAGGAATAGATTTTTCTCCATATAACATTTGTTCTAATTCCTCATAATTAAGTTCACTAACCTCCTCTTCATCTTCAACTAACCAAGATTCAGTTTTATTGATACTTTTATTATCAATAGGATCGAAACTTATTTTCTTGTGACATCTTTTAAAATACCATAACAAAATATTAAAAGCATGACAAATAAAAATATCAAGGAAAATAATAGATAATAAGAATAATTAGAGCATGTTTGGTCGAGCTTAAGAAAATTAGCTTATAAGGTAATTTGAGCTTATAAGCATTTGAAATTAAAAAGTTTCGTGTTTGGTTAAAGTATTTATATGCATTTGGTAAAATGTGGCTTATAAGTATATTTTAATTTAAAATGACTAAAAAGGGTATTATATTATTTTATCAAATAATAAATTATGTTAACTCAATTTACTATAATATTATCAAAATATATTTCGATAATATTACAATATAATTTAATTTTAGAATTAAATAAACAAATACTTTATAGACAAATATTTTATTAAAAATTTATATGAATAATTTTTAGATTCTTTATACAAAATAAACTAATGAACATTTATGAATTATAATTATATTCAAAAAAATAAAATTTCAATCAAAATATTCAATTCATGTCTCAATTGAATTATATTAATCCATTCAATTTGCATATGAGAATAACTATATGGTACAAATTTTTAAAACCACCACTAGTGGCCTAATGGTAAAAGAGCAAAGGGGTCCAACATAGGTTCCTGAGTTTGAGTCCTTAAAAGCCTTAATAGGGATGACCACTGAGAGGATTTACCCTCGTCAACTTCAAGACCTCGGAGGATTAGTTAAGGTAGGGCTACTAAGGGGATTTACTCGATCGTCAACTTAAGGGCTCCGAAGAATTAGTTGAGATGCACACAAGCTAGCATGGACATCGGTAAAAAAAAAAAAAAAAAAGTTTAACATTACAACATTCTACTAATATTATTATCAATAATGAACCAAGGCGATCTTTGCATCATAAATCGACATAAGATCAGTCTATGATTACAATTACCAATATATGGTACAAATTTCATTTGCAATCAAATTGCACATAGCCATCCAATAAGCAGTATTTTCACCATATGCATTGCAATAATTATCATTGGTAAAAGCACTATCTCCATCTGATGACAGTGCTCCATCTCCATCTAAGGAAGGCATATATGTTTCATTCTCAACTACTTGAAAAGTCATATCTAGTGTGTTCTTTTTTCTAATGTAGTTATGGATTGCCATAGTGGCAAGCACAATATCCAGTTGTGTCAATATGAAAGTTAGGCATATCTCTCAAAATAGACCAACGTGCTTTCCACACACCAAAAGTTTGCTCAACAATATTTTTGCACAAAGAATGTAGATAATTGAATTTTTCTTTCTTTCATGTTGGTGCACATCATTGCTTTGTTTGAGCACGCTGAAGATCTTCCAAGTGATATCTTACATTTTTTCCTTTGTATGGACTCATATATCCCCATGTATGGGGATATCCAACATCTACCAAATAATATTTGTTACCCGCTGGACAGGGAAATCCTAACTCTTCTCTATGGAGTGCCTCATAAAATATGCAACTATCATGTACCTTCCCATCCAACCCATGCAAATGTAAAGCACATATTAAAATCTAATACTGCAAGAATATTTTGAGTAGGATACCCTTTACGTCCAATGTAAGGCATTTCTTCCCCCTGAGGCAATTTAGCTTTCACTGTGTGCCATCTAATGCTCCAATACAATCCTATTAACGTGACAAAAAATAAAAGTTAATGTTTCATACAATTATAATCATGAATCAAATTAATAATAATTGTTTGGAAAAATATATATTGCGTAATAATCGTTACTTACATCAAAAGGTTTGTACTTTGGATTTTGTGGTTTGTGAAATCCCTTTCCTCGATTGTATTGTGGATGTGATGTAATAATATTTTTAGCTAAAAGAAGTAAAGCAATCAAGACCCTATGGAAATTGTAATGACCTCTTTCTAATAGTATATTTTATAACATATACTATGAAAACATACATAATTAGAATATGAAAATAGTTGGGCCCAAATTTTTCTTTACATACAAAATATAATTAATTACATATATCAAAATAACAAGTACAAAAACTTAGCAATGGTGGACAGTAATGCCAATTCTCTTCGCTTGTCGACATCCTTCCGACCGCTGCTCACCTATTTCCTGCAAAAACATGGAAAAACAACGGGGTGAGCATAAAAATGCTCAGTAAGTAAATCCCTTAACTTTTCTTCTTCTTTGATTCTTTCCTTACTTAATTATCTTCTTCTTTCTTTCTTTGTTTCTAATTCTCACTGTTCTTTTCTTTCTTTCTTTCTTTCTTTCTTTCTTTCTTACTCTTTCTATTCTTTCTCTTCTTGCCACTCTTCTATTCTTTCTAACCATAATAAAATTCATGGGAACATTCATAAATGAAATGCATAAAAATGCATTTTATTTCTTCTTTCTATTTCTTTTCTTTTCTATTCTTTTCTTCTCTATTCTTTTCTTTTTCTTTCTATGCTTTTCTTTTCTCTTCTTGTCTTGCTTGCCCAAGCTTCTCTTTTCTTTCTTGTTTCTTTTCTTGGCTTGTTCAAGCTTTCTCATTCTTTCTTTTCTTATTCTTTGCCGATCGGACTCGGTTGATGTATGGATTCGGAACCTTGGCCGTGTGAGTGAGTACAGTCCTCATCTACATGCACTCTTGCGGACCGTACAAATTCTTCTTTCTTCTTAGGCCACTCAATTAAGGTGAAGTGCATGTAGGAATTCTTCTTGGTACAACCCTCATCCACATACACTCTTACGGGTCGTACAATTCTTCTTCTTCTTATGCCACTCAATTAAGGTGACGTGTATGTGAGAATTTCTTCTTAACACTCACGGTTTCCCATCACAATAACCTATTCTTTTCTCTTCTTTAACACTCTTTAAATTTTTTAATGCTTATTCTTCCTTTCTCTTTATTCCTTAGAGTGTTTTATTCTTTCTTTCTTTGTTCTTTATTCTTTATTCTTCATTCTTTATTCTTTCTTAAGTTTCTACACATACACAATTATATGCATATGGATGGCTCATGCTTAAAATTTCTTACTTAAATGCACTTATGAAATGGACATATGCAATGTTGCATAAAATTAAGGTTTCTACTCAACTCATACTTCTCTTAGGTTTTTCATCAAATAATACTTGTGCATAAACAAACCCTAATGTAATTATCATTCTATTTGTTTCTTAAACCATCCAAATTGAGAGAAAAACTCTCTTGTAACATCACCATACCTACACGGCAAAAACACTCCCAAAAGTTTCTCCTAATTCTTCCAATTTCAACCCATCATCAAACCATCACATACACTCCTCATATTCAAGTATATCCAACAACAAGCATAACTAATCATCCATCTCATCTCAATTTCTCAATAATCATAACATATGCATATTTAAAAGAAATCTCTACTCACTTGATTTTCTTAAACTTTAACTTGAGTTGGATTTTGAGTGGAATTTACTTACCTTATGCTTGAGTAATCTCTCCTAAGCTCTCTACTCTTGTTGGACTCAAAACTTCTCTTAACCCTAAGCATAAACTTCATAAGAACTCAACTTTTACATAAATAAATCATAGATAAAGAGCATGAATTCTTACCTTTTGAAGCCTAAAATCAAAACCCTATGAAAAACCACTCAAAAGCCCTCAAAATCCTTGAAGGATTGAATGAAAATTTGAGAGAAAATGGGGGAGGAGTGTGGTGGTGGAATGAAGAAAATAAGGGTTTCAAACCCTTAACACTTTAGTTTATAAACACACTTTCCCATTTTGCTCTTACTCTTTCTTGGAAATTCCATCTATGTTCCTTAGTCAATTACCATAATTCCCTCATTTTTAATGCATTCTTTATGAAATTCTATCTCTTTTCACTGCCTACTTTTTCAAGTAATTTTGAGTGAAAAGACCATTTTACCCTTAATGCAAGTTTAAGGCATTTTCTTCATATTCTCTTAAAATCACTTTAACAAAAATTAACTAAGGGCTATAAAAACATAAATTAAATCATGTACCTCCATGCTAGGCGTTACAAAAATGGTTATGAATGGTTTCACCAGAATGATTAAATATTTCTTGAATAAATATATTCCCACAATTGTGAGCACAAATCATCAAGAATATGCCTACTTCCTCATTTACCGACATCCCTCGTGTAGGCTTCATACCATATTTATTGGTTAAATCATGACATAAATCAAGGAAGACACATTTTGTCAAGCAAAAATCTTGATGACAACAATTTTCATTCCCTTCCAATATTTCTTGGATCAATAGGTGACTAGTTCTTATAGAAGTACGACATGGGCTTTTTATCAATGTAATTCATATGGTATATAATAATGCACTTAGTTGTTATCTCACAAATAGTCATCCAACTATGATTTTGTTCTTCCCATTGACTCACCAAAGCTTGTAATTCATCCTCTTTATCGCCATGCTCATCAACCACAAAATTGTAATCAGTAGAAACCAAATTTGAAATATCCCATGGCTCCATTAAACTAAAAAATGAAAAAAAATAATAGTCAAATATATGTCTTCAATAACAACAAAAATAACAAATATCTTGATCGCAATGGTCACTCCACAATTATCCAAACCAATTTATCATTCAACAAACAAGTTACTTTGTTTGAAACATAGTAACATTAATAAAAATAAAACGAAATGAAAAAGAATCCTAAGGATAAGACATAAAAGAAATGACTATGGACTCTTTCCTTTTGACTTCATATAGTTATACTTTAGGCAATTTAAGCGAACTTCATTATCATCATGACAAAAGAATAGTTCTCTCATATCTTTCTTGGTAAAGAGGTTAGAGGCAAAAAAATAAAGAGGACTTGATATTTCAATTCTAGGCATCTTCTTTAGCATATCCATACATTCTTTTATTGTTGGTTCATGCTGCAATGGACTAGAAGATTCGGTAGTACTCTTATCACTAAGCATAGCAATAAGAGAATTTATATTCTCTTTCAATGATGATGCAGCTGAGCTTTTCCCTTTCTTCATATTTTTATTGGTTCCTCCAATTTTTCTTTTGTTAAGAGATGAAGATGGGAATTTGATGGGGACATGTTCAAGTTCTTCTATATTTCTTCCTACCACATCATTGTCATCATCTCTTTCAAAATCAACATTGATTCCTTCATCTCTATTTTCACTCATTCCTAATGATTCACCAGCAAATTTATTTTTCAATGTTGAGGGCATCAATTTGGCTAGGTGCCCATGCTCATCACCAATGGTAGTAATATCAGAAAACATAGCGTCATAACGGTACCATATTAATGACAAATCCTTGTTTTTAAATTTCTTATACTCTTTATTCACTTGCAATGTTGTTAATTTAGAAATTAGTGACATTTCAAACAGTGAATATCAATTAAAAGAAAACATACATAAAAAAAAGTTGTAACTACCTTTATTTTATCATTCCACCATTTGTCATTAGCAATGATTGTTTTTCTCACATTATCCCAACCTAAACTTGTCTCCCCTCGCATCAATTGTTTGAAAAGAGTCCAATCTTTTTTCATGGCATCCCAGTGATTTCCCATCTGCTTTCTATTATAATTAATACCAATCCTTTCATTGAATGCCTTGACCAAATTGTTTCATCCAGCAGAAGATAAATGACAATTTGGTTGATTTTCTTTTCTAATTTCTTCTTCACAAAGTTCAATAAAATTAAGATGGAGCATATCATCCCATTTTGCTGATACTTGAGATTGTGTTACTTTTGTCGTACTTTTATCCATCTAGAATTTTAGATTGAAAACCAACAAAGATAAATGTATATATTCATCCTTATCAATCCAAGCCACAATAAAATCTCTATTATAAAATAAATTATAGTTATCTAATCACATGTCAACTCTCAAGAAATTAGTCATTCATAAATAAATAAAACAATGACAAAAGCCCATGAACACAAAATTGTTTAATTATTAGTCATTTTGCTTATGGGAGTTGAAATAGCAAGTTGGAAAGATGGGAAAATTAAGATACTTGACGGGACAACACTACAAGAAAGAGAATATTCTAAACAATATTCTTTTGGGTGTAATATTTGGTGCAAAGGGTTGGAGATGCAATAGTGAAATGGTGTGAAAGTTGCATCAATTTGGTGTTTGTGGTTGAGATGGTCTTATCCATATCATCCCAAAAATCATTATCTAGAATTATGCCAATAACATTTTTGCCTTTATTACTTTTTGCATGTCAAGAATCAACAAATAATTTATCTATCACCATGGCTTGCAAGTCATGTTTGTGCTCATAAAGGCTTCTCATTGCAATGAAAGTTGTAGCAAAATGGGTTGCGCCTGGGCAAACAATTTCTTTCAACCTTGTTCAATTGATAGATAATAGATGTTAGTCAATTATTAAAAAAAAAAAAATGTATATTATGTTATTACTTGACAAGAACATGAGCAAAAGGTACATTACCTATGTTTTCCTCAACCAAACTATCAAAGAATGTATGATTATATACAAACTCTGTCACATCAGAAGCACATTTTGCAAGATAAACTATGTGATCCATCTTAGCTATATCTTTTAACACCAAATTTACGCTATGTGTTGCACATGGCGACCAAGTAATACTCGGATATTTCAAAGACAATATTCTTCTAGCAACTTTATAATTGGATCCATTGTCTAAGACAAAAAGGACAATACCACTTGGTCCAATCCATAAATTTATCTCCTCAAACATCCTCACCAATGTCCCGTCATCCTTTACAACATCTAGAGTATCCACTGATTTCACAAAACAAACTCCTTTAGGACAATACACCATAAAATTGATTAATGACCTATGTGACTTATCAGTCCAACCATCAACCATTAAGGTACAACCAATATTTTCCCAAGTCTTCCTGTAATTGTCAACAAGAAGCTACACTTCCTTCTTAGCATCTCTCAATAAATTGACACACAAACCATGATAATTTGGGTGTTTATACCTAGGTCCAATTGTAGCTATAACACCCACCAAAAGGCTGAAGATAAATTGAATTTACATCATTAATTGGGATGCAAGCATCATAAAAAAATCTTGCAAAAGCCATGTCTGCTCTCCACATCACTTCTTTTCCAGCTAAAGAACCCCTAATTGAGGGTTGAGACCCAACAATAGTCTTTGGAGCAAAATAGTCACCAATCCCAATAGGTTTTTTTTCTTTTTGATTTGTTTAACATTGTACTTTGTTTTTTACTACTAAACCTACCTTCATTTATGTGAATTTCTTATGGATGAACCTCTTCACTTTCTTTATTTAACATATCTACCTCAAGTCCTAGTACAATAGCATCGTAAGGATTTGCATACTTACTAAAATCAACATTCTCTTTATTCTTTACCCTAATGTCTTTTAGTGCTTGTACCATCCTTGTATTTAACATCAAAGTGAACTTTTAAACAAGCACCAACATCCCCTTTTGTTCTAGTTAGATGTTGTTTCATTCTAAAAGTACCCTCCTCCTCTAGTTACTTTCCCATAATGAAGACATGTTAATGTCTTCCTTCCATTTTGATCTAGACCCTCAATAACATGTCCCCATGCAGTATCACTCTCAACTTTACTAGATTATGAGGAAGAGTTTTACCCAGACCTAGATGATGACATTGTCTGTTTTTAATCTTTATCCATTTGGCACACAAGCAACAACAACAATAATTTAGTATCTACTTGGCATATTAAAACATCAGCAAATACAAGGATAGTTGGCATATTAATTGGTTCCCACTTGCAATCAACAACAATAATAATGTTAAATATAGTAGTTAGAACTTAGAAGTGAAACTAGATTTAGTTAAAGCAATCCAAGATTTGCAATAATGCCTTTGAATCAAATTTAAGAATTCACACAGCCATGAGGTTTCATCTTCAAACAAATCTCTAATTCTACCTTTACGATAAATTAAGTTCCGAATCAAATTAATCTTTCCTACCACAATATTATTTTTTCATAAAAGGTAAAAGAAATACTAGATAAATAATATGGTGATCTACTACCATAGACACTAGTCATTCTCATCTTTTTCTTTGTTTAAACATTAGGTCTTAACAAGCCTAGTTCTTAATTAAACCATGCTAAAGCACTATCATACCACATAATAACTATTAACCACAAATCGCCAAACAAGATGTGATTATTACATTCACTCAAAGTATCCCAAATCATAATTAGAAAAGTCTATAAACTAAAATGACTTCAGTAAACAATATGATTGAATTCAAATACCACTTCCAAAGTGTAGATATTATCATAAGATGATCTCATTGAACTACAAATAACCAAGCAAAATGAAACAGCATGCTTGGATACTTAATGTTTCAACCCATCTATTCCCAAATCCATGACCTAAAGTAATAAAAATCCAATAGCACTAGCCACCAAAAAAACCCAACCCCCAGCCACCAAAAAAACCTAGTTGCACTAGCCATAAGAAAAAAACCCAGCCACGATACATCAAAATTAAAAATCTAGAACATTAGAACAAATACATAACACCACCACAGACAACCCAAAACCACACTCCACCCACCCCAATCCAATGACTAACCCCAACCCTCCCAAGAGAAAAAAAACACACACACACAACCAAAGCACTTGGACAACAAACAATGATTCGATTTCGAAAAAATGATGAAAATGAGAGCTCACATAAACTTGGAAAAAAAAAATGATTCAAATTTCAATTAACTGAAACCTGAAAAAAGGAAGGAACTAAGTAGGAACAAATACCTTAAATTTGATTAAGCGATTCAATTTCAAGCAACAGAGGTGTCATCATCGTCATTTATTTTAGAGACCGTGGAGTTGAGACAGTGGTTTTGTCATTTGCGTAGAAAGTGAATCAGTTTTAGGAATTTTCCCAGTTTACCAGATGAGCAGGTTGGATCAACAGATCAACACTATTCATCCAATCCATTAGCGAGTTAATACAGGTTTTGAGTTAAATTCGGGTTTTATATCAACTCGGACTGGAGCTGAGGCCAAGTCCCAGTCAAACCAGTTGGACCAATCGGTTCAATTCGGGTTTTAAAACAGTGTTCAGAGCCACACTACGCTTAAGCCCATGTTCTAGAAAGGTGACCTAGGAAAGGGCTACCTAGGAAGGAGTGACCTAGGAGAGAATGTTAAGAGAGAAAGGCCATAGGTGGCCCAAAGTGAAGTTGTCCAAAGTAGGGCCAACGTGGACGTTAGGGTCTCGTATCAAAGCCAAACCCCGCTTGAGCCCATGTTCCTTAAGGGGTGACCTGGGAGAGTACGCCAAGAGAGAAAGGTTGTATGTGACCCAGAGTAAGCCATCTAGAGTGAAGCCATCCAGAGTGGGCCAACGAGGACGTTTGGTCTCAAACGTAGGGGAATGTTAGGATCCCACATTGAGAGGGAAAAGAGGTGGGCATGTGGTTTATAAAGAGTTGGGAACCCTTTCTTGGCAAGCTGGTTTTCCAAGGAGAGTTCTACCCAAGTCCACAAAAAGACCACTGTCCAACCTAATTCTATTAAAGGCTCACTGCCTAGCCCAATTCCTATAAATTTGGGAGTGGGTTCCTATCAAAGTCATAAGCTGACTCTTCTCTTTCATCACTGTAGATTTTGAAGGAAAATTGAAACCCTCTCATCTTCAGTCTCATTCTCTAGGGTTTCAATCTTTGTACATTAACTTTAAAAGTCCCCTTCATTGGATGGTGAACCTCTCTACCTCCACGTGGAAATACTTGATATACTATGAATGGTCCGGACCATCTTGAACGCAATTTTTTGAGGAAAAGTCTTAGTCTTGAGTTAAACAATAGGAATTTGTCCCACTCTTTAAATTCCTTTCTCATAATGTGCTTGTCGTTCAACTACTTAGTGTTTTCCTTGTAAATTTGGGCACTCTCATACGCATTATTCCGAAATTCTTGCATCTCATTAAGTTCACTATTTGCTTTGCTCTTGCTTTGCTACTGCCGCTTGTAGATCAAAGTTTAAAACTTCATTGCCTAATATGACCTATGTTCTAACTCAACTGGTAAGTGACAAGTTTTTTCATATACCATTCTATAGGGCGACATTCCCATTAGGAAGAGAAAGGTCCCATAAAATCTATCCCCCACACATCAAATAATTCTACTTCTAAAATATTATGTAAAGGCCTTGCATTTCTCTAGAAATATTCCGAATCCGTTGACATTCTTCACAACTCATCACAAATTTATAAGCATCTTCAAAAAGAGTGGGTGCGAAAAATCCTGATTATAGTACTTTTGTATCTGTCTTTGTTGCACTAAAATGGCTGCCAACTTCCATGGAATGATAGTGACAAAGAATGCTTTTCATCTCTTCCTCCGGCACACATCTTCTTATCATTTGATCTACGTAATGCTTGTACAAGAATGGATCCTCCCAAAATACTTTACATCCGAGAAAAACTTTTTGTGTCTTTGGGAATTCATTTCGAGAGGCAAAACTTTCTTTGCTAAATAGTTAATAATATTCGTGAACCCAAAGGTCCTTCTTGAATGGAAAATAATTGCTCACCTGGGAAGTATTCGTTTATTGGCCTAATCTCCTCTTGAACCTCTTCATTAGACTCTAGTCAAGATTAATGATCAGCCACTTGATTTTCAGTTCCTTTCTTGTCTCTAATTTCTAAGTCAAATTCTTGTAGGAGAAACACTCATCGTAACAACTTGGAATCTCTCTTTGCTAGGAGGTATTCAATGCGACATGGTCAATGTACACGATAACCTTGATACCTAGAAAATAAGAAAGAAACTTATCAATAGAAAATATTATCGCTAAAAATTATTTTTCAGTAATGGCATAGTTTAGTTGTGGTCCCGTTAAAGTCATGCTAGCGTAATAAATCACATGCAATGTCTTACTTTTTCCTTGCCCTAAAACAACCCCGATGGCATAATCACTTGCATCACACATAAGTTCAAAAAGTAGTTCCCAATCAGGTGCAACAATTATAGGAGTAGTGAATAATTTTGATTTCAAACATTCAAATGCATCTAAACACTCTTGAGTAAAATTAAAAGGCACATCCTTAGCTAATAAATCACATAGAGGTTTATAGATTTTAGAAAAGTCCTTTACAAAACACCGCATGCCCGAGGAAAATTTTGATAGCCTTCACGGAAGTGGGAGGTGCTAGTTTCTCGATGACTTCAATCTTTGCTCGATCTACCTCAATTCCATTCGCAAACATGCGATGTCTTAACAAAATACCATCTTGTATCATAAAATGTCACATTTCCCAATTTAACACTAAGTTAGTGATGCGTTGTAACTAAAACATGCATAAATAGCAAGTGTACTAGTCGCACAAGTAATAAAGTGATGAGTGAGTATCGTTCCCATGAGGATTGGTGGCTAAACACTAAGTTTTTCTACTGTTTTCAAGTTGGAGCAATCGAGTTGTTTGGATTGAAGGGAGACAAATTAAACTTAAAACTAAAAATTTCTAAATATTCAAATCTAAATGCTAAAAGCAAGATTTAAAACATGGAATAAAATCAATTCAAACAAACGGGTAGGGTTTTGACTTCATTCGGACTATATGGGTTAAACCTAAGGATTATACTAATTCCATATTCACATGCATTGATTGTAAATCGAACTCTCTAAAGTGTAAAATATACCTTCTCAGGCTATATTTCCTTACTCTTCCCTATTAAACTTCCGCACCCAACAAAATGAAGACTAACAGTTCAAAGCTCATAAAGCACAAAAAATCCTAAATTGATTTCATTGATTTTTAAATCTATCTCTAGCATTTAATACTACAATGGTGATTACCCAAGAAGCCTAACATGAATTATTTCTCAATCTCATCATGTTCATCACATAAAAACAATAAATACAGAATAAACACACAATCAAAGAAAAATCATATGAAAATAATAATCATCACTTCTTTAACCCATTAGAATCCGAACTACATCAAAACCCTAACCCAAAATAGGTTAGTTCCATGGCTAAATCAACAATACAAATAAAAGAAATGAAAAATCCAAAGTTCAACATAATGAAAATAAGAGAAAAGACAAAAAAACTCCCCAAATAACAAATCCACTGGTTTAATCTCGAATCTTCACCCTTTGCAATCAAAGTTCACCCAAAACAAATCTAAGAAAATGTAAAAAGCTGCTCTCTGCTGAAAAACGAACTCCCCCTTGTAAAATGACTAAGTTTTTCTTTTATACTTAGCCCAAAAACCTAGGAAAATGCCTAAATGAAATTGTGCGTTTTTGGAATTCATAAACTTTGCCGCGGCGAAGAAGGATTCTCGCCGCGGCAAAGAAGTGAATTAATCCCTTGTGTGCAACTCTTTTCGCCGCAGTGAAGAACAAGCGTCACCACGGTGAACCTTCATGTGGAATTTTGAATTTACAAAATTGCCCTCTGCTTGCTTCTTTGCTTGAATCTTCGATCTTCGTCACTCTCCTCATGGAAACAAGCTTCATAGTGCATCCACTCTGCTTTAGAACTTTCCCAACTTCTAAGATCCGCTCACTTTTGAGTCCAAAAACTCCAATTTGCTCCTTATTTGCATAAAATGTCCATTTTAGCCTGAAACACAAAATATAAAGAATTAAGTAGCAATTCAGGTCAAAATGAACTAAGAAGTACGAAATCCGACTAAAAAGTCTAATAAAAATAGTATAATCCACGGATTAAAAAAACCCCCAAACTACAGACATGCTCCTCCTCCCCGAGCATAAGGTACAAAACTCAACGAAAGAAAACAATAAACAACCAAAAACACACAACAAAACTGAAAAATGAACAAACACAAATTAGACTCAAACTCAACATACGAATTGCCTAGAAATAACACAAGTCTCAAAGGTTGTTGAAAAATTATTATCATAAAATGTTCAACACTCCAAGAAGTTAAAAGCTACATCGACTGTCTTTCTCAATCGGTCCACCGAGTAGGTGATCCCCACTTCAATCCACATTCCAACTTCCCAGATTATTTTATGCAGAAATGAAAAGTTTATCAAA
The DNA here is from genome assembly GCA_026229545.1 of Pistacia atlantica. Lineage (NCBI taxonomy): Eukaryota > Viridiplantae > Streptophyta > Magnoliopsida > Sapindales > Anacardiaceae > Pistacia > Pistacia atlantica. Next base: position 20,283,868 of record CM047901.1, on the reverse strand, counting down.
TGGTGGTAGACTCCATAAGCCTAATTATCGAACTACTCTCCACTAATGTAGACTAGACATCGCTAAGAATCAATATGTCTTTACAAGCTTGTAATGTTAGGCTCGGGTAGTGGGTTTCAAGAAAAAGGATAGGATAAACAAAGTAAGAGAACTCGGTTTCCTCATGCAAACACTACAAGTCACATCAAACTCTACTTCTTCTCAACCACCAATCAAAGTGTCTACCATTTTACACCCCTAAAATTTATGCATTCCTTATTTTGATTTTGAATTGAACTAAAGAAATTTTTTTTTAAACAGTCAAATTAAGGTTAACTACCTCTCTTATTCTTATCGCCCTTCTCACAACCCCCAAACTGTTCTTTTAGTGATTGCACAACTCTTCACTTTCTTTGTGTTTGCATTAGGCCCAAAATTCTCCTAAGGGTCCGATTATGTGTTTAGGGTAGTTGGATTGGGAAATTTTCGGTTTGTAAGAAAATAAAACGCAATGATAATCTCATAAGGCTCAAGGAGGTGACTAGGGACAAATTCCACTCGTGGGTTGGCTAGAAAGGCTCAAACGTTCCGAAAAAATGCCTAAATCATTTCTTCAACAATTTCTATTCCTAAGATTTCGCCTCAAGTACTTCTCTACTAGGTTATAGAGTCCACCAACATTATCAAACTTTACCTAACCGCATAAAATGAATTTAAGCATGCCGAAATAAATGAAAATGGTGGTTGAACCACTTAACAAACCTCAATCAAAATTCAGTCAATAAACATAAACTTGAAGCAATGCTTAACATTTTTCAACAATAAAATCCCACAACCCTAGTCTCATCATGGACTTATGCAATTCATCAATGGCAACCACAACAAAAACACAAATGTAACTGAAACAAAAATAATTTTTTTTTCCAATTTTTCCTACCCTCCAAACTAAAGATGACATTGTCCCCTAATGTCACATTATGCATAAATTAGGAATAGAAAACAAAATAGAACAAGGTGCGAGATAGTTCCCTGATTAATCCGTGAAGTTGAAGTTCCGCTCACAGTGTGCACACCCGGTCCTCAGCTTTTTCATCACCCAAATTCTGTAAAAACAATTGAAAACTGTGGTGTCCACTATGTTAGAAAAATCCATTGACTAATATGAAAGTATTACAACCCTAATCTCGTCTTTACATCAACTAGAATTTAAAACAAAAATGAAACAACTAAAACAACTAACACAATCCCAAACAAAAATATCAACTGAGTTCAGTGTTCAAAATAAAAGAAAAACAGAAACAACTAAAACAAGTGCTCATTCGTCGGCCTCCTCCTCTTCCTCAGCGCCATCCTCTTCTGAATTGGAGCCCATCCACTCATCTGAATTCCAGTCTTCCCACTGGTGTTCTAAAGTATCAATCCCGATGTTGTTGCAGTAGCTAATTTACAGCTCATGTGTCTTCCTAGCCTACTCTGCCAGCTACCCGTGACGTCGCTCCATCCTTTTCATCAGACCTATCATTTTTTGCATCATTTCTCTCATTGGGACTGTTGAACCGGATGTGATGGCAGCTGTTGTTGTTCTCCTTCTCTTGGTGCCTGATCTGGGCCCTGCTTCTGTTTGAGGTGCAAGATGTTTTCGAAAGTAGGTCGTGAGGAGGCGGGCAGATGGATCGATGGCTCATCAGCATGTACCTCGATTCCTATATTAGTGCACAACGTTGTAATGAGTTGTGGGAATGGAAAACTGTCTCACCCTGGTTTGGCTGCAAGTTGGATACTTATCAGGATGATGTTCCCCACGTCCATTCTCTTTCCTATGGCAATAGAATACAACAAAAGTGCCTTCTCATATGTCATTGTACTGTAGTACGTCTTCGACATCATCCTAGCTGAAATAAAATACTGCCACAACCGAGCCACTGGTGTTAAACTAGTCCCCTTAATGGTTTTCTTGCCCTTCTTTGAAATATACCAAGCGGCATCTGGTTTCGCTATGGTCCTAAGATGTTAGTAAACGGTCCCGTATATGCAGCAGAAAAAAAATTAATATAATAGGATCATTTACATGAGCCAAGATCAAGGGTATAATTTTACAATTCATATTAAAACAAGAATCTGCAGAAATTAATAATCTGTGTTTAGAAACCATACGCATGTTTGGAGGCTCCTCCACGATTTTATTTGAACGTTTTGCTACCGATCCAAGTGTAGGATCGAACCCACGTAGTCCACACGAAGACAATCTCAAAAGAACCAAAGAGGTATTTGCTAGATCCTCTTTGGCTTCAAGATTAAGAAGAAAAAGAAATCAAATTGAATTGATTTAGGCCAAAGAAAGGTTTCTGGCGTGGGAGTGTCAAATGGGGCTATGTGTTTTTGTTTTTAAAAAAATCTCTACATTTAATTAACACACTTTTCTTTTTATAGTAAAAACAATTTGCCCTAATCCCATATGGAATAGGCTTGGGCTTCAACCCAAACGCCCCATGTTGCCAAACACTTCCAATTTGATTTATTTTATTTTCCATCATTATCTCAATTAAAATCAATTAATATATATATTTAAATATATATTAACATTTAACAATAATGATAATATATTTAAATATGTGCGAACACACATTTAAACGTAATTTCACTTATTTAATTTTTCTAACAAATTAAATAAAGGCTACGAGCTCAGCAAAATTAATTGTACTGTGAAATTACCAAAATACCCTTTCACCTTAAAAGACGAAAACGCCATTCTTTCTTCTTGGATCTTAAATTGTCTTCTATGTGTGTGACCCATAGGCTCCTCATCATATCAGTAGTGTATAGTATCACGATTAATACCAATTAATCGTTTCACTAATACACAGACCAAGATTGGCCCTTAGCAAGGCATCATGGGCCACCCGATAGATTCGATTGACAAAGTAGCTACACTCAGCGATATGGTTACCGTGCAATTGTTCCTTTCATCATACGTTATCTCGACGAGATGAAGGCATAGAAATAGTGTCAACCTTTGGTTACTCTCGATATTATTTTCAGTTTCTGGACCAATGACCCGTATTATAAACTGAATAGAGCAACAACTCAATTCCACTGTGGCCACAGCTTTAGTGTCATTGCCATATACTGAATTGCGCCGTGAGATAACTTTCTCTCATAATCGGGAGTGATGAATCCTCTGTCAATCCACCATAGTCTTGATACACTCCTTGATGCAGCAAATCACTATTGTATTGACTTTCTGAAAAGAACTACGTTAGGCTAGTGTCAAACTACACCAATCGGTGCATAAGGCGCTCCGGTGATCTCAAGTCTAAGGATTACATACATCACCATTTGTTAGAGGATTTGTTCCATAGACACTGGGGTTACCATCCATATGGAATCCTCTGGTGGGTCAGCCCAGTGAACTTACTGCAGTGTAATCGCCTATAGCAAGCACCCATGTGTTGCACCAAGTTGTCACCAAACAACCTTGACAAGTGAGATCGATCCACGCCTTTCTTTCGAGAGGTCGTTCAACACTATGATAGCCTTACCGTATTATCGTGCCCTTACTTCAAAATAATAATACCGGGGCTACGGACGTTTCTAGAATGGCCACCATATGTGCTCATAGGGTTTTCACTATCAAGATTTGAAACACTTGATACCCTCGTCACGGTTCTACCATTCTAAGGACATATATCAATACATATTGCAATAATAATGATTTACGCGATATAGAATAAAATGCCTTTTATTAATTAATGAACATTATTACAAAGAGTCAATTCTACAATAATTGATTGGCTCTAGGGCATCTACTCTAACATAAGAATCACCTCATCCCTTTTTTGTGTCCTCCTAAACTCCTCATATTCATCATTGTCAATATGAGGTAAGCCATAGAAATCATTAATAACCTTTGCCGTGAATATCACATCAGTACCCCTCACAAAAACAACCCCCTTATCACATTCAGGGAGGTTGGCATAAAAATCTCTCTCCAGCGGTTCCAAAGCCGCATATTCGGGTTCACTCCTAAAGTTGTCCCAACTTCTCCTTTGACTCCACTCATTAGCCTCGGTTGTAATCAGTCCACGTTCAGGGATAAATCCCTTGTCTTTCTTTTTGGCTGCTTGCCTCATAGTTTTTCCGAGCCTTTTCATTCATAAACCGGTCATCTACTTTCTTTCTTTTTGCCTTGCCCTTGGATGGTACCTTGACTTTAAGCGGCATTTTCTGCTAAACTACACTTCACTCAAACAATGCAACTCAAAAATTCAATCTTAAGTGTCCTATAACAACCAATTCAATCCTGCGAAAATTTCCAACACTTCCAAAAAATTTCACCTCAACCCCCAAACTAAGATTTTTCCAAATTCAACCAAACACTCCGAAATTTAAAAACCCACACTCCTCAATATCACACAACGCACAATCAATCCTTTCTCAAACAAAATCAACACTCACAAGCACAAAAATTCCACAACTCAACCAACAATCAAGATTTTTAGATCTACAAATGAAAACTTGAAATTTTTGAGATAAAAAGCTTAGAGAACTTTAAATCTTACCCAAACTAAGGAGTATTCGCCACCAATTGAGCCGAAATCGGCCTAGATTGCAAACTCCCAAATTTCTCGTGAATTTTTCGTAAAAATTGTTGTTGAAATGAGTTGTTTTGGTGTTTAGGAAGGTTAAGGAAGTGAGAAAATTGGTTGGAAAATCACTGGGAAGGCTCTGGATTGAAGTTTGAAAATTTTTCTCTAAAATGGATTTGAAAAGTTGCATGAAAAATGAAGAAAGAAAGTGAGAATTTATAGAAAGCAGACTTCATCGCGACGAAGTTCTTCATTCTATAAACCCTTAATTCTGCCCAGGTTTTGCTGCGGTGAAGACAAATACTTTGCTGTAGCAAAAAAATACAGAGAGTACAAAGCCATGGTGAAGAACAATATTGGCTACGGCGAAGTTCCCTTAGACAATTTCACCACTTTTGCTTCGCGCAACGAAAATTTACGAGAGAATGGCATCGTGACGAAGTCTGGAACCCTTCTCCTTCCAAAATGTAAAAAAATTGATTCGCCGCGGTGAAACCTGGAACTTTCAGTTTTCCACCTTGATTCTCAATTTCACCTGAAACATCCGAAAACACACCAATTAAACATTTATAAACAACACCAAACAAACTAAACAACTACAAAACAATCAACAAAGAAAAATAAATGAAAACACTTGGGTTGCCTCCCAAGAAGCGCTTGTTTATAGTCGAAAGCTTGACTCTTTTGATTTTTCACGTCAGTCCGGACTATCTAGGTACATCACATCTCGAAAATCTCCTTGTGCTGGAGCTTCATTTGTTGATGATCTTTTTCACACAAGGTCTTTATTGAGAGCTTAGCCACCCATTTCCATCCCTTGGTTATAACTTTGGTGGCTCGACTCTTCTCACCGACCGCTTTTCGTTTTCTTGACTTTCCCTCACCCTTTTTGAGCTGAGAGACCCATTCCTTGTGAAAACACAATCTCGACTGTGGCTCATCTCGGAAATGTTGTGCAACCCTTTTCATTACGGTCCTCACTCTCTAACTGACTCGTTTGACAATACAACTCTTAATTTCCACCTTAGGACTGCTCAGTTGGAAGGTTTCAATTTTTGTTTGGTCCACCACATCGATTTTTAAACGACTCTTGCTTAGGTGGAAATCTCATTGACTCAAGGACATTAAATGTTACTTCTTCATCTTGCATCCTCATGATTAACTTCCCTTCTTGAACATCGATTAAAGCTCTTTTGGTAGCCAGAAATGGTCATCCCAGGATAAGAGGAATCTCCTTGTCCTCTTTCATATCCAATACAAAGAAGGCTGCAGGGAAGATAAACTTGTCCACCTTAACCAATACATCTTCTATAGTGTTAGAGTAGATGCCCTAGAGCCAATCAATTATTGTGGAATTGACTCTTTGTAATAATGTTCATTAATCAATAATAAAAAGCATTATATTCTATATCGCATAAATCATTATTATTGCAATATGTATTGATATATGTCCTTAGAATGGTAGAACCGTGATGAGGGTATCAAGTGTTTCAAATCTTGATAGTGAGAACCCTATGAGCACATATGGTGGCCATTCTAGAAACGTCCATAGCCCTAGTATTATTCTGAAGTAAGGGCACAGATAATACGGTAAGGCTATCATAGTGTTGAACGACCACGGTCGAAAGGCGGATGATCTCACTTGTCAAGGTGGTTTGGTGACAACCTGGTGCAACACATGGGTGCTTGTTGTAGGCGGATATACCGCAGCAAGTTCACTGGACTGACCCACCAGAGGATTCCATATGGATGGTAACCCCAGTGTCTATGGAACAAATCCTCTAACGAATGGTGGTGCATGTGATCCTTAGACTTGAGATCACCGGAGTGCCTTGTGCACCGATTGGTACAGTTTGACACTAGCCTAACGCAGTTCTATTCGTGAGTCACAAGATGGCTGATTGGCTATATCAAGGAGTGTATCAAGACTATGGTAGATTGATAAAGGATTCATCACTCCCGGGTACGGGAGAAGTTATCTCACGGCGCAATTCAGTATATGGCAATGACACTAAAACTGTGGCCACAGTGGGATTGAGTTGTTGCTCTATCCAGATTATAATACGGGTCATTGGTCCGAACGAATATATAATATCGAGTAACCGAAGGTTGACACTATTTCTATGCCTTCGTCTCGCGAGATAACATATGATGAAAGGATCGTATTGTACAGTAACCATATCGTTGACAGTAACTACTTTCTTGAATCCGAATCTATCGGGTGGCCATGATGCCTTGCTAGGGGCCAATCTTGGTATGTGTATTAGTGAGACGATTAATTGGTGTTAATCGCGATACTATACACTACCGGTTTGATGAGGAGCCTATGGGTCACACACATAGAAGATAATTTAAGAGCCAAGAAGAAAGAAGGGCGTTTTCGTCTTTTTAGGTGAAAGGGTATTTTGGTAATTTCACAGTGCAATTAAATTTGCTGAGGTTGTAGCCTTTTATTTAATTTGTTAAAAAATTAAATAAGTGAAATTACGGTTGAATGTGTGTTCGCACATATTCAAATAAATTATCATTATTGTTAAATGTTAATATATATATTAAATATATATTAATTGATTTTTTAATTGAAATAATGATGAAATAAATAAAATATCTAATCTGGGAGTGTTTGGCAACATGGGGTGGGGTTTGGGTTTGGGTTGGAGCCCAAGCCCATTCCATGTGGGAATAGGGCAACTTGGTTTGCCTATAAAAGGAATAGTGTTTGTTGTTTTATAATTTAATTGATTTTGTCTTTAGAAAAAGAAAAACACAGCAGCCCCTTATACACTCTCCCACGCCAATCTCACTGTTGGATTGAAAATCAAACTCTTCTTTTGTTCTTCTTGATTTCTTAAGGCCAAGGAGAATCTAGCAAATCCCTCCTTGGTTCTTGGTGGTTGTCTTCGTGTGGACTTCTTGGTTCGATCCTATACTTGGATCGGTAGCAAACACATTCAGAGACAACATTGGTGGAGCCTCCAAACGTGGGTATAAATCTAAACCTTTGGATTTATTTTTCTGCAAATTCATATTATGCATAAACTGTAAAATCTGTGCCTTGATTTTGGGTTCTAAGGAACGATCCGTGGTTGTAAAATTTTTGTTTTCCGCTACGCAACCGGGTCGTTTCCTAACATATAGTGCCCCTCGGATGCTTTATGGATCTATCCGCAAGTTGCAAGCATATGGTTGTCGGCTTCACTTCACCAATTCCTAATTTCCTGAAAACAGAAAAAAGCATAAGGTTAATGCTGGCACCTAGGTCACATAAAACTTGATCAAAGATAATATCTCCTATAGTGCAAGGAATAGTAAAACTCCCTGGATCTTTGAGTTTCGGTGGCAGTTTCTTCTGGAGAATGGCATGCACTCCTCCGTGAGCATCACCGTTTCCTCATCTTCTAACTTCCTTTTGTTTGATAAGATCTCCTTGAGAAATTTCACGTAACTCGACATCTGTTGCAATGCATCTGCAAAAGGAATGTTAATATGCAGTTTCTTAAAAACATCAAGAAATTTAATGAATTGCTTATCCTGATTTTCTTTTCTAAATCTTTGAGGAAAAAGGCACGGGTGGTGTGTGATGTGCCAACTCTGGTGGTATCTCGGGGAATGGAAATTTCTCTTTCCTTTTCTTTTTCCCCTCTTCCTGCTTCTGCTCATCTTTCCTAAGGCTGGGTGGTTTCTCTTCAGCAATGATTTCTTCATTAACTTCCTCATCAGATTTTTTTTTTTTCTTCGATGGACTTTCCTCTTCTCTTGATTTTTCCACCTCTTTTAAAACTGTCCCACTTCTCAATGTTATTGCATTCACTTGCTCACGTGGGTTAGTCACCGTGTTACTTGGTAAAGACCCCTGTGGTCTCTCATTTAGCTTTTCAGCTAACTGTCCCATCTGAACCTCCAAGTTTCGAATGGATGCCCTTTGATTTCTGAAATTTATCCTCGTCTATTTCATAAAACCTGTGGTCTCTTGCATGAACTTCCCAAACATGTCCTCCAATTTTGTCATTCTTGGATCTTCTGGTTGATTGTTCACCCCTGTTTGGTTATTTGGCAATGCCCTTTGATTCCATTGATTGTTTTGCTGATTATGTTGGTTTTGATTGCCCCAAGACAGGTTCGGGTGATTCCTCCAACCAAGGTTATATGTGTTGGAGTACAGATTGTTCGATTGCCTTTGATTTCTAGCCAAGTAGTTAACCTACTCCAATGATGACGATGCTGAGGCAAAAGTGTTCCCTACTTGACATTCACTGCTAAGGTGATTACCTGCACAAAAATCACAAGTTAGTTAAGGAGCTTGAATGGAATTTACCTGCATAATTCCCAACTGTTTCTAAAGTGCTGTCAATGGGGCTGAAATGGCTGTATATGCATCAACTTCATGAAGACCCATGGATTTCTTCAGTTGCACCCTTTCATTAGGTCTTTGATAGTTGTTGCTTGCCAGAACCTCAAGCAACTCGTGAGCTTTTTTCGGAGTCTTATTCTGTAATGCTCCTCCCGAGGCTGCATCCACCATAGTTTGCATATTCACTGTTAATCCATTATAAAATGTTTGGACTTGCATCCAAACTGGCAACCCATGATGTGGACACCTTCTCAGTAACTCTTTGTATCTCTCCCAAGCCTCATACAAAGATTCTGACTTTTCTTGAATGAATGACGTGATGTCATTTCTCAACTTTGCCGAATTTGGTCAGGAACTTCTGTGCTAAATCAGTCCATGTGGTGATTGTTCCTGTTGGTAGTGCCAGTAACCATCCCTTAGCTTTATCCTTCAATAAAAATGGGAATAGTCTCAATCTGATTGCATCATCTGAGACTCTGTTTGACTTGAACGTATCACAAATCTCCAAAAAATTGGCAATGTGTAGATTTGGATCTTCCTTTAAATCCCCCCTGAATTTAACCGACTGCTGGATCATCTGGATGATTGCCGGCTTTATCTCAAACGTGTTGACTTGGACTGCTAGTCTCGTAATGCTCGACCCACTGCCTTCAACGGAGGGAATAGAGAATTCCCTCAGTGTTCTATTCTCTGCCATCTCTACAACTATTATTTCCGGTTCAACGGGAGCTTCCCTTTCTCTTCTTTCTCTGTTCAGTCTTCAAGTGGTTCTTTCAATCTCAAGATCAACAGGAACCACTGGCTGACGTCTTGCTCTTCGCATACCTGCACAGAAAACTAGCAAGAGTAAAATCACACCAAACAAAGAAAAGTAACAAAAATAAAACAAATAACAATTAAGTAAAAATAACACTCCAATCTAGCTAACACAAGAAAATTTTAATGTTAACACAAAACTCAATACCCGGCAACAGTGCCAAAAACTTGATGCGTTGTAACTACAACATGCATAAATAGCAAGTGTAGTAGTCGCACAAGTAATAAAGTGATGAGTGAGTATCGTTCCCATGAGGATTGGTGGCTAAGCACTAAGTTTTTCTACTGTTTTCAAGTTGGAGCAATCGAGTTGTTTGGATTGAAGGGAGACAAATTAAACTTAAAACTAAAAATTTCTAAATATTCAAATCTAAATGCTAAAAGCAAGATTTAAAACACGGAATAAAATCAATTCAAACAAACGGGTAGGGTTTTGACTTCATTCGGACTATATGGGTTAAACCTAAGGATTATACTAATTCCATATTCACATGCATTGATTGTAAATCGAACTCTCTAAAGTGTAAAATATACCTTCTCAGGCTATATTTCCTTACTCTTCCCTATTAAACTTCCGCACCCAACAAAATGAAGACTAACAGTTCAAAGCTCATAAAGCACAAAAAATCGTAAATTGATTTCATTGATTTTTAAATCTATCTCTAGCATTTAATACTACAATGGAAATTACCCAAGAAGCCTAACATGAATTATTTCTCAAACTCATCATGTTCATCACATAAAAACAATAAATACAGAATAAACACACAATCAAAGAAAAATCATATGAAAATAATAATCATCACTTCTTTAACCCATTAAAATCCGAACTACATCAAAACCCTAACCCAAAATAGGTTAGTCCATGGCTAAATCAACAATACAAATAAAAGAAATGAAAAATCCAAAGTTCAACATAATGAAAATAAGAGAAAAGACAAAAAAATCTCCCCAAATAACGAATCCACTGGTTTAATCTCGAATCTTCACCCTTTGCAATCAAAGTTCGCCCAAAACAAATCTAAGAAAATGTAAAAAGCTGCTCTCTGCTAAAAAACGAACTCCCCCTTGTAAAATGACTAAGTTTTTCTTTTATACTTAGCCCAAATACCTAGGAAAATGCCTAAATGAAACTGTGCATTTTTGGAATTCGCAGACTTCGCCGCAACGAAGAAGTGAATTAATCCCTTGTCCGTAACTCTCTTCGCCACAGCGAACCTTCATGTGGAATTCTGAATTTACAGAATTGCCTTCCACTTACTTCTTTGCTTGAATCTTCGATCTTCGTCACTCTCCTCATGGAAACAAGCTTCATATTGCATCCACTCTGCTTCAGAACTTTCCCAACTTCTGAGATCCACTCACTTCTGAGTCTAAAAACTCCAATTTGCTCCTTATTTGCATAAAATGTCCAATTTTAGCCTGAAACACAAAATATAAAGAATTAAATAGCAATTCAGGTCAAAATGAACTAAGAAGTATCTGAAATCCGACTAAAAAGTCTAATAAAAACAATATAATCCATGGATTATCAGTTAGTATCAACTCATCTTTGCAAAATCATGGAAAGATTAGTTAGGCATTCATCAAAAGAATTTTCAAAAACAAAAAAAATCATCCATAAAAACTTCAATGGACCTTTCAACCATATCTGAGAAAATTGACATCATGCAATGTTGAAACATTACAGGAGCACTGCACAATCCAAAAGGCATTCTTCGGTAGGCGAAAGTTTTGAATGGACACATGAAGGTGGTTTTCTCTTGATCTTTTAGCCCAATAGTGATCTGATTGTATCCCAAATATATGTTGAGAAAACAATAAAATTCATGGCTCGCTAACCTCTCTAACATTTTATCGATGAATGGCTATGGAAAAGGGTCCTTACGAGTCGCATCATTGAGTTTACAATAATCAATATATACCCTCCATCTCGTGGCCGTTCTTATTGGAATTAGCTCGTTATTATCATTATAGACCATAGTCATTCCTCCCTTCTTTAGCACTACTTGGACCAGACTCACCCATGCACTATTCAAGATTGGATATATGATCCTTGCATCTAAAAGCTTCAAAACCTCTTTCTTGACCACTTCTTGCATTGATGGATTCAATCTTCTTTGTGGTTGAAAAAGTAGGCTTGTAACTCTCTTCCATTAGAATCTTGTCCCTACAAATTGAGGGACTTATATCCTTTATGTCCACAATTGTCCATCCAATAACCTTCTTGTATTTTCTCAATAATCGTAGCAATTTTTCTTCCTTTACAACATTCAAAGAAGTGTTAATAATAACTTAAAAAAATTATCCTCTTCTAAGAATGCATACCTCAAGTGAGACGGTAATTGCTTGAGTTCAAGTGTAAGCAACTCCTTGATTGGTGAAATGGACCAAACTACCATTGTTATAATTTTAATTAATTAAAATTCATTGCCTAAAATTACTATTTGGTCCTTCACTTTTAAATATTAGTTTTATATAATATTTAATTGTTGAGCAATTTCTTAGTAGTTATGCCCAACAATTGTCTTTGATAGAAAGACTTATGCGTACTTTAAAAGGGGAACAGTTATAGGTCCCCAATACATGCAATTAATTTTGATTTCCAAAAAAACTCATCATTCTGAGAATTGCAGTGCATTGGAAAATTCTATAATCTTTGAAGAAGACAGCAACAACAAATTGTTATGGCTAGAGGTCAGTGATTAAGTTATTTTGCTTCCGCAAATCTCCATGATTGTATGAAGATGTATATGAATAATGATATGAATATATACATGTTGATTATGAGTAATTTTACATTATTAATCTTACATGTGATATCAAAGCCTTTCTTTTAATCTCTGCTTGGCATGTAATTGTTTGTTGCAAATTTAGAGTATATTGCTTAAAATTTGGACTTTTTATATTAAAACCCGTAACTTTAATAGGACATAATTTCCTTGTATAAATCATATCTATTTTCAATTTTGGTATCATTGGAATCCTTGTTAAAAGAGCTTTCCAACGATATATTATTTGTCCAAAACGGAGTTGTGGTTGCAAAGTTATGCTAGTTTAAAGTTTCAATAAAAATTATCGTTTGGATGATTTTGGCAGCCATTTACAGCGTTAGTTTGGGGTAGGAACGTCATTTGGGATGTCACCAACATAGGCCATTCATCCACATTCAAGTTTCTCCTCTAAAACGTCAGAAAAATGGCTGGAATTAAGCTATTAAAAATTGCCAAAAATGGGTTAAAAATTTGCAGAAAGTGGGTCAAAATCGACCCAGTCAAGGCTAAAATGGGTCAAACTGACATGGTCAAAGGTCAAACTAGGTTATTTTAACCCGGTCAAACTTGCCAACAACCCAATGGGTCAACCCAACCCAATCAACAAGTCAAACCAGGTTAAATTGGATCAACCAATCGGGTTAAAAGTCAACCCAACCTGCTCAAACAGGTCAAACAAATCCTGGGTTGACCAATGGTGCATGTGAGCGCATGCAGGAGCGTGGGAGGTGTGTTTGGGCGCATGCTGGCACGTGTAGCGTGTGGGAGGGCCATATCGGTGCGTACGGGTGTGTGTTGTCTTTTGGAGGGGCATGACGGTGCATGGAGACATGTGGCTGCACGTGATTGAGGCACGGTGGCGTGTGTGAGTCGGTGACAACGCATGTGATGGTTTTTATGACATGTATTAGTCTGTTATGCATAAATAATGTGATATTCTTATTTTGATTTATGTTATATTGTGTTATATGCAGTAATTCATGTTATAACAATATAATGTCTTATGATCGTATATATTTGATTAATTTAGAGTAGCCACAACATCTACGTTATGATAATATATGCATTAAGTAATATTAATTATTATCATATTAAAGTTAATGACATCGTTTTGTAGTTAATCATGTTAATATAATCATTTTACCCACAAGGAATGTTATATTTTCATGATTAATTAGGATGAAATAGAAATTATTCTTATTTCTTAATTAGCTCACAAGTATAATGAAATATTAATAATTTTTAGTTTCATCATTAAAGGATAATGAATCATAATATGTAATGTCTTTACCCATAAGGAGATTTTTGATATGTCAATTCATTTATGATTTGTTATTTGTTTTACATTGGTAAACTTATAATTGTTGATAATGGTTTGTGCCTCATAATTTATTTAGTAAGCATATTTGTTGATATACCTACAGTTGATTAAAACTTTGATGATGGTTAAGGATAAAGTTCCTTATTTAAATGGTGACAACTACAAAAATTGGAGGGAGGTTGTCCTTCTTCATTTGGGGTGCATTGATCTTGACTATGCTCTTCGTAAGGAAAAGTCACCTACACCTACAGATACTAGCACTCAAGCCAGATTGATTTGTATGAACGGTGGGAGTAATCCAATTGTTTAAGCATGATGTTTATCAAATCTCACATTATGAGTAGTATTCGTGGGTCGATACCAGAGTGTGAGAATGTTAAAGACCTGATGGATGCAATTCATGCTCAGTTTGAAACATCATATAAGGCATTAGGGTAGCACCCTAATGAGTGGATTGACATCCATAAAGCTCACCGGTGTTAAAGGAGTTCTTGAGCACATTATGAAAATGAGAGACATTTCTACTTAGTTGAGATCCCTTCAGATGGTGATTAATGATGATTTCCTAGTGCATTATGCCCGAACTCTCTCTCATGTCATTATACTCCTTTTAAGATATCCTATAACACACAAAAGGCTAAATGGTCAATCAATGAACTTTTGACCATGTGTGTTCAAGAGGAGGAGAGATTGCTTTAGGAAGTAAATGAAACTACAAATCTGGTGATAGAAAATGTCATGCACACTTCAAACAAGAATAAGAAGTGGAAGGGAAAAGGCAAGTTGCATGAGGTTACGAGCAAAGGAAATAAGGACACCACCAAGTGTTTCTTTTGTAAAAATAAGGGACACGTGAAGAAGGATTATCCTAAAAGAAAGGTAACCTCACATCTCTTGTGTGTTATGAATCTAATATGATTTGTGTTTCTCATAATGATTGGCAGATTGATTTTGGTTCTATAATCCATGTTTCTAATACCATACAGGATTTTCTAGATCAAAGGAAACCGATGGGAATTGAATGCAGCATCTATTTAGGAAATAGGATGCCTTCACATGTTAAAGCTGTTGGAACATTTAGACTTGTATTAAGTACTAATTTTATTTTGGATTTGGAACGAACCTTTTATATTCCTAGTTTTTCTAGGAATTTAATTTCAGTTTCTAAACTTGTAACCTATGGTTGATGGTTTGTTTAAAATTCATTTAAGTGACATTGTTCCTCATAGTTTAATCACTTCAAATGCTAGTACTAGTATTAAACATACAGTTATGAGTGAAAACTCTTCTTTTCTGTGGCATAGGAGATTAGGACACATCTCCATTGATAGGATTAAAAGGTTGGTAAATGCTGAAGTTCTTGAAACTCTTGACTTTACTGACTTTGATGCTTATGCAGACTACAATAAGGGAAAGCGGACTAACAAATCCAAGAAAGGTGCTAGGAAAGAGTTCTAAACTTTTAGAGATCATACACACAAATATTTGTTGCTCTAACATGAGCTCTAGTGGTCAAAAATATTTTATCACTTTTATTGATAATCACTTATGATATATATATATATATATCTATTTGCTTCATCACAAGGATGAAGCATTGGATGCTTTCAAAATATATAAAGCAAAAGTAAAGAAACAGTGTGGAAAACAAATTAAGATTGTGAGATCTAATAGATGTGGTGAAAATTATGGTAGATACACTAGTACAGGACAAGCACTTGGTCCATTTGCTAAATTTCTTCAAAAGGAATGTATTGTGGCTCAATACACCTTGCTTGGCACACCATCTCAGAATGGTGTAGTAGATCAGAGAAATAGAACATTAATGGATATGGTATGAAGTATGTTGAGTAACTCCAAACTTCCTCATTCTTTGTGGATCGAAGCTCTTAAAATTGCAGCGTATATATTAAACCGAGTTCCAACTAAGGCCGTTCCCAAAACGCCATTCGAGTTGTGGAAAGGTTGGAAACTGAGTTTTAAGTCATTTACGCGTTTGGGGCTGTCCAATTGAGGTTAAAGTTTACAATCCACAAGAATGGAAGTTAGATCCTAGGACTATTAATGCATATTTTATTAGATATGCTAAAAAATCCAAGGGATATAGGTTTTATTATCCGAACTATTCCAATAGAATTGTTGAATCAAAAAATGCCAAATTTCTTGAGAATGACATGGTCAGTGGGAGTGATCAATTTAGAGACTTAGTCTTTGAGAAAATTGATGTTTCAGATAATGCTTCTACATCAAGTAAAAGATTGGTTGTTCATCCAAACAAGGTGAACAATGAGGAACCAATCATTCAAAGTCCACATTTTGATGAGACTGTTTTAGAAGATCATTCTGAACAACCTCTACCACAGTAGAAAGAACCAGTTGTGCAACTGTAACAACTACTGAAAACTAGTACAATGCACGCATAATAACAATATAAAGTTGGGCCCCAAAATTTTCTTTTCATTATAATTCATATGTCTTTTATACACAAATAGTACTGTTTACAAAAATCCGTTTTAAAAGACAAAACAGGGGAAACAGTGTAGCTATTCCTCTTCGCTTGCCGACGCCCCTCCGACTACATCATCACCTAGATCTTACATCCACAAAGGAAAAAAACGGGTTGAGCACAAAATAATGCTCAGTAAGTAAAACCCTCTATCTGTCTATCCCCGTATGAATAACTCTTAATTCTTTCCTTATACTATTTCTGATTCTATCTCTGTTTCTACTAAACATCATGGCCTCATCTTACCGGAGGTACGGCCGGATGGCGTTCACACAGCACCATCTCACTTTCTATGGCTATCGGGTGGAATTCACACAGGACCAACCCGTTCTTAGTGACTACCGAGTGAGGATCACAAAGCACCAACTCGGTTCTTCCTAACTATCGGGTGGAGATCACCTAGCACCTACCCGTTCCTCATGAATTTTGGGTAACGATCACCAAGCATTTACCCGCCTCTAGTCACTATCGGGTGATGGTCACAAAGCATCAACCCACTTCTACTAAATGTCGGATGATGATCACAAAGCATCAACCTACTTATCTATTACTAACCGGGTAGTGGTCACAAAGCATCTACCCATTTCTACTACTCATCGGGTGACGATCACAAAGCATCGACCCATCTCTAAGGGCTATTCGGGTGGTGATCACCAAGCATCAACCCGAATCCCATAGCTATCGGGTGATGATCACAAAGCATCATCCCAACTATACTACTCTTCTAATTCACTCTATTGTAGCATTTTTTTTCAATTCTTTCTACCCTTAGAGTAGTTGTATTCACCAAGCTCTCTACTCATAGAGTAATTGCATATACAATTTTCCTACACTTTCTTAGGTCACTTTTCCATGTACCAGTAGTGCCTATGGATGGTTCAACTTCACCAATGCACTTATGAGATGCCAACATGCAATGATGCAAGAATTAAGGTTCATTACTCACACTCAAACCTCTATTAGGCATTTCCTCAAACAACTCATGTGCACTATAAAACTCTATTATAGCAATGATTCTAACACTTTTTCTAACCATCCAAAATGGGGAAAAAACCCCTTCACAAAGCCATAAAACCTGTCAAACAACACACTTCTAAAAAGGGATCCATAACACCCCTTCAATTTCATCTCAAACTACCTTTCCAACCCAACAACTCATTTCTCATAGTTGCAAGATATAAGCATTCTTAAGGCATAGAAATCTCTATTTAAACCTCCATACATGGCATATCACATGTATATCACATACATACATCATTTCACATCATTTCTATCAAAACCCTAATCAAGAAACTTCATAAATCTCAACTTGGGTTGGGATTTACTTACCTTGTTATAGAGAGACTTCACCAAATCTTCCTTTCACTTGGTTTGCTTGACTTTTTCTCTACTCTTAACCAAAAGAATAAAAACTCTCAATCTTCAATATAATCTAAAATTCACAAATCACACAACTTAAGTAGGAATCCTTACCTTAGGAAGCCTTAGGTTGCTTTTCTACCCCAAATCACTTCAAAAACCACTTGGAATTCCTTGATCAAAAGAGAAGAGAAGTTGAGAGGAGTAAAGATGGAGGGTTGCGTTTTTGGAGAAGAAGAATGAAGGGTTTTCTGATTCTAATTCCTTTTAATGAAATATATACACAATCATTCCCATTTTGCCCTTACTCTTCTTTGGGAATTCCATTATATCCTTTGATTCATTACAAACTCACCCCCATATCAACATATTCTCCATGAAAAATCCTTACAATTAACTCCCCACTTTTCCTGCTAATTAGGGGTAGAATGGTCAAATTGCCCTTAGGGAAGAAAATATCTAAAACTTAACCAACATTTTATTCGGCATGTTGCCGCGGCGAAGAAACTTCTGTCGCCGCGGTGAAACTGTCCAGAGAGTTTCCCTTGGTTTCAACACATCTTCGCCTTCGCCGCGGCGAAGCTTGGTACACTAAACTTCTTCTATTTCCAACCAAATTCAGGGCAAACATTCAACACAATGTTCAATCAAACAATATTACCAAAAACCAACTCAAATAAGGGCGAAAGAGGAAACAACAACTACGTACCTCAAGTGGGGCGTTACAGCAATAGTCTCTTGACATTAAGGAAATCTACTAGAACAAAGAAATCAGTAATTCCTACTGATTATGTAGTGTATATGCAAGAGTCTAACTGTGACATAGGTGTTGAAAATGACCCGGACACATTTTCACAAGCTATGGATAATAGCAAATCTGAGTTGTGGTATAATGCCGTGATTGATGAGATGAATTCTATTGCAAATAATAAAGTTTGGGACCTTGTTGAGTTACATACTAGAAAGAAACCTATTGGTTTTAAATGGATATTTAAAACCAAAAGGGATTCATTAGGCAACATTGAGAGATACAAGGCTAGGCTTGTTGCCAAGGGGTTCACGCAAAAGGAATGGATAGATTATAAATAAATGTTTTCTTTAGTTTCTAGAAAATGATTCCTTCCACATCATCATGGCTAGGGATGAGAAGCGAGTCGAGCAGTTCGCGAGTTAAACTCGAGCTCGGCTCGTGAAAAGCTCAAACTCGACTCGAAGTCAATCGAGTTGAGCTCAAGCTCGAGTGGCTCGTTTAAGGGGTCAAGCCGAGTTTGATCAAGGAAAAGCTCAATTTGATAGGCTCGCGAGCCTCATCACGCTCGAAGGGCCAAATTGCAAGTTTTGTAACTTTTTTGTTTTCAAGTTTTTAAAATGACAAATAACCCCCTTCTCACAATAAACTCGAAGCTCAAGCTCGAGTACCCACCCATACTCACGAGCTAGAGCCCTAGTATTCAAGCTCGAATGAGCTTGGCTTGAACTTGACACTTTTCATCACAAACCAAGCTCGAGTGTCTAGATACTCTTCTTGTCTCGTATACACCCCTAATCATGGCATTAGTTGCCCATTTCACTTTAGATTTACATCAAATGGATGTGAAAACAACTTTCCTCAATAGAGGTTTGGAGGAAGAGGTTTACGTGAAACAACCTGATAGGTTAATTTCAAGTGATGGTGAGCATTTGGTTTGCAAGCTTAAGAAATCAATTTATGGACTTAAACAAGCCTCCTGATAGTGATATTTAAGATTTAACATTATCTCTTTATTTGGTTTTGTAGAAAATGTCATGGATTAGTGTATATACCACAAGGTCAATGGGAGCAAAATCATCTTTCTTGTGTTATATGTAGATGATATTTTGCTTGCAACCAAATGATTTGGGTTTGTTGCATGAGGTGAAACAATTTCTCTCTTAACATTTTAGTATGAAAGATATGGGTGAGGTGTCTTATGTCATTGGCATTAAGATTCATAGGGATAGGTCACAACATGTTTTGGGACTATCTAGGAAACCTATATTAATAAAGTTCTTGAGAGATTTAGGATGAAGGATTGTTCACCCAGTGTTGCACCCATTGTTAAGGGTGACAGGTTCAATCTGAACCATTGTCCTACATTTGAGATTGAAAAGCAACAAATGAAAACTATTCCTTATGCTTCAACTATTGGAAGCCTAATGTATGCTCAGGTCTGTACTAGACCTAACATTGCTTTTACAGTTGCATGTTAAGAAGATATCAAAGTAATCCAGGTTTAGATCATTGGAGAGCTACAAAGAAGGTCATGAGGTATCTTTAAGGAACTAAAGGTTTCATGCTTACTTATAGACGATCCGACATTTTAGAAGTTGTCAGATATTCAGACTCAGACTTCATTAGCTGTGTTGATTCTCGGAAATCAACATCTGGATATGTTTTTATACTAGTCGGAGGTGTTATATCTTGGAGAAGTACCAAACAATCTTTGGTTGCCACTTCTACCATGGAAGCTAAGTTTGTTTCTTGTTTTGAGGCTACTACACAAGGTATTTGATTAAGAAGTTTCATTTCTGGGCTTGGAGTTGTTAAGTTTATCTCTAGGCCAATAAGATTGTATTGTGAAAATTCAACTGTTGTGTTCTTTGCTATGAACAATAAGAGTAAAAGTCAAAGTAAACACATCGACATTAAGTACTTAGCAATAAGGAAGCACATTAAAGCCAAAGAAGTGCTCATTGAACACATACACACCGAGTAGATGATTGCTAATCCTCTGACAAAAGGTATGCCACCAAAGACATTCAAGGATCATGTAGTTCAAATGGGACTATGTCCTGCTTTGTCACTATGAGAGGTAATACTTTCATTCTCTGAAACTTTGTAATTTAGTTTGTTTTCTCTTTTAAGTTGTACACATTTTGGTTGGAGACAAACATGGAACAAACATTTGAGGTTTGTTCATAAAGTAATATTCCACATTTAAGCATTTATTTAGAAAGAGAAGAAAAATTGCATAGTAATACATGGAAGGTAATACTCGTTTAAAGGGACTTACCACTGTGATTCATGCAATTCTATTTTTCTAATTAAACATAAAGAATATAAAACTACTATATTGTGAATTGTGTAATAAAATTTTAGACCAGGTGGAAGAATGTTAAAATTTTAACTAATTAAAATTCATTGCCTAAAATTACTATTTGGTCCTTCACTTTTATATATTAGTTGTATATAATATCTAACTGTTGAGCAATTTCTTAGCAGTTATCCCCAGCAGTTGTCTTTGATGGAAAGACTTTTGCGTACTTTAAAAGGAGAACAGTCACAGGTCCCCAATATACGCAATTAATTCAGATTTCCAAAAAAACCATTGTTCTGAGAATTGCAGTGCATTGGAAGAGTCTATAATCTTTGAAGAAGACAGCAACAACAAATTGCTATGGCTAGAAGTTAGTGATTAAGTTATTTCGGTTCCGTAAATCTCCATGATTGTATGAACATGTATATGAATAATGATATGAATATATACATGTTGATTATGAGTAATTTTACATTATTAATCTTACAACCACAGCTCCAATTTCTTTAATTTTATTGGCATGTGGATGAACTAAGGCCGGTAAGGCATTTAAATAATTTAAACACTCTTATCTCATCACTTCGTCCTCTATTTTTCTTGAGTTCACTAAACAATTCTCTAGGGGATTGCTTTCTTCAAAATTCTTAGCCACTATGTCATCAAGGACACTAATCTTAAAGCATGCGTTAAACTCGGATGGGTGCTTTATGGCATCGAAAATATTAAACTTTACTTGCTCATCTTCTACCCATAAGATTTGTTTCCCTTGATGTACATCTATCAAGGTTCTACCCGTAGCTAGAAAAGGCCTTTCCTAAAATTAAAGGTATTTCTTGATCCTCCTCCATATCTAACACTATAAAGTCTACTAGGAAAATTAATTTGTCTACCTTTAATCAAGACGTCTTCTAGGATACGTTATGGACTTATCCACCAATGGAGAGAAACCATGGTTGGCTTCACCTCTCCTAATACAAGTTTCTTGTAAATAGAAAAAGGCATCAAATTAATGCTTGAGCCTAAATCACATGAAACTATATCAAAGTGACAACTACCAATAGTGTAATGAATAGTAAAACTCCCCAGATCTCTTAGTTTAAGTGGTATTTTCCTTTGAATTAACGCACTACGCTTCTCTGTGAGCATAACATTCTCATGTTCCTCAAACTTTCTTTTGTGTGTAAGGATCTCCTTCAGAAACTTCGGGTACTTTGACATTTGTTCCAACATGTATACAAAATAAATATTAGTATGTAAGTTTCTAAACATGTCAATAAACTTACCAAATTGTTTGTCCAGCTTCTAATTCTTTAATCGGTGTAGGTATGGAAAATTAGGTTCACTTTTTTGGTTGGTATGAGAGACATCAAAATATTTCTCTGCTTGGTCACGCTCGCTACGGCAACAATTTTTATCGATGGAGCAGTCATCCTTGATCACATATCTACTTGTGATATTTCTATTAGAGTAGGTGCCCTAGAGCCAATCAATTATTGTAGAATTGACTCTTTGTAATAATGTTCACTGATCAATAAAAAGGTATTTTATTCTATATCGCGTAAATCATATTGTATGTATTGATATATGGCCTTAGAATGGTAGAACCCTGACAAAGGGTATCAAGTGTTTCAAATCTTGATAGTGAGAACCCTATGAGCACATATGGTGGCCATTCTAAAAACGTTCATAGTCCCAGTATTATTCTGAATTAAGGGTATAGATAATACGGTAAGGCTATCATAGTGTTGAATGACCCTGTCGAAAGGCATTGACGGATCTCATTTGTCAAAGTTGTTTGGTGACAACCTGGTGCAACATATGGGTGCTTGTTGTAGGCAAGTTCACTGGACTAACCCACTAGAGGATTTCATATGGAATGGTAACCCAGTGTCTATGGAACAAATCTTCTAACGAATGGTGGTGCATGTGATCCTTAGACTTGAGATCACCGGAGCGCCTTGTGCACCGATTGGTGTAGTTTGACAATAGTCCCAACGTAGTTCTATTCAGAGCTATCAATACGGTAGTGATTGGTTGCATCAAGAAGTGTATCAAGACTATGATGGAATCGATAGAGGATTCATCACTCCCGGGTATGGAAGAAGTTATCTCACGGCGCAATTCAATAAATGGCAATGACACTAAAACTGTGGTCATAGTGGGATTGAAGTTATTGCCCAATCCAGTTTATTATTCCGGTCATTGGTCAGTACCTGAATACATACATATTGAGAGTAACTGAGGTTGACATTATTTATGTGCCTCGGTCTTGATGAGATAACAGATGATGAAAGGATTGAATTGTACAGTAACCATATTGTTGACAGGTAGCTACTTCACTAAATCTGAATTTATCGGGTGGCCATGATGCCTTGTTAAGGGCCAATTTTGGTCTATATGTAGTGAGACGATTAATTGGTGTTGGTCGCGATACTACACACTGTCGGTATAATGAAGAGCCTACGGGTCACACACATAGAAGATAATTTAAGAATCAGTTTGTGAGAAAGGCTTTTTCATCTTTTTAGGCAAAAGGGGTATTTTGGTTCATCTCACAATGCAATTAAATTTGCTGAGGTTGTTGCCTTTATTTAATTTGATATTAAAATTAAATAAGTGAGATTATATTTAAATATGTGTACGCATATATTTAAATGAATTATTGTTATTGTTAAATGTTAATATATTTTATAAATATTAATTTAATTTAATTGAAATAATAATAATTAAAATAAAAATATCTTAAAGGGGTTGTTTGGACAAAGGGGCTATTTGGGTTGGTGCCTAACCCTATTCCTAAGTGGAATAGGGTTTCACATGCACTATATAAGTGCATGTGTTCTATGAATTAAATAACACTTTTTATTTAAGTCATTTTATATCATATTCATTAGAAAAGCTCCAGCCCACTCTCTGTTAGAGTAGGTGCCCTAGAGCTAATCAATTATTGTAAAATTGACTCTGTAATAAATGTTTATTTATCAATAAAAGGCATATTCTACTATATCACATAAATCATATTATATGTATTAAGATATGTCCTTAGGATGGTAGAACCGTGACAAAGTATCAAAGTGTTTCCAAATCTTGATAGTGAGAACCCTATGATCACATATGGTGGCCATTCTAGAAACATCGTAGCCCCAATATCATTTTGACCAAGGACACAGATAATATGGTAAGACTATCATAGTGTTGAACGACCCTGTCGAAAGGCAGTGACTGATCTCACTTGTCAATGTTGTTTGCCAACAACCTAGTGCAACGCATGGGTGCTTGGTAGAGGCAAGTTCACTGGACAGACCCACCAGAGGATTCCATATGGATGGTAACCCCAATGTCTATAGAATAAATCCTCTAACAGATGGTGGTGCATGTAATCCTTAGACTTGAGATCACTGGAGCGCATTGTGCACCAATTGGTGTAGTTTGACACTAGCCCAACATAGTTCTATTCAAAGCTATCAATACGGTAGTGATTAGCTACATTGAGAAGTGTATCAAGACTATGGTGGATCAACAAAGGATCTATCACTCCTAGGTACGGGAGAAGTTATCTCATTGGGTAATTCAGTAAATGGCAATGACACTAAATCTGTGGCCACAGTGGGATTGAGTTGATGCTCAATCCAATTTAATATTCCTATCATTGGTCCAGTAACTGAATACAAACATGTCGAGGATATCTGAGGTTGACACTATTTTTGTACCTCAGTCTCAATGAGATAACAGTTGATGAAAGGATTTGATTACATAGTAACCATACCGTTGACAGGCTACGATTTTGCTGAATCGAATCTATCAAGTGGCCATGACGCCTTGCTAGGGGCTAATCTTGGTATGTGTGTAGTGAGACGATTAATTGGTGTTAATCATGATACTACACACTACTGATATGATGAGGAGCCTATGGGTCACTTAGAAGATAATTTAAGAATCAATTGGTGAGAAGGGTATTCTGGTAATCTCACAGTGCAATTAAATTTGTTGTGGTTGTTGCCTGTATCTAATTTTAATATTAAAATTAAATTAGTGAGATTATATTTATATATATATATATATATATATATAAATGAATTATTATTATTAATTGAATGTTAATATATTATTATATATTAATTGATTTTAATAATAATAATAATAATAATTAATTAATTAATTAAAATACCATAAAGGGTGTGTTTGGTTGCAAGGGTGAACTAAGGTTGGAGCCCATGGCTATTCCTAAGTGGAAATAGGGTTTTAATTGTTGCACTATATAAGTGCAACTTAAAATTAAAACATAAGAGAATTATTCATTCAATTAAAACCCTAGCCACCCTATCTCTCTCTCTCTCTCTCTCTCTCTCTCTCAAGAAGAAAACTTTTCTTGTTCTTCTTTCTTGATTCTTGAAGCCCTTGATTGTTCTAGCAAAATAATCAAGGGTTCTGCGGATTATCTTCGTGTGGACTTCCGTGAGTGCAATCCGACTTTGGATCGATTAGCGAAAAATCACGTGAACAGTAGACAGTGAACTGTGTTCCTGTCCAAAATTAAAGATATTCGAAGGAGCCTCCAAACATACGTAAGTATTCTAATCCTTGAATAGATTTACTTTATACAGATTTTTGTTTATAAAGGCAAAGAAAGGTAATTGATTTACCGATTGAATTTTTGTTTTCCGCTGCGTATGGTAGATCAATTACTTACACTCTCTACCCCCACTTTACTTTGTATGAATCAAATTCATTTGATTCTTATTCTTGATTCTTGAGGCTAAAGAGGATCTAGCAAATCCCTCTTTAGTTCTTAAGGTTATCTTCGTGTGGACTACCGCTCTACTTTGAATCGGTAGCGAACCCAGTCAGAGACAAGTTCAAAGGAGCCTCCAAACGTGCGTATGAAATCTGATCTTTACTCTGATTGTTCATATTACTGTAGAATATTTGATTTAACATATTATCTATAATATCTGTATCCTGATCTTGGCTTAAAATGGAATCAATCACTATTTTGTTTTTGTTTTTTCCACTGCCATAGGTTAGATCATTTCCTAACAGTGGTATCAGAGCCTAGGGTACTAGATTTACAGTATAATGTTTATTTGATAACATGTATTTGATTGATAACATGTTGATTTGTTAAATCTGTACAAATTCTGCTTTGAGAGCACGTTTTGGGAAATCAATTGATTCAATATACTTGATTAATTAATTTGTTGACGATCTGCAAGATTGGTAAATTGGGAATTGGATTTTTGTTGAGATTAGATCATGAGATTGATTGGAAAATCCATTTAGCGTATTTTTATGTGGCTGGTTGAACTGATTCGTTACAGATCAATGCAAACTCGCTGCGCAATATAACCTATCATTGTGGCAATCGTAGTCCAATGTGAGGACCGATGAAATACGCGCTCGCCATAGCGATATAATACATCACTACGGTGATCGCACATTGACACATGTGTGACGATGACCAGCGCATGTCACGGAGATATAACCCATCGCCGCGACAAGCATACTTTCAAGTGCACTAGAGCCAAAGTGAAAAGTTTCAAAACTCTTGGACCAAACTACAGATTTGCAAATTGTCAGAGGGTAATTATTAATTCATCCACCCAATTCAAAAATTGATTGTTTTTTAATGTATGCAATGTACTTGTTTGAATATTACATGGTGCCCGGTACATGAACCTTAGACCTATGGTGAATTTTTTAAAAATTTTTGGATATGTATGATTGTAATTTTTTAAATAGGACATGCATGTCCTACCTTTCTCCTTCTTGATGTACATTCTTTTCTCATCTCATTCCCCTCGAATGTAAATCGAGGTTTTTAAATTTATTGATGTAAAGATTTTTGTATAATTATTTTCACTGTAAATTTAGAATGATGTTTTATAATGTACTTGAAGACGGATCGAGGAAGAGACAATCATACTTGAAGACTCAAGATTTTATTATAGGCTCCCTTAGGTGAGCTACCAATTCCTCTAGGCTCAAGGAAATCGGTTTTAGTTGGGCCATGTACCGGCACGTTTAATATTTTGTTTAGAATTTATGCTAAAGTTGAATGTTCAATAACATGCCAAACAATGTCATTCTAAAAAAGATAATAATCTGGTGAGACATTAAATAAAACCCTCAATTAAAGTATATTAAGTGATGTATGCCTTCCATGACCATGGTTTTAATCAAACCACTATTCATTGGAACCTTGTTTGCCAAAGCAAATGGTACACTTCTACCAGTGGGAGGTTAAAATTCATTGGAGTTTTCCTTAATGGTGATGGGTCGACTTAAAATGATTGTTTTGCTTGTTTGCCAAAGTGAAGGTTGATAAACGAGTCATAAGCAAAGTAGAGAAGTACACTTGTTATGTGTACGTGGTGATATATAGTGTCCACTCTACTGATATTGAGAATCACACTTGAGGACGATGGCTAGGCCATTGGATTGTGTGATTGGCTTGTTGGCTTCTTCACATTTGAGGTTGATAGTGGGAGCTATCAACTGGTGTGAATTAAGTTTGTTGGCCTACCTAATCAACCCATTTTGTCTTGTTCGCCAAAGCAAAGGTTTAAATGGGCCAGATGGGATCTCAATCCACTAGGAAAGCCAACGGGCTTTCCCGAGTTAATAGTGAGGGCTATTGACTTGAGGAAAATAGTGGGAGCGTCGTTTAATAAAAGACCATATTAAATAATAATGAACTTTATAATGACTTTTTCTTTTCTACAATTGTAGATTCACCAAAATGAGCATTAAGAACCTGCGACCGATAATCGAGAAAGAAAATAGGTTGGATGGATCCAATTTCTCAGATTGGTCTCATAATCTTCGAATTATACTCAAGTTCGAAAAGAAATTGTATATCCTTGATAAGCCATATATGGCTAAGCCTAATCTGATGCCACTCAAGAAGTAAAGGATACTTATCATAAGTTCCTTGATGATGATGATGGCGTTCAATGCTTGATGTTAGCATCGATGACACCAGTACTACAAAAGCAGCATGAGAATATGGACGCTGCTGCCATTATTCTACACCTCAAGGAGCTTTACAAAGGGAATGCTCGATATGAGAGATACAAGGTGTCAAAAGCATTGTATGGAAGTCGCCTGACTGAGGGAGTCCCAAGTTAGCCCTCATGTGCTCAAAATGATCAAACACATGGAGAGGCTTGAGACTTTGGGGTTTAAGTTGGATGCAGAATTACAAGTGGATTTAATTCTGCAATCCTTTGCCTGACTCTTATGCACTGTCCATAATGAACTTCAATGTGAACACAATGGTGAAAACCTTGTCAGAGCTTTTGAACATGCTGAGGACTGCAGAGCATGACTTGAAGAAGTCAAGCTTGTTTACTGGTAGCTGCCAGTAAAGGAAAGGGTAAGGCCAAGGTCAATCCCAAGCCCAAGCCCAAGCCCAAAGGACAGGATGTTCTCTAGCTTGAGGGTGGCGTTGGAAAAGGCGGGAAAGTAGTCTACTTCTATTGTGGCAAGCCTGGCCACTAAAGGAAACACTACAAGGCTTTCCTCGCAAGCAAGAAGAAGTCAAATGCTTCGACTTCAGGTATGTTTATGATTGAGATTAACTTCTCTCCCTCAACATCTTTGGGTCATTGACACAGGATGTGGTACTCACATTTGTACTTATAAGGACTAAGACACAGTAGAGTGCTCGCCAAGGGAAAGGTGGACTTATGAGTTGGAAATGGAGCACATGTGGCTGCATTGGCTTTAGGGACTTACTGTTTATCTTTACCTACGGGTTCTTGTTGGAACTACATAATTGTTATTACGTACCTTTATTTCTAGAAATATTATTTCAATATCCGCTTTGGATAATATTAGGGCTGTTCAAAAAATTCGATATCCGATATCTGATCTTGATCCGCTCGCTCCAATCCTAAAAAATCGGATATCCGAAAATTCAGATCGGATACGGATCGTATTTTAAAAAAATCTGAATATTCGGATCGGATATCGGATGGGATTGTTAAAAAATCAGATATCCATATCCGATCCGGATTGTACTAAAAGTCTAAAACTACATCGTTTTGCTTTTAAAATAACCCTAACACAATTAAACTCAACTTTCTCACTCTCAGTCTCTCTCGCTCGAACACGCATAAGCACAGACACAGTCACTCAAAGTCTCAAACTCAACTCTCTCAGACTCAGATCTCAGTCTCTCTCGCTCAACTCTGTCGGTCTCTCTTGTTCGAATCGAACACTCACAGACACAGTCACTCAAACTCAACTCTCTCAAATCTCAGTCTCTCTCGCTCGAACACTCACAGACACAGTCACCCAAACTCAACTCTCTCAGATCTCAGTGTCTCTCGCTCAACTCTCTCGGTCTGCGCTGACTGCTCGACGCACTCAAAGGCTCAACTCTCTCGGTCTCGCTCGTGCTCGGCTGTCTGTCTCTCATAGCTCGACACTCGACAAACGAGTCAAAAACTCATGACTCAACCTCTCCTAAATCCCTAATTGAAGCCCCAAATCGATCATAAGTATATTTCTTTAGATTTGCTGAATTTTCTTTTTCCCTTTTGAAATTGTAGTGTTTTCCATTATAAATTGCTGAATTTTAGAGGTTGCTAACATAATGTGGGCAATAGATTTTTTCCCCAAATACAATTTAATTATATATGTTGGATAATGAATATTGCTATGTTAAATTGTTAATGTTATTGATGTTTGGTTCGTCACCATTTTATTTGATGTTGTATGGTGTAATGAGTTGATTGTTGAAGTGGAAAAATCCAACCAATTGGTGGGGCTGGTTTGTTTGATTAGAAAAATAGAAATGTTTTCCTTTATGAGTATGAATTTGTTGGTTGTACACTTGTTGTTTTGGATTCATTAATATTGGTTTGGGCATTTTGGAGGTTGCTAACATAATGTTGTCTTTATATATTAATAGGTTGAATTAAATTTTAGGGATGAATGATAAAAGAAGCATAAATTCTAGACTTATTGTTTGTAAACTGTAGGTTGGAAGCTTAAAGAATTGAAAAGCTATAACAAGAGATAGGTCGGTTTATTTATCACTTATCTGTTCATATCATTCTGTTATGCTCTGAATGAAAGATTCAGCATGCATGAAGAGTGGTGGAGATGGAGAATGAAAGCATGAAAGCATGGATTAAAAAAAAAAAACGGTTTACATGCAAAGTTTGGATATGAGATTATACCTACTCCTTTGCTTTGGATTGATGAAGATTAGCTTCAAAAGGATGAAACCTCCACACTTTAACACCACCTTGAGAGGATTAGAGAGTGGCCTTGGCTAGGGAGAGAGAGCTTTTAGTTTGTGTTTGAGTGAACAAGTGAATAATGAACAAAAATGCAACCTTTTGCACTTATATATACTTGGGCTATTTTGTAATTATTTATTTTTCACTTCCAAGCCCAATAAAATCTTCTTTTATAAAGGGACCCCACGAATTTAATATGCTACCCTTTGAATAATCAATATTATTCAAGGGCCCATGTAAACTAAACTAGTTTACATTAACAACCCATAAATTTACCCTTTTTACCCTTTAACTATTAAAATGTTATTTTTGTTCATCTCATTAATCTTAACACTTTAAGATATAATAATTAAATATAATTAATTATTGCTTGACCGTTTTAACCCTTAAAATGTCACAAATTATTTTCTATGTAACTATTACTATAGAAATCTCGTTATTACCCTCGGAAGGTGCTAGCCCTCTTCGGATAATCATTTCTCTCTCTCATCATTCTCTAACTTCTCAAGGCTATTGGTGTGACCATGTAGGTCCACTTTGTGGATTAGCCGTGAGCCGCTTCGGATGAATCCAGAAACCCGTCGGAGGCCCAACGACTATGGTAAACATCTAGCAATGTGCCATAGTCCCTAAACCACGATGAAGAAATACTTCATCGAACCCATTTCAGATCATACGTACCATGCAGGTAAAGTCCCTCCATTGAGATATCCTAATCGAGTATGGATTCATGGAACGTCAAAATCCTAAACTCGATCTTCTACCGAATCGTCGATCAATATGTTTGGAACTCGTCATCACAAACTTGCTTTTGTATGACTAATAATAGACTCGGCCGAGATTCAATTTTTCGACATTTATCGATGTTCGTCTAGGAACTCGAATCCGGATGGAGTCAGTACTCCGATCCTATATTTCCGAGTCAATGGATCCCCTCTTGACCATCGTTCGTTTCCGCATATGAACAACGCATGACCAAATAGGCTTTATTGTACAAAACATGATTAGTCTCGTACTTATACACCGTATGAACCATACGCATCTATATCGGATCCGACTACAATGTCTCAGGTCAAAGGACTACATCGTGCACTGATATAACCAAACGATAAATCATTGACTACATGCTTTTTCAAGTGATTTGTCGTTATTCGGTCACATTCGAAAAATAGTTCACCAACCGTTAATCCATACCAATGCCCCAATGACATGACTATCATCATCATCCGTACTTATATCAACTCATGATATCTTTCGGAAGCATCCGGTATGCCTACCGTGCAATATAGTTGCCCAAATTTATAAATTGCTGAATTTTAGAGGTTGCTAACATAATGTGGGCAATAGAATTTTTTCCCCAAATTTACCAATTTATTATGTTGGATAATGAATATTGCTATTGTTAAATGTTATTAATGGTTTGTCACCATTTTATTTGATGTTGTAATGAGTGGAAAAATCCAACCAATTGGGGGCCCCTGGTTTGTTTGATTAGAAAAATAGAAATGTTTTCCTTTATGAGTATGAATTTGTTGGTTGTACACTTGTTGTTTTGGATTCATTAATATTGGTTGGGCATTTTGGAGGTTGCTAACATAATGTTGTCTTTATATATTAATAGGTTGAATTAAATTTTAGGGATGAATGATAAAAGAAGCATAAATTCTAGACTTATTGTTTGTAAACTTTAGGTTGGAAGCTTAAAGAATTGAAAAGCTATAACAAGAGATAGGTCGGTTTATTTATCACTTATATGTTCATATCATTCTATTATGCTCTGAATCTGTTGACTAATCTTAATTATTGATGAAATTATGCTAAAGGCCCCAAGGCGGATGATGAAGAGGAGTCTAAGAAGTCAATGTCAAAGGTGAACAATGTGGAGGGCAGTGGCGAGGTATAATTTATATGCAATTAATTTTGTTGTTAATCTTAAAAGTTGTTTATTGAAATGGTTTATTTGTTTTGTTTTGTTTTGTTTTGTACAGGAGGATGACGACAAGTAGGAATTGGCAATGAAGATAGCATAGTCATTTAGGCTGTGACAGTGTTTGGACAACATATGTTAAATGTTTTGTGCTTCATGTTAATTTTTTTAGATACTTTTATCATGTAAGGGAATTATAATTTCAACTTTTATTGCTAGAATTATTTGATTTTATTAAGAAAATTTTTAAAATTCGGATCAATTTCGGATATCCAATTATCTGATCCGAATAATCGGATATCCGTAAAATCGGATATCCACATAATTCGGATCAGGATATAGCCTGATCTAAAAATTTGGATCGGATCAGAAAAAGCCCTATTCAGATAGGATATCCGGATTTGAACAGCCCTAGATAATATAGGGTATCATTTTGAGATATCTAATGGATTGTTGTCCTTTAGTTTGAATGGTATTCTATTTGGAGTTGCAAGGTTATATAACGGGCTATATGTTCTTGATTTAAACAATAAAGATATTCTCAATGTTGAAACCAAGAAAGCTAAACATAACGATCCAAACCAGACATACCTCTGGCATTGTACATTGGGTCATGTTAATAAGACTCACATTGCAAAACTTCAAAGAGATAGAGTTTTGGACCCTTTTGACTTTCAGTCATTTGAGGTATGCAAGTCATGCCTGTTAGGCAAGATGACCAAGTTGCCTTTCACGGGACAAAGTGAAAGGGGTACTGAACTGTTAGGCATCATCCATAGTGATGTATATGGTCCACTAACAGTTGAGGCCAGAGGTGGATATTCATACTTCATCACATTTACTGATGATTTTAGTAGATATGGTCTATTTTATGAGACATAAATTCAAAGAATTTAGGAATGAAGTACGAATATGTTGGGCAAAAGTATTAAAGCTCTTCAGTCGGATCGAGGAGGTGAATACTTAAGCTCGGGATTTTTTTAATACCTAAATGTGGGATAGTATCACAACTCATCCCCCCCCCCCGCCCCTTTGTATACACGCCAACACAATGGAGTATCTAAAAGGAGGAATATGACCTTACTTGATATGGTTAGGTCCATGCGAGTTTAAGTGATCTACTACATCATTCTAGGGGTTATGCCCTAGAGACTACGACTCATATTTTGAACCGTGTGCCGTCAAAGTCTGTAGATAAGACTCCATATGAACTATGGAGTGGGCAAAAGCCTGACTTGTCTTATCTAAGGATTTGGGGTTGCGAAGCTTATGTCAAGAAATTGACTTTGAACAAGCTGGGCCCAAAATCCTACAAATGTATATTTGTGAAGTATCCAAAAAAGACCAAAGGATACTATTTCTACTACCAAGAAAAGCACAAAATTTTTGTTGCTTGTACTGGTGTCTTCCTAGAAAATGAATTCTTTCTAAGAAGTACTAGTAGGAGAAAAGTAGAACTCGATGAAGTTTTAGAACTACAAAATATACTAGACGAAGGGCGGGATGATGTGCCACAGGAAGTGGATGAACATCAGGAGGAGGTTACTCCACAACTTGTGGATCAAAGTGAACCACCTCAGGTAGCATAGGAGCTACGTAGATCTGGGAGAGTACGCCATAAGATCAAAAGATATGATTATCTAATGACTCAATATGGTGATGTACTAGTCTACCAAAACGATAAACCCAGAACCTACGAAGATGCTATATCGGGTCCAAATTCCGTTAAGTGGCTTGAAGCCATGAAATCTAAGATGGACTCCATGTACCAGAACCAAGTATGGTCTCTGGTGGAACCACCTGGAGGGGTAAAACCCATAGGATGTAAATAGGTCTTCAAGAACAAGACTGACATGGATGGCAAGGTGCATACTTATAAGGCACGACTAGTTGCCAAGGGTTTCAAACAAACTCATGGTATTGACTATGAAGAAACTTTTTTGCCGGTTGTCATGATTAAATCCATCCGGATTATGCTTGCAATTGCTACATATCATGATTATGAGATTTGGCAGATGGATGTCAAAACAGCTTTCTTGAACGGAAACCTTAAAGAGGATGTGTATATGACACAACCCGATGGTTTCATTCTTGATGGGCAAGCTAATAGGGTATGCAAGTTGCAGAGATCCATTTATGGACTCAAGCAAGCTTAAAGGAGCTGGAACATTTATTTTGATGAAGCTATAAAAGAATTCGATTTCATTAAGAACAAAGATGAGCCCTGTGTTTACAAGAAAGTGAGGGGGAGCGCAGTGGCATTCCTAGTGTTGTATGTTGATGACATACATCTGATTGGGAATGATATACCAAACTTACAGTCGATAAAGACTTAGTTATCCAAGTGCTTTTCCATGAAAGGACATAAGGGAAACACCCACATCCTTGGAATAAAGATCTATCGTGATAAATCGCATAGGTTGCTTGGCCTAAGTCAGAGTGCATCTATTGAAAAAGTACTGAAAAGATTCAGTATGAAAAAATCCAAGGGATTTCTTCCAATGTCACATGGTGTTTATCTCTCCCAAGGATATGTGTCCTAAAATGCAAGATGAGAGAGATAGAATGAAGAGGATCTCACAAGCATCAGCAATTGGATCCATCATGTACGTCATGTTGATGCACTCGGATTGATGTCTCATGTGCTTTGAGCACTTGTAGTAGATATAAATCGGATCCAGGTGAGCGTCACTAGATGGCTCAAGAACATTCTTAAGTACCTGAAGAGGACTAAGGATATGTTCTTGGTTTATGGAGGGGAAGATGAGCTCACTATAAAAGGATACAGTGATGCTAGTTTCCAAATGGACAAAGATGATTATTGATAGAGGTGCAGTGAGCTGGAAGAGCTCCAAGCAAAGCACTGTAGCGGACTCTATAATAGAGGCTAAGTATATTGCATTATCAGATGAGGCCAAGGCTGAGGCTATAGCGGACTCTATAATGGAGGCTGATATATTGCATTATCAGATGAGGCCAAGGAGGCAGTCTGGATTAAAAAGTTTGTCACCAAACTTGGTGTGGTTTCCATGATTGTTGATCCAATGGACATCTATTGTGACAACAATGGAGCAATCGCTCAAGCCAAGGAACCACGGTCTCATCAAAAATCCAGACACATACTCAGACGATTCCATCTCATCTAAGAAATAGTTTAGAGGAAAGATGTGCATATTAAGTAAAGTGCATACTGACGACAATCTCGCAGATTCACTGACAAAGCCTCTGTCGCAGCAGAGGCATGAACAACACTTGAGATCATTTGGTATTAAATACATGAATGATTAGGCTATAGTGTAAGTGGGAGACTGTTAGAGTATGTCCTAGAGCCAATCAATTATTTTAGAATTGACTATTTGTAATAATGTTCATTAATCAATAAAAAGGCATTTTATTCTATATCACGTAAATCATATTGTATATATTGATATATATCCTTAGAATGGTAGAACCGTGACGAGGGTATCAAGTGTTTCAAATATTGATAGTGAGAACCCTATGAGCACATATGGTGGTCATTCTAGAAACGTTCGTAGCCCCAGTATTATTATAAAGTAAGGGCACAGATAATACGGTAAGGCTATCATAATGTTGAACAACCATATCAGCAGTAACTAATCTCATTTGTCAAGGTTGTTTGGTGAGAACCTGGTGCAACACATAGTTGCTTGCTATAGGCAAGTTCACTGGACTGACCCAACCAAGGGGATTCCATATGGAATGGTAACCCCAGTGTCTATGGAACAAATCCTTTAATGAATGGTGGTGCATGTGATCTTTAGACTTGGGATCACTGAAGTGCCTTGTGCACCGATTGGTGTAATTTGACACTAGCCCAACGCAGTTCTATTCAGAGTTATCAATATAGTAGTGATTGGTTGCATCAAGAAGTGTATCAAGACTATGGTGGATCGATAGAGGATTCATCACTCTCGAGTACGGGAAAAGTTATCTCATGGCACAATTCAGTAAATGGCAATGACACTAAAACTATGGGCATAATGGGAATGAGTTGTTGCCCAATCCAGTTTATTATTCCAGTCATTAGTCCAGTACCTGAATACATACATATCAAGAGTAACTGAGGTTGACACTATTTCTATACCTTGGTCTTGATGAGATAATATATGATGAAAGGATTGAATTGTATGGTAACCATATCGTTGACAGGTAGCTACTTCACTAAATTTGAATCTATCGGTGGCCATGATGCCTTGATAAGGGCCAATTTTGGTCTATGTGTAGTGAGACGATTAATTGGTGTTGGTCGCGATACTACACACTATCGGTATGACGAAGAGCCTACAGGTCACACACATAGAAGATAATGTAAGAATCAGTTTGTGAGAAATGGCGTTTTCATCTTCTTAGGCAAAGGGGTATTTTGGTCATCTCACAATGCAATTAAATTTGCCTATGTTGTCGCCTTTATTTAATTTGATATTAAAATTAAATAAGTGAGATTATATTTAAATATGTGTACGCATATATTTAAATGAATTATTGTTATTGTTAAATGTTAATATATTTTATAAATATTAATTTAATTTAATTGAAATAATAATAATTAAAATAAAAATATCTTAATGGGGTTGTTTGGACATAGGGGATGTTTGGGTTGGTGCCTAAGCCTATTCCTAAGTGGAATAGGGTTTCACATGCACTATATAAGTGCATGTGTTCTATGAATTAAATAATACATTTCATTTAAGTCATTTTATATCATATTCATTGAAAAAGCTCCAAGCCACTCTCTACCCCACGCCACTTTACTTTGTATGAATCAAATTCATTTGATTCTTGTTCTTGATTCTTGAGGCTAAAGAGGATCTAGCAAATCCCTCTTTAGCTCTTCGGTTATCTTCATGTGAACTACCGCTGGTTCGATTCTACTTTAAATAGGTAGCCAAACTAGTCAGAGACAAGTTCGAAGGAGCCTCCAAACGTGCGTATGAACTCTTATCTTTACTCTGATTGTTCATATTACTATAGAATATTTGATTTAACATATTATCTATAATATATATCCGGATCTTGGCTTAAAATGGAATCGATCGCTGTTTTATTTTTGTTTTTTCTATTGCCATGGGTTACATCGTTTCCCTAACAATTTCATGCTCGCCATGACGACCATTTTTATCATCGTGGTGTGCATGATTTTCTACACATTCCTAGTCTGCTTCACTTCTGTCAGCTTGTTTCTCATTACTTAGTTCCTCCAATTGTTTACCACTCCTAAGTATGATTGCATTGGCTTGCTCCTTCAGGTTCTTCACCGTATCACTTGGCAACGATCCTTGAACTCTTTCTAATAGAATGTTTTGAATTTTCCCCATTTAAAGTCCACTTGGTGAGCACATTCTCCATATTAGATTTTTGCTTTTGAGCTTGAAAACCAGGAGGTGGTTTATGTTCATTGTTGTTGCTCCATGAGAAATTAGGATGTTTCCGCTATGCCGGAATTGTAAGTGTTGGAGTATGAATTCCCTTGCCCTCTTTGGAAGTTATTCACATAATTCTTTTGTTAAGTGGAGCAAATGGACTCCCTTCTTGACAATCTCTTGATAAGTGATTACCCAATTGCTTTTGAATAGCTGAGAGTTGAGCAGCCAAAGCGGTGTAAACATTTACATCTTGCACACCCATGACTCTCCTTGGAAAATTTCGTTCCCAAGGCTTCATGTAATTGTTGCTTACCATCAGTTCAATTAAATTGTATGCTTCCTCCGAGGTTTTATTATTTAAAGCTCCCTCGCTCGCTGCATCAATCATAACTTGCATATTCGAAAGCAAACCGTTGCAAAACATTTACACTAACAACCACATCGGCAACCCATGGTGAGGACACTTCCTTAAGAGCTCTTTATATCTCTCCCAAGCCTCATAGAGTGACTCTAATACTTGTTGGAAAAAATTAGTTATGTCACTTCTCATCTTTGCTGACTTAATCGGTGGGAAATACTTAGCAAGGAAAGCTTGAACCAATTTGTCCCAAGTGGTAATCCCCCCAACAGGTTGTGATAATAACCAAGCTTTAGCTTTGTCCCTAAAAGAAAAGGGAAATAGCCTAAGTGTAATAGCATAATCAAATACCCCATTATGCTAGAAAGAGTCGCAAAGCTTCAAGAAATTTGCAAAATGCAAATTTGGATCATCACTTGGAAATCCTCCAAATTGCACCGATTGTTGTATCATCTGAATTATAACAGGCTTGATTTCAAAATTATTTGCTTGCATTGGTGGTCTCCTAATGCTAGAAGCACATCCCTCAATGGTAAGACTTAAGTAATCCCTTAATGCTCTGTGGACAACTACGTTACCCCCTTGGACTTCCTCATTCTCATTCTCTTGATTATTCACACCTTGTTTTATAATTCCCCTTTCAGCCATTGCAATTGATTTTTGTGTGTTGGCTTGCCTCTTTTCTTTTCTCAACTTTTGAAGTGTTCTTTCAATTTCATAATCGAAAGGAACAAGATTTTCACCCCTTGGATGTAAACACTCTAGGACCTAAACACCAAAAAGAAAATTAAAATTAAAAAAAAAAAAAAATCAAATTAGCAACTAAATAACTCATACTGATATTAGTAAAATAAAATGGTAATTCCCCGACAACGATGCCAAAAACTTAACAAGTTTTTCTCAAGTGTACGAAAGCACACAAGTAATAAAGGATGAATAACAAGTGTCGAATCCCAAGAGAATTACTATTACCAAGTACCAAACTAACATATGTTATTACTATTTGATTAATCAAATTTCACAAGAAGGAATTACTAAAATTGAAACAAATTAAAAATTAAACAACGGTAGAATTTTTATTAAAAGTATGGTTGAAAATCAATACGGCTAAACCTAGGACACAGATTTCGCACCAATTTAATTGTATACATTAATAATGATTGCTAACCTAATTATGCTTTTCCTAAAGGTCAAGGTCAAATTATTCTGCTAACTTTCTCTTGAATGATTACCGGATTAACTTTTAATCATGAACCCAAGATACATCTAAATTGGATTTAGAAGCTAAAAGATCATTACGTTTTATGGAATTTACCAAAGCCTCATAGATCGCGGTAACCTTATATCTAGCATTTGTTCAATCTATGGTTTTATTACCTTAGGCTAATTAGGTTTCATCTCTTCATCTCAACCTAATCCATAAAGTCATTCAATTCTCGGATCCATAAGAATTAAAAGCATTACGTGCAATAATAAAACTTAGAGCAATGCTTAATTAAAAATTGACAATAATAAAATTAACACATATTTATAAATCGGGCTACATCTGAGCCCTAGAAAATATATTTAGATCTTAGCTCTAGAAAATATATTTAGTTCATAGTTTCAATAATAAAAACAATCATTGTATTAATAAACATGAGTTCAAGAAAGAATAGAAAAACTAATTGGCAAACTAAAACTCCCAGAATTGTTATTTTGATCTCCCAAAAGCGGCTAGTACTCTCTCTCTCTCTTTTTTCTCCCCCCAAAAATAGATAAAGAAATCTATTTATAGTGTTAGGGTTTAAGAGTGTGATTAGAAAAAATTATATTCCAAAATAAAAGAAGGAAATTCGGACTAAGCTTAACACAACCCATACAGGCCCAAATGTTGTCGCTACTGCGATAGAAATCTCTGCTACGGCGTACAGAGATTCCCTCTAATGAGCCAGATATATTCAAAATTGGATAAAGTCTTAACTTAAGAATTATAGTTTGAATCGGCTTTCCAACGCCACAAGAATCATCCAATTCCAAGGTCCACATATCAAGTTATGGTCAAAATATTGAATCACGTTTCATAATTGAAGAAATTTCCAGGATTCGAATTTCATACTTAAAGCATCATAACTTTCTCATTTCAACTCCAATCCTTTCACCATTCATTCCTAGTCGTCACAAATTCCTCATCAATGTATCATTTTTAACCATTTATGACCTTAAAATACTCAAAACACACCTGTAACCCCATAAAAGATATTTTTGAAATAATTAAGTCAAAATTCACAATTTAAACCTATTTTCTCACAAATAATCTTAAATCACTAAATAAACATGTATTTCCAAGCTCTTATCATCTTTCACTTTGGAAAATTGGCTAACAAATGATATTTGGATGCTGAAATTCCTTAAAGATCCATGATGAAGATTTCATGCTGCCTTGAATAAAAGAGCCCCAGCCTTTATATAGGCTTGAAGTTAAGTGATAAATATTTGATAATGAGATGAATAGAATAACAGATAATTTATAATTTTGAGATATATAGAAATTAGGATTTAAGTAAGAATATAAATCCCTTAGAAAATAATATGGAAAATGATGAAAGCTTAAATAAGTCTAAGTTCATTTTAGGAAAATTATTTATTTAAATAAAAGATAATTACTCAATAAATATCTAGAAATTTTAATAAGATAAAAAATATTGAAATGGTAAATTTAGATTCATTTAATTTAAGATAAATAAATAAGAGATAGTGAAAATGATTTATATAAGAATTTTAGGATGATAAGTCCTGCAAAATAATTTTATTACCAAATAAACAAATATAAAAGAGATAAATGCCTAAAATAATATTTTTTTTCCAAGATAAATGCTAAAACAAATTTTTTATAAAATAAAATTTTCGAATTTACATAATTTAATTGATAGAAAAGATATAAACCTAAACATGATTTATCTCTTGATAAAAAATAAAATAAAGTTTATTAAATCATTTTAAGATAATAAAGGAATTGACTGAAACGCTCCATTGTGGGTTTTTTATGCAGAATTAAGTAAATCAAAGTGTTTTAATCCTAGTAAAAACCTTTGAGAGGGTTTTTGGGTAGTTTTACATATTTGATCATGGTTAAGAAATTCCAAAACTGGAATTTTTAATAACATGAAAATGTTGTAAGAACGTGGACTTTTACAAATTTCATAAAATAAAAAAAATAGAATATGCATAATAAAAGTATAAAATTTGAACCTGTGGCTATGCAGGTGTTTTACTACATGAAAAAAAAAAAATTCTTAAGTGGTTGAAACGTGCCCATGGATATTTTGGTAATTTTGAGATTTTTGGCCTCTAGGGGTAAAATCGTCATTTTGCTGACCAAATCAGTTAATACTAGTGTTTTAACTTTTAAGACTCAACTTTATTTTTGGCAGATTTTTGTAGTTTGAAAAGTATTTTTCCTTAGGTTTTTT
This sequence comes from Pistacia atlantica, assembly GCA_026229545.1. NCBI lineage: Eukaryota > Viridiplantae > Streptophyta > Magnoliopsida > Sapindales > Anacardiaceae > Pistacia > Pistacia atlantica. The sequence goes on along the minus strand of CM047901.1, from coordinate 20,242,748 downwards.
AGAAATGGGCTTTAACAACCCTTTGCTCCAAGATGTCCAATTAGGTACCCTAAGAAAGCCTAATTCAAAGAAACATCTGGGTCCATTAGACCTCTTTGGATGTTCCAATCCCTAATACCACAACACCATAACTCACAAAAATTACCACATTGAAGTGGATTGGGCCCATCAACCTTTAAAAAAAGAGTAATACAGTAAAACCTTCTATAGTTATAATGTTGGGACCAACTAATTTTATTACTATACAGAGATTATAACTTAATGGAAGGTGTAGTTACAAAAATTATAGTTTTGATTTCTTATTTTATAATTCATGTTTTAGTAGTACAGTATTAGGATTTCAATTCATATTTTTGTAATATTAGGATTTTCAATATAGCATTTCAATTACCTACTTTTGAAATAAATAAAAGATCGTTTCTTAAAACCAGCAAAAATAAGTGTCATTGATAGAATTGTAAATACAGTTAATGTATGGTCAATTGATGTAAAATCCAATTGTCAATGGTTTTAAACGCTGCAAAATTAGGAACCATTAATGTCAATGAATTGTAAGTTACAAATGAAGTGGATGGGGGGAATAAAAGAGTCACTATATAATTGGGTGATTAGATTCGACAAATTCACTACACTAATCGAATGGATATTAATGTCTTCTTTGATTATCCAAATAAGCAACAAATCATGTATACTTTAACCAAATGAAAAATCATTGTTGTAATTAGACGAAAAGAGAAAGGAAATAATTCTAAGGATAATAGTACAGAAATACAAAAAGGCTTGTGACATGAAGCTCTAAACATGTTTGAGAAACTAAAAATATTTTGGCTTCAACAATAAGGATATCAATGCTAACAGGTTGTTACATACTCGTAAAGTAAAATATGTGATAACAACTCTAAAACATAAATCATTGTCCCAAACAATTTTAAATAAATATTTTATTCCATTTTAAACCTTTAATTTTATATAACATATAGTTTTTTGTAATATATAGATAATTATTATTATGTAGAAGCAACTTTCCTTAAAGCGGGAATTAGAAAAATTATAATTTATTACAATATAGAATTTATTATTTATTTATCTATAATTTTTATTTATTTTATATAGAGTATCACTATAGAAAGGTTTTACTGTACTACATTGAGAAACACTTCTCACTAATTTTTTCTCACAAACGCGACGTGTCAGTTCGTAGGATCCCATCTGTCCAACAATGAGTCTCGCTTGACTAAGTCAATTATGAGTTGTTACATCATATTTGTGAGAGAGTGTTTATAAGAAATGTTTGGGAGGTTATCTTTATTCTTAGAAAAAATGAAAAGTACTTACTTTGGTTTACCTTATTGTTCGGTTGTAGGTCTTTTATGTGTGGAGCATGTCGAATCTTGTGTTGGGATAGATTTGGGTCTTGTGTTACAAGAAGGCCAGTGAAGGGAAAATGTTGGTTGGATCCCTAAAGCAAAACAAACCTAAAATAAGAGATTGCGTCTCTTGATGGGCTTTCAACAATGGTGTCATCGTGTGATGGGCTTTTGTGGGACATTTATGCCATCTCTTGATGTGTTTTTAACAACAATGTCATCGTGTGATGGGTTTTGTGGGATAATCTATGTCGTCTATTGATAGATTTTTAGCAACAGTACCTTCTATTGACAGGGCTTTTATGGAACAATTTGTGTCATCTCTTGATAGGCTTTTAGCAATGGTCGTGTGATGAGCTTTTATAGGACAATCTGTGACATCATGTGATGGACTTTTATAACAGCGCATGCCATGGGCTTATCTATGAGAGTGTCATGGGCTTTTAGAATTGTCTTAGGTTTACATATTAGTGAATGCCTAATGCTTTAGGCTTACATGTCAGGAACTTTTATATTGCCTTAAGCTTACATGTTAGTGAATGCCAGAATGCCTAAGACTTACATGCTAGTGAATGGCAAGGGGTTTTAGAATTGTTTTGTGCTTACATGTCAGAAAATGGCAGAATGCATTGGGCTTACATATCATAGAGTGCTAAGGGCTTTTACAATTGTCTTGGGTTTACATGTCACTGAATGTCAAAGTGGTGACTTGGGCTTACCTGCCAAAGAATGCCAGGAGCTTGCCGTTTTGATGATGTCATGGGCTTATAAATGAAAAATATCATGGCCTTATTTGGTATCCAAAGAGTGGTCATTTAGGCCCCAAAATGTAATTTCCAAGGCTTAAGGTTGTAACTTTGTACCTTAATTGGGGCCTCAATCGTCTGACTAGGCTTTGATTATATGATTGGGCTTTCTTTGACAAAAATGGCCATCAAGAAAGGTTTATCTGTCCCTTGCCTTAGTTAACTTTCACACAAAAAGTTGATGGTAAAAGGTGTAATTTGTAAAGGCTTATTTAGGGGGCAAATTGTTAGTTTTGTGTGGTGGAGAGGGTATAAGGGAAATAACTTAACAGAAGTTAAATGAGTGGGATCGTTCTGTTAACCTAATAATCTTAAGGGAGGTCTGTGTAATTAACTCTTTAAAACGAGTAATGTTATTTAAGCTCTTTAAATCTATATTAAAGTCTTAATAATATATATTAAAATACATATTTTTTAATTTTTAATTACTAAAATGGTAATTTAATCTTTAAAAAAATATTTCTTTCTTAAAATTATATATCCTTTATTTTTTTTTCCAAACTACATTTAGAATTTGAAATTTTGTCTATCGGATAAATGTGAATAATCAATGGGGAGAAAATAATCATAAAAAGGTAAGAAGCTAATTTCTTTTTTCTTTTTTCTTTTTTTGAGTTTATTCTTCTCTCTCTCTCTCTCTCTCTCTCTCTCTATATATATATATATATATATTTTTTTTTTTTTTTTTGAAAAGAAATGAAAACTATAAAAGAAAAAAAGGAAAATTAATTATTTTAACAGTTACCCTATTATCAATTGATATGTCGAATAAACAGTATATGTTTCTTAACTCTAAATTTCTCATGGAAGTTGTGTTGATTAGAATAAGAAACATTTCTGGTAGAAATTGACTGAACGACTTACACATACCCAAGGTTTATCGTAACGATAAATTAGTACCTAAAAGGTTTTGAAACGACAAATAGGTACCTTCCATCATTTCGTTGTTAGTGATTTCCGTTTGATAATGGATAAAAAAACTAGAATGCTCTTAAAAGTTTGATATTTTAGTTTTTTTATAAATTTAAAAAATTTTAAAAAACCCCTTAGGTTTGCTAATTTAACTAAACACCCCAATATATAAAATTTTTGTAAAAAAAACAAAAACACCCCCACCACCGCGTGGCGATTCCGACCACCACCGTCGACGAATCGCAAGAAATTACGTTATGACATAGACCCGTCGGATCTGTGTCATAACGCAATTTTTCTGCCAGATTCCTAGGGTGGTTGCCTTGTCAACGCATCGTGGTAGGGGGTGGGGGTTTTTGTTTTTCATTTTATAAAAATTTTATATATTGGGGTGTTTAGTTCAATTAGCAAATCTAGGGGATTTTTTAGAAATTTGTAAATTTACAAAAAACTAAAATATCAAACTTTCAAGGGCATTCTAGTATTTTCACTATTACTAAACGAAAATCACTAACAGCACATGATGGAAGGTACCTATTTGTCATTTTAAAACCTTTTGGATACCAATTGTTGTTACGGAAAACCTTAGGTATGTGTAAGTCGTTCGGCCGGTAGAAATTTTAAGAGAAAATATGCAGATATCTAAGGAATACACTTGAGATTCAATTCACTCGAGAAATTTAATATAACAGACGAAACTTTCTTTACCATTAAAAAACTATAAAAGTGAAATCTGAATTTTGTAAAGAAATGATTATTTTATGAAGAATGACACCGTTTCAAGTGAAATTACACCTAATTTTGATTTCTAACAAGAAAGTAAGAAACTGGCTACATCATATTATTAAATGTGCAGCAATGAGTACAAGACATTAGAACAATGTTGTCTGGATATAGAATACAATAAAACATCCATGGAACCATGAAATCTTAAATCTTAGTTGTTGACAACATTTATGGTTATATTTAATAAAACAATAACAAAAGGTGTGAGCAATGGCTTTTCTCTGAAGACGTTGCATATTCAACATGTTTACTGAAGCTAAAAGCTCCATCAGGATTAAAATATCATCAATGAATCTTTAGGGATTATGGAATGATTTTAATTATACTTCCCAATTGGAGATACTGACATTCAGCTTTATTAAAGCGAATTATGTTATGGGAGCAAGACAGCCTACAAAGGCAATGGGCCAGTTCCATAATTGTCATAATACTCCCACGGCGGCCCATACCAATTTTTTCAGTTAGGTGATTTTGATTTGTTATGAACCCAGAACCTCAATGAAAGATTGAAATAATAAGAAAAGAACAAGAGAGTTGACACTTGATAGGCAAAAGATATGGTGGTACTCACTTAGCTGTCTTAAATCAAAGCAATAACAACTAGTGAATGAGTGAGGGATTTTTGGATGTGAATGTATGTTTATCTTTTTAGACATTCTTTGGGCACTTTATGACTTAAAAAATAAAAGTAGTTATATTATATGTGTATAAACTTCACCCACAAATCACCATCCAAAACAAAAACCCAAAAGAAATACTTTGTTTGTCCACCAAAATTCCCACCAATGTCCATTTCAAACCAACAGTCTCTCAACATGAAATTGTCCCACCTCCCTACATAATTTATTCTTTTATATTTTGTCTTGGGGGCCCATTACAACAGTGCTGGGGCTCTTTATTTTATGCTTAAATTTGGGTAGCAGAAATTAACATACCTGCAATTTTTTCTTTTTTTTAAGTAATTTGGTGTCCGAACCAATATGTACGTATCTCAATTTATCTCTAAAATCTATTGAACATCTTATAAGCTCAAAGGATCAAGTAAGTGATAATGTTATTTTAGTAGATGGTCTCAAGATTTGAACCTAATGACTTAAGGAAACGGAGCAAATTTTATTAACTGTCAAACCAATCCTCTTGAGGCTACATAAGTGCAATTTTATCAACTTTAATTAATCGTATGAGAAACTTGTAATGTCCAAGTTAAAATTTTGGTCATTTAATGTAAAAAAATATCAATTTGTTTAGCAAAATATCCCAAGAGTTTAAGCTTCATGTGAATGGGATAATACGTAAGAAATTATTCATTTGAATGGGGATTTCTGATGAGGTCTTCCTTGTAAAACGAAAACATAAACAATTGAGGTTGGCATATATGTCTTCCCACTATTTCAATGTCATCCCTAATTAGACAATAATGTAATCAAGAAATTTCCATTTAAATTAATAGATATATACCCACTCACATGTACTACTTTGGTTGTCAAGGTTAAGTATTATATTACAAAATAGATAGAGATAAAGTAATAGTCTGAATACAGCTTTATTAATATATGCCCACTCACATGTACTACTTTCGTTGTCAAGATTAAGTATTATATTACAAAATAGATAGAGATAAAGTAATAGTTTGAATACAGCTATAAATTAGTCTATTAACTATAATTAAAAACCCTATCATGTTATTAAAATATTGTGCATACCTACCAAACAAGTACACCATAATACGATGTTGGTAAATTTTAACCTTAGTGGGGTGGCCTTTACTAGTGAAGGTTTATGAACAAAAGTCACATCCCTTGGTTAATTCATATTACATCATTTGAATTACAAGTAAAACTTGGTATAGCAAAATATTCATCAATGATTTGTCTTGTGTTTATACCCACAAATCACAACGGTTGGATTGAATTGACTAGTTACTCGGGGGATTGCCGATTGGGGACCGAGATATTGTGTTGTCTATGGGCTCCAGGTTGTGAAGTGAGAGGTGCAAAAGCCACAGAGAAAGAGGACCTCAGAGTTCAGGCTTCGGGGCCCAATTTTGTACCGCAACATCTTCATTGGCCCCAAAATTCCAGTGGAGATCTTTCGTTTTCACTTTTAGGTCAAGTCTAGAAGACCCTTCTACAGCTTGATTGAATCGAATCAAACCCGAACAATATGTTGGTTTGTTGGCTCTCATGTCCGGTCCCATGTTGCTTTCGCCTAGGAACCGTCGTTCGACTCGAGCCATTTGGGACCATTCGTGCAATGACTATGTCAAGCTATTGCTTTCGATCAAAATAGTTCGCAAATCTTATGCCGTTAATGAGTAGTCATGTTTGTTGACATCTTAGATATCATCTTCTAATGTATATTGCTTTAAAGTTTATTTATAATAATATTTTTGAAAATATTAAAAATACTTCAGTCAAATTATTTTAAATTAACTAGTTTTGAAAATAGTCTTTTACTTTTTAAGTTTATAACAACATAATCTATGAGTAACTCAAGTTAATCCACTTAGGAAATTGTATTCAACCGTTTGAATTAAAAAAAAAAAAAAGGTGCATAATATTATTCTAATAAATTCTTCGATCTTTTTCAAAAGTAGATACTTATTCATCTAATTTTTATGTTCTGTGAATTTATATTATTTTTTTATATCTTCTATGGGGCTCTATAATATTTTTTTAGGGAACAATCAATAATTTTAGGAATGTATCTATTACTTTCGAAGACATTAGTGAAATTAACCCTATTGTTTTACTAGTAGTGATTTAAGGAGAATGCTTGATTAGACAAGTGGAATTTGTGTAAGGAATTATTGATTGTCGGTTTAAGTGCTGCCCAAATCGTGGTTTATAGAGTATGATATATGGCGAGGTTGGGTTCGCCCCTTCCAATAAAAAGCTTCTAGGCATTTTGGTTTTGTCTATTTCATTCCTCCCTGTTATGCCTAAAAAATCAAGGTTGATGCAGACGTGTGTTAGTGAGGACCAATCAGAGTTCAAGAAAGCATTGTGCCGTCCAGACAATGCCACATCGTCCAAGGGACATGGAGTAAGGTTTTACTGACAGGTGGTCCTAACGGCAGAGGGTGGGAGGGAGTCACCCACCTGCCCAAGTCCTACGTGATTTAAGGATATCTTCTGTGCAACCAGCTAATAGGAAGCAGGGTAGGAACTGTACGACACTTGCCCATTGGCAGACCCATAATCATTATCCCAAAAACCTCTTACTATAAATAGAGAGCTCCCTCTCATTTTTCGGGATTCGAATTATGTTAAGATAATCACTCTCTCTCCCTCTCTGTATTTCTGTTTTCTCTAAATTGCTACTTGCGACTTGATTGTAATATCTCATTTATAAAAAGATAGTGGATGTAGGATTCATTTTGAGCATTCGAACCGCTTTAAAAATCATCTCCATTTTATTTCCTTTCATTTCCATTTCATGTGTAATTCCTAAGTCACCTTAGCGCTTTGCACGTGCAAATATTTGGTGTCAAAATCAAGCATCAACAGTTTGACACTAGAAGGAAGACTTGATTTAGTATTCGCTCTTCATTAGGAATCTCTGATTAATTGATTATGTTCGATAGCAAATGGCGCGCGGTTTCAAAACCAAGCGAGCTAGCCCCAGCAACGAGGAGGTCTCCTAGGTACAGGATGACACTTCTCTCGAAGTGCCCCTGATTCGGCATACTATCGCAACGGACATTCCCTTCGAGCTGATAACTCGACCTAGCTGTGATGGATTACCTAGAGAGGTACAACAATACTCTCTAAATGATTAACCGAAGGTTAGACTGTTTGGATCAGGTTGTACCACCCGAGTCCATCAAGGCAGTGTTACCGCCAAAAAGGCCTGTAGGTTGTGTTAAAGCGCGGAAATGGGCGAAGGCTCATGTCGCATGCACTACAGCACGTAAAGGCAAGGGAAAGCAGGTGTCAGATAATGGGCCGAAGGGCTCCAAGGGACCACCAAATACCGGTTGTGAAACAGGTAGAATACTTGTGGCTTTGTGACTTGGCGACATGTCACATCATGAACCGCCCCACGCCACATCGCTTGAGCACCCCTACAAGAGTGTAAGGTAGGGAAAACCCAAGCAATTGTAGGTCGGTTCTGACCACCGCGGAGGTCAGGCTAACTCCCCGAACCTTTCATTGCCTTCACAGGCTTCAGTCAACATGTGTTAAGATATACCGGAACCTCCGGCCAAGGCGAGGAAGAGTCCGATCTATGGTCTTTCCTCAACCGCAATCATGAGGGTCGAACCCACGTCACGGAAAGTGATCCTCAAGTAGCTACGCTACCTCAGATTGAAGAGTTACAAGGAATTTTGGATCAACTTAAAGCTCAGCAAAATGAGCGTGGGCAGGTCTCTAAGGCGTCTCACTTTTCTCCAGCAGTGTTAACTGCTTCTCTCCCGTCGAGGTTTAGAATGCCCGATATGCGAGCATTCAATGAGAATTCTGATCCGCAAGATCAACAGTGTTAACTGCTTCTCTCCCGTCGAGGTTTAGCATGCCCGATATGCGAGCATTCGATGGGAATTGTGATCCGCATGATCATCTCTATGAGTTTAACAACCTCATGGAGCTTCACCAAGTTTCCAGCTTAGCTAAATGTCGCTGTTTGGCAGTGAACCTAACTACCTAAGCCAAGCCTTGGTTTAAATCGCTTTCGCTAGGATCTATTAACTTGTGGCAGCAGATGAGCTCGTTATTCTTGAGACACTTCCAAGCGAATAGGAAGTTCTCAATGTCATTGAGCTATCTGAGCAATATACGGCCGGAGAAGATTGAATCCCTCTAGTCCTACATTGAACAAGTTCCACAAGAAGCTACACAAGGTGGCTAACACACCTAAAGAATCTGTTCGGACTCTCATTATTATGGGAGTTCGCCCGTAGAATAACCTGTGGAAGAAGTTGTAAACCAAGGACAACATTTCCCTCACCCGCTTCTACGACCTTACGGAGATGTACCTCAAATAGAGAATTACGGGGCCGCTCTCATTCGCCAAGACCTTGGCCCTTCGACCTGTGATCTTGACCAGGGAGAGGGTAGTAGAAGAGTTGATCGCAGGTGGGCTAATGACGATCAACGGAAGGGAAAGAAGCAGGAGTTTGAGCCCAGGAAATGCTATGCTCAAGTTCCTCGTCGCGATCACGATAAGAATCAATATACTCCTTTGAACACATCAGTATCGGCTACTCTGGACAAATCAGAAGAGACCGACCTGCTCGGAGAGCCAACGCCCATGAACAATCCCCCTTCAGCAAGAAACAACAAGAAATATTACCATCATCATCGAGATAATGGGCACTACACCGATGAGTGTCGAGCTTTCAAGAAAGCAATTGAATACCTCATCAAGAAATGGCACTTCAAGGAGTATATTAATGGTCTGACTCCCGTTTAGGAGAAGGATCAAGAGGAACAGGGGAGGAAACACTGTGATTGTAAGAGTCTCTACTTCATGGGGATCATCTTTGGAGGACTGCACCTTGCGGGGAATTCCTGAGGTGCCTAAGAAAGGTGCACTCGGAAAGCTCGCCATGACCTCGTGAGTGTGATGAGCAAGACAACGCGACTTGCTAAGGTTCGTAGAGAAGAAGAGATTACCTCCTTAAAGAAAGATGCGTGGCGATTGCATATCCCCATTAGAGGTGGAACATTTGGGCCGGGTTAGGCAGGTCAACCCTAACCCGACCCTTAAAGATCTTGGCGATGCAGGTTGACCCTAACCCAACAAGAACAACCCTCGGGCAGGGTTGCACAATGGTAACCCGCAACCCGGCAAGTTGCTGTTTTGTCTCTTTTGCAAGAGACTCGCCAACCCGTCGAGTGGTAGTCCGGGTTGACCCTAACCCGGCAGCAGCCCCCGGGTGGGCCGGGTTGCACAATGGTAACCCACAACTCGGCAGGTTGCTGTTTTGTCTCTTTTACAAGAGACTCGCCAACTCGTCGGGTTGGCGAAAAAAAATAAAAATAAAAAATTTTATTTTATTTTTCAAATTACCCCTTTACCCTTGAAATATAGTCGTTTGAGGGGTCTTTTTCGTCATTTTTCTTTCCCATTTTTTCCTATAAATTGGCCCTAAACTCTCACATTTTTCTCACAACTCAAATTCTCTAATCTCTAATCTCTCAATTATTCATTTATTCTCTTAATCTCTTTGTTATCAATTTGCTCGTATTTTAATTTTTATTAGTTTTTGCAATTTTTAATTCATATTTCCAATTTTCCAAATTCCAAATTCCAAATTCCAATTTCCATATTCCAATTCTCTTTCTTTAATTTTTATTTCTTCTACATCAATTTTTTTTCTTCAACTACAATGGATAAATATTTCTCTCCCATCAATTACAATGATGATGGAAACTACTATCCTAGTCCTAGTCCCGCTGATTTTATTAACATAAATGCAGGAGGAGATTCAAATAGTCTTGCTTTCCCATTCTCAGAATTTGATACACCTCAAAATATGCCCCCGATTCCAACAGCTCCCGGTGGTTCTAGAAGTCATCCTCGTATTCGTTGTGCTCGTCCAACTTCATCTCAAGCTGAGGCGGGATCATCAACTGCCGTCGAAAGCGAAGACAGACACACATCAGACGTTTGGACGCATTTTGACTAGTTTTACTAGACAGAAAATGGCGTTCAAGTCAAGAAAGCGAGATGTAAATACTGTGGAAATATTTATAAAGCTGATTCAGGTAATGGTACTAGTACTTTAAAAAGACGTGTTAATAAACATATTAATCAACATGGAAATAGAGAAAGCAATCAAACTCAAATAACTAATATGGGTACTAATTGGCATTATAATTCTGATGTATATAGGGAACAGTTAGCTTTATATATTCTGCAATCGATCAACCTATTAATATGGTCAAGATAAATATTTTGAAAGATTTGTTCAAAATTCATTTTTTCCAGGATTTAAAAAGCTATTCTAAAACGCAACTAGAAATGATTTAATAAAATTGTTTAAAAAAATGAAATTAGAATTAAAAAATAAAATACATACTTGTCATGTTAGTGTGGCTCTAACTGCCAATATTTGGAGTGGGAGAGCTAAACAAGATTATATTTGTATGACTAGTCATTATTTTGATAATGAATGTAAATTAAATAAATTTTTATTAGGATGTTGATTATAGTGGTGAACAAATTTATAATAAAATTGTTGAAGTTTTAGAAGATTATGATGTTGTTAATAAAGTGATAAGTTTAACTTTGGATAATGCAAGTTCTAATAATAAAGCTATAGATTATTTTCAAAGTAATTATCCTTTATATAACAATTTGAAGTTTTTTCACCAACATTGTGCATGTCATGTTATTAATTTAATTGTGAAAAGTGGTATGAAAACAATTAAAGAAAATATTAATAGAATTAGAGATTGTTTAGCTTGGATTACTAGTAGTAATAAAAGAAATGCTGAATTTCAAGACGCTTGTATAAAATCAAATATGTCTCCTAGAACTTTTGCATTAGACATGTCTGTTAGATGGAATAGTACTTATTTAATGCTTGATTCATGTTTACCTTATGCTAATATAATTAGTTATTTTGTAATAAATAATAGAGGTTCTCATTATTTGGTAGAAAATGATTGGCAAATAGCTAATGTATTTCATTCTTTTCTTAAAAATTTTTTACCAATCCACTTTATAACTTTCTTGTGTGTATTATCCTACTAGTCCATTGATAATACATACAATTTTAAAAATTTATGAGTTATTTATAAAAAAACAAAGACAATGTAATTTTAAATACACCAATAAAGGCAATGGAATTTTTTTTTTTTAAAATATTGGGAACTCATTCATTTTCTTTATTGTTTAGGTGCTATATTTGATCCTAGAATTGAAATTAGCAGGTTTAGAAAATAGTTTTGACAATTTATGTGAAAATTTACAAATTGAAACATATGCCAATCAAATAGGAGAGCTAAAATATACACTTTTCGAAGTATATTTCCAGTATGAAAATAGGTATGGGAACCCGCAAAGAGGCGAAACATCAAGGGAAGCTGCATCAGAAGAAACAAATGAAGACTTCTACTCTTGGGGTGCATTGAATAGGCCGAAGAGGACCCGAATCTGAAGCACAACCTCCTCTTCAGAAGCTTCACCAACAACAACAACTAATGTACTGTCTTCCATGTAGTCGCAGAGTAATGAGCTTCAACAATATTTGACAACCCCTGAAATGTTACCAGTAGATCCACAATAGAGAGCCAACATTATTCTCTTAGACTATTGGAGAGCCAGAAAATGTATTTTTCCGGTATTATCAAGACTTGCCTTGGATGTTTTCCCTGTTCCTGTCTCAACCGTCTCATTTGAACAAACATTTAGTGCAAGTGGAAGAATTTTAAATGAAACGAGGACTAAATTTTCACCACAAATGGTTGAAGTCCTCACATGTCTTCGAGATTGGGAACGGTCGCGCCATTAAGGTCAATACGAGGTTGTCGACGATACTTTAATGTAATCATTTCAATTTTGTAATATAGATGATACGGATGAGGGAGGTCCTAGTGAACCCCAAAATTAGTTGTTTTGTAAATTGTAACTTGACAAATTAATTGTCAATTATTACACTCTTTTTTCCTTACCAAGTTTTTGTCCTATTGGGTTTTTCTTGGTGAGGTTTTTAACGAGGCAATAATTATTGTAATTTCTTATTTTATTTTTTAATAAATTAATAAATTTAATTATTCTTATATTACAATTTTAATGTATTAAAATTGAATTAATATTTGGAATGTTAATAAAAAAAATTAATTTAATTTAATTATTGGATATTTGAAAAGAAATTAACAATTAACTAAAAACAATTACATTTATTCATTTATAAATTGTTAATTATTCATTTGAAAAGTTAATTAAACATTTAAACTTAAACAAAATAAAACAAAACAAAATTTAAAAAAAAATAATAATAATCAAAAAGCGGGTTAACCCAGCCCAACCCGCGCCTAACCCGGTTCCTTAATATTGGCGGGCCTAACCCTGACCCGCCAATGTCACCGGGCGGTTCAGGACTGACCCGCCATTAACAGCAACTCGCCGTGGGTGGGTGGGCGGGTCAGGGTCAGGGCGGGTTGCTTTTCCACCTCTAATCCCCATGAGGATGCACTTGTCATCGCGCCTGAAATAGGTCGGTGCGAAGTCCACATGATGTTGGTGGACAATGGCAACGCTGTGAACATCATATTTTAGCGAGCTTTTAAGGAGATGCAGTTAGACGAGGCAGATTTGAAGCCTGTCTCTATCCTCCTCTATGGTTTTACTGGGGGTCATCTGATTCCCAAGGGAACAATCGCACTTTCCATCACTTTGGGTGAGACCAACGAAGTGACCAAGATGACGAAATTCTTAGTAGTGGACTGTTCGTCCACTTTTAATGGCATTCTGGGACAACCTCTACTACGAAGTTTCAAGGTTGTCACCTCCATCTATCATTTGAAGATGAAGTTCCCCACTCCGACGAGGTGTGGGAAAATGAAAGGGTCTTAGAGTGAATATCGCGACTGTTATGTGAGAGCAGTGCAGATGGTATGCAAAGGGAAAGGGAAGCCAATGGGCATTCCCGAACAGGCAATGGTGATAAGCAGGATCGAACCACAGCCAGGTCTAGTGGAAGACTACATAGATCCTCGTGTTCAAGAGGAGTATTCCCATAGTGTGCCAATTGAGTCTCTGTCGGAGGTATCTGTCGACCAAAATGAGTCAACGCGAGTGTTGAGAATCGAGATATTAGGAAACGACCTGGTTGTGCAGCGGAAAACAAAAATTTATACAACCATAGATCGTTCCTTAAAGCCCAAAATCAAGGCACAAATTTTACAATTTATGTATTTCATCAAGAATCTGCAGAAAACTAAATCTAAAGTTTAGATTCATATCCACGTTGGAGGCTCCACCTATATTGTCTCTAAACGTGTTTGCTACCGATCCTGGTGTAGGATCGAACCAAGAAGTCCACACAAAGACAATCACCAAGAACCAAAGAGGGATTTGCTAGATCCTCTTGGCCTTAAGAAATCAAGAAGAACAAAAAGGAAAAACTTGATTTTTCAATCAAATAGTAAAAGTGGCATGGGAGAGTGTATGGGTTGTTGTGTTTTTCTTTTCTTTAATCAAAAGGCAAAAATGAATTTATTAACAAATCACACAAACACATTTCCTTTTATAGGCAAACCAAGTTGCCCTATTCCCACATGGAATGGGCTTGAGCTCCAACCCAAACACCCCATGTTGCCAAACACTCCCAATTAGATATTTTAATTTAATTCATCATTATCTCAATTAAAATCAATTAATATTTAATTAACATTTACCAATAATGATGATTTAATTAAATATGTGCGAACACACATTTAATCGTAATTTCACTTATTTAATTTTCTAACAAATTAAATAAAGGCTACGACCCCAGCAAATTTAATTGCACTGTGAAATTACCAAAATACCATTTCATCCTTAAAAAGACGAAAACGCCCTTCTTTCTTCTTGGCTATTAAATTATCTTTTATGTGTGTGACCCATAAGGCTCCTCATCATACCGGCAGTGTATAGTATCGCGATTAACACCAATTAATCGTCTCACTAATACACAGACCAAGATTGGCCTCTAGCAAGGCATCATGGCCACCCGATACATTCGGATTCAGCAAAGCAACTACCTATCAACGATATGGTTGCCGTACAATTTGATCCTTTCATTATACGTTATCTCGACGAGACGAAGGCATAGAAATAGTGTCAACCTCCGGTTACTCTCGATATTATGTATTCAGTTTCTGGACCAATGACCTGTATTATAATCTGGATAGAGCAACAACTCAATCCCACTGTGGCCACAGTTTTAGTGTCATTGCCATATACTGAATTGCGACGTGAGATAACTTCTCTCGTACCCCGGAGTGATGAATCATATGTCTATCCACCATAGTCTTGATACACTCTTTGATGCAGACAATCACCACCGTATTGACAGCTCTGAAAAGAACTGCGTTAGACTAGTGTCAAACTGCACCAATCGGTGCACAAGGCGCTCCAGTGATCTCAAGTCTAAGGATCACATGCACCACCATTCGTTAGAGGATTTGTTCCATAGACACTGGGGTTACCATCCATATGGAATCCTCTAGTGGGTCAGGCTAGTGAATTTGCTGCGGTATATCCGCCTACAACAAGTACCCATGTGTTGCACCAGGTTGTCATCAAACAACCTTAACAAGTGAGATCAGTCACTTCCTTTCGACAGGGTCGTTCAACACTATGATAGTCTTACCGTATTATCTGTGCCCTTACTTCAGAATAATATTGGGGCTACGGACGTTTCTAGAATGGCCACCATATGTGCTCAGAGGATTCTTCATTATCAAGATTTGAAACACTTGATACCCTCGTCACGGTTCTACCATTCTAAGGACATATATCAATATACATTGCAATAATAATGATTTACGCGATATAGAATAAAATGCCTTTTATTATTGATTAATGAACATTATTACAAAGAGTCAATTCTACAATAATTGATTGGCTCTAGGGTATCTACTCTAACACGAGAGTAATCTCAGCCTGCAATGCGCAACAAATTTAACGAGCTTCCTCAGACAGAATGTCGATGTTTTTGCATGGACTCATGCTGATATGGTCAGGATCAACCTAAATATAATATGTCATGCACTCAACATTGATAGAGCAGTCAAGCCGGTTCACCGAAAGAGACGAGCTATATACCCGGAGCACTATACTGCTCTTAAAGTTGAGGTGGATAAGCTCTTTTCAAATGGGTTCATTCAGGAAACTCATTATTCGAGTTGGGTCGCCAATCCGGTTTTGGTGAAGAAACCCAATGGAAAATGGCGAATTTACATTGATTTCTCTAACCTCAACAAATCATGTCCGAATGATAGTTTCCCTTTGCCCAAGATCGATCAACACTTCGATGCCACCTCTGGGCACGAGCTGTTGAGCTTTATGAATACCTACTCAGGGTATAATTAGATCCTGATGTATGAGCCTGACGAGGGGCATATCTTGTTCATCACAAATCAAGGGCTATACTGTTATAAGGTTATGCCCTTCGGTCTGAAGAACATTGGGGCAACCTACCAGCATTTGGTTAACCGTATGTTTTCTAAGTAGATTAGGAAATCGATGGAGGTTTATGTCGATGACATACTGGTTAAGTAGTATGTCGCTTTAGATCACATAGCGCATCTCACTGAAATGTTCGACGTACTCCAAAGATATAGAATGAAGCTTAATCCTCTAAAGTGTTCATTCGGAGTATCCTCAGAGAAATTCTTGGGGTATATGGTTAACCACCGGGAGATTTGAAATCAACCCCGAAAAGATCCGAGCTCTCCTATATATGACAAGTCCCACAAATCGAAAGCAAGTTTAGAGCTTGAATGGGAAGATAACGGCTCTCAATCGCTTCATATCGAGAGCAACACATCATTGCTTGCTGTCCGTTAATATACTTAAGGCTAGCAAGAAGTTTGAATGGACTCTGAAATGTGAGCGAGCCTTCTAAAGCATAAAAGAGCATCTTGGAAAACCATCTCTTCTATCCAAGCCTCTTCCCAAGGAAATCTTATTTATCTACATGTTGTCTCTCAATATGTGATCAGTGTAGCTCTCATCTAGGAAGAGTGCAGAGTTCAATGGCCAGTGTATTACACGAGCAAGCGACTACTGGATGTCGAGACACGGTATCTAGAGATGGAACGATTAGCCTACGCCCTATTGATCGCTTCCAGGAAGCTGCAACCTTATTTTCCATATCCCATACCATCTATGTTCTGACCAATTACCCACTCAAACAAGTTCTTTGAAAGCCGGAGGCTTTAGGTAAGTTGCTTAAATGGGATATGGAATTAAGCCAGTTCGATCTGCATTATAAATCTAAGACAATAGTCAAATGGTAGATTGTTGCTGATTTTATTTCAGAGTTCTCTTATTAGCCAAACCGAGAACCTAAATAGTCAGCCAGCGAAGTTATCCAGGAAATTGTTTGGAACTTATCAACTTGAAGCCTCTATGTTGATGGGTTTTCAAACAGAAGAAAAGCTGAAGTTGGTCTTTTACTCCTTAGTCCCGAAGGAACTCGAATTCATGGAATCCTTAGGTTCGGATTCAAAGCTACGAGTGATGAGGCTAAATATGAAGTGCTACTTTCTGGTCTGCGACTAGCAAGAGAAATGGGGTTGGATATAGTCGACATCTATAGCGACTCACAACTGGTTATTAATCAGATCCTGGGAGAATATCAAGCCAAAGAAGAGAACATGATCAACTATTTGAGGAAAGCTAAGGTCGCGCTTGAGCCTTTCAAGCATTATATGATCAATCAAATCTCGAGAGACAGTAACTCTATCGCGGATGCTTTGGGAAAAATAGTCTCCTCGTTAGACTCTGACGTCCCGACAGCATTCCAGTTCAGTACATTGAGGTTCCCAGCATCAGCTCGCTTGAGCAAGCCTTAGCTACAACTGAATCTACTTCTTGTATGACTCCAATTATTCAGTATCTCTAAGATGGGACTCTGCCCAGCAATAAAACTGAGGCAAGAATCCTGCGAACTAAAGCTGCTCGTTACACACTTATCGGGAATCAGCTGTACAAGCGAGGGTTTAACACTCCCCTCTTCCGATGTGTAACCGATGATGAAGTAAACTATATTATGAGGGAGATACATGAAGGGATCTACGATAATCACATTGCTGCACGATCTCTCGCCAATAAAATTGTCGTTAGGTATATTATTAGCCTCTACTTCACAAGGACACCTTCAACTTTGTGAAGAAGTGTGATAAGTGCTAGAGGTTCGCGAATGTTCCGTGAGCTCCTTCCCACCAGCTGACGACAATGACCAGCCCTTAGCCATTCTCTATGGGGGGAATTCATCTTATCGGGCCCATGCCAACTAGTAAATGGGGCATCAAGTATGCAATGGTCACAGTGGATTATTTCACTAAATGGGTTGAAGCTGAGCCTTTGACCGCGATCACTACCAAGAAACTCAAAGACTTTGTCTTCAAGAGTATAGTGTGTCGCTACGGGATTTCTCATACACTTATCTTTGATAATGGGAAACAATTCCATAATGAGGAATTCAAACAGTTTGCGACAAGCTGGAGCTTCATAAAAAGTTTGCCTCAATAGCAAGATCGTAAGCCAATGGTTAGGTTAAAGCTGTCACCAAGACTATTAAGCACACATTGAAGGCAAAGCTTGGCGCAGCCAAAGGCAGATGTGCCGATGATCTCTTAGAAGTCCTATGGGCATATAGGACAATTCTGAGAATCTCTACTTCAGAAACACCATTCTCGCTAGCGTATGGCTGTGAGATGATGATTCCAATGGAAGTAGGAATTGATTCACTTTGGAAGGAATTTTTTAACGAGGCAGACAATAAAGCACTCTTGCGTGCAAGTATGGACTTGGTTGAAGAACACTGCGACAAAGCTTAGTTAAGGATAGTTTCCTACCAACAGAGAGCAAAAAGATTCTTCGACTCCAAGGTCAGGAGAATAGATTTTCAGGTTAACGATCTGATTATGAAAGAAGTCATTCTCGGTACAAGGGTACTGAGTGCCGAGTACTGGGACCCAACTGGGAAGGTTCATACCCCATCACAAAGGTAATACGACTTGGGACGTATCACCTAAAAAGGCTTAACGGCTCTCAAGTATTGCGAGCTTGGAATGCTGAACATCTTCACCCCTATTATCAGTAATTCCGAACTCGCTTACAACTTTGATTATTTCTTTTTACTTGTAAAACTTTTCCTTCTTATAAGTATTATGAATGAGATTGTTCCGCTTCTTCTCGAAGAAAAACTTGTGTCGTGATCTCAAGTCTTTTGTTAATAATCTTGTTCTTTATAAAATTTTCCAAGTTCAATGGTCAGATAAATCATATTTGTTTTGTGAAGTGCTTAAGTTATAAAAGTGATATCACAAGTGACCAAAAGTTCTTTTTATATATTGAAAACATATGTACAAAAGGTGACAAGGAGTTACAAAAGCTAAAAAGCTAGGAGAACTATAAGGACACGAAAGAGAGTGATCATTGGTCTTCATTTCTAGGCCCCCCAAGCGCGACCTCTCGATCCTCTGGATGATCGTCAGCCTTCGAATCATCCGCCCTATCTTCAAGAATGTTCAGCTGATCATCTTCCAGAGGAGGTTCATGTTCCTCCTGCTGCTCGACCTCTTCAGATTGAAGCATGGAAACAAGGATGAACTGGTATTTGTCCGGAAGGTCGGAGATGTCCATCTTCAGGTCCCTCGGCCGCAAGTTGTAAATGGCTTGTATTGCCCAGTGAGCAGCCATCCTCTCGAACTTGAGGTTTTGTTGCTCCATCTGCTCGGTCAATGAAGCGACTCGCCCCTGAGACAGCTTGACGTCTGCCTCTATTGCCCTCTTTTGCTTCTCAGAGTTCTCCCACAGTTGAGCCTGATTCTCCTCCGTCGCCTTCACGCGATCGATGCTCACTTTCAACTCTTTCTCTCTCTTGCTCAGTTCCTTGGTGAGTCTTGCCACCGTTCGCTATAGCTCCTTGTTCTCCCCATCCCTTTTTTCGAGCTCGACCTTCTAAAAGTCGATAGCCCGAAGTGCATAATCTCCCTCTGCCAACTACTGATCCGTTGGATGCGAGCCACTTTAGCCTTCGCATCCATGGTCGTGAGGTCCTACTTTAGCTTGGCATTCTCCTCCTTCAGCTCGTGGAGTTTGCCGGCAGAGTCCATATCGATCTTCTGTTGGGCCACGGTCAGGGCAAGTAGAGACTACATGGGAAAAGAGACAAAAGTTAGTTTCCTTTTCTCAAAATCATAAGAAGCTAAGAAGGTTCTCGAAGGGAACATGTTGTTTTACCTGATTGTGCTTGAAGGGAACATGTCGTTTTACCTGACGATGCATCTGGAGCGTGGTAGCCACTAGATCGGTAGGTCGAGAAGCCATGAACTCCTCAAAGGCCGAGGCAAGCTAACATTCCAACAAGGTGTACATTACCGGTTGCAAGTGCTCTAACAGTTGCCCTAAGGAATCCAAAGCACAGACGGGTCTGGCCTCGAGGCATGTACCTCCTCGACCCATTGTTTGCCCGCTCTTTTCTGGTAGCCATGGTCTCTCCCGCCCCCTTGTGCGAGCTCCTCGGGGGTCGCCGAAGTGCCAAAAGAGCCATCGGAGGCACTCCCGAGCGGGTGACGGGGTAAGGTCGAGTTCTTTCCTGCAATACCCCGAAGCCCTCTGGCTTCAACTCCGTTTCCTCCTCAGCGGTCAATTGTTTCCTTTTCTTGGTCTTCTACTTCATGGCACGAGTAACCACAGACCGAGGAGCTTCTTGGCGTTGCTCCATGAGTGATTATCTTTTAACAATGATTTGTACCCCTCTTGTGGGGATGACATTAGGGGTCACTTTGGCTAGCTCAGTCGAGTTGTCTCTGGGGAATACAAACCCCCTAGCCTTTGTAGGTGGCTTTGGAACCCTTGGTGGCATGGTCGCTACACGCCATGAAAATGTGTTAGCAAAAAAGTCATCTTTGGTACAAGGCTAAAAGTTCTTCTAGATACGAAGATACATATGGGAGCTTCCAAAGATGCCTTAGGGCTGAAGAATCCGTACTTTCGCAGGTTGGCATTGTCACGAGCAGTTTTGCATTGCGACTCTGATTAGGTAAATGACCAAATGTCTCGATACGGCTGAAATCTGCTAGAGCAGACAACCTAGTCATCTTGTTCTTTGTGAACAAAGAAAAATTTTATTAGTCTTAACTACCAAAAAAGAGTTAAAGGAAAGGATAGTCAGTTTGGAAAACAAAAGGGAAAAACCTACTCGGCTTCCCTAAATTTACAAACGTCATCATACTTAAAGAAGAAATATTTAGTGTCATAAGCCCCAACGTTGCTAGGGTAACCAAATATCTCTCCCTCAATCGTAGATCGCTTCAAGAGATAGAAGGAATCCTTGTCCTTGCTTTTCTTTAAGTAGTAAGCGCATGCAAGTTCCAACGCTATTAACTCGTCAAGTTCGTGTTCGCGACATGCAATATACATAACAATCACTATCATATACGCATTGGGCGTCAATTGGAATGGCGCGACCTCGAAGTGGTCGAGGATCGATCTAATGAAAGGGTAAAAAGGTTATTGTCACCCCGCATTTGAAGATTGCCCTGAGATCGTAACCATTCCCTCTGGAGGGTCCTGAGCGATGTGCGACCTATGCTGTAGACGTTTACGTTGATCACAAACTGGTCTACCACCTTTTGAATCTCATTCGTAGTGGCTGCTAATAGTACCGCTTATGCGGGACCCGCCAAAGTGCTCGAGGGCTGCGAGCTGGTTCCAGTAGTTGCTCTCATCTCTGAAGCGTCCATTACTCCTAAACTTTGAAAAGGATGTGACACGAAGAGGTGACTCAGTCTCTGTACGCAGTGTTTCGTATCGACGACTCGAAAGAGTAAGAAAAACCCTAATTTTCTTTCCTTAGCCCCTAAAAACCCTAAACGTCCTTGAGAATGAGTTCCCAAGGATTTGTGCCCTAGGTTTCCGATTCTTAAGAGTGTTCCATTTTTTAACACTACCCAAGAATGTGCATCATGTAAAGTTTACCAAGCGTTCAAACCCACCATTGTTGTGAAAGAACCGAGTTTTT
This sequence comes from Pistacia atlantica, assembly GCA_026229545.1. Lineage (NCBI taxonomy): Eukaryota > Viridiplantae > Streptophyta > Magnoliopsida > Sapindales > Anacardiaceae > Pistacia > Pistacia atlantica. Next base: position 20,221,182 of record CM047901.1, on the reverse strand, counting down.
AACAGGAATGAAAAGAAGAAAGGGAAGAAGTTTTTCTTACCTCTTGGTTGCTAGGGATGAACATTATGCCGTAACGGCGAGTGCGCATCAACTGGAAGAAGGATGAACTGGTTTTTTGAATGCAAAAAAACTCTTTTTTTTCTCTCTGAAAATTCGAGTTCTGTGAAAATCATAAAGTGGGCTTAGGGTTTTATAGGGAAGGAGGTGACATTTGGTTTCCTTTGCGAGCGACTTTTGGGCAGGACGTGTTCCTAGTCGTTGGATGTGACCACGTGTTGCCAATCTTGAAGAGCAACCTTCACACTTCGTGAAGATCAATCGATGTTCCCTCCGTTGGAGACACCAAACGTCGGTGTGGTTATCTTCACCGCATTGAATGCGCCCTCATCCGCATTTAATGTTTTAAAAGAGAATGTCATTTCAGCATGGCTTGCATTTAATGCTCATGGCTGACGCTTATTGCGCAAAGACATGTCTGTCAGATAAATCTTACTTTATTGACCAGGCCAGCTGTCAAGCGCAGATAACATCTGAAGAGGTTGTTCAAATGAAACACTCTTCTCCGTGTATTGAGCTCGAAGCGAAGTGACCTTCGATTTTCGAAGAAAGTATTCTAAATGTTTTCAGGTCGAGAGTGATGGGCAAAGTTCAAAGCACGTTGGTATAGCACTAAGCAAGATCCGACCCCAAGTCGTTGAACCTTTAGGGGACGATCATCTCAAGTCGTTTGTGAAGTTTGCCAAGCCCACATCGTGACCTCCATTCAGTTCGCTGGTCGAGTAAAATCGTGAACTTTGTGTTATTTCAGCCATTCTCCACTTGCAGCTGGAGCAAGCGATTCTCGGGATGAGTCAAATCATGGCATAATCATGAAGTTCTCAAAGTTCAAGCCTTAAACCTTAAGAACTTGGGGGCTTCTATTATGTCTAAAAAATCAAGGTTGACGCAAGCATGCGTTAGCGAGGACCAATCAGAGTTTAGGAAGACATTGTGCCTTCCAGGCGCTACCACGTCATCCAAGGACAAAATGAGTAAGGTTGTTATCAGCTTGACAGGCAAAGGTCTGGCAGGTGAGTGGCTAGGAGTCACCCATTTGTCCAAGCTCTACGCGATTTAAGGATATATTCCATGTAACTGGCCAATAGGAAGCAGAGTAGGAACTGTTCGACACTTGCTTGCTGCACCCGTAATCATTACCCAGAAACCTCTTACTATAAATAAAGAGCTCGCCTCTCATTTTTCGGGATTCGAACTCTGACAAGATAAACACTCTCTCTCCCTCTCTGTATTTCTGTTTTCTCTAAATCGCTATTTGCGACTTGATTGTAATATTTCATTCATAAAAAGATAGTAGACGTAGGATTCGTTTTGAGCATCCGAACCACTTTAAAAATCGTCTCCATTTTATTTCCTTTCATTTCCATTTTATATGTAATTCCCAAGTTATCTTATCACTTTATACGTATAAATAGTTGGTGTCAAAATCAATCATTAACACTCCCCGTTATCGTTTTATTTGTATTTTGAAGCCAAGTTATGAGAATTGTTGCGTGACGCAACGCCACTAGTTAATGGTTAATGTTTCTTTCCAGTGCTTCTAGCGCAGACCAAAACGTTGACAACTTTTGGCTTTTGCACTATTTCTCGCAAGTGAGTTGTGTGTTCACCAATCATCAAAGGGTAGCTGGCTTTGACCATAATATAAAAATTTTAAAAGTAATCAACAATAATTAGGACAAACCCCAACTTTAATTTAAAAAATTATTTTCCTTTTCTTTTTTAAGGCAACAAAATTTGACATGTCAGTAATCTTAATATATATCAACATAATCCCCTTTCAAGCACGCCTAAGGTCTCATCAATTATACATGCCTAAAAAGTACATTTCAGGTTTTTTTCTACGAAAATAACTTTCTCACTACCCGTGGTCCGGTAAAATAACATTTAAAATATGTGTTCAACTTAACTATAAAGTATTTATTAGAAAAGTCAAAAGTGATTATTATAATCCAAAACAAACACTATAAAATAAGTGAAAACGAATTATATTTTTTAAAGTAAGATATATTCCAAATTGAGTTGTCTTAATTTTTGCCTTACAAAATTTACAAAAAAAATTATTATTTCAATGCACCTTATTAAACAAAACGATAAAAAAAGTGCAACTTTTATTACACTGATACAATAATTATTTTGTTTATTTATAGTTTTAACATGTGTTTTAAGGACACAAGTTAAGACAAAGCTTTCAAATTTTATATCTTAATTGATATGAAATTATTTTATATATATATATATGAGTGTGTGTTTAACAAATGGTCACATATAATGATCTATTTTTATTGAGTTTTACAACCCATTGCCTTGAAAAAACACACACACAAAAAAAAGAAATTTTTTTTGGTTAAAAATAAATATCTTAGGAATTTTAATTTAATTAAAACACACTGCACTTTATTAGTAGTTTTATAATAATTGCTTACAGTAGCTATATTATCTCATTGGCAGTTGTCTTTGAATCTTTGATGGAAAGATAATTGTATATATAATAGGAGAGATTATAGGTTCCCATTAACGTAATTTTAACCCAAAAACCATCGCATGAGAAATTGCAGTTAATTGTAAGACTCCATAAAACTTGTAGGGTTTGTTTGAAAGTTTTTTTTTCACTGGTTTTGAGAGGGTTTTTAATTAAACTGGTTTTGAGATGTTTAAAAATCATTACTTGTCAAATTTTTTATGGGCTGGTTTTGACTAGTTTAAAAACCCCCCAAAACCAGTAGTGAATTTCTGAGTGGTTTATAAAACACCCAAAATCGGGGTGTTTTAGTTTTGGAGGTTTAAAAATTTTATCTCAAAAAAACACATTTCCACTATTATTCATATACAATAATACCTTTACTGGTTTAAAAATTTCTTCAAACCCCATTCAATCTTCAACTTTTAGATGACTGTTACAATGTTTTTGAATATTTTATCTAAGGCTTTCCAATCCTTCATTAGAGATATGAAGGTTTTTCTTTCTTTCTTCTTCAATTTCCCCTTCAACTTTTTGTTATTTTAATCTGGTAAACTCTTCTACAAGCTGTATACAATTTAATTGCATTTCTTTACCAGTTGTTTTACAAAATTAGGTGGTTTTTCTTTTATTTGATTCTTTCTATTTGCGTTTAGGTGATTGATTGAATCATTGTCAGTTTGTTAAATAAATATTGTTTTTTATGGCTTTGCTTCACTGATTGAAGAAAAGAATGAAAAATTGTTTTTTATAAATGTTGTTGCGGCTGTTATATTGATAATTTGCAAAATCCAAAATTGTGGAATCATACTTATTCTCTTAAAATGACAAATTTCAAAAGATTGTGTGATGAATTAAATAATATACAACGAAAGAACTTACAAATAAATTAAACTTGGAAAGGAACTTTGATACAAAGTATTAGTAATTGAAAAAAAACCCCCAAATATTAGTTGAAGTTCGGGTATTTTTATGGGTATATATGTAAATTTATCATTTTAAAAAACTATCACAACCGTTGGAAAATAAACTCCCAAGCATAAGTTGACTGTTTTAAAAACTGCTACTAAAAACCCTTCAAAATCGTTACGATGGTTTACTCTCATAATTGTTACTTATAAAACTCTCAAACAGACCTTTAGAAAACATAAGCTATGAAAATTAAACAATAATTACTATGATAAGAGGTTAAAATTAAAATTAAATTACTATTGCAATATTTCATGAGTGTTTGTAACATGTACAATTAACAAATTGTGAATATATATGTGTGTGTGTGTGTGTTTTGATAGAATTTAAATATAACATTTAACCCATATATAAAATGCATTACAAATTTTGTGTAATGCCATGAGTATGATATTATCATATTAAATTAGAAAAAAAAATTATTTTTATAATCTATGATCAAAATATCAAATCAACATAAACACTTTTCAAGCATGCCGGGTGTTTCACCAATTGGGTTTAGTTTAAGCAATAAAAAAATTTAAAATGTTGGTATAAAAAGTAATAACCATCAGGAATTAGGCATGCTGAGCAAAACAACACAAATATATTCTATAGAATATCTAACCAATTTGACATGACATGTGTTGGCGAGGCAATACAACCAAATCTTCTATATAAAAACGTTAAGATGACTTCTTTTTCTGTGAAAACTCAAGACGGTCAGCTGTGTAGTGACACGCAGCCAGAAAAAATAAAAAATAATGGTAAGTCCTTTGCGTACGGGTAGCGTGTGAGCTTCTCATCTCGAAAATTTCCAAGCACTAATGCTGGACAACCGAAATTTGGGTTTAAATTGACTGAATAGTGCACCTTTCTGTCCAGTCCTACTCCTACAGCACTATATTTTTTTATTCCGGACCCACTTGGGCATTATTGTATTGTACCCAATTTGAAACCACGTTTATCAAGTCACTAACTGGTGAAATACATGAATCATTCATTATGTTATCGACCCGTAATGTTAATGGGTCAACATTATTGAGACCTGAGGCAAGAAATAAAAAAGTCTCTTTTCCAAAAAGTTCATAGCGTCGTTTTTAGATCTATACTTACCCGTTTTATTTGTTTTCAAATACATGTTTTGGGGTTACTTTTGTATAGGTAAAGAGAGTTTAAAAGTGGCCATCTTTGGACACCAAAATCATTGGACGGCTAATTCTAAACTTGTGGTAATCAAAAAGATGATAGGGGTTGTAGGCATAACGTGATATTAATGATTTAGTTAGTACCGTAAAGTTTTTTGTTTAAGTGGGGAAACCAGATTGTTCGTCCTGGTTTTATTCTGTTAGTAATGAACCGAATAGAAAAACGTAGGCAGACATCATGTGATGAGTATTGAATGGCTGAAACTTCACATTTAACTAAGAATAATTACAAATGATGGGACGGCGATGGCCACAGTAAAGCAATGTGGAAGAAGTGAGCGCATTGATAATGGCAACTACTTTACTTTGTCTTTAGATTTCGCAATATTCCTCGTCTGCCTCTTGAGTTGAGAAAGAACGTTTCAATCTATCCCACATCGACAAGACTACAGGAATGCCTGTTGGTTCCCAGACTTTGATCCCGCAAAATTACCTTAATACCCATCAGTCCCCTACGGCGTAGTCACTATCTTACGCCTCCTTTCTTCAGGTCATAACTCACAACTCTCTTGTCTCAATTTCTTTCAATTTCACCAAACCCAACACAAACACAAACTAAAGCCAACTCGTTTCATGTCCTCCCTAAGGTCCAAATTCATAATAAAAAATTGATAGCAGTAGCAGTTTTCTTGTCGTCTGATTCTGATTCTTGTGCTATTTATTTATCAGATTACAAGAAACATAATGTTCAAGTTTCGTGTGTGAAGAAAAGAGAAGACCAATCTTGAATTTTTTTTTCCTTTTTGCAAGCTTTCATCTTTACAATAGTGAAAAAGAGAAGAAAGTTTTCCATAAAGATCGGTCTTTGTTTATTGTTTTGTGCCTAACGTGGACCTTTATAATAGCACAGGAGGAGGAGGAGGAGGAGGAGATAAATACGAAGTAAAATCCAAATCTTTCACTATTTTCTCTGTTCAAGTCCCTTTTCTCAGAAAAAGAGAAGGTCCAGAGCTGAAAATATTACGAAAAAAAGCTGAACAGAAACAAACCCATCTCTCTTTCTAAATCACTGCCCGTTGTAAATGGCTGTTTATAGTCTGATAATCTTGAGCCTACTAACTTGCGCCGCCGTTCTCCCTCTTGCCTCATCAGATCCAAGCGACGAGGCCTGTCTAACCCATCTAAGCCAGTCCTTAAAAGACCCATATAAGAACCTTCAGAACTGGACCAAATCAACCTTCTCAAATCCTTGCAACGGCTTCAATTCTTATCTCCCAGGTGCCACGTGCAACAATGGCCGCATCTATAAACTCTCTTTCTCCAACCTCTCTCTTCAAGGCTCAATCTCTCCTTATCTCTCCAATTGCACGAACCTTCAATCTCTTGACCTCTCTTCTAATGCTCTCACGGGTTCCATCCCCGCAGATTTACAGGCCTTGGTCAATCTTGCTGTACTTAATCTTTCAGCCAATCGTTTAGAAGGAGAGATCCCTCCCCAGCTCACATCATGTGCGTACTTGAACGTTATTGATCTTCATGACAACTTGCTTACGGGTCAAATTCCTCAGGAGCTTGGAAATCTTCTTCGTTTGTCATCTTTCGACGTGTCCAACAATAGATTATCTGGGCCAATACCGCCTACGTTAGGGAACAGAAGTGGGAACTCTCCTAGGTTTAATGCCAGTTCGTTTGAAGGAAATAAGGATCTTTATGGATACCCTTTACCTCCATTAAAAAGTAAAGGCTTGTCGATTTTGGCCATCGTTGGGATCGGTTTAGGAAGTGGATTTGCAAGTTTGGTGCTCAGTTTCACAGGAGTCTGCATTTGGTTGAAGATTACTGAACAAAAGATGGCTCATGAAGAAGGCAAGATTAGTCAGCTTATGCCTGATTATTAAAAGCTTTCTTATATCTTGATAATTTATTTCAAGTATGTCAGGAATCTCAATGTGACTCAAGATTATTGAGATCAAAGCTACAAAATTTGAGGTATGTTTTTTTTTTTTTTTTTCTCTCTCTCTTTATATGAGGTGTGGGCTAATCTTATTGTCTCCTGATGGGATTTTTCAGAAATTTGTCTATTACTGATTTTTGAGATTTTTTTTTTTTTATAATATTAATCTGCAACAACCAAAAACAATGTAAAAATCAATTCAAATATGAGGCTTCAGAGATTAACCATCTCAGTGTAATGCTTCTTTAGTACATATTATAATTGAATTTCCTAGTTTTACACTATCAATCTCTCCCTCTCTGTCTCTATCTCTATCTCTCACACTAGTAATTTATCCGCAGTTTCTCTAAATACTGGTGGGGACTTTGATATCATGGATACTGCTGCATTAATTAAAAAAGATGCGCTTTTACCTACTTGGAGTTCTGGTGCTCTGTTAATGTGAGCTGGTGGGAGACCAACACCACCACATACTTTTGCTAATTGTCCATTTCTAATAAATCTTTTTTTAAGTTTATAGTTCCCACTGGCTCTGCTCAAGCCAACATTCTGGTCAGTCTTCGCCGCTCATCTATTCCTCTGGGGTTTCGCTTTATAAGTTTCCGCAACATAAGTTCATGACTCTTTACCATTCAACTTACAGTATCATCTCATGCATCTGAAAGATCAAAATAGGAAGAAAAAAAAAAAATTATATGGGTTGAATAAAGAGAGAGAAGGAGTCATTATGTAAACAATACATTGATGAAGAAGTGAGATGCATTATTGAGTTCTGTGGGTTCGTTAGTGTGTTTGGGTTATATGTTCTAGGCAATAGGCTTTTTTCTTTACTTGTTTTTTTCACCATAATTGAACAGTCTAGGTTTCTATCCAGAGGTTCTAGGCTTCTTTGTTTGTTTCTGCAATAACTTAATTGAAGTTGGTGATATTTAAGATTTATTACTGGCCTCCTCTGCAATGCATGTGTTGGTGTGCCCACCCCCACCCCCAGCCTCTCCCTAGTCCCCTATTATTTGACCTCTTCTTCATTTCGGAATTCATTCTCAATTACTCAACTGTTTGCCAATTTCATGAAATGCAACAGCGAGATAATTGTTTTGTACAAGTCATCTACCAATCTCTAAAATTGGTAGATGGGTTTTCCATCAATAAAAAAATCATGCTAATTAATTAAAGATAAATCTATCCTTACAAAGAAGTTTACAAAGTAGCTTACAAAGTGAAGGAAAAAACAAAAGAAAAACGGAAAAAGAGAAAGAGAGAGAGAAATGATGAAGATGAAGGGTGGAGATTAACTTTGTATGTCTACTTTGTAGTTTTCTTTGTAAGAATAACAATTCCCATTAATTAATAAGCATAATTCAAGGGATCAACTCCATTGTACTTATTAAAAGATTTAGAAAGAAAAATTGGTGGGTCAAATAAATATATAAGGTAATATATATTGAGGTTGACATGAAAAAACAAAAACCCTATTGTAGAAATTTAGAAATGTAAAGTGTAAAAGATGACGGTGAACTAAAATTAGACAAAGATACTGGAATAGGCAGTTGCCACTTAGGTTGGATACAAGTGAAAAAGAATTTGTCCTAAAGGTGAAGTCTAAAGGGAAGCCAAAATCAACCATGAAAGGCCCACCATTCATTTGATCTTGAGTTGAAAAGGATCAAATGGTTGGCATTGATTGCAAAATTTTCAACTCACACCGAAAGCGTAGATGGGGGAATGAGAGTCAAATGTGCTTTCATTCCTCTCAATAATGATTCCTCCAAGAATGGCATGCATGTCATCATGGGACTGGACCCCCATATGTCCCCCCTCCCCCCGGTCCATCTTCTTAATGGTTATTATGTAAATGTTGTTGCCTCGGCTCAGCCTCTATAAAGGTTTTTCAGAATGGTTATTATTATTATTATTTTTTTGCCTTTTTCTAATTACTTATATGGGTTGATAACATAATTCTCTTAAAATATATTTAAATAACAAACAAAAAATCCTTTTATAACTACATAAATAATAAAAATATTGCCACTATTATTTTTTTATGCTAAAAATAATATTAGATAAATATTTATTAACTCAACATGTTAAAAATTTGAACAGCCATAGAGGTTTTGGTTATTTTTGAAAAGAAACTTTTGTTAACGGTTAAATCTGAAGGTCAGAAAATCTGAAATTGAAAAAAAAAAAAAAAAACCAAAGATACCCTAGATGACCTTTTAAAAGTAGGGGTAGACTAAATAGGTAGGGCCATAGAGGCAGTATAAGTCAATGATGTATACCCAGACAAAATGTTGCGTCATTCTTTGTTGTACTATTACATTTTTAATTTAATATTTACTCGAAGTCACATGCATCTTCTTATTCATTGGGCCACGATCTGATCCTACGATTCTATTATTTATTTTTGTATTAAAATTTAATTTCATAATAGCTTTACATCATAATTTGTCTTTAATCCCAAATAACCACTAATTAGATCATCAACATTGATTGTATTATTTGTATACTACTACACCATTCAGATATATGTTCTATTTAAGTTTGGGCTCTAGTCAAGCCCATAATCATATCGAGTTAAAAGTTGGGCCTATCAAAGTTGGATCATATTTCGACTCAACCCGACCCACGAATTACCATAATCTGTCTCCGTCTTTCTCATTCAGTCACTCCATAGTCTATGCCCCTCTAAAACCCTAATTACGAGCCCCATCTCCAACTCCAATCAACAACACTTCAAAAACCAAATTTTTTTTTAAGTTTTTGTGAAGAATATTTTCAAGTTTCTATGGCTAAAAATAAAGAAAATCCCCCAAGGAAATCAAAGAAGAAGATGAAGAAGTAGAACAATCAGAAGATGCAGAAGTTGAACAAGCGGGGGAAGAGGAGGAGAAGAGCTTTGACGAGCTAGGTTTAGACCTCCGTATAGTTCACGCCCTAAAGAAAAAGGCCATCGAAAAACCGACCCCAATTCAAGAAGTTGCCATCCCTCTCATTCTAGTAAGTTTCTTCGGCCCTGTTTAATCTCTATTTTGCTAGTTTTGTTTTACATTAATTAATTGTTGTTTTATAAATTATTTCCAGGAAGGCAAGGACGTGGTTGCGCGGGCGAAGACGGGTTCTGGGAAAACTTTTGCTTACCTTCTCCCTTTGCTTCACAGGCTATTCAATGAGTCTTTATCCAAGAGCAAGCTTGCCCCAGGCCGCGTTAATTCTCGTCCCAACCCGGGAACTGTGCCAGCAGGCATGTCTTTGCTATGAGTACTTTGGTTATATATCTTACTTCTCGTTTTATTTCTATGATTGTTAATGATTTAAATTGGTATGTAATAGGTTTATTCAGAGATTATTTCACTTATTGAGCTTTGTAAGGGTCAAGTTCAATTGAAAGTTGTGCAGTTGACTAGCAGCATGCCTGCCTCTGATTTGGTTAGTTGAACTTTCTCTTATTTCTGATTTAGTTGTTGGTTTCGTGATATACTGAGTTCAAGCTTTTTGCTGATTCTTGACTGATTTGTGTTATTGGTCACAGCGGGCTGCATTGGCTGGACCGCCTGATGTTGTGGTTTCTACTCCTGGTTGCATACCGAAATTTTTGTCAACTGGCGTTCTTCAATCCAAATCTTTTAGTGATTCACTAAAAATTCTCGTCCTTGATGAGGTGAGACTTCTGTACTTATTGCTTATTATATATAAGTTATATGGGTGAAGCAAATATGGTAACCTCTTCCTGTAGAGTGGTGGTAGTTGCCAGTAAAACCGTTGATTTTATTTTTTCAGTGAATTTGTTAACTTGAAAGTTTAGACCTGGCGAGTTAGGGGGTGTTTGTCTAAGCTTATGAAAATTTGCTTATAAGCAATAAGTGCTTAGTTTGATTGAGTTTTATTCAGATGATACTCTTACTCTTTGATTTTTTCTCCCTACCATCTCATTTTCCAGGACATGATTACTTGTATTCTCTTGTTAAGAGATCATTGATTCATATTTGCTTTCAGGCAGATCTTTTGCTGTCATATGGCTATGAAGATGATCTAAAAGCTCTTACAGCTCTTGTCCCAAGAGGCTGTCAGTGCCTTCTTATGTCCGCTACTTCAAGGTGTGTTATGTATCTTGCATCTTTTTCCTCGTTTTTTTTTTTTTTTTTTGTTAATGTAAAAATTTGTTTGATTACAAAAGTTGAACAAGATGATCCAACACTATTCTCTCTGAATTAATGATAATTCATTTTTTATACCATTATTCCTTTCCTGATAGATGTCCATTGCCCTCCAGGGATTCATTTTAAGCATTTTATTCTTAAACATTGTCTGATGCCTCTTATAAGCATATTCAGCAGCTAAAAGTATGCTAATTGGTTTCAGAATTCCTTGCATTGATTGTGTGTAAATTTGACATTTCAATGCCCGTCATAAACTTTCAGGATTTGAGCTGAATTGTCACGCTATATATAGTTTGTACTGACATTTCTTTATTCTCTTCTTGACTCATAGTGATTAACAAGGATTAAAATCTTGAATTTTGGCAGTTCTGACGTTGAAAAACTAAAGAAGTTGATTCTACACAATCCGTTCATTTTGACTCTGCCAGAAGTTAGAGATGTTAAAGATGATATTATCCCCAAAAATGTTCAGCAATTTTGGGTAAGAGTTTCTGTATTTAAGGAAATTTACGGCTATATTTGCCTAAAATATCCTGTTTTGTTTAAATCATCTATTGGTGTTACCCAAATACACGTAATGTAACATTGATTTTTTTATGGGAATATTAGCATGTTTTTAAACATCCTTTTTTGCTCTGATGTTACCCATCTAACTCAAGTTAAATCCATCCAGACCCACAGCTGCACTTTGTTGTTGATAATAATGAGAAGAGAAACCAAGTAATTATGATTTTGCTTACAACCATACTGCAAAGCAAAACGTGAAGCTGGTGGCACACCACTCAATATGGAATATTTCTCAATCCTTTTCCAATGTCTTATTTTCTAGTTGTAGAACTTATTTTCTTGAACTTTTAGTTCATATTCAAGTCAGTAAATTTTATTTAGGTTATATTTTAAAATTTTCTACAGGTAGATTTGTGTTAGGCTTTTATCTGTATATATATCTTTTACATCATTGATAACCATGGATTTGTTTTATGATAATCAGTACTTTATATATCTCCATTTTGTATGTCACATCAAGGTTATTTGAACTAATGATTAATTTTCCCTTCTGTAGATTTCATGTAGTGAACGTGATAAGTTACTTTACATCCTTGCCCTCTTGAAGCTGGAGTTAATTCAGAAAAAAGCTCTGATTTTTACTAATACCATTGACATGGGATTCAGACTGAAACTTTTTTTGGAAAAGGTATTGATGGTGCATCGATTTATTTATATATGTTCACTCTATTCTTTTAGTTGTTTTCAGAGTGCATACATATCAGACTGCATTGATTTTGGTCTCCTGATTATTATGGTCTTGATTTTAAAGTATTAATCTTCCTTGTGGTTTTGAAAAGAAGAATATAAGTGTGGATTTGAATGGCTAGTACTTGCTTCTGTTTGCACACTGCATTTTCTTCCATGTAATGTGTTCACAATCGATTAAGTGCATAGTATCAGAGAGGGATGATTAATGCATGCTTTAGAATTACTATATTTGCAAAGTGTTGCTGCTGTTAGGAATAGTCATATACTTCATTTTTCCCATTTCTTGATGTATCTATTTTTTGACAGTTTGGTATCAGGTCTGCTATTTTGAATGCTGAGTTACCACAGAATTCACGTCTCCATATCCTTGAGGTATGCTAGTTTGTTCAATTTATAAATAATTCAATTGGGCTAGAGGTCTTACTTTTCTCCAATTTTTTTTTTTTTTTAAAAAAAATTTATGATATGCTCAAAAGTATTTTGAGAATGATGTTTTTGTTTTGTCCATTAGCCATTATAGATATTTTTTGAATGATTTAAAGTTCCATGTTGACAGCTTACATGATTTACATGGGCACTAACAAATTACAAAGTGTTTTATAACTTGTCTACTGTTTGTTCCAGGAATTTAATGCTGGGCTGTTTGATTATCTTATTGCAACTGATGATAGCCAAGCAAAAGATAAGGAGCAACCTGACGGTGGTGGTCATGCTGACTCAAGGAAGTCTAGAAAGAATGCCAAGCCAAAATTAGATTCTGAATTTGGAGTAGTGAGGGGAATTGACTTCAAAAATGTACACACGGTAAGTTAATGTTTTGGTTATGATGCTTTGTTGTGTTTTATTGCTGTAATTCTTCTATGAACTTGGCTGGGTAATTTATGGGGCTTCATCTATGTTAAATCAATGACCAATCTACTTAAAAAGAAAGTTACATGTCATATCTGGGCTTCGTTATTTCAGGGTTCAGATATCAAAATTGAATTTTATTTGGTCAGACTTAGAAGTTTCTCTTTCTAAGAGGTTTAATAGAGTTTCCTTAGTCAATGTTCCATTATTATCTATTGTGTTAATGTTTACTTCAGATTCAAGGAAGGTAGGGAGTTGTTTTTCCATTCATTTTCTTTTGATTTTTTGTTGTTTTGAAAAAGCTGGCAGTAACAGGGAATTTTTAAATTCTTGTTGGAGCAATAGGTCCTCTTAGGTGCTATAGGCTTTTGCTCCTTCAACTGTTATTTGGAACCAAGTGTAGCCCATGTGGTCTAAAGCAAACATGATTGGAGTATTAGATTCTTGGTTCTGGATCATGGTTGGTTAACTTATCACTTATGCCCTGATCTTCAAACTGGAATAAATACACCTCCTTTTCAGGGAGAGCTAATGCTTGTTGAGTATTTTGGTTTGACACCGCTTCACACCCAAAAAGAAGCGAGCTACGCCTGAGTGAAACTTGGAGATGGAAGTCTTCTTTCGTTTCTCGACGGTGAAGTAAGACCAAGCCCATGAGCTTATTATCCTAGGTCGGAACAAGTTTAACAAGTTGATAGGTCCCCCTTTTACGCCCCCATGTCCCTCCCTTGTGGCGACATGGGGGGCGTAAAAGAAAACAATAGTGCTTTTGGTCGTTGATGGTTCTTCCTGCATTTAACTGTTTCTGGTGCTGTTAATATGTCATCTTCTTTTTGTTTTATGGGGACGGGTCAAAACATATCATGTCTAACAAGTGCTATAATGCTCTTTTCTTCTTCCAGGTTATAAACTTTGAAATGCCTCAAAATGCAGCAGGATATGTACATCGAATTGGACGTACTGGAAGAGCATACAATACCGGTGCTTCAGTATCTCTGGTGAGTTTGTCAGATAAAGTGGAGGTTAATTTTGTGCAGGGAACAAAAGTTTTGCAGAATGGCCATCGGTCTCTATCTAATAATAGTAGAACATTTGAACATTATTGATATACTGGATGTGACTGGGTCATGTGTTAATTTTCTGTCTTTTTGTTCTTCCTCTTATCAACATTGGATATCCAGCATAATATGCATAATGGCTCAACCAAAAGTTATACCCTTCCCTTACCTTTCCCCCTTGAAGACTAATCATATGATCATATACCTTGAGGACCTTGAACCTGGTCTTCTGTATGCTACAATCAGGATGCTTAGGGTATCCAAAAGTACACTTTTCGTTGTGCATTTCTGTCATAAATCATTCATGATTCTTACACTTAAGTGAGCTTTTGAGTTTTTATGAGTGCATTATTTGTCTTTGTTTTTTGTAACGTGTCCTTGAGGGCACATATTAACAGCACTAAACAGAAAAGATGTTTATGATATCAATGCATTTTATCTACAATAGAGATACGTACAAGTTGATCTCTGAGGTTTGGTTCAAGTAAAAGCTAGGTCTACTAGAATTGGAAACCATTGTCTTTCTGTGTCATCTTTTATATTGATTTTTTTATTAAGAAAGTTGTATGTATTCTTCTTAAGTAAAACAAGTTACCGGTGATGCTGACAGTGATAAATGGATTATATGTTTCTTCTTTTTACTACGCATGATTTCCATGTTTTAATAGTCTACACTTGTTCTGCTAACAGGTTTCTCCTGATGAGATGGAAGTCTTTGAAGAAATTAAATCTTTTGTGGGTTATGAAGATAACAAGGAGTCAAATATTATTGCACCATTTCCTTTGCTCACTAAGAATGCAGTGGAATCTTTACGATACAGAGCTGAGGTGATTCTTTCTTGTGTCTTTCATACACTTATCTTTATTTGATTGCATTTGATTGACGACTATTTTTCAATCAATCATCTTATGTTATCTAGGATGCATATCCATGGAAAAGTAGTTTTTAAGCTGTATATTTATAAATTTTTGGCAAAGGTTGGGATTTACAGTTTAAGAAATCTTTTAAATGATGATTGCTACTTTTGTTGCTAGATTTTTTTCCCTTAGTACGAGTCAGGATGTGCATGCAAAATGTTGTTAAAATAATTATTTGTTATAGTTGCTGTCCCTTAGCCTTTTTCTAACAAGTAAAATTCTCGTGCCATTATTGGTACAAAAAGAAGCTGTCCCTTCTGATGCAGTAGCATTCGTTGGCAGTAAAGGACTAGCATTATTAGCAAAGTTGCTAATGCAGCAACAACTTTTTTTTATATATTTCCTTTTACTAACCAAATCAAAATTAAATAACATTTATTTCCCTATGTATTTTTTGCCTCAAATAGATCTTAGGTCACTTTGTGCTGTTAAGTTTTAATGTTGTCACATGTGGGATATCTGGGTGAAGGGTGTTTGGTACACTATGGTTTTCTCTGTGAATCATTGTTTTATGTTCTTGTTGGTGTTTTACATTGCCTGTCCAAGCTATTAAATTTTTGGCTCACATGGCTGCCTTAGGAAGCATTTTATTGATGGCAATAGTGACCCTTGCAGGATGTTGCTAAGAGTGTGACAAAAGTTGCTGTCAGAGAATCACGAGCTCAGGATTTGAGAAATGAAATTATCAACTCTGAAAAGTGAGTAACTGCTGACTATTGGGGGTCTTTTTCACCATATTTCCTGTGTAGAGTTTATTATATTTCGAAATTATTCATATTAGTGTTTCTTTCCAGTTTGAGATTTACGATTAGTGTGTTTTTTCCTTTCTTTTTTTGTTATTTTTCTTGTATCATTTTCTGATATTCTGTCTTGAAGACTAGTTGCAGTTTCAGTTGATTCTGTAGTTATTTGTGTTCAATTGACAATTTTAGCCTGTGTTTCCATTTCAATGTGAAATTTGTATACCAACTTTAATAGTTTGTTTCACTGATATCGTGCCATCTGTTTCTTTTTACTTAGGTTAAAGGCTCATTTTGAAGTTAATCCAAAGGACTTAGGTACTGAAATTTTTTTGTCGGATATATCTTAACTGTTTTCTCATTTCCTTCTTGTGTCAGTATCCATGTTATTCATGTGAAATTTTAATGTGGGATGATCGTGTATTTGAGCAGATCTGTTGAAACACGATAAGGTCCTGAGCAAGAAGCCCCCAGCTCCTCACCTACGTGATGTACCTGACTACCTCTTAGACCCAACAACTCAAGAAGCCCGCAAAATGGTCAAACTGGCAAGAGCTGCTATGGGAAATAATAACCCTTCTCGTCGCCAAGGATCTAAGAGAAGATCTAGAAAAAAATGGCGATCCTCTCAAGACTTTCTCCGCTGAGGTTATATACATGTGTTCTTGTTCATAGTTAAACAATCCTTTAGTCCCTAGTTGATTTGAAATTGTGCTATATCTATTCTCCATGACAAAGAGTTTCTAACATTATTGCACCAAACTGATCTCAGGGACCAAAGAGAGCTCCCAAAGGTGGGATGAAGAAAGAGGGGAGAGATGGTAATGATACTCGTAAACACAAAAAGAGAAAATCTTTCTGATCCACTTTCCATCCAGGCATTTGTTTTTTTAAATCTGGGGTGACAACCAACCCCTACAGTTTTGTGCGAACCAATCTTTATCAAACCATTTATTTATTATTTTTTTGTTTATTAAAGTTGCTCTACATTTTTTTGTAAGAGATGTAGAAAGTTCCTTGAGTTGATTGTGCTGGTGTAGTTATAGATTGTGGCTCCGGCTCCATTTATAACATTTTGGACGAGAAATTACTAGGCCACCATTTGAGAGCGAGACCACGGCCTGTAGTCTGTAGATCCATTCAATTTAGCCTCATTTTTTTTGCCCCACATGCGTTGCGCGAGTCTTTTTAAATATTTGAAAACTGAAAGGGAGGACGACTTATATATATCTAAGATTTATCGTAACGACAAGTTGGTACCCAAAAGGTTTTGAAATGACAAATATGTATTTTCCGTCATGTTGTTAGTGATTTGCTTGTTATTCTTGTTTATTAATAGTGAAAAGATTAAAATGCCCTTAAAAGTTTGAATTTTAGTTTTTTATAAATTTAAAAATTTCAAAAAACCCCCTAAGTTTACAAATTTCACTAAATACCCTAATATATAAAAGTTTTATAAAATAACAAAAACACCCCCACCAGCAAGTGCTAGATTCCGCCACCACCACCTGGAATCGCCGTGCCAAAGAAGCACGCACACGCACTCCGGCTTGACCTGAGGTCGTAACGCTGAGCCGATCCGCCAGTTTTCGCCGCGATCCGTGGCGATCCGCCAAAAAGGTTAGATCTACGGCCAGATCGCCAGCCGACGCCGCAAAACTCCATCTGCGGCGGCCGACGGCCAGATCGCTCGAGCCACACGACGGTAGCCACATGATTTACGGCACATGACCGATGGGGATCTATGTCGTAATGCAAGACTGATTCCTCGCGATGGTGGCTGGAATCGCATTGGGGTGGTGGGGGTGTTTTTGTCATTTAACAAACTTTTTATATATGGGGGTGTTTAATTAAATTAGCAAACCTAGGGGGTTTTTTAGAAATTTTTAAATTTATAAACAACAAAAATTGAAACTTTGAAGGGCATTTTAGTCTTTTCACTATTAATAAACAAAACTCACTAATGTAATATGACTAAGGTACCTATTTGTCGCTTTCAAAACCTTTTGGGTATCAACTTGTCATTACAGTAAACTTTGGGTATGTACAAGTCGTTCGCCCAAACTGAAATTGTTCTTTCATTTAATTGAGTTCATCAAAATTAAATAAAAAATGTTTTTTGAGATTAAAATGACAAACAGCCCCCTCTCACAATAAACTCGAAGCTCGAGCTCAAGTATTCAAGTCTGAATGAGTTCGGCTTGAACTCGAATTTGACACTGTTCATCATGAATTAAGCTCGAGTGTCTAGATATTCGGCTTGTATACACCTTTAGTTGCTCGAGTCTTTTTAAATATTTGAAACTGAAATTGTTCTTTCATTTAATTGAGTTCATCAAAATTAAATAAAAAATGTTTTGTGAGATTAAAAATTACCTTTTTCTTTTATTTCTACACCATTTCTTCTTTAAAAGACTTGCCTGTTATATTCAGATTTGGAATAAGCAACCCAATGTTGATCGAAATCTCTAAGTTATATTTTCAATGATAAGCATCAATTCTGCCATCTGATGTAACAATTAAAATAATTCAGAGAAAATAGTGGATCTTTTCATTCATTTGGGCCATCTATGAGTGAGCCCAATGTTTTCTCAGTATCTTTTTGCGGAGCATCGATAGAAGTTTCCACACTCTTCCAACCCGTTCAACATTCGAGGTTAAAAGAGTAATATTATATCAATAATTTTTGTAATTAATTAGTGGGAATTAATTGTAACCTGTCACATTAAGGTTATGAGAAAAGATTGTTGGTGTAGTATTATTGGAGGTTAAAAATCTGTTATAAAATAATTTAAGAGAATATAAAATATGAGGGACTAAATTAAAATAGAAGAGAAATATTGGGAGCTAAAAGGAGTTAGAGCATGTCTCTTATTTTCAGTTCTCTCAATTGATTTACAAACACAACTGGGGGTTTTAGAAAATAAATCATATTTGATATAATTATTTTAAATAATTTAAAACCCTTAACTTGAAATAGAATCCAATAAATAATGGTGGGCAAATATCGTAGAATTGGTTTGGTTGGATGTCGCATGATAAATGAAATGAATGAAAGAGATTTTAATGAATGAGTCAAAATTTTCAATAATTCAAAATTTACGAATAAAAGAAATTTAAATTGCAACAGATTTAGAGACCCCACAAGACAAGAAGTGGGTCCCTATCCCAGAGGTACATGAATATGAATCACACGATAGGATACTAAAGTGCGACCGGGTTTGTCGGCACTCCTTTTGCGTTAAAAGTTAGATCACTTTGTCGTGATCGCTTACACACAATTCTCCTTTGTCCCTTTCACATTTTTGACCTTTGATGTAAACTGCCTCGGCCTGGACTTTTCTATTTGTGTTTGTGGTTACTGGTTGCCATCCCAATTAAACAATTCTTTATTTTTTAATTATTAAATACTTATAACATTTCCTTTACGCGGACATGCATTTTATTCTTTGTTTTTATTCAAACTCAAACTTGTAAATAAGAAAAATATTTATAAGGAATAAAAGATCATTTTTTCTGAGGAAAAAAGCAGTTTTATGATCATTATTTAAATCATTAACGATATGTATTTATTATCTCCGTTATAAATATCAAGCCCTAATATATATATATATATATACAAAATACTATATACTTTACTGTCAATAACCATACTTATTTTATTTTCTTGGTTTATGGTTCAAATAGACATTTGCTTTAGGTTTTAATTGTCGTTATGATGCACATTTGATTCCTATAACGGTTAATAATTAACCCCTAAAGTTTAACTAAATAAATAAATTATTCTAAAGTTTTTAAAAGAGTAAATGACATTTTCCCACCACTAGTTTCATAAATTACAGATTTTCACCCTTACATTAACATAAAACTATTTAATCTAACAGTTAAAAGAGTAAAATGGTCATTTCAAAGATGAAAATTTCAAAATAATCATTCACTTCTCAAATTCACCCCACCAGCGATTTTAGGCCATTTCAGCTGTTCCCGGCGCAATTGACCCCTCCTGATAACACCATTACAATCTCCTCAATCCCCACATCAAAACCCCCTAACCTCCCCGCCTGATTGAACCCCCCAATCTCCGGTTGTCGCTCTTAGTTTAGTTGACATTTCATCCAAATTCCGGCAAGTCCTAACATCGGAAACCACCCCCCAACACCACCAATAGCATCACCAGCTTCCCCCATCAAAACCCCTAACATTGTCAACCGCAATTGTTGTCGCCTCTCCCTTAGGTTTTTGCATTTTGTCGCGCCTTTCTAGCCAAATTTGGCACCTCGCCGAGGTGCAATCAGATGAAAAAGTTAGAGGTTTTGATGAGAAGGATAATGGGATGCTAATGGTGGTGTCGGGAGATCCAATGATGCGAATCAAGCAGAATTTTTGGGTTGGTCGGGATCTCCTCTGGGGGTTATTTGAGAGAAATTTGAGATGTGGGGATTTTGAGAGAAAAATAATGGCGTTAATTTAAGGGTGAGAATCTATAATTTATGAAACCAAGGGTGAGAACGTAGATTCGTTAAACCTTGGGTGGGAACATGTCGTTTACTCTTTTTAAAATAACAAAAATTCTATTGTACTTAGTGAACCATTAATGAATCATACTTATATTATAAATTAATGAATATTTCTCTAAATTGTCATTTTGACAATTAATTTTAACACAAACAACTTAATGATAAAGAATTTTTTTTCATAAACATCAAAATTTCTTTTGTTATTTAATCAAACATGGAGGGAATTATTATCATAAAAGCTTTTTAAAATTTAGGTTGATCATTTGTGATTTTTTTTTTAATGTTTATTTATTTTTGGTTTTTAATTTGGAAATTTAAATTTGTGATTTGAAAAGAATTATAGTGAGCAAATGGCATGAATGAACGTTTAAGTAATTATGTTTTTACATAAAGATATTTATGAAATTTTGACAAGGTATTCTAAAGCCTTTATAAATTATAATGGTATGTGTTGAAGAAGTGTGGACTTATGTAGACTGTGGTCAACAATTGTCAAAAGTTTAACCAATTTTAAGGTTAAAGGAAATATTTATAAGAGAATATTTCACACGTCTAAATCAAGCTACACCTTTATATTTTATTAAATAATATATGCCTCTTTGTCTTGTATGTAACCAATAAAACCTTCTTTAATAATTAATATTGACAGAAACTGTCACAAAATTGAAGAAGACCTTTTTGTTTTACGATGATCGAGATCAACAATGTTTTAAAAATGAAAATTATGTATTTAATTTAAGGAAGGTCAGTGAAATTTTCTTTTTGAAAAAATATGTAGCAATACCAACATTTGTCATGTAAAAATAAAATATAAATTAAACATGTTTTTATTGAAAAATATAATGTAAATTTTTCTAAATGTCATTAGTTGTTATTTGTTACAACTACTATACTAACAACTAACAATTCGGTACCATAATTGATGTTAATACATATACAGAAAGTCAAAACATTATTTTAAAAATATATATTATATATCACATTCTCATAAAGTCTATCTTCTATCTCAAATCAATCAATATCATTTTTTATTGCAAAATCTAACATAAAACTTCAAATAAATAACATTAAAACCATCACAAAAAGGTGGTGGACCAACACTAGTACTTACCTACTAGACAACTTATGACTAAAATATATTAAGGTTGGTGATTGAATTTTAGTAATTCAAATGATTTTGATTTTAGGGTTTATTTATATAAATAGTAAACCCCTATGTATTTGACTTCTTGTAGTGATCAATTCTTCGCTTCAGGAATGTGACCCTAACTCCTATTTTTAACTGTCGTTAGGTTTTTTTTTTTTTAAGTTCAAAGAAAATGCATTTTACCTATTCACCAAATTCCAATTAATTTAATATCCAAAATCTGTCAACAATGTTAAGAGATTAACATATTTTTTGGAGACTAAATTGATAAAACTGTTGATAAGTTTGGAGGTTAAATTGGTAACATTTTTTAAACTAGTGGGTGTTCATTATTAAAAAAAAAAAAAAAAATTGCCAAACACAAAAGGCAAAGGTCATATTTCCAAAACCAGCAGATATTCACATAAAAAAGACCAAACACACAAGGTTACGACATATTTCTAAAACCACCTTTTGCTCACATAAAAATGCCAAACGCAGAGGGTTTTACCAAAAAAAACCCTTGATTTGATTGAATGTCTTCTTAAACATTTATTTAATGTAATATGTAATTTTCGTTTCAAATGATGAATAGAAACATTGTTTTATAAATTATGAAGTTGAAATATAAATTTTGTATATGCACATATTTAAATATCAAAAAAAATTTTAAAAATTCTTTGTAAAATATATATATACACCAGCCTAATTAGTGATCGTGACAAGTATTAGTTATCAAGTAACAGGTGTAGGTGTTTATGCCAGTGCAAATGTGGGCCTTTACTTATGAAACATATTTTTCGTAACATACGGTGGGCATTAGTGTTACGTACATACGAAGCAACAGTCCTAATTTTGTTTTATTTTATCTAAGTTTTGTAAATTAAATTTAAGATCACGATATTTTTGCTTAATATATTAGGTGATATATATATATATATATATATATATATATATATATATATATATATATATATATATATATATATATATATATATATATATATAGGATTTGTGGTTCCCATGTGATTTGATTTTATTAGTGATGATATAAACATATATTAATTGTAGCATTGGTATTTCAAATCTAAAGGTAAAAGTATACATGTTTGAGTGACACGTTAGACAATTTTATTTTATTTTTGAGCTCTAAAATTGTTTTATTTTGGAGCTCTAGAATTGTTCACTCTTGCCAAGTTGGATGTATGGTTTAATGAGATATTAATGTATTGCATTGATATTCCAAATGTTCATATCAACCTAAGATTTTCTTGATTAGGTTTAATGAGATATTAGTACACATTGGTATTCCAAAAGTTCATATTATCTTGATTGCATTGCGTAGTACATTACTCAAACTTTTCTTGATTAGGTTTAATGAGATATTAATGCACTGTATTGGTATTCCAAAAGGTTTATATCATCTAAGATTGCTATTAATAATTATATAGGTGCATTGTCTTGACATTGTAAACATTTATTCATATTTAATTGTATTGGCATTCGAAAAGTCTAAATAAGGGTTTATAAAAGAGGTGTATGTTCAGTCATGTATTATCGCAATGTGTTAGTTGGTGTTAACAACACATCTGATATTTTATTAATTGTTTATAGGTCATGTTAGTTTGTGTCAATAATACTTTTGTTCTTCATGACTTTGTTAATCAATAATTTTTTATTTATTTATGTTTTTGTTGTTATTTATAGGGCAATGATTCATGAATTGGCATGGAATAAAGGTAAGACGCTTGATTGACATTGTCAAATGAGTTGTTATTTTGATTCTAACTGTAAGTATATCTTCTAACTATTTTAATACAAAACTGTAAGTATATCTCTTAACTATTTTAATGGTTATTATTTGATTGAATGATTGTCTTTGTTCAGTTAATCTATTTAAATGATTAATTGTATTAATCTTGTCGAACGGTAAATGTATTATTTAACAATTTTAATACAAAGATTAATTAACTTTTGTTGATTTTGTTTTCAGGTAACAATTGTTATACGAATGAATAATTGTTCCTCAACAATCTTAACATGAAGATCGATTAAATTTTGTTATATTTGTTTTCAAGAAAATGTTCACGTATTTTACTAAGATCAAATCGAGGATGATCCTATTGTCAGCCGAACTGTGAGTATGTGTCATATCTATATTAGTAGAAACAATTCATTTATGTTGAATATGTTTTCTGTAAAAACATTCATGTATTTTCATTTGTTATATGAATGATTAATTGTTTATGTTCTACTGATGTGCGAGTATATATGTTAAATGAATTAATTTTGGCTTATTCCGTTTTCCAATTAATAAGGTGTTATTTGAAATATTTCTTATCAATCCTAAATTGATAATCCTTCAAATTTGGGTTAAGTAAACCATTTATTTTATCATCACATGCATTTCAGTTTCCCATAAAACAATCAATAGTAAATTGACCATAACTTTCTCAATAAAAATCCAATTGATGAGAGGATTGAATCTTTAGAAACTAGACAAACAGTGCTTTCAATTTGATATATTATAAGCTTAATTTGGATAATTGTACCCCAATTGCCAAACCGTTCCTTTTATTCATCACACACATTTTGGCTTCCACTAAACAATCTGTAGTAAATTGACCATAACTTGCTCAATAAAAATTCAATTGATAAGAGATTTGAATATTTAGAAACTAGACAAATAGGGCTTTAAATTGATATATTATACGTTTAATTTGGATAACTGTAGCCCTATTTCCAAACCATTCATTTTATCATCTCATACATTTCAGTTTCCAATTTCCACTGAACAGTCAGTAGTAAATTAGTCATAACTTGCCCAATAAAAATCTAATTGATGAGCGGTTTGAATATTTAAAAACTAGATAAATAGGGATTTAATTTGATATATTATATGCTTAATTTTGATAATTGTAGCCCCACTGCCAAACCATTCCTTTTATCATCATACATTTCAATTTCCACTGAATAGTTAGTAGTAAATTGACCATAACTTGCTCAATAAAACTTCAATTGATGAGAGGTTTGAATATTTAGAAACTAAATAGATAAGACTTTAATTTGATATATTATACGCTTAATTTGGATAAATGTAGCCCCACTTCCAAACCATTTCTTTTATCATCGGTTTCCCTTATTTCTCGATTTCCATTGAACAGTCAATAGTAAATTGACCATAATTTACCCAAAAAAATCTAATTGATGAGCGGTTTGAATCTTTAGAAACTAGAAAGATAGAGATTTAATTTGATATATTATACGATGAATTTGGATAACTATAGACCTGCTGTTGAACCATTCATTTTATCATCACACATAAAAAACCAATTCAATTTTAGTGATAACAAAGGAAAACAAATATTGTTATGTAGTTTTAATTGTATTTGTTCTATCTCTTTTTGTTGATATGTTTTTTATGTTACATACATATATCGAAAACAAGTTGTTGCTTAATACAACCAATTTTATTTGTATCACAAATATCATCTGATGTTTGTAACCATATAGCTTTAGTAAACCATTTGTAATATGCCGAACTATTGTTATTATCCTTAAAGGAAAACAAATATTGATATGTAGTTTTAATTGTAATTGTTCTATGTCTTTTTGTTGATATCTTTTTATGTTACATACATATATCATGAAAAGAGGTTGTTGCTGAATATAACTAATTTCATTTATTTAACAAATGTCAACTGATGTTTGATGCCGAACAATGTAGCTTTAGTAAACCATTCATTTTATCATCACACACATTTAGGTTTCTCACGAACAATCAGTAGTAAATTGACCATAACTTGCTCAATAAAATTCCAACTGATGAGAGGTTTGAATATTTAGAAACTAGACAGAAAAGGGTTTTAATTTGATATATTATATGCTCAATTTGGATAACTGTAACCCCACTGCCAAACCATTCCTTTTATCATCACACACATTTTGGTTTCCACTGAATAGCTAGTAGTAAATTGACCATAAATTTCTCAATAAAAATCAAATTGATGAGAGGTTTAAATATTTAAAAACTAGACAAACAAGGCTTTAATTTGATATATTATACGCTTAATTTGGATAACTGTAGCCTCACTGCTGAACCATTCCTTTTATCATTATATATATTTCGGTTTCTACTGAACAGTTAGTAATAAATTGATTATAACTTACTCAATAAAAATTCAATTGATGAGAGGTTTGAATCTTTAGAAACTAGACAGACAGGGCTTTAATTTGATATATTATATGCTTAATTTGGATAACTGTTTCCCCACTGCTGAACCATCCCTTTTATCATTACACATATTTTGGTTTCCCCTATTTCTCGATTTCCACTGAACAGTTAATAGTAAATTAGTCATAACTTGCTCAATAAAATTTCAATTGATGAGCGGTTTGAAATCTTTGGAAACTAGAAAAATATGGCTCTAATTTGATATATTATACGATGAATTTGGATAACTATAGACCCGCTGCCGGACCATTTATTTTGTCATCATACACATAAAAATAAATTCAATTTTAGTGATGACAAAAGAAAACAAATTTTTGACATATAGTTTTAATTTTATTTGTTCTATCTCTTTTTGTTGATTTTTGGATTGATTTTGTTGTTTGATTTGTGGGTTTTATAATTATCATCTTTTTTAGGATGTTATCATCAAATGTTTTTTTTGTTATATATGGTGGTTAATTCTAATTGCAGCAAATGGATTTGTGTCACAAGACATTTATCTTCATGACTTCTTCAATGCTTCAATTAAGTTGTCTTCGTATTATATTGTTGAAGTTGTTGTTTTCTATGTGAGTTTTCTTCTCAATATTCTTAATTTCTAAAATAATAATAAAAAAAATAATTCATTTTCTCTTTTAAACAATCAAAATCAGTTTTTTTTTTTTTTTGCTCAGCAAGTCCCTTGTTTAAAAGTTCACATTTTTCAACAAAGTGTATCTTTCTCTTATTGATTTATAGACTTATCAATAATACTCAATGAGGTTATTCCTGCAAATTTTTTGCTTTTCTTGACAAAGTTTTAAATTTTGGTTGCAGATGTCAAATGGTGACATATTTGAGAAAAACCATGATAATATAGACTTTGAGTTAAATTTGTGGATATTTTATTTATTAATTTTTTAATTATCAATTCAGTATAAAAAAAACCTTCAATTATGTAAAATATATATTTAAAACACAAAAAAACCAATAATAATATAAAAAAATATAATAAATATACTAGGCTTTCATCATATTGATAATAATTCTTCATCAAAAACAATAAAAGCAAGTAGGTTATAGCTTACAGGTATTCGTTTTAATGATATTAAATGACATGAAGCTGATGTACAATATGGATAGGTTTGCTTTAAATAATATGAAAATGTAATTGTCTTTCAATTTTCATAAATACCCTTGTAGTAATAGGTGATACCAGAAATTTGATTATTTTCAACTAACAAAAATCATTTATAGATTGACTTTCAGCCTTTTTTTTTTTTATTATTAATCTTTAATTTCAATTATATTGCCTATAACGTCATTAAAATATTTTTAGTAATTCAACGCGTTTTAATAATTAAACTCATATTATATGGTTATAATAATTACCGCATTTTAAAAATTTAACACCATAATGACAACATAAAAGAATTTAACATCAAACACAAGACCTTTTATTATATAATTGCTTAACTTCATGTAATAAAATTTTTTCTCATGCTAATTATGATGCCAAGACTAGACTATCATGATAATAATAAAAATAAAATTTGAGTAAAAAATTATGTAACCCGCCAAAACATTGTGCACCTTTACATTACGTAACAAAATGACCATTTTACCCCAATTATGACAACGTTTCCGATGAAACGCTGTTGTTTTAAGTAATTTGGTTTTGTCCTTTTCCTTAATGTGTGGGCAAGACAAGTCACAAGTAACCCCACTTTCTTTTTAACGTTCGTTTTGTTCCGTAACAGATTCTTTTATAATTCAATTCAAATCAAAAGAAAAACCAGAAATCCAGTAAGTGAATAACTTTCAAATGAGTTGAGTCGAGTTGAGTCGAGTCAAGCCCGAGTCTTTAAATTTATTTTAATTCAAACTGCCATGTTTTTTACCATCACAACTACTCTCTATAAAAAGCCTATTTCTCCTACAAAATCGCTCATCGATTTTTCCACACCGCAAAAACAACCCAACGCTACATCTTCTACACACAATACTCCTACCTGCATTTCTTCTAGAGAACCTCCATAGACTCACTGTCAATCCACAGCAGCCGTCGATTTTTCTTGCTTCGACTTCTTGGTCTCATTGTTTTGGTATTTTGAAGAAGAAGAAGGAGATGGTGGCTGTTGATCAGTACATTATTGCCACTTTCTTTGCTTCTCTCGCTGGGTTTCTTCTTCTCTTTCTTTTGCGCCGTAACGATAAGAAGACGACGAAAAAGGATGCCGGAACGTGCAAGATCGGGAACGACATTGTTCATAGCGCTGTCGGCAACGGAGATCATTCCTCGCCGGACGGCACTGACGTCATCATTGTCGGTGCAGGCGTTGCTGGTGCAGCCTTGGCTCATACCCTCGGCAAGGTAATTTCTTTTACATTATTGTTATTATATTTCTTTATTTTTAATTTCCCGTTGTTGTAAATATTGAATTTACCAAGCTCTATAGGGTATTTGGAAGTTCCTTCGTTTTATTGTTTTTAGTACCAACTATTTGATGAATTTCATACTTCATTTATCTACATATTTTTGTCTACGTAAGCTACACCAGGATTTGGTTCACATTTTTGGTGTGTTTGGGTTATTTTTTTATTAGTAAAATTTTTTCTCTTTTGGTTGGTGGTTGTGTTAAGAGTTTGATAAAGCAATTGCCATGTAAAGGTGTTTGGATTGGCTGAAGTGGGCTTAAAGGTTACTTGGTTGTTACTAGAGATTAGAGTCACTTTATAGAATTTTCTGATGATGAATAGAATCTGATGGCACGAACAAAATTGGTTTTTGGTTGTAAAGCTTAAACAAGAACTTCAAAGATGAACATGCTGACTTTTGTTGGTCATTTCTGATTCTTTGGTTTCATGGTTTGATTGCTGGCATAGTGAAGAAATTCTAAGGGGTGAATTGTATAAAGGCAATTTACTTCCCCCAGAAAGTTTAAGATGTACACTAACTGTTATTGCTTGCTTCAATAAGTTTTACATATGTGATTTACATTCAATCTAATTTTAATTGATGTACTTTGTCCATGTAAATTTATTACTCTTAAGTTTAACTACAAAGAGATTTGTATATTACAAGGTACATATCACTACTCCTAAATGGATACAGAGAAATCCTAATTTAAGAGTTACAAAATGTTGAAGAGACACTTTGAACTCCAGAAATATGTCTGTTGTTATTCACTTGTTTTCTCCAAAGTCTTATTCTGAAGTCTTGACTTTAACTAAATGCAGGATGGAAAACGGGTTCATGTTATAGAAAGAGATTTGACAGAGCCTGACAGAATTGTTGGTGAATTGCTTCAGCCTGGGGGATACCTGAAACTAATTGAATTAGGCCTTGAAGGTATGCGCCAGAGCTGCAATCTATATCTTTTACTTTGCATTTCAGAGAGATGAAATCTTCAAGACTTTTCAAATGTTGTTGTTGTAAACAACACTCTTTGTGGTTAAGGACTAGTTCTCTTTATGACTACTTTTTGCACGCTTATATTTTCTCCAACTGTAAATATATTGTGTTTTTAACTACAGATTGTGTAGAAGAAATTGATGCCCAGAGAGTGCTGGGATATGCTCTCTTCAAGGATGGGAAAAGTGCCAAATTGTCATATCCATTGGAAAAGTTTCACGCTGATGTTGCTGGGAGGAGCTTCCACAATGGGCGTTTCATCCAGAGGATGAGAGAAAAAGCTGCTACTCTTCCCAAGTATCTTCCCCTATCTCTTTGGCTTGACTGATTGCATTATTTAACTTGTTGCTTTTTGGTTCCTTGATACTTAGGGTTTAGTTCAGCATGAATTTTCTATATTTCATGCGCTTCACTATTTAAGTGTTGCATCAAAGTTGATGGTTATTAATCTCCTTGCATCATTTTTTGTTCAATTCAAATTAGCGTACGACTAGAGCAAGGAACAGTGACATCCCTGCTTGAAGAAAATGGCACAATAAAAGGGGTTCAGTACAAAACTAAGAATGGTCAAGAGCTTAGAGCATATGCTCCTCTTACGATTGTGTGTGACGGTTGCTTCTCAAATCTGCGTCGTTCTCTTTGCAAACCAAAGGTGAAGTTGCATCTTCTAACCTTTAGGTTCTCTTGTATCATATGTAAATTAGTCACAGTATTCAAGATAGTTTTAGTGAGAGTATCTGTTAATTCAGGACGCTAGAAAATTTATTGTCTGTCTTGATAATAAGTTTACTCTTCACTGTATCGTGTTCTTCTCTTGCTTTATTCTTTTGTACTGAGAAGCTAATTGTATCAGTTTAACTATTTGACAGGTTGATGTGCCCTCTTGTTTTGTGGGTCTAGTGTTAGAGAACTGTCAACTTCCGTTGAAAACCATGGGCATGTCATTCTAGCAGATCCTTCCCCCATATTATTTTATCCAATCAGTAGTACAGAGATTCGATGCTTGGTTGATGTACCAGGTCAAAAATTGCCTTCCATTGGTAATGGTGAAATGGCCAAACATTTGAAGACCATGGTAGCACCACAGGTATCTGTGATTGAAGTACATGTTTTAGGATTATTAAAGATACGAGGATTGACCTTTTCGTGTTGGGATTAGTTTTATATTCTGTCCTTGTTTTACACTTTGTTTTGCCTTGATTTAATTGGAGTGTGGCTGTTTCAGGTTCCTCCTGAGATTCATGATGCCTTTGTTAACGCAGTTGACAAAGGCAATATTAGAACTATGCCAAATAGAAGCATGCCAGCTGATCCTCAGCCTACTCCTGGAGCTCTTCTAATGGGTGATGCTTTCAACATGCGTCATCCTTTAACAGGTGGTGGAATGACTGTGGCATTATCTGATATTGTTGTGCTTCGGAATCTTCTTAAGCCCCTGCAAGACTTTCATGATGCAGCCGCCCTGAGCAGATATCTTGAATCCTTTTACACCTTACGTAAAGTAAGCTTAATTAGTATACTACTTTTATTTATTCATTTTTATCATTACAGCTGTAGAAAAATGGGAATGTACCTGTTTTAGGCTTACAGTTTTTTTTCTTGCAGCCCGTGGCTTCAACAATAAATACTCTGGCAGGTGCCCTGTACAAGGTTTTTTCTTCTTCCCCTGATCAAGCAAGGAAGGAAATGCGCCAAGCATGTTTTGACTATTTAAGCCTTGGAGGTGTTTTTTCGAATGGACCAGTGGCTTTACTTTCTGGTTTAAACCCTCGCCCTTTGAGTTTAGTTCTCCACTTCTTTGCTGTGGCAATTTTTGGTGTTGGTCGCTTGCTAGCACCATTTCCTTCGCCTAAGCGCATTTGGATTGGCGCTAGATTAATTTCGGTATGCATTTCCATCTTTTATAATTGATGATTAAAGCAAGTATGGGTTATCGAATTTGGGATTTTTCAATTCTTACAACAATTTTTCCTTTTACAGGGTGCATCAAGTATTATTTTCCCCATAATCAAGGCAGAAGGAGTGAGGCAAATGTTTTTCCCTGCCACTGTTCCAGCTGTTTACAGAGCTCCTCCTGTTGATTGATATATCAAATATTAGATGGCAGTAATCTATGCAAACTGTTCCACTAAAGAAAGACATTGGATTTATTTGGCTAGAAACAACTCTGTAATTGTATGATATTAGATGATATTTTTAAGAACAGGTGTTTAAGACTTTTTGATGGTGAACAACTTTTATATTGAATTTATATTTTTCAAGGAGTCTCTTCTGTCCACGAGAATACCTTTTCAAATCTTACAAGTGTAATGCGAATTCAATCATTATTTTTGCTAGATGTAGCAATGAAATATCCTAAATGCTTCTAGTTCATCAGTGATTGTGCTGTCGCTGGGGATAGTGTCTACTCTGTGGTAAAATCCAAGAGATGACCAAACCCCTATCTTGACATGTGCCTGGATTGTTAAATGCTTTTCTATGGTTTCCTTGCGTAAACATAACATGTGACTCAATTCAGATTGCCTATAAAGAAGAATAACGAAGAAACAAGTCATTTGCCGGTGCAAACAAAGTAACTATCCAATAAAATCTCATACCCAACTCCTATATACAAAAATGACCGCCAAAATTAATCACAGAGAGCTCTTATCTGGCACCAACTTATTGGCCTCCATGCCATTTCAGAGAAAAAAGTAGATAAGCTGGCTGGTGGGTCAACAGATTGTATAAAATAGAAGAATTATAGAATCAGATAGATAATCACTGGCCTGGGCCCAATCGTGCTTGGTGGTTTAGTGGTCATGTAACTGCTAGTTTGTTTTGGTAGTCATGCAACTTCTCTGATGTCGTGGTTCAGTGTATTGCTTGTGTAGTAGAAGATGATAATGATGAAGATGCGATCAACTGACATGACGTGAACCATGATCCGCACCTGGAGTTCATTGTGCAATCTACATTGATGGATTATAAGGGCAGCCACTATTAGTACACTTAATGTAATAATGAACTTTGGGAAGTGGACTTTCATTCTATATTTTTTTTTTTACAGTATACTAAATCCACGAATTTTGATACACGAAACCTTCCTCATATAAACCAACTGTTCAACATCACCTATATCTTTATAAAAGTGGTAGGGATAGAGTCATAGAGAACTGCTTACTTCTTTCTCATGACCTGACACGGTCAGGAAAAAACCTTATCAAGTATTTCACTACTTAGCTCTGTTCAAAATGGTTGACATTTGCAAGTAGTTATTTATCTTGGTGGCTCTCTCAAATATGCCAAATAACTAGTGCTCCTAAATGACTCTACAACATTCTTCTCCAGCTGTCTTTAGAATGGATTTAAATCCCCACAATATGTTCTCAACGATAACTTCGGCTTATGCATCAATCCATTAGGCTCTACCATTCCAGAACTAGGGAAGCATACAACACGTCATTTGTTGAATTCTCAGTTCCCATTTCATGTTGGACTATGTTTATTGTCAGCCTGACACTTGCATCTTTAACTTTCAGTATATCAGGCTTCGAGCTTGCATGGTTTTATGACCCAATCCAGCTGCAACCAGGTTGCTTCATCACCCCTGTTCTCTTTGACAGTTCCCTTATATTCGCAGCTTCTTCCCATAAACCTGAAGCTGCATATATATTTGCTAAAAGTACGTAAAGTGACGGATTATTTTGTTCATTTTCAAGGAGAAAGCCAGCAATGATTCTTCCTAGTCTTAAATTACCGTGAGCTGCACAAGCACTGAATAATGCCCACCAGACACTAGAAGGAACTTGAATATCCTGACTATTCATTAGTCTCTCAGCCTCATCAAGATACCCTGCTCTTCCAAGAAGGTCAAGCATACAAGATAGATGATCTTCAGCAGGAACAAAGCCATAGTAGTTCACCATGCAGTTGAATATCCTAGTGCCATCATCAACTAAACCTGCATGGCTGCAAGCAGAAAGAACAGCAGTAAAGGTGGCATGGTCAGGTATAAGGCCAACTGCATCTTGCATTGCCTCAAAACAACTGATAGCTTCCTTTCCTTCTCCATGCTGTGCATATGCAGAGATTAGGGCATTCCAAGAGACAGTATCCTTTTCAATCATCCCATTAAACACTCTCACAGAACAATTCAGATTCCCACATTTTGTATACATTGTAATCAGAGCATTACCTAAAGAGGTCTTTGAGAAAAGATTGTATCTCAAGATGTAACCGTGAACCTGTTTTCCATGTCTTAAGGATGAAAGGCTAACACAAATACTCAAAACAATGGTGAGGGTATACACATCTGGCCTTGCATCTGACATCAGTAATTTGCAAAATTGCTCTAATCCTTGCACTGGAAAAGAATTTAACAGGAACCCAGAAATGATAGTATTCCAGGTTACCAAATTTCTATAAGACATGTCATGAAATATTTGATAGGCATGCTTTATTTGCTCATGCTTTGAGTATGCAGAAATCAATGCGTTAGAAACTTGGATATTTGAGATGATCCCATTTCTAAATACAAGGGCATGAAGGGCATGAATCATCTCTACGATTTCTTCAAACTCTGAGCTCGCCAACAGACTTCCAAAAGTAAACTCATCTGGTTTGACCGCTACCCTCTCCATTTTCAGATAGGCCGAGATTGCCATTCTACCCAGGTTCCTTTGAGCATAGCTTGATATCATAGTATTCCATGAGACAAGATCTTTCTCTTCCAAGCTCTGAAAAACCATCTGAGCTGCATCTAAATCCCCACAGGTGGAATACATGGTTATTGCTGCATTGCTCACAGAAGTTAATGCTTCAAAACCATTCTTAATGGCTTGAGCATGCACTTGATTCCCTACTCCGACACAAAAACATGCACTCATTACACTCACAAACGTCAGTTTAGTGGGCCTATAAGAAGCCTGTAGCATCTTTCTGAACATTATCAAAGCCTCTTCAACTCTTCCTAAACTCACCAAACCACCCATCATCACATTAAAACTAATATTATCACACACAAATTTTTTCGCTTCTTCAAAAACCATACTCGCATCCGCAACAATTCCACAGTTAAAGTACATAGTAATCAACGCATTGACCACAGAAACTGTAACCAAAAACCCAGTTTTAATCACCAACGAATGCAACTGCCTCCCAAGTTCAACTAATCCTATATCACACACACTCAACACACTACCCAAACTATATTTATCATGCCTAATGCCCAATTTATGCATTTCTCTAAACAAACTAATACCAATATCTTCATGCCCGTTTTCCACACACCCATTTATCATCGCATTATAAACCGCCAATTCTCTACTAGGCATTTTATCAAACAGCTCACAAGCATAACCAACATGACCCATCTTAGTACAAGCCGACAACAATGTCGTCCAAGAATAAACATCTGGGTTCTCTATTTCACTAAAGACCCTTTTAACTGAAACAAAATCTTGCGTGTTTTTATAGAGCGAAAGGATTGAATTTGCCACGTGAGAACATAATTTAAGGCCGGTACGTATAGTGTAGGCATGGAGTTGGTTACCGAAGGTGGAGTTGCGGAGGTTTGCGCACGCAGTGAGGGTTGTGGAGAGAGTGTAGATATCAGGTTTGAGGTCATGGGAAGAGTGAAGTTGGACGAAGAGATGGAGAGCATCTTGGTAATGGCAAGAACGAGTGAAATTTACAAGTGAATTGTTGAGTTTGATGAGTAGCTGTTTAGTGCAATAATTGGTTGTAGTGGCGGTACTGGGTATTTTGCAACTCAACTGCGTCATCCGTTGGTAGTTTTGTTGTAAGGAGATGGTACATGATGGAAACCTTTCTTATATGTATTTTTTGACCAATTTTATCAGATTTTTCAAGGAGAATTTCATTCTCTTGTTATATTTTTGTAAACACTGTTTTCGATTTATTTAACTTTGATACACTCTCTTCTATATTACTTTGCTACAACACTATCAGTCATAATTATTAGAATCAGTTGATGATGATGAAATTTTTTCTTTCCCATCTTGTTTTGATGAAATAAATTGATTTTAAATAATTTCAAATACATCTTAAACTTTTTTTTTCATCGAAGTGTTCGGATCAATTTGCGTATATCTTAACTAATCTTTCAGAATCTTGAAACTGTCAATCGGATAAGAGTCCAGTGATCATCCCTATTAGGACCATGGAAATGCATCGTAAACTTCTTTGGTAATAATTTTAAAATTGGATTAACTAATTCATAAATCTATTCATTGATTTACTAAAAATTTGAAGGTTGGGTATACAATATTACAAGATTTAGGGTTTAGGGAGCTCAAGGCATCGGAGACGGGGAGCTCTGTCCGAGCGAAGGTTGAAAGAGATATTTGCATGTGTTTTTTCTACGCAATACTAATGCATGATAGACGTGAAGAATTTGTAAGACTTGCATCCAAATAATTCATTAATTTCTATTAGTAGTTGGAAGTTTTGCAGGTTTCTCGTCTTACGTTCGTTGGGTAGTTGAAAAGTTCATAGGTTTTTATTCACCGGATTCAAATCAGCCTTCCACTTTACAAGTATTATATTTTTTTTTTTTCTTTTTAGTAATGTTACAGTCATCAACGGTAGTATATTAAATTTGTGCATCAAATGACATAACAAAATCTTAACCGTTGATTAATATTAAGTTAAAATTAATCAATGATCAAGATTTTATCACGTTATTAAGTGCACAAATTCGATAACTGTATTATTTTTCTTTCTTTTTTAGCATTCGAATTTACATGGGGTTTGCACGTGCATGTCATGTGCACGTCGGCTAATTTTCCTGCATATCAAAACTTTTTTAACTATTTTTTTCCTTGGGCTCAAACACGGGCTGGCCGATTTAAGTTCGTCATTGGGCTCCTACAAGAACGGTGGCCCATATGGGCCAAAACTTCGGCCGTCAAATTCCGCATTTGACGTGGCTTATTGAAGCTTCGAAACAGTGCGTTTTTTTCCCCTCTCGCTCCACTGTGACTCAAACCGCACCGTTTTTCACTTACCCTCGGATATCCCGGGTCCGCGGAAGAAAATGCAGCAAAACTAGGGAAAGCCATAACAGATGTAACATTTACAGAGAACAAATCACTTGCAGTATTCAACATGCTCAGATTCTCTTCAAAGACTTCGTCTTTCTTCAACAAACACCGCCACTTCTCATTTTCCCCCAAATCAAACTCCAATGTATTCGTTCAATCAACCGAACTGAGAACTCAGTTTGACTCTAACCTCGTTTGTCTTCAAACCAATAAGGAAGACAACGATAATACATCTTACGCTGATGAATTCTCCGCCGACGTTGAGAAGATATTCAGAATATTGAAAAAATTCCACTCTAGAGTTCCGAAACTGGAGCTGGCTTTACAGGCATCCGGCGTCTTTTTGCGCCCAGGTTTAACAGAACGCGTGATTAACCGTTGCGGTGATGCTGGGAATTTAGGGTATCAGTATTTTATGTGGGCGTCGAAGCAACCGAATTATTTTCACAGCTATGACGTGTACAAGTCGTTGATTAAGAGTTTAAGTAAAATGAGACAATTTGGCGCCGTTTGGGCTTTAATTGAGGAAATGAGAAGAGAAAAACCAGAGTTGATTTCTGGTGAAGTCTTTGTGGTTTTGATGAGGAGATTTGCGTCTGCAAGAATGGTTAAGAAGGCTATTGAAGTGTTAGATGAGATGCCAAAGTATGGGTGTGAAGCAGATGAGTATGTGTTTGGTTGTTTGTTAGATGCTTTGTGTAAGAATAATAGTGTTAAAGAGGCAGCCAAGTTGTTTGAGGATATGAGAGTGAGGTTTAAGCCGAGTTTGAGGCATTTTACGTCGTTGTTGTACGGTTGGTGTAGAGAAGGGAAGTTAATGGAGGCTAAATATGTGTTGGTGCAAATGAAGGAGGCTGGTTTTGAGCCTGATATTGTTGTTTATAACAATTTGTTAAGTGGGTATGCACAAGTGGGAAAAATGAGTGATGCTTTTGAGTTGTTGAAGGAAATGAGGATGAAGGGTTGTGAACCAAATGCAAACTCGTATACGGTTTTGATTCAGGCGCTGTGTAGGCAGGAAAAGATGGAGGAGGCAATGAGGGTTCTTGTTGAGATGGAGAGGAATGGATGTGAGGCTGATGTTGTGACTTACACTACCATGATAAGTGGGTATTGTAAATGGGGAAAAATTGAGAAAGGTTATGAAATTTTGGATGGAATGATTCAAAGAGGGCATATGCCTAATCAGTTGACTTATTTGCATATAATGTTGGCCCACGAGAAGAAGGAAGAGTTAGAAGAGTGTGTGGAATTGATGAGGGAGATGAGAAAGATTAGTTGTGTTCCAGATGTTGGTATTTATACTGTGGTGATTAGATTGGCTTGCAGGTTGGGGGAGGTGAAAGAAGCTGTAAATGTTTGGAATGAGATGGAAGCTAGTGGTTTTAGTCCAGGGATTGATAGTTTTGTTGTGATGATTCATGGGTTTCTTGGGCAAGGATTTTTAGTTGAGGCTTGTGAGTATTCTAAGGAAATGGTTGGGAGAGGCCTTTTATCTGCTCCTCAGTATGGTACCTTGAAGGAGTTGTTGAATGCTCTATTGAGGGCTGGGAAGCTTGAAATGGCTAAAGATGTTTGGAGTTGTATTGTCACTAAAGGATGTGACCTTAATGTTTCTGCATGGACAATTTGGATTCATTCTTTGTTTTCCAATGGACATGTTAAAGAGGCTTGTTCTTATTGCTTGGACATGATGGATGCGGATGTAATGCCACAACCGGATACTTTTGCTAAGCTCATGCGTGGTCTAAGGAAACTATATAATAGACAGATTGCAGCAGAGATTACAGAGAAAGTGAGGAAGATGGCTGCTGAGAGAGAAATCACCTTCAAAATGTATAAACGACGTGGTGAGAGGGACTTGAAAGAAAAAGTAAAGGCAAAAGAAGATGGGAGGAAGAGGAGGGCTCGTCAAAGGCGATGGGGTGGGGGGCGTGGTAAAGCTAAGATCTTGTAGTTAGAATGAGGGAATTGTTGTGAAGTAAACAACTTCAGTATAAAGAATGTACTGATGAGACTGGTTCCAATCCAGTGCTTTGAATAATGCAGAGTGTCTTAAATCCTCAGCCTGATTATTTGGTTTACCATGGGCATCTGAGGATCAATTTTAATCTGAATATATAGAAATGTTGCTCTGTTGGTTTTAACAAGGAAATGTCATGGTTAGTAGTTTATTGGTGAATGCAACTTATGACAACTATTAGCAACAAAGACAATTATCACAGATGGTTGATTTTAGCAAACTGGTGGCTGTGCTCACGCATGGCTGCCAAGAGTAGAGGTCTTTAACAGCAAGATGTGATAATTCAGAAAGGGACACCTTATGACAGATCACAGTATGGAATAACTTTCTCTGGGCTCTCCCTTGGGCATATCAGGATGAGTGCTTTGCTGCACATGGAAATGCCAACTTGCCACCATCTCAGAAAAAGAAAACTTCTGAGTTATCGGCAAATTTGCGATAGTGACTGATGGTTCCTGCTAGTGATTGGATGCATTCTATTTGAAGATTGGCATTGCTAAGTTGCAACTTCTCTAACAATTAGGTATGAAACAATATATATTTACTTGCGGCACTATTATAAAATTTTCAAACTATAGGTTCACTGATCCTCGCCTATCTTCATTCAATTTTCTACTGCAGCATGTAAATAGATAAGAATGTCACATCCAGCTTGAAGAAAAAGGATTTTTTTTGATAATTCTAGTCAGACAGCTGAAAATCAAGCATCAATTACAAGTGTATTGGATTGGGATAATTCCTTGTGCAACTGTTAGGTGAAGATGCTATTCCATGCTTGTTAATGATTAAAAGCTCACATGAAATTATTTTGTTGATATTGTTGATGGAACAGTTCCTTGTATCAAATTGTCTCAAGTTGTATTTATCTATCTATTTTATTACAAAGGGGTCATAAGTTATATACGGTATCATACAACAATTTCTTTACAGATTCTGGATCGCCTTAGCTTAAGAAAATCTCTTTTGCATTTTTTATATCGGGGCACGTCAATATGAAATAACTTATTACTCGTATTGGATTTAGGGTTAATCAAATTCAAACCGATGACTGAGGTGACTCTTTACCTGTTTATTGTACCCCTTTCCTGCCCCACCTAGAAGTAGGATTGACTAATCCTGAGGCAAGGGTCCAGAATTTTAAGGCTACCATTTTAATAACTGGGAGCCATCCCTTCTTTTGACACTACTACGCAGACAAAATCAATGGGAAAAGTTGGATTCAATTGTCAGCTGCTCCTAAACAAATAAATATAGCCAGTTGTTTTGTTGCCTTTTTCCTGGAGAACTTCTACCTGGTGTATTAGTATGTCCTAATATCATCTTATATAGTTTAATGGTTTTATGGACTTCCAATTTACTTTGCTTTAGTACTTAAAAGTTCCTTACCCTGATTATCGAATACAGGACTTAAATGAGGACATTGCCATTGTTGCTTCATTTTCATATTTTACTTACCCTGTTACTTTTCGATTCTTCAGAATATACTGATTAGGGAGTATAATAATGTATCCAATGAATTTGTATGATTCATAGAATCAAATTGTCCCTATATTTGTGCTGTTATTGGCACCATGCCTGCCACTTGTAAGTTGTAACTAGCATTTGAAAACTGAGTAATACATTTATTCATTCTAGCATTTTTTGCAGTATGATATGCTTATTTTTACAAAATTTGAGAAGTGTATTTGGGTACTGCAGTCAAAACTTTTCCGTTGTAATGATTTTATCCCAGTGTCTTAAAAATTCATTATTCTGTTTCTCTCAACAACAACTTCAGCACCTTTTTTCACATTTCCAAATCGACAATTTCTTTTATCGTCCTAAGTTGCAAATAATCTATACATCAAAATAAAAAAGTTTACTTTCGATTCTTCAGCTTGTTGATTCATTCAGCTGTTGAATGAAAATGAATCTCTCTGCTTTGATTTCTATAATAAAACTTCTATATCAGGAGTTTATAGTTGATATTGGTAGATCCTTACTGATTATTTTCAGCTTGATAATCAGTCTCATCAAAGATCTCCTCCTACATGAATAAAAATTATCGGTATAAATTCTCTGGGAGTATAGCAAAAGAAAAGTTAATTAGAGAAATTATTGCACATACTTGTAATAGCTCTTCAATGACATCTTCTAGTGTTATAATGCCAATAGCTTCTCCTTCTCCAACGGCCATCAGGAGTGGATCATCAGTGATATGCAGAACTTCTGGGTTAGTCCATTTCTTGCTCTTGGAGGCTCCTCTATGCAGATTTGGATCATGAGAAAAGCTATACCCCTTCTTAAGTGATCTCTTGGTCTTTAAACATTTCTCTTTAAGATGACTTTCACCATCAATGTCCACCCTCACATCTGTATCTGAATTCATGTTCTGTCAAACTAATGGAAACCAGTGCTATGGGAAAAAAAATATTGACCATGGATAATAACATGCCACAGCATTAGAAACAGAACTTACCATCAGTTGAATGTTCAGCGGCTGGCTGCTGTGTCTTACCCTGATGCCTTATAACAACAGCCATATGGCTATGACCTTTCTGAAACTCATTTAGTATGTCGTATAAAGGCATTGTCTCTGAAACCCTGGCATACAAGGCATGTACAATACATTAGTCGATCTTTACTTTTTCTGTGTGCACTGGTTTTCTCAGCTTGATTTATTAGATAACTAGCTCTATCCAGCATAACATTTTGTTAAGGCCAGTAACATATATACAATTTTGCAAAATAATACCTGGTTAAGTAATGTCTATATCCTCATAGTTGGTATATATCTGGAAATTTTGAAAGCAAACTCTAAGCACTTTTGTATCAAAAGTAGTGTTGATGAATTTAATATTTTTATTGCTAAGTATCTTGATGGTATCAGAAGGGGAATTTTAGTCTAGATTCTTGATTATTTCCTGTAAAATCGATCAATATAATCATGAGAAGAAGTTAGAATATTCATTTTTATTGGTGAGAAATTCTATTACAGTGGCTGCTGGTTGTTGCCATGGCTATGATGTGAAGCTTTGCAGGTTTGTATTCTGGACTGGACATCAGATTCCCTAAAATGTTGCCAAACTTTTTATTGTCTATCAGGTTTTTCGGCAATCTATTGGGGTTTTAGTTTTCTGTTGAAACATACTGTTAGATATTGGCGTGTTGTTTGGCCGAAAATCTTAACTTAGAGAAATACATCACAGTGCTGCATAATTTTTTTTTTTTTTTTGGGTAACAAAGGTGATCGGGTCAGTTTACGCACATCT
Organism: Pistacia atlantica; assembly: GCA_026229545.1. Classification (NCBI taxonomy): domain Eukaryota; kingdom Viridiplantae; phylum Streptophyta; class Magnoliopsida; order Sapindales; family Anacardiaceae; genus Pistacia; species Pistacia atlantica. The sequence goes on along the minus strand of CM047901.1, from coordinate 20,180,041 downwards.
TAGTTGTTGCATAAGCATATGAAAAACATATATCTTTACTATGCAAGTGGCTAGAGCAAACATTGATATTGTGGAAACAGAATGAAATACCTCGGAATTCTGCGAATGGGGACATTCTTTATAGGCACCTCATCTTCTGGATGGATAGTTAGTAAATTCTTCACCTATGATGAAAAACACACATTCTGTAAGCATAAATTGGTTGGACCATAGGCACATAGTGAACAAATAAAAAAAAAAAAAACTATGTAAAATGTTGTTACCAATACGAGTCCAATTATGTTTGTTGGTTGCTGATAGTAAACTGGCACTCTGCTATGCCCTTTGTCCAGAATTAACTTCCTTAAATTCCTGCATGTTGTTCATTTAGATATGAAATCCATCTCATCCAGTCGTCATTACAAGAAAACCAATGTAAAGTACAAAGATCCATCATGTATCACCTGTCTAGTTTGGCATTAATATCAATTGCAAAGGTGTCAGATATTGGAGTCATTGCATCCCTTGCCTTTTTTGCAGTGAGTTCAAGTGCCCCTGTGATGATTGTCGTCTCATCTCGCGTCAATTCTCCACCTTTGCCAGCCTGCATAACAGTCAATAGAAGAAGAATATGGCTCACTAGGCAAAAGGATGGACTTCTGCTCGATATTGTTTTGACATGCAGAGGAAATGATGTAATATAAGGAACTATTGATGTTGATAAGCTTAAAAGAATCGTACCTCATTACCATGCAAGTCAACCAGTGTTTTCAACTCAGCTCTACGAAAAAGTGGCTCATTACCTTTCCCCAACAAAAAGTCCAATAGCTGGTAAAATACACTCCCAGTCAAAATCTATCAATGAAGATGGAAAATTCAACTGTACGAAAACTAATCAAATTTTGTTTCACCTTGCTTATTGGATATGCAACAGGAAAACAGATCCAAACAAGAACTCGAACAAATGGAGCCACTTTTGCACCAATGGCCAAACCGTAACGAGAACAAACAGCTTGGGGGATGATCTGCATATAGGAGTAGACCTTTCACTTGGTATATACAAGTCAGTGGAAAATTGGACCTAAAGCCATAAACTATCTACCCTACTGGGAGAATCTCTAACTTAGTGATAAGGCATGTGTGAATACATGGTTACAGGCAAATGAGTATATATGCCCAGAAAAAGAACTAACCTCACCAAACAAAAGTATCAAGGTTACTGATATAAGGATAGCACCCCAAGCTGTTACCAAGCTATCCAGAAAGATGGGAAGGGCCTGAAAGAACAAGAAATTTCAAACATCCATTGGTTCTATTTTCTTTAAAAGTAGTGGTGAAAGTAGTTGAATCACCTCCATAGCAGCAGCATTGCAGATTAGTAGAGTGCATAGCAACAAGTGCTGTTTCTTCACAACTGGCAATATCTTCGCTGTTATCACAAAGAATAAATTCTTAGTAATTGCACTCTGTAGGGCTTAATCTCCCAAAGTAATTCAAGTTGAAGGAGCAACATATAGAGCATTCAACTTAATATAATGCATTGGACAGTGCACTAGTATTTGGATTCTACCCCATGTTATGCATAAATTCTCTGCTTTACTTGCCGACATCCCGAAAATATATGAAGATCTGACTATTGCATCAATAGATTAATTGATTTTACAAATAAGAGAAGTGAAATCGCGTTTAGTATCATATCCCAGGCTTTCTCTGTCCCTCAGAACGCAGTGTTAACTCCTAATTCATCACTATTCATTTGCTTTACTTTAAAAGCATCCATAAGAAAGTAATTTAAATCCTGTAACTGATGACCAAAAATGAATATGCATCAGTTTGTAGTTTATATTGGAGATGGAGCACAGACAAGCAATATAGTGAAAGAGAATGTTTCAAGACATAATTGCAATCTGTGTGATGAACATAACTAAATACTGCAGCTAATTAAGCACAAGTAGTAGAAGCGCTGAAGGAGACATAAAATGAAGTGAAGGAAAGGCAGTACAAGCATGTTTACGATCAGTGGGTGTTCCAGACTTGGCAAGAACTTCAAGATCAACAAGACTCATTGACATGAGGCCCAGTGTGAGACCAGACATCAACCCTGCAAACACAACTAGCAGACTCGCTACAATTATGCGAATGAAGAATCCTGTCTCGCAGCATCTATTCTCCACCGCCATTGATCACTTATCTTCTTCTTTCTAATCAAGAACTACCTCTTAGAACATACAGTTATTTCTCTACAAGTCTTCAACAACAATGGCGTACTGTAACTAAGAAATGAACTCGGAATCGCGTAATTAAGAAAGATGTAATAATGAACTTATTCGAGTCATGGCAATATTTATAGAATAGAATCAGATTCTGTTTTCTTTCATTTCATTGTGGGTTGTGGTTCTTTCAACTGAAACGTCTGGAACTTCACTTTTCCTCCTTTGGCATTTCCGAAAAGAAGAGAGAGAAAGACTAAAAGAAGTTTGGTTGGTCTGTTACAATTCTTTGCCAACTTCAATGTCTCCATCTATTAATCTAACACATTACCTATAAATAATATTATCCATGTTTTCGGATAGAAACACGAAAACACACCTTTCCTTTTGCATAAAAAGAGAAAATTTTACACATTGGCATATAATCTTAGTGCAACTGTTTTTTAGTTCTAAGTAGTGGGATTGATGTCATGAAACGATATATAGAATCAAGGGTCACTTTTAACTCATACATCAAAGCACCCAGTTAAATTTTAACAAAGCAGGCCAAACAGGAGCTTCAAATCAAGTTCAATACTGAGTTAATCAAGAGGCGGTTGCTGTGCTTTTGGGATTTTTTTTTATGGTGGCATCTCCAATCGGTCTAGTGGGAACGGGAAATAGACTTTTTGTCTATTACGAAATGAAAGTGTTCTATGAATCTTCGTTCATACAGGCCACCCAGGAGGAGGTTTCAACGCAACTTATTAGATTAATGAGATAACAGAGATTGTAATAGAAAATTCTTGAACGTAATGTCCCATTTGGAGAGTCAAGTTGAGCTTGCATTACCTCAAGCACAGAGTATAAAAGTTGTTGATAAAGTTCATTGGAGAACATAATCTGGATGGGTCTAACCTTGATTAAGGTAGTTTAAGAGTTGAATAATACTTTAAAACATAAGGGAACGGTAGGTCAGAAATGATGGTTCAAGACATAATAATTAATAAAGGTAAGGCCAAATTGACAATTTGAAGATAGCGAGTAAGAATATATTTAGCATAAAGTAGATTAGGAATTGGTAATAAGCAATCATGATACTGGGTGATCAAGTGAGAGTGATTATCGTCAATCATGATACCTATGTTGGACTTTCTAATACGAGAATGCATAACATACATTGTTTCCAAATTTTTGACATGAACAAACAATTTCAACAGTCCAATGCTACAGGTTTTGTGTATGCTTGTAGAGTAAACGACTTTTTTCCACCAAAAAAGTTTCAAAATATTACTTTTTTCATCCCAAAGTTTAAATCCGTTAATACTCAAAATATACTTCACTTTCTTAACCGGCGTTCGACGAGTTACCAAGAGCTAGAAGTAAAAGAAATTTTGTAGATTAAAGGCTGGTGGATCAAACAATGGTGGTTGATTGAATATTCATTGTCAAAATCAACCAAAAATAAGTTAAGAACATGAAACTTTAACTTTGTAATGATCGACAACCGGCGATAAATCAAGTGCTGGAGTAAGAGAGGTTTTGTAGAAAGGAGACTAGAGGTTTGAATGGTGGTGATGAAGAGAATTATCACAGCTGGAATTTGCCAGAATCAGCTTTGAATAGTAATGGAATATTAACTTTGGGTGAGAAAAATTGTATTTTAAAACTTTTTGGGTGAAAGGAAAACCAGGGTGGGAAAAAGTAGTTTAGTCATGCTTGTAAGATCACATGCACTTTCTTCGGGCCCATATGATTTATACTGTAGTTGAATCCATTGATGAGTCGGACGATGAGAAAGGGGAACATTGTTAATCGTTGACCTTAAAGAGTTTTTATAAAGTAAGAAATATCATTAACTACTAGAAAAGCCTTTGAGAATCACTTCTATCTCCGAGGTTTATATTCCTTAAGAAGAGCTCTATAACCAAAATAGCATCGTTTAAGTTTTCATGCATAGTCTTTTTATTTTTTTGATGATTGAGGGTGTTTGGGTTAACTTATACACATTTTAACTAATCCTTTAGGATCTTGGAACCTATTAGTCAGGTATGAGCTACGATAGCCACTCCTATTAACAAGTGATAGCAACAATGGAAACTCAAGAGATCATGTTAGATTTTTCCTCTTGCTCTTTTACACTCAAGAGAACTCGAACCTGGTAGACTATGCTCGATCATTATCTTAAAAGACCATGTTAGATCCTCCTTTTACTCTTTTACTATAAAAAAGACTCGAACTTGGGAAACTATATTAGATCCTCATTTGCTCTTTTATTATCAAGCCACCTAGGTGTAGTTGTTAGAATTATTTATAATTCTTATAAAGTGGTCCATGTGAATTAAATATAATATAAGGTTTAGTAATAATTAATTTAATTGAAGGGCATATTGGTCTTTAGCCTTTGATGGAAAGGTGTGGTGTTTGCAGTTAATTAAATAATTGCAATATAAAAGGTGGGTCCTCTCTCTATTCTCATATATGCTAAAAAAATTTCTCTACCCATCAAGAGAGTTTGCGATTACAGAAGAGAAGAAAGGGAGAGAAACGCTACCTATTTTTTATTCAATCAAGATTCAAGTTTTAATTTTCATACTATGGAATCAAGTATGTATTTCTTTTATATATATGAGAAAGTTTATCAAGTTTCAAGACCCTGTAACTTTATATTTGTGCAACTTAGGGCATAGAAACATGAATTGATTATTGATTCTTTGCCTTTGATGAGTTTGCTTTTAAGTTTACATGTGGTATCAGAGCAATTTCAGGTTTAGAGACTGATGAATTTTCCATTAGGTTATTTTTTTTAGGGTTCTTATGGGATGTAGAAATTAATTGGGTTTTTTTGGAAATTGTGAAATAGGAATGGTTTGGGTAAAATAGATTTAAGAAATTAGTTTGGGTTTAGAAATTAACAAATTGGAAGGCTGGAAAATTATTCTGAAGTGCAAATTTTCAGAATCCAGAAACTTTTTTCAATAAAAAAAAAAAATTCCAGAAATTCGGACTATGAAATTTACCTAATTTTTCCATAAATTCGGGTCAATCATTGACCCATGAAATATTGACCCAACCCAATTATAAAAGCCTTATTAAGTGAGCCCATTTTTTTTTCAAATCCATTAAGTATAACCCATAAAGAAGCCCAAACCTATAACCCATTAAGAAGCCCAACCCTTTTTGGTCAAACGGGTCAACCCAAAGAGGTTTAAATGGGTTGACCCGGACCAAAAATGGGTCAAATCAACCCGGTTAGGATCCGAAAATGTGATCCAGACCAATCAACGATTAAATCGGTTTAGACCGTTAACTGAACTGGTCAATGGTTAAAGTTAACGGTAAACCGTTAAATCTAACGGTCAACCGTTAAAATTAGCGGTCAATGGTTAAAGTTAACGGTTAACCGTCAAAGTTAACGGTGATAATCAAAATTAACAATGAGGGTCGAATCAACCCAATTTTGTCCTTAATGTGTGTTTAGGCACATGAAATGTGTATAAATTTCTAAAGTATAAGTTTCTTTAGAGAAAGATAAGTATGACAACCTTAGAGTTATTATTTAAGTTTGATAACTATATTATTATGTATAATTTGTTAGTCACCAAAGTGGCCAAATTAGAATGTTTATCCCATAGATATCAAACTAAATAAGATTCAATTTCTCATGATCATTAAATGCTTTAATGAGATGCCATAATGTATTGGACATGAGTAATTTGAAGTTTATATGTTATAGGATAGTTAAGGATCGCCCAAAGGTAGATTAGTTAATCCTATAATTATGAACATAATCGTGGTTAATTAATGTACTTGATTAGGTGTGTTTAGTATATCCAAAGATAACCAAACATGTCTAACTAAAGTACATTTAATTACCAATTAAGAAAATTTATAAAAGATTACATCAATTAAGTTTAATTATCGTATATTGTTATATCTCCCAAAGGAGATTTTCAATATATATTTATGTTTTAATAATAATAAATTTTAATATATGAATCTGAAATTATGGATAAGGTATAAAACTCAAAGCATTAATGTGTAAGCATAATTTTTGGTTTTTGCAGCATTTGCTCTTCACGCCTCATCTGTTATTAAGTTTAATGGGTTCAATTATAATGAATGGAGTGAACAAGTCGAGTATTACTTGGGTGTTCAAAATCTCGACCTTGCACTCATGACAGAGAAACCAGTTGGTCTCACTGAGAATAGCACTGATGAAGAAATGTCTTTCCATAAGGAATGGGAGAGATCAAATAGACTGAGCCTGAAATATTTACTGGATGACAAGGTGGTGAGCGAAATCAAGACTTCACTTCCTACCATAGAATATGCTAGGGAATTTATGAGATTAGCCAAAGAGACTTCTCAGTCTGAGGCTACCGACAAGTCCCGCACGGGGCATTAATGAGTAGGCTGACCACCATGAAATATGATGGTTCTCGCAGCATGTATGGACATGTGACTGAGATGTCAAATATAGCAACAAGAATTAGAAACATGGGAATGTCTGTGGACGAAAGTTTCCTTGTTTAGTTTGTCATTAACTCTTTACCTCCTCAGTTTAGTCCATTTCAAATTAATTATAACACAATTAAAGATAAATGGAATATGACTAAGCTTCAAACTAAGTTAGTTCAAGAGGAGGAAAGATTGAAGAAACAAGGAGTTCATTTTGTTAATCTTGTGGGCTTGTCTGGAGTTAAGAACAAATCCAACAAGAAGTATGGAAATGGGCAAAAGGCCACTGAAGATTAACGAGTCTTCTGCCCAAGTCCATAAGAAGGATAAGACTAAAGAAAAGTGTCATTTCTGTAAGAAAGTTGGACACTATATGAGGGACTGGCTGAAACGTAAGGCATGGTTTGAAAAGAAAGGTAAGCCTAGTGCTTTTGTATGTTTCGAATCATATTTATCGGAAGTTCCTTATAATACTTGGTGGATTGATTCTGGATGTACCACTCATATCTCTAATACTTTGCAGGGATTCCTTATGACCCGGATCATAAACGACAATGAAAGATTTGTGTACATAGGGAATCGAGTCAAAGCACGAGTTGAAGCCATTGGAACCTATCGTTTAATTTTAAATACTAGACATCATTTAGATTTGTTTAATACTCTTTATGTACCGGAGTTATCCCGTAATTTAATATGTTTATCTAAACTTGATTTAGAAGGATATTCTTTTTAAGTTCGGGAATGGATGTTTCAGTTTATTTAAATATAATTGTTTAATTGGTTCTGGTGTGCTTTGTGATGGATTGTACAAATTACATCTTGATAATTTGTTTGCTGAGACATTATTGACCTTACATCATAGTATAGGAACAAAACGTGTTCTGTGGATGAGAAATCCGTTTATTTATGGCATAAAGCGTTTATGCCATATATCAAGAGAAAGGATGCAAAGATTAGTAAATGATGAAGTTTTACCTGATTTGGACTTTACTGATCTTGGTGTCTGTGTGGATTGTATCAAAGGAAAACAAACCACATCCACAATTAAGAAAACACCCACAAGAAGCTCAGAACTCCTTCAATTAATACACACCGATATATGTGGTCCTTTTGATGTACCTTCTTTTAGTGGAGAAAGATATTTCATCACTTTTATAGATGATTTTTCACGTTATGGATATATCTATTTATTGCATGAAAAATCTTAATCTGTTAATATCCTAGAGTTATTCATTAATGAAGTTGAGAGACAATTAGATAGAAAAGTGAAAGTAGTACGATCAGATAGAGGTGGTGAATATTATGGTAAATACAATGAATCTGGACAATGCCCAGGTCCATTTGCTAAATTCCTGGAAAGTCGAGGCATCTGTGCCCAATACACAATGCCGGGAACACCGCAACAGAATGGTGTTGCAGAAAGGCGTAACCGAACGTTAATGGATATGGTTAGGAGTAGGTTAATCCATTCCTTATTACCCTCATCATTATGGATATATGCATTAAAAACTGTTGTATATTTATTAAATAGGGTTCCTAGTAAGACAGTTCCAAAGACCCCTCATTTTCTGATGGACAGAAGGAAACCTAGTTTGAGGCACCCGCATGTTTGGGGGTTGTTCCCACAGGTCAAGATTTATAATCCACATGAAAAGAAACTGGACTCAAGAACGACCTACCGGGTTTTTTTCATTGGTTATCCTACCCCTACAAAGGGTGTCGCTTTTTACCGTCTCTAGCCATAGTACGATCAGCACTGAGCGTAGAAACCTAGTTTGAGGCTCATGTTTGGGGTTGCCCGACGAGAAGTCAAGATTTATAATCCATGAAAAGAAAGCTGGACTCGAAGAACTACCGGTGGTTTTTTCATTGGTTATCGAGAAAAAATCTAAAGGGTGTCGTTTTTACTGTCCTAGCCATAGTACGAGAATAGTTGAGACTGGAAATGCAAGGTTTGTTGAGAATGGTGAAACCAGTGGGAGTGTTGAACCATGGATATTCAAGAAGTCAAGGTACAGGTCCCTACGCCTATGACTTCTATAGAGGTTGTGGTTCTTATAGTTGTCAGATGTTCTGATAACAATCAGGAACAACAACTAATTGAGCAAACACTATCTGATAATTTAGTAATCAATGAACCTGTGGTTGGTGAGCCACATGAAGAAGTAAGTGAACCACAAGAAATAGCATTAAGAAGATCTCAAAGACAAAGGAGATCTGCCATTTCTAATGATTATATGGTTTATCTACAAGAGTCTGAAATTGACTTAGGAATGGAAGTAGATCCAGTTTGTTTTCACAAGCCCTTAAAAGTGATAATTCTGTAAAATGGTTAGACACCATGAAAGAAGAATTAAAATCAATGGAATACAATGAAGTCTAGGATCTAGTAGTATTGCCTGAGGGTTGTAGAAAAGTCAGGTGTAAATGGGTCTTTAAGACCAAGCGCGATTCTAATGGCAATATTGAACGGCACAAGGCCAGACTTGTTGCCAAAGGTTTTAGTCAGAAAGATGGTGTTGATTACAACGAGACCTTTTCGCCAGTTTCCTCAAAGGACTCGTTTAGAATTATTATGACAATGGTAGCTCATTATGAGCTAGAGCTTCATCAAATGGATGTGAAAACTGCCTTTCTGAATGGGGATTTAGAAGAAGAAGTGTACATGGAACAACCTGATGGTTTTCCAATTGAAGGGAAGGAACACATGGTGTGTAAATTAAAGAAATCTATATATGGATTAAAACAAGCTTCTAGACAGTGGTACCTCAAGTTCAATGATACCATTACTACTTTCGGATTTAAAGAAAACACAGTTGATCGGTGTATATATCTAAAGGTTAGTGGGAGCGCATTTGTAATTTTAGTCCTGTATGTTGATGACAGTTTGCTTGCTACTAATAATCTTGGCATGATGTATGAAACCAAGAAGTTTCTTTAAGAACTTTGAGATGAAGGATATGGGCGAGGCATTTTATGTGATTGGAATTGAAATTATCCATGATAGATCACAAGGATTGTTGGGATTGTCTCAAAAAGCTTATATCAACAAAGTTCTAGAGAGATACAAAATGAATAAGTGCTCTGCGAATCCAGTTCCAATTCAGAAAGGTGACAAGTTAAGCCTTAAGCAATGCCCACAGATTGAATTGGAACGTAAGCAAATGGAGCATATTCCTTATGCATCAGTTGTCGGAAGTTTAATGTATGCTCAGATATGTACCAGACCAGACATTAGTTTTGCGGTCGGTTTACTGGGTAGATATCAAAGTAATCCTAGAATGGATCATTGGCGAGCTGCAAAGAAAGTGTTAAGATATTTAAAAGGGACGAAGGATCATATGCTTACCTATAAGAGATCTGATTATCTTGAGGTAGTTGGATATTCAGATTCAAATTTTGCTGGTTATTTAGACACCAGGAAATCCACTTTTGGCTACGTATTTATGTTAGCTGGAGGAGCAGTTTCATGGAAAAGTGCGAAGCAGTCTGTCATTGCTACTTCCACTATGGAGGCTGAGTTTGTGGCATGCTTTGAGGCCATAGTTCAAGGATTATGGCTGCGGAATTTTATTTCAGGACTTGGGATTGTCGATAGTATTGCCAAGCCGCTGAAAATTTATTGTGATAATGTTGCAGAGTCTTTTTTTCTAAAAACGACAAATATTCAAAAGGTGCTAAACATATGGAATTAAAATACTTTGCCATTAAAGAAGAAGTTCATAAACAAAGAGTGACTATTGAGCATATTAACACCAATTTTATGATAGCGGATCCGCTAACTAAAGGGCTATCACCTAAGACCTTTAGTGAGCACGTTGAAAGGATGGGTATTATTGCCCGTAGGATTGATTTATAATGTATTGTATATGTTCCTTGACATTATGTTGTTAACATTATGTTGTTATTATGTACATAAAGTTCTTTATGTTTAGTCACTGTGAGCTCTTGATATATTGTTTCTGATTGATATAAGCTATTATGTTGTATGTTTCTTTATGTTATGTTGTATGTTTCTTTATATCATGTTGTTTGTTATACATGAATGATAAAGATGACAAAATTTGTCCTTGGTAATTGTTGGACCATTTAGAATTATTATAGATTGTTTTGAGTATAGAATTTGTAAAGTGATACATGGAAGGGAATGTGTTGATTTAATAACATATGACCGTCATGATCCTCATAGGTTCCTACTATATAATGTTTATATCTTGACCATTTAAAATATGACCTTTAATTAATTATTATTGTGTACACATTATGTTTAATTACTAAGCTGTAAAGTTTTATTTTTATGACACATGGACCAAGTGGGAGAATTTTAGAATTATTTATAATTCTTATAAAGTGGTCCATGTGAATTAAATATAATATAAGGTTTAGTAATAATTAATTTAATTGAAAGGCATATTAGGTCTTTAGCCTTTGATGGAAAGGTGTGGTATTTGCAGTTAATTAAATAACTGCAATATAAAAGGTGAGTCCTCTCTCTATTCTCATATATGCTAAAAAATTGTCTTTGCCTATCAAGAGAGTTTGTGATTACAGAAGAGAAGAAAGGGAGAGAAACGCTACCTATTTTTGATTCAATCAAGATTCAAGTTTTAATTTTTATACTATGGAATCAGGTATGTATTTCTTTTATATATATGAGAAAGTTTATCAAGTTTCAAGATCCTGTAACTTTATATTTGTGCAACTTAGGGCATAGAAACATGAATTGATTATTGATTCTTTGCCTTTGATGAGTTTGCTTTTAAGTTTACAGTAGTTTCATGCATAGTCATTCTAACTATCATTATTGGTGTATTAAATAGATAAGGCTGTATTTGGATTTATTATTTGGAATAGTATTTTAGAAAAAGTTGAGTTGGGTGGTTATTACGAGGTAAGATTTAAAAATTAACAAAAACATCCTCCTAGATTTATTAATTTAGCTAAACACCCTTACAATAAAACATTAAAAATTAACAAAAACACCCCCACCCACCCATTAAATGCTAGCATCAACCACCATAGCCGAAGGGTGGCCGGAAGTCGCCATAATGGCGCATGATCGACTGGATCTGACCGGACATGCACCGATATGGCATTTTCTGGTCAAATCTAGCCAAATATACCATGGATATAGTTGAAAAATGCTAGATCGGTGCATTACCGGCTAGATCTAGTAAGTAGTTCGCCATTACGTCATATTTCGATCACCTTTCGACGGTGGTGCCGGAAGGTAGCTGGATTCTGACAAATGTGGGTAGGTGGAGATGTTTTTGTTAATTTATCAACTTTTTTTGTTAAAAGTGTTTAGTTAAATTAACAAACTTGTAGGGTTTAAAAATAGTTGAATAAAATAGAATTGGATTTTGAGAATAGGAAACAAATATATTTTGGGTAAGATATAAATAAGGTAATACAAAAATAATAAAATAAACTGGCCCTAAATAGTTGTATACATAGTAATAGTGATGTGGAAGTACAAACCCAGTTCATTGATGGTAGTGGACTTAATATTAATTCATTTCCTTCTTGCAAAGTTTATAAATTCATAGATATCTTTTGCAAAACCAACTCATTTTCAATCCTAGTTCATAGTGAATCGGATATTATTAATTTTCTTAACTAGATTCTGAAATAAAATATAATGAAATCAAAGGGGATGGAAAGGACTCAAGCATTTTAGTTGCAAATTGAACTTATATTGAATTAGATTAATTTTTCGAAAAATAAAACGAGCAAACGACATCTTCTCATCCTGTTTCATAAATTTCAAATTTTCACACTTAAAGTAACACCCTAAGCAATTTTTAAGTCACAACACAAATGTAGAAAATGCTATTACTATAATACCCTTAACTAATAATTTTTTTAACCCCCAAATTAATACAATTACAAAATAACCCCACATCTTACATTTCTCTCCACCGCCTCTTTGCCTCCACCTCTACCACCACTGGCCAAGAGATCCTAGCCAAGATCACCAAGTCAAGAGCTGATCTCGGCCGGTATCGTCTGACCAAGAGGTGGTGAAAGTTCAGAATCATGGTCTAGGCTGAGATTTGCTGGTTGGGGTAAAAAATCGACAGTTGGTGGGCAAGTTACAAAGGTAGGTGGATTGGTGGCTAGTGGAAGGAAAATTGGCCAGGTAATTGGTACAATCAATCCACAAACAACAAAGGACTCCAAAGACAACCAAAATCCTAAGAAAACTCTTGATTGATTTGGGTTGGAAGTGTTCGTAATTTGCGGTGGTTTGCGGAGGTGGTGATGACTATACGGGTGGTTGCAGTGGCAACTCATTTTCAATTTGGATCTAGGATTTGGAATGACTAATTTGCCCTTTCACTGTTATATTAACACAATTTTCTATGAGTTTAAAGGTGGGAATTTGAGATTTATAAAACCAGGGTGGAAACTTGTCATTTCGCTTTACCTTGGGTGGGAAGTGGGAGCATGTCGTTTGCTCGGAAAAAAAAAAATTTCAGACCAAATTAGACGAGAAGCCGAAAAGGGCAGGCCCAAACCATCTTCTCTTGCTACAAAACCCAACACAACTGCAATTGCTATTTGCCGCATAGCGGTAGCCAACTGAACTGAATTGAACTGCTGGAAAGATCACAAACATCTTGAAATGTTAAGAGCAATCTCTCTTACACGAACCCACTTGAGGTCTCTCACGCAAACTCTAAAACCCTCTCCGTTCACACGTGTCACTTCTCCATATTCATCATCCCATCCAGACGACAGCGACGTAGACCAGGGACAGTTAGTCGACCTCGCTACCTTCTTGAAGAGAGACCTAGATGCCCTTCCAAGACTCTTCTTGGTCCAGCCTCGCCTCAGGCCTCCCACTCTCTTGCAAGCCAAGCTCAACGAAGCTCTTTGTCTCGCTAACTCTCTCGAAGAACAGCGTGATGGCTACTTTATTACTGATTTTTTTGATAAAGCTCTACCACAACATGTCGTTGTTCAAAACCCAGCTCTTAAATCGGCCAAACCTCGTGCAGGTATGTTGATTTTGGCGTAGAAATGTATATTTACTTCAATTTTAATTCATTTATCTCAACTGTTAGAATTTTTGTTTGTTGGGTTGTTTTGTTTCTGGTTAGTATACCTCTGTTTTGAATTGCCCAAGGTTAACCATTCTGTTTTTCCTTTTTAATCATAATCATGAGTAGGTTTATGTTCGTAGGTGATTCATTTAAGTTTTGTTGATAAGTCTATTATGTGGCGGTTCTATGTTAGCTTCTACTGAAGTGGTTTGAGAGGCTATTGATTGATGGGCTATGTGTGATATATATATATATTTTTTTGTTAATGGATAAGATACTTCTCTTTTGATTGTGTGCAGACACATACTTTGGACCGGGGACAGTGGAAACTGTCAAATGCCACCTAAATGCTGCCGAGTCTAAGGCAGGGAGCTTTGTAATTTATTGTGTTTTTTCATGGCTGAATACTTTTCTATTTGGTTTTTAAGTATTCGTAGCATGTTAAGTGGCAAATTTAATCGTAATCATATGATTTAATAGGAGGAAGTAGATGCCGTTTTTGTGAATGCCATTTTGTCTGGAGTTCAGCAAAGGAATTTGGAGGCAAGTAGTGCCTACTCAATGTTTCTTCCTTCTTTTTTAAGTAAACTCAAGCCTGTGTCCCATGCTTTTTGGCAATGTTTTTCTTATATTTTTCGTTTTGAATGACAGAGGATTTGGGGAATACCAGTTTTCGATCGTGTGGGCCTTATAATAGAGATATTTAATGTTCATGCCCATACAAAGGAGGCAAAGCTACAGGTATATATCAATGGCTTTAAGCAGAAGTTTTACTGAATTACCTTTTGTTTTACTCTTCTAAGAAACTGCTTTGTTGGCAATATGGTGGTTTTCTGATTTTAACAGGCTGAATTAGCAGCACTTATGTACAAGAAGAGTAGGCTTGTTCGTACACGTAGCTCTGATGGACGCAGTACTTTTGGAGTGACTGGGGAAGCTGAAGTTGTTAGTGCTCGAGGGTGAGTTCATAACCCCAATTCTAGTAGGACAAAGCAGGCTGTTAAAGTTTGTGATTTATGTGGTTAGGAATTGTATTGAAGGGAAAAACATCCATTACTTAACTAAGTGCAAGTCACAGAAACACTTTCGTACATGCTTTTTTCAACTGTTTTAGTTTGATTTAATTGTACTAGGTATCTGCGTAAATAGTGAAGATCGTTTAATTACATTTTATTCCACGAGTTTTGGTCAAATCATGTTGTGTAATAGAATGATTTAAGAGGCAATACTTGTCCAATGTACCAACTGATTTGTGATGATCTTGGTTCAGTCAGAAGAATCCTTTTAAATTTGATTTTCATTGGGTTTGCACATCAGCAATTGATGTACTTTTTCATTAGTATTTAATATACTTCCTTTATTTTGTCACCTAGTTTTACTCTTGACTCTAAATTGGTGAGTGAAATCTATCCTCCCTGAATCACCTTAACCTACCATAAACAAGTTATGTTCCACTCTAGTCTGTATTTCACTATAATCTAAACATTTTTAAAAAAATAAAATTCTTAGTTAATCTCTAATTTGTAAGACAAGTAAGAGAATTGCTATCTATTGTGTTGTATTGGACTACTTTTGGTTATGCTTATAATAGCTTCATGCCTTAATTGTTGAATATCTTTTGTCATTTGTTGCTAGTTTATTTTGAAAAATTAGCTTGGGATGTGACCATTCTTATCATATTTCTTGGGATTCTTTGTTCTCTCTCTCTCTCTTATGCATCCTAGTTGTGCGACCCTGCATATATGTGCTTGTAAGATTTTCAATTCTTAGAGTAACTCCTAACATACATGATCACCAATTTGCAGGAGAGGAAGTGGAGGACGTGGCTTTATCAGTGGTGCTGGAGAAACTGAACTTCAACTTCAACGGCGAAGGTTTGCTCCTTGACACTAATTTCTTGAATTTTTATTTTTTAGTAATTTGTTTTCTTCAAGTGTGATGTGATTGCTTTGCTGACTCTCTATATAGTCTTGTGGAAGCTTTAAAATGATTAATCTGTAATTTTGGTGTTTTGCTTGTTCTCCTTGATGACCTGCATATAATTGGTACTTGTATGATTAATTTAGCAAAGATGAGGTGTCTGTCTAATGAATGCAAGTATTGCAGAGATTTTGTAATACTTCAGCTTGAAATATTTAATATTAAACATATTTTACTAATATTCATGATTGATATTTAATTATATTGTGTAGAATAAGATTTTTTGAGATTGATAATGTTTTGCTTCTTTATGGTCATCAGGCTCTGAATTTTTCTTCCTTTTTTCCCCTTCCAAAATTGTATTCCTCATGCTCTCAGGGTGTGTTGTAATTTATTTCCCCTTAAATTTCTACTTCTCTGGTTCAACATTAAAAATCATCTCCTAAAAAGTTGTGGTCAAAGTGCCATTTTTTAAGTTGAATTTCAGAGCCATAGCTTTATGTTGTGTGTATTTGAGATTCCTGTGCATTTTCATTAGCGTGTATATAAGGTTTTGATTTTTTATCATTATGCCTAGGTGTTAGGAAAAAATGAAATTACTTTTGTACTCTCAATACTGTTGTCAATGGCGGTTCATTATATCCGGCTGCAATATTGCATTATTGATTTTTTTGTTCTCTTTCTTTCTCACCCCCGAGCCCTGACACCATTTTGGTATCTTCACTATTTTGTTACTGTTATTGATGCAAACAAAGGGAGGGCTGGATATTGTCACTGGAAAAGACGGATAATGATTCAAAAGCTAACATAGTTGAATAGTCATTTGGCAAGTTTCTGAGTCAGAACTTGCTAAGTAAAATGGAAATAGAGTCTCTAATGCTAAAGTTTTGTATCCCTGCCATTATGTTTGATTGTGACTGCTGGGTGCTATTCTTCTTTGGATGTGTGCTGCACAAGCCCTAGTTGTTTTCTTCTCTATTCTCCTGTCCTTTTCATTTCTACTCTTTACGCTTTAGTTGCTTTCTAAGTTGCACACATCAGATTTACTTCTCAGTTATTTTATTTTTTTTACATCAAATATTTGATAAATTGATGTATTTGCTAAATTTTTGGTTCGTTATTTCTATGTGGCTCTGTGAAATATGTCTCTTTGGTAGATGAATATCTATGTCATCCACCTTTGCCAATGCCACACCCTTCCTCCCCAAAAAAGAAGGGGATATAACTTGTGTATATTCACTATATTTTCAGAATCTTAGAGCGGCGAAGTCATTTGTTAACTCAAATTGAAGATGTTCGTCGTACCCGAGCCTTGCAACGAGCTGCTCGTAGGAGACATGGGGGATTGCATGGTCAAGGTTTAGCCACTGTTGCTGTTGTAGGGTACACAAATGCTGTAGGTTATCAGAATTTGATATTAGATTTTCGGTCTTGTCTTTACAAATAAGGTGAGCATGCTTTTTCATAACTTTTCTTTTTCTGTGGACAGGGAAAATCTACGCTAGTTAGTTCACTGTCTGGCATTGACCTGTATAGAGATCCACGGTATTTCTATGCCTAAGAATTTGGTTTTTGATCTTTATTCCTTATCATCATTATGTTTTGATGTTGAACTTAAAATTTCCATGACCTGTTTTTACCTTAATGGTAATGGCGTTGTGAACTTCCAATCTGTGCAGATTGTTTGCAACATTGGATCCTAGATTAAAGAGTGTTTTTCTCCCTTCTGGGTAACATGATCAGTAATGCAACTAATTGTCTTTTTGGAGAAAATAAAATCTTTTGTTTTTCTAATTTTGTCATGCATGTGATATCAGGAGAAAAGTGCTCCTTGGTGATACAGTGGGATTTATATCAGATTTGCCTGTGCAGGTAACTCAAAAGCATGTCTGATTGCTTTTTTCATTTGTTAAGATTGGGCATTGTTCTTCCTTATCACCTATGTAATGTAATTTTGTAGTTGGTGGATGCATTTCATGCAACCTTGGAAGAAGTGGTAGAAGCTGACCTACTTGTGGTATGAATGCTACAGTTCCTCGTGTTTTTTTTTTTACTGGTGTTCAGAATTTAGCTTCTATTCTGTATGCTAGAAAGTAGAAAACTTCTATTTTTAATATTTCCTTGCATTTTCCCCTTCATGGGTATTCTCTGTAACCAATATTTTGGTCACAGCCACCATTATTTTTACTTCCTGCTCCTTGGGAAGTAAGAAGGTTTTTAAATGTGGTGAATGTATTTGTTCTTTCTGCTTTCTGTTTGGATAAGCACCTTTTAGACAAGTTGGCTAAGCATTGGATGTTTTGACATAGACTCTTTATTGGCAGCTGTTATGATTCTGCGGGAAAAAGATTCATGTAAAGTTGACTTAAGAAAGTCTTTATAAAGGAGACTATCACATGAAGTATTACTTTGCATTTGCCATTGGGGTGGTAGGCAGATGCAAAGTAATGAGAGTTTGTTCACCTATATGCATTTATTCTAATAAGTTTGACATTTTTTTGAAATGATACACTGACCATAATCGAGATGTCACAAATTTTGGAGTAAGTGCATTGCCAATAAAATGCCTCATCGTTTTTTTCTCTCCACGTAGCATGTATTAGACTGCACTGCCCCTAATCTTGAAGAGCATCGGGCAGCAGTGCTGCAAGTTCTACGGCAAGTAGGAGTCTCAGAGGAGAAGGTGAAGAATATGATTGAAGTCTGGAATAAGGTACTAGAGCACATTTTTCCCCTCACCCTTTAAGAATTTATTTAAGAGAGAAAAAAAATAGAGGAAAATGAATATATTAAAGTAACTATTGGATAGTAATATCTTCAAATTTGCAATTTCTCAGATTGATTATGATGATGAAGAAATAGGTGACGATGAATATCTAGATGATGGTGAGATGAATAGCTTGTCAGGAGAAGAAGAAAAAGATTTAGCATCTGATTCAGTAGATGGAGAACCCATGGACAGTTGTGGTGCTGATGATGCTGACAATAATGAAGGGATTGTTTCTGAGTTGTCACCCGGGGACAACCATGGTGATTACTCTGATGGATGGTTGCTCTCAGAAGATGACCGAGATAATGTGGATGAATACTGGAAGAGTCCAGATGACCAACAAAGGGAGCTGACTAAAATTGACTTGACGGAAAAAGATTCCCAATCTCAAGATCAACATGCGCCAGATGTCAAAATATCTGCCATAACCGGAGTTGGCTTGCAAGAATTGCTGCAAATTATTGATGAAAGGTTGAAAATCCTTGACAACAAGCAGAAGGCCACAAATGTTGTGGAAAGGGATATCTTTCATAAAAAATGGAGACCCCCTCGCACAGAGGACAGTAGCATAGCAGTTGAACTGTAGAATGCAATCATGCATTACGGGATACACTTCTCATTTATACTAGTTTAGACACCATTACCAGTGATAAGTCGATGGACCAGTTTGTATGGAACAAAAACTCAAAAAGAATTGTCTATGGACACCTTAATATTGGTTGCACGAAGCTGAGTGTTGTGGTGGGTGAAATTGCTTTCTTGAAGAGAGTCAGAGATCCGAGTGCAATAGGTAGACTTTTTGAAATAAGCATATTAAGTTGTTGATCATAACCCCAGTATCCTGTAGTGTTTAGATGTTCTTACTTTGCAGTAGAGTAATTTTACAGTAAATGAATTTTGTGAAGCAGTTTTGTTTAAATTTCCATTGTTGTTGCATGGTAATGCCTTTATAAGTTTTAATTTGTTTAACTTGGTTTTATAATATTATTTTAATTAATTAACTTGAAAATTAAAATTGACAGTATTTAAGTTTATAGCGTTACTACAAAAGATAGCAAACTAGTTGATGAAAGGAATGATTAGGAATCCGGCCCGTGTGACACCTCGGCCGGGGGATCAGGTCACGGTTTGATAGGCGGTTTAATCATCCAGCCGTGGGTTTTAAATGGAAGAACGACTTATATATACCCAATGTTTGTCGAAACGATAAGTTGATACCTAAAAGGTTTTGAAATGACAAATGGATACCTTTCGTCATGTTCTGTTAGTGATTTTGGTTAGATAATAGTGAAAAGACTAAAATACCCTTGAAAGTTTAATTTTTAGTCTTTTATAAATTTAAAAATTTCTAAAAAACCCCTAGGTTTGCTAATTTGACTAAACACCCCAATATATAAAAATTTTATAAAATAACAAAAACACCCCCGCCACCCTTGCGAGGTGCGATTCCCGCCACCACCGCCTAATGTCGGCCGGGATGTGTTACGACACAGACCCATCGGATACGTATGCAATAACTACCGATCTAGGCCTTTTCGGCCTCGGCGGCGGTCAGGCCTTTTCCGCCATATCATCCACGGATCCGGCCGGAAAGCAGCGAGATCGGCGTGTTACGAGCGGTCGAGTCCGGATGGGTGCGTGTCGTAACACAATTTTCCGGCAAGTTAGGTCTTGGCGGCGGACTGTCCGTAGATCACGGTCTTTTCCAGGCCGGATCGACCACGGATCTTGTTAGGAAAATGAAAGATCTACGCGTTCACGACACAGGTCCGAGTGGAGTGCGCGTGTCGTCACTATTCGGACGATTCGGCGGTGGTGGCGGAATCGCTGCTTGCGAGGGTGGCGGGGGTGTTTTTGTTATTTTATAAAAGTTTTATATATTGGGGTGTTTAATAAATTAGCAAACCTAGGGGGTTTTTTAGAAATTTTTAAATTTATAAAAAAGCTAAAAATTAAACTTTTAAGGGTATTTTAGTCTTTTCACTATTATCTAACCAAAATTACTAATAAGGCATGACTAAGGTATCCATTTGTCATTTGGGTATCAACTTGTCGTTCGACAAATATTGGGTATGTATAAGTCGTTCCCCCGTTTAAAATCAAGCAAACTCACCCTGACAAATACCATTAGTCCCTTTAAGTTTGAAATTTAGCAAAAAACACCCTTACAAATAGGTGACGATTGGCGGCTAATCGAACTTCAAGATGATGGGGGTTTTTGTGGGGAGATGCTGGTGAGGCAAATGGACAAGTCGAGGTGATTTTTGGCACCAATAACTATTTAAAAAGGTAAAATCGCACCTTAAGGGTGGTTGACAACGATCAGCGAGCAATCAAGGTCAAAGTGTTGGGGTTTTTTATGGGGAGATACCAGTGAGGTCAATGGAGGGTTTAGGAGTGATTTTAGGCATAGGGAATCGCCAAAACGAGGGAGAAAGTGTCGGAATGTGAGAGAAGGTGAGTGGAAGGAGCAGAGTGTGTTTGTAATTTTGAGGGCCGATTTTCTATCTTTATCGGTTAAACTAGTGAAAGCCCCAAGTCTTGGTCTAACTGGTTAAACCGATCAAGCTGGGCCGGGTTTCTAATCATTGAATAAAAGTAGCACGGTAATTATGGAATTTAATGATTTTTATTTGTAACATATAAGTGATTGGTTGGGATATATTAATATAATATTTTATTTCTGAATAATAATAAATATGATAACATATAGGCATTAGGTGCAATTACGTTCATAAAGCACAATAAATCATGATAAAAGAAGACATTATTTATTTTATACTTGGAGATCCAAAGATCTAAATAAATATCCTTGAGAGTAGCGACAAAGATCTAAAAAGTTAAAAACCTGATAACAATCTCATTGCATTATACATAACCTCACACACACGCATAAGGCATTGGTTATTGGAAATAAAAAGGGGCTCAAAACGGCATCATTTAGTTATTTAGCTGCAAGACTGCCGACACACGACGCGCTTCATCATGCATGCCTACCCATAACTACACAAGTCACACTCACACTCAACACTTTCCATTATTATTGTTACTGTATTATTATTTTAATTATTATAAATTTACCATTACATCCGTTCGCTCCACCGCACTTTCTCTACCAGATCCAAGATCTGATTCCTCCTCAGCCTAGCTGCAGGCTGTTGTTCATTTCTTTATCTCAAGCTAATTTAAACGCGCGCGATTATTGAATTCAATCATGTCAAGGAGACAAGTGAGTTCTACGCGCCGATTAGTTGACAGTGGAAGCTTCCCCTTCTCCGGAGCTTTACATTCGAAATCGCGTTCTTCTCCCGTCTTATCCGTTGCTCTTGTTCTTCTGGTGAGTTTTTATTACCATTTCTTTATCTTGTTAAATGCTGTGACGTATAACATCCTCTCCAGTTTTAACTTTTTTCTGCATTTCTCTTCTTATCTTAATTTTCCAGGGCGCCTTCCTTCTTTTCGTCTATGCTTTCAGTGGCTCGGGTATGTGTATTAGTTTTCTCGAATGATTATGCATAGTGGTTCAACTAGTTAATTATATTACTCTGTTTTGATACAATACAGGTGTTTTTGGGGGTGCCAGAGAAACTGTTACTAAAGTCGAAGGTAACTTATCTCTGCCTTTTTACTATTTTCTTATGTACCTTTTTCAGTTTTTTTTCTTCTTTTGCTTCTCATGAATCAATGTGGAATTTTTTTTTTTAGGTTATATAATATGTCCAATTTTCATATTTGGTAGACAGCATTTAGTGGCTTATTTCATAGATCTGAGTAAGCTTGTTACTATGATTGAAGTAATAAATTAGCAAGGCATGATTACAAGTTTAGGATGAATTTAGGCAATTTTTTAAATTGTTTTCATTTTAAACATTCTTGTTTACTGATGCCTGTTTCAAGGTAAGATTTAATGATACTACTTCTATTTTTTATCCCCAAATGTTGATAATTCCTTAGAATTCCTTTGGTGCATTTTCTTTTGCGCAGTTGCCAAAACTGAACAGAGATGAAATGATCATATAGGCAAAGTTAACGGACCCCTAGTTTGTTAAAATAATGGATATACACTGGACAAAATATTTTATCTTACCCGACAAAGTTTATTCAGTAAAATTCTTACCTTTTATGCAATTTATCCATGTTGGTTTCGTGCCTTGAGTTAAACTGGTTCTCATCTCAACAATAATTTTGAAAGTGAAAGATGTGTGTCAATTTGACCAATTTTAGGAGTTTGATTAAGTTAAAAATCGATGGACAAAGCTGAGTTTTAGTTACTACACTAAAGCAATTCTCGTTTTTTAGAAATATTAGCAAGGTATTTTTATTAAGTGTTTGTCAATATTGATTGGATCTTCCATTCTGCAGGTGACTTTTCTTGCACATCAGAAGTTCATGGAGCCTTACCTATTCTAAAGAAGGCATATGGTGATAGCATGCACAGAGTTTTGCATGTGGGCCCTGATACTTGTTCTGTAGTCTCTGCGTTGTTGAAAGAAGAGGAAACTGAAGCGTGGGGTGTGGAACCTTATGACATAGAAGATGCAGATGCAAGATGCTCAAGCCTTGTACACAAAGGCCTTGTGCGTGTGGCTGATATCAAGTTCCCTCTGCCATACCGAGCAAAGTCATTTTCTCTTGTTATTGTGTCAGATGCTCTAGATTACTTATCTCCAAAATACATGAACAAGACACTTCCAGATTTGGCAAGGGTGGCTGCGGATGGTGTTGTTATTTTCGCAGGTAACATGTGAACCACCTTATGAAATTTAATTCAAATACACTGACAAAACACATGTGTGCATGTGTATAGACATCATTGAACTGGCAATAAAATCTGCTTAAGAAGTTTAGCTTTTCTCTCTCTTGCACATGAGAATGCACGAGATGCCAGTTAACTGAGTAACTTAACTTTGGTGATTAAGCCTAATATTGTAGGTGATATGCTACAACTCTCCCTACTAATCCTACTTCTCTTTTCTAAATTAGTAGTATTACCATGTAGACTATTTGAGTTATGCTTTACCTAGGCCATATAATGTGGTTTTTTTTTTTTTTTTTCTCACTTATAGTCTATTAGTAGAATATCTTGCTTTTATTGTGCTTTTCCTGAATGTTTTGCATTTAGTTTAATATAAAGTGTTCCAATGCTGCTTGATATTTTACTTTCAGTTCACTTAAATTTTCACTTGTTTTTCTGCATGTGTAGGATACCCTGGCAAACAGAGAGCCAAAATTTCAGAGTTATCCAAATTTGGACGGCCAGTAAGTATCTTTCTACTGCTTATTTTCTTTGTTTTGCTTTTTGATAGCTTTTAAAAACGTATTACTTGAAACATGTCTATGGATTTTTCCTTGGCCATAATCTCAGTTTTAGTTTTCCTTTGATTGAATTTTACTTTTGAATAAAACTTAAATTGTATTATTGAGGTGTGTTTACCACAAAACAGCAATAGAAAAAAGTAAATAAACTGAAAAGTATAGTTCAGACATTGATTTCTATAAATGGCAGTAGAATTAGCTCTATATTAATTTTAATTCTTCAGTCTTTTAAAACCTTGAAAGAAATTTTTGACACTATTATATAGGAGTGACGAGTAAGTAGAAGAGAGTCATTAATGCAGCACAACATAGCAATTTTAGGGTTTGTTTGATTTGTTATCCACAAATAATCTTTTTTAGACTTATGATTTTTTTTTTTTTAGGTTTCTAGTACCTATATGATCTTTTAAAATTTTTGTTATAGAACGTAAGAGTCAAAAGAGACTGATTTTGTTATCTAATTCGATATGTTTTATGTTATGTTTGTAAAAAATAGTTAATACAACTGAATGAAAAATTTAAGCAATATTATGTGATAACTTTTATTTTTTTTAAAAGGAATAATGGTTATGTTCTCCATCAAACAAGAAAAAAGTTGTATACAGTTTAGTATAGTTTTTTTTTGTAGATATATATACATTTGAACACAGAGTCTTTAATAGTATTTGATTCTAACTAATGGATCACAAAGTACATAATTTACATAACAATTTAAAAAATTATTTATACAACATTTTGAACTATGAGAATGCTTAAAGGATTTTTCTAGTAAACCTCCACAGTATGACTTAGATAGGGGATAGAAGAATCTTATCACTAAGAAGGAACCTAAATACATAAAAGAAATGAAAATGCACGAAGTACAATAAAAGAAAGGTAAAAATAAGGAAGAAAGGTATAACTACTCCAAGCTGTAAAAATAAGGAAGAAAGGCATAACTACTCCAAGCTAAAGACAATGTAAATACCATCAACAGATAATATCAGTTTTTTAGTACTAATATATTTTTTGACGTTTTTAAGTATTATTGTTGTTAGATTTTGCCCCTCTTCGGCCAAATTTTTCCTTTACTTATCAAGGTCATTAAAAATAAGTGTTTGGGAAGTGATTTTAGCCCCCACTTATTTGATCAGTATCCATCATTGCTAAATACACCCATTTTATATATAAAAGTTCTCTTTAAACCTCATTTAATAACCAAAATACCCTTCTAACCTTAATTAGATTTTTTCTTTGCACCTCTTTCTCCGGTTTCAATTTTAGAATCAATTTATAAGTTTTAACTAGTGCGAAATATGAAAATATTTTCATTAAACCAACAATTTCAATGATTATGATAATTTAGATTTAGGATTTATGCAAAAAATAAAGATTTAATATTATAAAATAGAGTGTGGGTGTACTTAGAATTTATAATGTCCTTTCTTCTAATTGTTTTTAAGGTTAGAGTTGTCATCACAACAAACTTTTAAAAGTTGGGGATACTGATCAAATAGGTGGGGGGCTAAAATCACTTCCCTAGCTATTTTGCTAGTTTGTTCTTACAAATAACATGTTTGCTTCATATTTGAAGGCGAAAATGCGGAGCTCGTCTTGGTGGGTTCGCTATTTTGTCCAGACAAACTTAGAAGAAAATGAAACTGGTATAAAGAAGTTTGAGCAGGCTGCAGCCAAGAAGTCATACCAGCCAAGCTGTCAAGTATTCCACCTCAAACCATTAACATAAAACATTTACAAGATTTCTCAATTTCTCCCCAGAAAAGGAAAAAAAGATATATAGCTTTCTAAACACTCTGTTGGGTAATTTAATTTGTTAAAAGAGGTTGTTGATATCACCTATGTTGTGACATAAAATATTATACGGGCATTATTTATTTATTAATTCAATTATGAGGAATATATTTGTTCTTCAGTTTGATCATGCATTACGGTCGGTTCTTGCATTCTGTGATTTGGTCAGTCTGCAAGCTTAGTACCATTTGCATTCCATAACTTTACAGTTTGTTATCGGTAGACGGTAGTGTCATATTCCATGTGGCAATCTAGCGTTGCAGATGATCCCAAGCAGACTAAGAAAGCATGAGCTTATGATTTGGAGCAACGAAAGATGTTTAACAACTAATTATACTTCAGTGTTTGTGAAAAATTATACTGGGATATGCAAAGATTATTTCTCCTACTGTCATGCCAGTCTGATTTTTACAAGCTTTCAGTTTTTATCTCTACCCCATACTGGCCAAGTGAAGATACTGGCCAGTCTGATTAGCTCTTCGAGCTTCCCTTCATTCGCTTCGCGGGAGCCGCACAGCACATAGCTGGAAGTCAGAGGGCCCATACTACCTGCCTAACCTTTCGCTCCGGGGGACCGTAGATCGGAAAGCGCCTTCAAAACCACCCCATTCATCCAAAAGAGAAGGGAAGGGGCCTATGTATTTGCATAACCCCTGCGGATTTGACCCTATCTACATCCGGAGCCAATCCCCTATCGGTCCTGCCACCACGCCGCAGAACGAGAGCTCGTGTGAAACCTTTTATTTCTGGCGAAACAGCGGCGGAACGTAACAAAATATTACGGTCGCGTAACAGAAGGTATGGTAAACTCGGCCAAAATATGACACCCGAAGCACCCGGCCGCCCCTTCTTCTTCAGTAAAGCCGACTTATTTTTCGCCAGTGCTGACGCAGTGCGCACGTAGATAAGGAAAGCAAAATCCCAGTGGGGGGGCCGGTGCCTTTCTTTTACGGCCTAAACTCCTATTTGTCAGCCGTGGGGAACTACTGCTCGGTCGGGGAGAAGGGAAAGGCTTGGGCCTACCTATCCCGATAGGACCTCATAAAGGAACGGGAGCTGTTGAGAGGGTCCATATTGCCGAGCCGAAGGGCAGCACTTTTGTACGTGATCGTAGTATGTCACGTCGTCTCGTCCCCGCTGCATTGAAGAGTACCTATGCACTATGTTCCGGTTCACTGATAAGGAAGATAGAGTTGGGGTGGGGGTCTACGATGTGATACTCAAGTATGACCCGGGGAGATACATGCTAACTATGGGTAGGAAGCGGGAACCATTATGTAAATAACTTCGGGGGGTTACAGATCTCTTATACTACCATCGATCGACAGAGCGGAACGACCAGAAAAAGAAGTGAAGTTAGAAAGCCGTATGATAGGTGGTAACTCTTGTCGATCTATAAAGATGCCCAAAACACTAGGAGCATAAAAAGGTTCAAATGGAAAAAAGATTAAAAAAAAAAAAAACCCAAATGGAAAAAATATGCAAAAGCTACCCAACCAATTACATCAGGGGGCAATTAATATAAAGAGGAGGCCTCCTTCCGAAGGTCAAATCCAAAGGACACAGAATCCTCTTCTTCAAATTCACTTTCTTTTGGTGTCATTCCGGGTCTTGCTATCTCTGTGAGCAAAACTGGAGGGTGTATAGATTGAATGACCATAACTTTTCAATACTCACAGCCAGCCCCTTCTTTTTTCTGCTTGCCACATCTCTCTTTCATATACCATTCACACTAGATCGAGACCTTTTAAGAGATACAGAGTTGTATGGGGTAGGGATAAAAACTGAAAGCTTGAATGCTAACCAGTCACACCCAGTAAATGACTTTGTTTAGCATCATGCCGCATGATACTAAATTTGATTTGTAAGGGTAGGAATAAATACTGAAAGCTTGAGTGCTAACCAGTCACACCCAGAAATGACTTTGTTTAGCATCCTGCTGCATGATACTAAATTTGATTGGCGGAATCAGAACAGTACTCTTGTGATTATTCATGCCTCCCACCGCTACTAATTCCTATGGTGAAAACAAACTGGCTCGAATGCTAACCATTGTCACCAATAATCACCACAAGAGCACTGTCCATCCTTGAAACAATGAAATCTATGGGTATCCCTCACAGTGATTTCCCTCCCGGCAATAGCAGACATAAATTTGATTGCATTGTGGCAATCCCCACATATTCTCAAGTTCTTCACTACAAGTATTGGCTCCCCATCTGTACTTGATAGCAGCCCAAATGCAACTGCTAGCTTCTCACTGTGATGCACCAATCGTTTCTCCTTCTCTCCATGCTCTATCTCATCATCCTTAACCAAAGCCCATCTCACATCTGGAACATAGCCTGCTCTCTTCATCTTCAACGACATCTCCTCCAGGTACACATGAATTTCCTTTATCATGGGGTGTGAACTATCTTCAGCCACGAAGACATGTACCCTCTTGTTTACTTCAATCCAACTACAGCCGGGCTTCTTCTTCACACCTCTATCACGCATCAGCTTTCTAATTGTAGCTACCTCTTCCCATTTACCAGCACTTGCATAGATATTTGCAAGCATAACATATGGAACAGCATTTGAAGGTTCCAGCTGAAGTAACTGGTTAGCTGCTTTCAATGCTAGTTCCATGTTTCCATGTGTTCTACAGGCACCAAGTAGTGCAGCCCAACCAATGGTGCCAGGGCTAACAGGCATT
This sequence comes from Pistacia atlantica, assembly GCA_026229545.1. Classification (NCBI taxonomy): domain Eukaryota; kingdom Viridiplantae; phylum Streptophyta; class Magnoliopsida; order Sapindales; family Anacardiaceae; genus Pistacia; species Pistacia atlantica. The sequence continues at coordinate 20,151,868 of CM047901.1, read as the reverse complement.
CTCTCGATGAGCTTCTCAGCTTCAGTAAGTTTGCCTGCTCGACCCAAAAGATCAATCATGCATGAATAATGTTCAGCTTCTGGTTCAATTCCAAATCTATCTGTCATTATGCTAAAGTATTTCTGACCCTCATGAACTTTTCCAGTGTGTGCACATGCAGAAAGGACAGCGATGAAGGTTATACTTGTGGGGGGAATATTTTTCTCCAACATCCATTCAAAGAGACATAATGATTCCATTTCAATCCCATGCTGTGCATAACCTGCAATCATTGAATTCAACGAAACAGTATTGTATTCTGGCATCCTATCAAATAGCTGCCTTGCATCTTGTAGGTTTCCACATTTGGAATACATAGCTACCAGGGCATTATTTATTGAAATCCGGTTTGAAGGGATGTCAGATTTGATTGTTAATGCATGAATCTGTTTTCCTTGAGACGGAGACAAACTGGAGCATGCACTAATCACACACACAAAACTACAATCATCAGGCCGATAACCAACTTGTTGCATCTTCCTAAACCACTCAAGAGCATCTTCACTGAACTCCTCGTTTTGTGAATACCCAGATATCATAGTGTTCCAAAGAACCAGGTCTGGACTACAGATTTCCTCAAAAACCTTCCTACAATCTCTAATTCCACCACTACATTTTGCATACAAATCAATCAAACCACTTCCTACATGAGAATTCTGATGAAACCCGGTTTTGATCAATTTTGCATGAAATTGAAGACCCCCTAACAAATCCTCCACACATGTGAACGCAGTCAAAATACTGGCCAAAGTAAACATATCAACAGCTAGTCCCATACGAACGATTTCTTGAAACAATTCTAACGCCTTCTCTCCCTTCCTATGCTGGCCATATGCAACAATCATAGCGTTCCAAGGAAATCTCATCTTTAATCTCATCCATCTCATGAAACACCCTTTCCGCCTCATCCAAAAACCCGTTTTTGCTATAATACGTAAGAAGTGAATTATTCACCGAAGCATAATTGACAAACCCACCATAAACAGCGAAACAGTGCAACTGTTTTATCAGAAAAACATCGTTAGAGGAAGCGGTAATCGCCCCAGACAGCGTAAAGCCATCCATGTCAAAACCCATGTCTCTCATATCTTTGAACAAGCTTAACGCTTGTTCAGTCTCTCCGCAATCTGCATAACCCGAAATAAGCGTGTTATAGGAGACCAAGTCCCGCTGGGGAATTTGATCAAACAGTTGATGAGCAATATTTAAACGTGAAACTTTGGTATAACCTGCAATGAGAACATTGAAGGAGAAAACGTTGGGGTTTGGGGTTTGGTTAAAAGCGTGGTGGGCTGAAGCAACGCAACCGCATTTGGAGTAGAGGAGGATAAATTGGTTGGAGAAATAGGTAGAGGAAGGAACAAAGATTTTGAGGTAGAGTGCATGGAGGGTTTTGCCTGTTAAAATGTCTCTCTGAGTTATGCTTGTTTTCAAAAGGTGGCGGAAGGTTTGGAGAGACCATGACCATGAGATTTTGTTCATCAAGTTTGCACAACTTAAAATGCATTGAGATTGAGCGCTCTCTTGTATATCGGTATTCCGTCCATCACTAGCCGGACTTTGGCAGCCCATTAAGAGTCCTGAAAGCCCAAGTCGATCTCTAGAGAACAATGGAAGCCCATTACTATTTTGCCTCAAAACCCAAGTCCATCTTTAACAAGACTTTTAAATCCTGCTTTTACTAGGCCTCAAAACCCAAATCCATCTCTAGAACCTCATTCTCGAAACTCAACGGAGATATTTGGAGCCCATTAATCTTTTCCCACCCCAAACCCAAGTCCATCTTCAGGAAGACTTTGAAAGCTTATTATTAAATTTACTAGGCCAAATGTCCATCTCTGGCAGATTCTTGAAGCCCATTATTTGGTAACCTTAGAACCCAATCGAAATATTTGGAGACCGTTAATATTTTCTTCCAGCAAGATTTTGAAACTCATCAGTACTAAGCGTTAGAACCCATCATTTCTTCACCTTCGACCCAAGGGAAATATTTGGAGCCCATAGCTATTAGGCCGAAAAACCCGATTCTCAAGCGAGACTCTTAAAACCCATTAGTACTTGAAGCCCATAAGTTCGTCACCATAAAACCCAAGGCCAATATTTGGAGCCTATAAGTATTTTGTGTTAAAAGTCAAAACCCAAATCCATCGCCAGTACGACTCTTGAAACCCATTATTACTAGGGCCTCAAAACCCAGGTCTATTTCTAACTAGACTCTTGAAATCCATTAACCCGTGGCCTTAAAACCCAGGGGAGACTTTTGGAGCCCATTACTATTTCTCCTTAAAGAGTGGTGTCATTTAAGCCCCACTTAATCTCTTTCTAACCCCCTATAATAATTTTTCAAAATTTATATATTCTTTAGATTTGTAATACCCAAAAAAGACATTTAATATTTTAATACACGCCAAATATTAAAAAAATATTGTTTTTAAAACCACCCCAGACCATTTTATACTTTTGGAATTGTGTTTCTAAAATTAAAAATATTTCAAAGTAATGGAACTTTATGGAAGATGATTTCAATCAATGGAAGGCAATAATTATGAATTGATTTTATTTTATTTTTTTATCTTTTCCCATCTCTATTTCCGTGGTGAAAGAGAAATCATGAAAAGGCTTGATACTAAACAAGGTTTTGGAAGTTGAAATATGTTGTTAAATGAATGCATTTAGATTTAAATCAAATTAAAAATGATGGCTGATATTTAATTCAATAGAAAAAATAGATGGTGGGATTAAGGAAGATATTTAGGAAGAAAATTTTTAAAGAGGATTAATCTTGAAATGAAATTTAATGTACTTGTAAATTATACTTTTTAAATCATTTTAATTAATATTGAGGCTTGGAAAGAGATTGAGTGTGGCCCATCTTTAACAAAACTTTTGAAGCCCATTATTACTTCACCTCAAAACCCAAGTCCATCCATAGTGAGACTTTAAACAATACAAAACTGTTAAAAGGCTCTTATACTAGTCAAAATGGCACCCAATTTCATGTTGTGGTGACAAAAATATTTGATGAACGGTAAAGTTTGTTTATTGGATGGGCCATGTTGTGTAGCAAAACAATTGAAAGGAGTCAGGCCCTCATTGGGCCCAAATGGGCATGACTTCTACTACAACAGTGCACTAGGACAGCTACTACTACCAGCTTTAATAATTCATTAATTCTATTCAAAATTACTTACAATCTTGTCTACTTGTGGAGAGCAAATGCCATGAATTTTGGATATTTAAACTGAAATTTCTCCAACATAAATAGTAAATTCTATGTACTCAAGTTCATGTGCCATGTTTGTTATGTGTTTGGAAATAGTGTGTCTTTTGAGTTATATATATATATACATACCCAAGTCAGAAATATGATGCAAGTCCTCTGGAGAGGTTTGTTCGGTCCTCCAGAGAGGTGGTCTGATATAATAACGTGCAACATTACACAAAGAGAACATCATATTGGCGACATTGATTGTAAAACAATCGACATTAAATATTCTTAAAGTTATTAATATAGTTTCGTGGTTAACAAAGCATGTTATGCCGCTATGCAATAATATTACCAGTATTTAGGGGTGAGCACAGATAGTGGGTAGAACCGAAACCGAAACCTATCTGAAACAAACACTATACGGATAGGTTCCATTTCCATTTTTTTGGAACCGATATTGTGCGATTCCAATTCCGATTCTTACATGTGGAGGAACCGGAACCGAACCTGAAAAAAAAAAAAACCTACAGCGGGTACCCTATTTTGGAACCTTGGTGAAATAAATATATGTGAAGATTAGGGGGTCTATTTTAATTTTACCTATAAAAAAATTAAAAATTGGAAGAAGTTAAATTTTTACAATAACCTAATTAAATAAATATACAATTATACTTATTACATATAAACTACACCAAATAAAAAACTTTAATATATTAATATTAAAGTTTTGATTAATTAAGTGTATGAATTAGAATTAAGACCAATTAAAAGTATTTTAATGTTATTAAAAGAATTCATTTTGAACAAAATAGTATATTTGATTGAATAATAATATAATATTTAGTTATTTACTTCAATTTATCAAGTTCTAAGTACATATATAGTAAATTAATAATTAATTAATTAGATAAAATAAATTGATAAACATTAATACATTACTAGTTAAATGATTACTTAATCAATTATAATATTATGTTATAGTTAAATGATTACTTAATTAATTATAAGTTTATAACATTACATTAGTAATTTAGTACATTATTAATTAAATAATTAAAAATTTAATTAATTATAACATTCCATTATAAACATGAGTGCAACACTTAATTAAACGATTAAAAATTTAATTAATTATAATATTATATTAAAGACTTATAGTATGATTACTTAATTCATTATAACATTACATTATAGTATGATCACGTAATTAATTATAACATTACATAATAAAATAATTACTTAACTAATTATGACATTATATTATAAATATTAGTAATTTACTACATTAGTACAATACTTAATTAAATGATTAGAAATTTAATTAATTATAATATTACATTATAAATTTATGGTATGATTACTTAATTAATTATAACATTACGTTATAAACAAATTATTACTTAATTAATTATAACGTTCCATTGTAAACATTAATACAATACTTAATTAAATCATTATAAATTTAATTAATTGTAATATTATATTAAGATTTATAGTATGATTACTTAATTCATTATAACATTACATTATAGTATGATCACATAATTAATTATAACATTACATAATGAAATAATTACTTAATTAATTATGATATTATATGTTAAACATTAATAATTTACTACATTAACACCAATACCTAATTAAATTATTATAAATTTAATTAATTATCGCATTACATTATAAATTTATAGTATGATTACTTAATTAAATGATTAATTAATTAATTAATTACAACATTCTATTATAAATATTAATACAATACTTAATTAAATAATTAGAAATTTAATTAATTAAAATATTACATTATAATTAAATAATTACTTAATTGATAATAACATTAGATTATATTATAATCACTTAATTAATTATAACATTACATAGTTAAATGATTACTTAATTAATTATAAATTTAAAATATTACATCATAAACATTATTAATTTACTACATTAGTATATTACTTAATTAAATGATTAAAATTTTAATTAATTATAACATTACATTATAAACATTAGTACAATACTTAATTAAATGATTAGAAATTTAATTATAGATTTATAGTATGATTGTTTAATTAATTTAATTAATTGTTTGTGTTTTGGTTTTGATTGAGGAATTATGTGAATTGTGATGAATTGATTGAATTCAAGTGTTGCCCAGAGATTAGAGGATTTATGAGTTACATTGGACACAAATGAATGAGTAATCAAAATTTGTTAGGGGTGTATTTGTAAACTTTTAAGCTATTTTTGTCATTTTTTGAACTAATAGGGGTAATTGATTTTTTACAGTACCCGAGAAAGGAACCGGAACCTGCATTTTAGGTTCCGGTTCCTTGAATTTAAGAACCTGCACTATGTGGTTTCGATTCCAATTCCTTTTTTGGGAACCTATATTGTGCGGTTCCGATTCCCTAAAAAATACAAGATACTTGGAATCGCTCACCCTTACCAATATTCTTGCTACGGGTAGCATAACAATGCCCATGAAATCAATTATACATATACACCATATAGAATAATTCTATTTCTTTACTCTTCTCATCTAAAGATGGAAGCCGCACACTAAAGTCCGATTCTTTTTTAGAAACAATTAAATTTAAAAGTTGAAAATTCAAAAAGTATTAAATTCTTTTGTTTTTCACAATTTTTCCATCAACAAAAAGAAAAAAAAACCAAACCAAATTAAAACAAAAATGAAATCAAGAAACAATGAAAAGTAAACTTTAAAGAACAATCAACAAATCTCAACTTCAAGCTTTTCTATGTAGGCAATGAGAGCGGCCTTGTCTCTGCATTTAATCAACTCTTTATCGAGTCTGGCCCCTTTGAGTCTATTTCAAACCGTTTCATCCGTCAATGGACTATGCAAGATTCTTAAACTTGACTTGATTAGGAGTCTTTCTAAGGTAGGACTCACTATCACCAGAGTATAATCAAAATTGTTCAAATTTTACTTCAAATAGGGATAGTATTCAAATAAATTAATATTAAAAAACTGTTTCTAAAATTAAAAATATAAAAAAAAATTGAAATGTATTTTATTTGACAATAATTATTAAGATTAATATTTAAAAACTATTCCTAAAATTTAAAATATAAAAATGGGTTGAGATTAGGATTACAAAATCCCCTGTCGAGTTGGGCTCGGGCTTTACCAGTCATACCCATAACTAGCATGAGCCCGTGCCATGGGGGTTGAGATAGGCCCAAGCAAAGGGCCCCCTGGTCCCATCCCAACCCATTACCATCTCCTCTCTCTCTCTCTCTCTCTCTCTCTCTCTCTCTCTCTCTCTCTCTCTATATATATATATATATATATATATATATATATATATATATATATATATATATATATATATATATATCAGATTTCGAATGAAAAACTTTATGAATTGTACAAGATTTTTCTATAGGGAAAAAGAACTAGAACTATCACGACCAGGGGGTTATCCTCTATCTTGCCATCTTCGACTCAAAGGCTTTCCCCACACGCCGGACACGTCCAAGGTATTGTCCACTATGGATCCTTTTGGCCACGCCTCCTTCAAACCCTCACGGCTTTGTTTTGCTTCATGGTCTTTTTTTCCACCTTGCGAACGCCTCCCCATGACTTGGACAAGGTATAAATCCAAGTCATGGGGGAGGCGTTCGCAAGGTGAAAAAAAAGACCACGGCTGAAACAAAGCCGTCCAAGTCATGGGGGAGGCGTTCGCAAGGTGAAAAAAAAGACCACGAAGCAAAACAAAGCCGTGAGGGTTCGAAGGAGGCATGACCAGGAGGACCCATAGCGGACAATACCTTAGATGTGTCCGACGCGAGGAATGCCTTTTTTATTGTCACGATTGGGGGCTATTCTCTATCTTGCCATCTTCGGCTCAAGGGCTTTCCCCACCACGCAGACACGTCCAATGTATTGTCCGCTTTGGATCCTTTTGGCCACGGCCTCTTTGGATCCCCACAGCTTTACTTCGCTTCGTGGATCTTTTTTCCACCTTTGCGTATAATACATTGGATATGTCCGATGTGCGGGGAAAGCCCTTGAGCCGAAGTGGCAAGATAGAGGATATCCCCCGGTTGTGACAAGAAATTAAGTAAAATCTATATATAAGGCATGAACAATAGCATGCAATCCATCATATAATTTTTTTATTATTTCTCTTACTTCTTCAATCACAAGCCATGTTTTATGCTCTCCAGTTACTTTTGATTTCATCTCTCTATCTTTCCATATATACAATACAATTAATTAATTATACCATTGAGTTTCAACTAAAATACAACCCCCACCCCACACCCAGATGTAATACAAACATTTGAAGCAACTAGATGAAATTTAATCTTAAAATTGACATAAACACACAAGATTGGAAAAAAAGACAAACATTCTTAACATATTTAACCCTAAATCAACAAACCCACCACACTTTTAACCCTAAATTAGCATATCGCCTTAAGGTAATAAACTAACATTGAAAGTTGTGGTGTTATTCCATAGTAATTTTTTACAAAGCTTCCTGTTATTGTGGGGGTGAAGTAAATTTATAATGTTCATACGTTGTACTGGATGACCATCGTCCTGGAGTTGAACATGGCATATCACTTTGGTTGGTTCTGGATGATCGTCGCCCAAAGTTTAATGTAACTTTCGTCTTGGGACAATGCTTTCTTTGATTACACCCCATTGATTGTCTTCCCAATTGCTTGGATTGTAGGGATCATGTGTCAAAGTGAGCCTTAGGGGTGAGATCAATGGCTTTTGAGGTTGTATGACGTTTTAGCTATTTTGGAACTTTTACACCTTTCTAGGTTGCATAGTTTGTATGCCCCTTGCTTGACCAAGCTTTTTACCTAATAAGGATCTTCCCATGTTAGTCTAAGTTTTGATCGTTTTGAGGAGGTAGAGATTCTCTCGTTTGACTATTAGGTTCTTGATCTTCATCTTTTCAAACCTTTTTGCACTCTCTAACACTTAGGGTCTTCAAAAGGTCGACTTGCTTTTGAAGGTTTTGGACGTTATGGGACTCAGCCATGGTTGTTTGCAGGACTGTCCACCGAAGCTTAGGAAGTAGATTCTTGTTTGTTCCACGTAATGATGTCACCTAGTTTACCCACAAACGTTGCAAATTGTAGATGCTCAAAATCCACAATCACAGAAGTTTGTAACTTGGCAACCTATAAAACAAGTGAAAAGAGACATATAAAGATCCTTGACATTAGGGTGGTGCCGGTAGAGTGGGACTCTGACACCCAAGTAAAAGAATATGATCGGAAGTTCAAATAAAATATAAAGTAAATGATGTCGTGAGAAAGCAATTGTGATGGTGTGAGCATATGAATGCCAATGCAAGTCCTCTGGAGAGGTTTGTTGGTCCTCCGAAGAGGTGGTCCGATTTTTGAGGAGTTGTGGCTAAAATTGTCTTAGAGAGTGAGAGAGCTTTTGAGAGTATTTTAGAAGGGGTTTGATACTTAAAAGGAGTTGCTCGGAGAGATTTGATCGTCCCCTTTTTCTTCTATTGGAGAGGGTGTATTTATAGAGTTTAAAGGAAGTGTTGTTGGTCCCTCAAACCCTACAATCCTTTGAGTTATCTAGGGTTGGAATATCTAGAGTTCGTGAAGAGTCAATCCTTTGAGAATCTCGATCCTCCAAGATGTCAAGTGGCGACTTTGGGTTGATTCAATCTGGACAAGGTAGTATGTAGGACCTAGGTTAGGTTCGTGGGCTTGGATCCATCTGATATGGATTGTTAGGGCCTTGTATGCTGAGCCCTGGCTTGACTTGGAAACTCATTTGCTGGACACTTGTCTTGAGCCTTCATCTAACTTAGTCCCCTGGACATTATTTGCTAGACCTTTCACTAGACTTGGTCCCTAGACCTCGTTTGTTTGACCAAAGGCTTAAGTCTTTGGGTTTTCAACATGATTTTTTGCCTATACAAGTATTGATAGTTTAATCTAGATTTAATTTAATTATTGATACCCAATAAAAAGAAATTAATTTATTGTCATAGCCATAAGCCTACAGCTTCAAATAATTATAAAAAAAAAATCCTAGAAATTACAGTTCAACTAAGAAGTATTATGAGCTCTTATGTAAACTTGGCTTAACAATTTTAAAGAAACCATTATAGAAGAAAGTTTTGACATATTCCAGAATTTTATATTTTTAAAATAAAAAGTTTCAAACATTTCACAACCTTGTTAAAAAAGAAAATTTTTTAAAAACACATCTTATTATTAGGGGTGTTCATAACTAGTTAACGCTTTTTTTAACCGAATCGGTTTTTCGGTTCAGGAATTTTCCTGAACCGAAACCAAACCAATTAAGAGGATAAACCAGTTTTTTCGATTAACCTAAAAACCGTTAACCAGTTATGAACTGATTTTCCTTTAACTTATTTTTTATTTTGTTTAATTTCGTTTTCAGCTTTCCATATGAATATGTTCCCCACCTTATTTGGTTTGAATCTCACACTAAATTCTAAAATATGTGTTTGTGTATAAAAAAAAAAAGAGGAGAAATGTGCAAAGGATGAAGAGTAAAGAGAAATAGATTTAAGGATTTAGGCATGGTTATCAAATCGTGTATCGTATCGTGTATCGAAAACCTAATTATTTGAATCTTGTATCGCGTATCGTATCGTATCGTAAGATACGCTTTTTTAAAAAAAATTAATAAAATAATCAAAATTTTCTAAAAATTAATATAATCCCCAAAATTAATTAAAGAATTTTGTGGTATTATTGACTTTAAATTACGGTATTACATAATCAAAATTAATCACAAAATTTCAAGATCAATGTCAATATCTATATCTCCACTTATATTATTATTATCATGTAAAATGGGCAATACATATTCCTCTTCACTTTCTCCATGCAAAATAGGTAAATTTGGACAAGTTTGAGTGAATCGGGTTGGATGACCCGATTTCGACCCGATTTTTTTTTTTTTGGACCTTTGGCCCAAATTAATAAAGTCGTATCGATTTATATCGATATTTTTAAGGATACGAACGGATACGTATCGTATCGTAGGATACATATCAACATATCGAATGGTTTATGATACACTCTCTGATACGTATCGTTGGCAACATGTATCGAATCGTATCGTATGATACGTATCGAGTATTGTAGAATACTAACAACCATAGATTTAGGGTTTTTAAATTTTAAAGTGAAAATCGATTTATAAAACCGAATCCGGTTAACCAGTTTTATAAATTCTTTAAATTTGTAATCGAGCCGGAAATTCAGTTTATGTATTTCCTTGAACCAAAATTGAACTGGTTTTTTCGGATAATATGAAAACCAGTTATTGGTTCGGTTTGGTTTTTACTTATTATACGTTAAAAAAAGTCTTCCCATTTTAATTAAATATCATAAACATAATAATTTTGATTATTTAAAATACCATGTTAATATAAAAATTACTTTCGCGACATGTATAAGAATAACATGATAAATCAAAACCGACTCAACCATTTATTAACAAATTACAACCCAAGTAAAACGCAGTAGACATGGACCCACTCGAAAGGGCCCTGTCATAGGATTCATAGCTGTTGGTATTAAGGGCCTGGATATTTGTTGTACAGGGCTCATGCTTAATGTCTTATTGGCGCCAATTAGACTACCATGAAATGAAAACAAAAATTGAAGTTTGGATTTAAATTTTTCATAAAGAAAATAATGGAGGAATTACATTTTAGACTTCTTAGTTTATGCTTCAAAAATTGCTTACTTTGGTTTCAGAAACTGATAACAATACCCCAACATTAATTATTGTCTATCTAATTTTATTTGAAAATACGATTTTCACCTTTATATCAGTATTAGAAAATTTAAAAGGAATTATTAGCAGATTTTTATATGTATTAGGCAAAATGACCATTAATTTTATGACTGAATTCTAAAATGGGGTAACAGTAGTATTTACTAAAAGGGAAAATGTCCTTGAGAAATAGGCAAGGGACAAAATTAATTGGCACAGAAGATTTTGAAACAATAGACGTCTCTTCTGCTTACAAAATTCCACCACAAGGGCGGAAATGAGGGTGCTTCATTTTGGATTGTTATACCCATTGCCCATTAAACTGGATTTGGGTCCATGGGTGGCCCATCAATTTTATTGTCCCTTCATCTGGAACCCATCAATGGACCAAAACAGCTGGCAGGATTAGAAACGATGGACAGGTACTGGTTTACCAAGAATGACCTTGGGTAAATATAAAATCCTTAATGGGCCGTCATTCTAACTTTTGTCTTTTTCCGTCTTTTAAAACTTGGACACCACTGGCCTTCGAACACGTGTTTTGTTTTGTTTTGTGTTTCACTTGAACCTAAAATCATATCAATCCCCATTTTGAGGCTTATAAAGAGTATAAGTGGGCCTTAAATAATACCGCTTAATAATTTAAGAAAAAATAAACTTTACAAAGTCTAAGCAGGTAATGGTTGACCATACCAATCCATCATTGGGCAATGGTAAAAAAATAAAAAGTTTATAAGTTTTAATTAGGGGTTGAGATATGTATACAATGCGGCAGCACTCTCGATGATCAAAGAAAAAAAAAATGGTTGATCTACTATCTTGGTGGAATTAAATGGATCAAAATTTAACCAAGACGTACCCAGAAATGGTACACAACCAAAGTGGACCTTGATCTTATATATTGGACCATTACAATCGGGCCCATTTGAGACAAATATAGTAAAACTAAAATAGAATTATTTGAGGTGTCTTCAATCTTTACTTTCCCCACCACGAGGGGTGATATGATCTAGCCGACTACCCCAAATTGCTGCAGCTTATTCTGATGATGAAATTAGATGAGGGTTAGGGTTTCGAAGAGGCGTAGAGTCTCCAAGTTGTAATGCAAATTGCAAAGGCATTGAAGTGGACTCAACAATCACTTTCAAGCTAGGCTGGACTGAGTCGCAATCCCAGATGCAATAAGGGCAAGCTGCATGGCTTGGTTGGGGTTGTTTGATTTGAATTGCTGGACCAAATTATTAGCAAAGAAATTCCAAACTCCAGGCCCTTTGATGTGTACACTTACTCTAGTCCATACTTCATTATTATCCATCATGACCCACTTGCTTATACCAAAGGACAAAATCAATACAAGCACTAAGACTCGCTTATATGGGTCCTCCTTTCACTCTCAGTTTACGGAATTCTAGTGCGACATCTATGTTGTCAAATTCAAATGAATAATTTCGCAACTTGATATACAACTTTAAATATAAGTTGTACGTACGACATTTTTTAGTCATATATAGTTGACTATATCTCTATTAATTAGAATCGCGATTTTAGTTGATATTCTGTTTATAAATTGACATGTCATAGCTTCCATAGGATAATATTATTGAAATTTTGACCTAGAAATCCGAATATAAATCCTAATGTTAATTCTATTTTGTAAATTTTTCATTGTCAATACATATATGTGCGCGCCAATATGGTTTATGACCCAGAGTACATATATTTATTTATTTTTTCAATGTATTTTTATGGTTTAATTCTGTTCTCGATAGAACATTAGGGACATAGTTCAGTATTCTGGGCCAATATGTGCGCCACTTCTAGCTAGCTTGAGTTACGTATACTTAGTATTCTAGGCCAATATGTGCCCTATAGATCGATTAATGTGAATGTTGAGAAGAACTACTCTGAATTCTGAACCATGAAAGGGGAAGTGAATCTAAGCACAAAATTTGCTATCTATATAACGTTAACTCAAAGGGATATTAATGTATCTCCTTTGGCCAGTTTTTCACCAAGATATGGAAATGACTCATGAATAATACTCTTTTTTTCTCCTCAACTAGCAAGTAAATAATTATTAGGCGTCCAAAAAGGACCAAGGAACCTGAAAAATCACTCTTTGTCCTGCTTTTATGAAAAAATGAAGAAATATTGTTATACACGATTGTAGAAATCATTAACAATCTAAATTAAAAACAAATATCCCCGTTATTATCATTTGTAAAGGGTTCTTAATTATCTTCTATAAACATCTCTATCAATGTGAATTGTGATCGAAATTCAAAGAACTTAATTTTCAACGCATGCGCCATTGTATCGATCATCCTCATCATTTCCACATTAATTAGTTCAAGCACAAAAATCTTTGGATAAGGACTAATCAACAATTTAATAATGAATTTAGGTTCATCTAATCCCGCAGCCTCCTACTTCCATGCAAAGACGTACATGCAGCTTTTGACTTTTGGTTACGTAATTACCTATATTATCTACCATGAGAAAATTTAGCGATGTTACATTGATTACACATAGCACATCGACGTTGAATAATTCTGAACATAATTGAATTACTTTCACGACTTACAATCAAGTCAGTGGTTGAAAAAAGCTTAAAGCTCGATCTGATTGTGGAGAGAAGACTTGGGTTTCACTCTAGGAGATCTAGCTGTCTAGAATTTACGTGGTCTGACACTAAAAATTTAGTAAATAGAGTTGGTGTGCATGGTTATCGATCGTTGACTTATATGTGTTACAGAAGCATCAATTTCAGAGAGAAAGACAAAGAGATGATTCATGAAGAGATGAAGATGAGAGTGAGAGGGGCCTACGTTATTGAAGAAAGGAAGCAAATGAACCATGGCCGTGTCTCCTAGGAAGAGTGTGAGGAATGGACTAACGTGAGCATCATGTTAGTTGTCACCGAGGTGTGAATATGGTCCCTGAAGCTACATTAATTCTGCATTCATGTGTTTAATTGGCTGTGGTGGGGGCAAGTAAACGAGGGTTTCACATGCCCTAATAACCCTTATTCTACTACAAACCACGTGGCCCCCCTCAATTATTCTGAAAATAGTTCCCTTCATATAATCTAAACCCCCTAACATGAATCTCCTAATTCTAGTTTTACATATCAAATGGAATACGGTGCTGAGGGTAGAGGACAATAGTTTGATATTATATATATACATGTCATCCACAAACCAATAATTTTCCTGCCGTAAAAAACAAGTTTATGATCATCTAATATACAACACTCCATGTACGTCATTTACTGACTATTAATCTCAGGTTGTGAATGAATATTACATGATTAAATAGAGATTTCCCATCCTGTCTTCACCTGTCGTCCCATAGCTATGAACACAAATTATTTCAATCAGATCATTAGCCATAGGGGAGGACCCATTTGTTGCATGGTAAGAAGTAACGGGGACCCCGTTATACGACTTGTCCATGGATTACAAAAGAATTAAATTGGATTATTAGTTATTGCCAGTATAAATTTATATAATAGGACTTTTTGGTACCCAATATCTGAAGACGTTTTAATCTTACTATCAGACAAAATTTTGCTATAAAAGTCACTTTCCAATTTGACAATCCACTTCTTTAGGTACTTAACAGATAAAATAGCTAGTTTAATTTATATATCAATAATTTCTCCATCCAATTTAACCATATCCAATACTACAAATTTTGTTTCGCATTATATCCCAAGAAAAATAGTGCTCTACAGTAAAGTCCCAATTATTTTCGGACTTCGAATAACAGCTTTCAATTTAATTAATTTTACCATAAATAAACACAGTTTTCTGAATGTTGACTAATTAATTTTGTTTAATATTAAGCTTCTCTATCATCAATAATTTAACCCTCTCTAATAATGCACGCTTATAATTAACTCTTATCTCTACACCTTGATATTAATGGTAAACTTGCTACCAGCACGAAATTCCTAATTTTAGATTTCGGAAAACACGTTGAGCTTGATTAATTAATTCAACCCAGAAAACAGTAGATATATGAGCGTAGACTCCAGTGGACAATACCAAAATTGGGCGCCTTCGAATTTGATTTTTGTGCGTAATTAATTCCTAGCTTCTATTTCTGAGGCGTCACGTGGAATTTTGTCTATAAAACTTAAGTGCTTATTGAGACTAATATCTCTGAATGGTCAAAAAGAGATTATGACCTTGTACACGTCAAAAGAGAGAGGCCAGGTGGTAAGTTTTAAGGGGATTTTCTAATAATGAATTTGAAATGGCCCCGCATGCAAACTACCAGGAAAATATATTATATATTTTGTAGTCCTTGGGGTTATTTCATAGCTGTTTCGTTTAAGTGTACTGTAATGCAATTAGAGACCCACATAAACTTCAATCTCCATAAAGGACCAAGAAAGTTAAACCATCCTTAGCTGTCTCTCACTTTTCATTGATTCGAATGCGATAAAGTAAATTAAAATTATGTTAAAAAGTGAAGAAAAGGTCCTTTAAATCTGGGAGCGGACTCTTACCAGTTACCACCTTCACCTAACCTTTGCTAATTTGTTCATGGAATACACAATTGATGAAAACACGACCGGTTCCTTTTGATAACACTTTTTATAACAAATAAAAAAACCTTTTATTATAATCACTTTCATGGTGAAGTTTATGGTTTTCCATGACTTCTCTTCTTCACGTAATCATGGATGTTTAGAATGGGACACATCGAAATCTGGGAGCTAAAACAAAGGGCGGAATTAGAAGTTGTTAGTAATAATTGCTTTTCTTTGATATATATATTTATACTTCTCAAATCTCACCCACTCAGAAATCTCAGTTCCTGTTCTTTTTATTTACTTTATCATAGAGGAACAAATCAAATATCTGTATATAATAAATATTCATCAATCTCTACTGTTCATTTAGTTGGCGATGTCATGTAACACGGCTATTAATTTTCGTATTGGTTGAATATTACGGCACTCTATTTATTAGGGAAGCCAAACTGATTGGAAATTTTGTTAGTTTTGTACTAGACATAGTGAAAGACCGAGAAAGGCAAATCCCACATAAATGATAATGAATATGGTTTCACCATTCACACTGTCAATACTCGCATTATAACTCTAATTAGATAACTTATCCTACACGGTTTTGTCAAAGTTTTGAATATTTACCATGTTTTCATTTCTTTGTTCCCACCGGAGATTTACTTAAACGTTTGACTTCAAATATTTTATCAACATTAAGAAATGGAATATAATTATCAAACTAATGGGAGAGAAGGTAAAGACTAAAGCGAGAGAAAATGGCCGACATGGGCTAACGTAGCTAGGGAGCATATGGACCAGGGTGCACAGTTTAGGGTCCAAGTTAGCATGGACTTTGTGGGTCAGTCTAGCCATTTTTAATGAGATTTGTCTCGGTTTTGTTTGCTAAACACTAATACAACATTTCTCTCTTTGATTCGTTCTTTTCCTTCACTAGCAGTAGCAGCAGTATAAAATCTTTAAAAACTACACTCTTAACACGCGACTTTTGGTTAGTGTAACATACCTTAATAATTGGACAAGAACTTGGAGTGTAGAAGTGTGTGATACTACTGTCGGGCGGTGACAAAGCGAGTATAGTTTGAACATTTTCTCTCATAATACAAAATAAAGAAAGATGTCCGGTATGGTTAAAAGTGTCTTTCTCAATATGTCTTTGGCCACTGCTTACTTGCAACAACTATATATATTCAACATTTGTAATAGAGTTCTGCACTGCAACCCACCAACCATCTTCAAAATTCAATCCAATACTTCTTTTCTCTTTACCAATCTCTCTCAAATATATTCTCTCATCCTCTTGGCTCCTGTAGCTTCAGTTATATACTCTTTTGTTAACTTAACGGAGACTGAAAATGAAGCTGTTGTCTAGAAAAGCTACGTGCAATTCTCATGGCCAAAATTCCTCATATTTCCTAGGGTGGCTGGAATATGAGAACAATCCTTATGACGAGGTTAAGAACCCTAAAGGGATTATTCAGATGGGTCTTGCAGAGAATCAGGTAACCAAACTTACTAAATACAGTACTTTACTGTAAATTGTAAGTTTCTTGAAGGTAGTATATAATCTGGAAACTTGAGTTAACGTTTCCTTTTTTGATATTATTTGCAGCTCTCTTTTGATCTTCTTGAGTCGTGGCTCGCTAAAAACCCAGATGCAGCCGGGTTCAAGAAAGATGGACAGTCCATATTCAGAGAGCTTGCTCTTTTTCAAGATTATCATGGACTCCCTGCATTCAAACAAGTAAGAACAAATCCTCACTGAATGAAACCAAAAAAAAAAAATATTACTTTCACATCTCTGTAATTTGTATATCTAACTCTTCTTTGAGTACAATTATGCAGGCATTGGTAGACTTTATGTCAGAAATTAGAGGAAATAAAGTAACTTTTGATCCAAGCAATCTTGTGCTCACCGCCGGGGCAACTTCTGCAAATGAGACTCTCGTGTTTTGTCTTGCTGAACCCGGCGAGGCCTTTCTTCTTCCCACACCATACTACCCTGGGTACGTATCTTTTTAATTACTTTTCCTGTTACTAAAATTTCAAGTAAATATCGTTTATGCATGAAATGTACGTTACTGATATTGTTTTTAATTCCTTGCAGATTTGATAGAGATCTTAAGTGGCGAACTGGGGTTGAAATTGTACCAATACAGTGCACAAGCTCAAATGGCTTCCAAATTACTGAAACAGCTCTTGAAGAAGCTTATCAGCTAGCACAAAAACGCAACCTAAAAGTTAAAGGAGTCTTGGTCACCAACCCCTCTAACCCATTGGGCACAACAATGAGCCACACAGAATTGAACCTTCTTGTCAACTTCATTTCTGCCAAAAATATTCACTTAATTAGCGATGAAATTTATTCCGGGACAGTTTTTAGCTCACCAGGCTTCATTAGCATCATGGAAATTTTAAAAGAAAGGAGCTTTGAGGATACTGAAGTTTGGAACAGAGTACATATTGTGTATAGTCTCTCAAAGGATCTGGGCCTCCCTGGTTTTCGAGTTGGTGCAATTTATTCCAACGATGACATGGTTGTGGCTGCAGCCACAAAAATGTCCAGCTTCGGCCTAGTTTCTTCTCAAACTCAATATCTCCTCTCAGCCATGCTTTCCGACAAGAAGTTCACAAAGAACTACATTTCGGAGAACCAAAAGAGGCTTAAACAAAGACACAAGAAGCTCGTTTCAGGCCTTGAAAAAGCCGGTATCAGCTGCCTTAAGAGCAATGCCGGTTTATTTTGCTGGGTTGACATGAGACATCTTTTGAGCTCTAACACATTTGAAGCAGAGATAGAACTCTGGAAAAAAATCGTTTATGATGTCAAGTTAAACATTTCTCCTGGGTCTTCATGCCATTGCACCGAGCCAGGGTGGTTCCGAGTTTGTTTCGCTAACATGTCAGAAGAAACTCTAAAGCTCTCCATGCAACGTTTGAAGGCTTTTGTGGACTCAACCACGAAAACCAACCATCAATCCATAGAAAATTCAAGAAGAAAGTCCCTCCCCAAGTGGGTTTTCCGGCTATCGTTCGACGACCGTGAAACCGTTCATGGTGAGCGATAGTCTGGTCCGTCGTGTGAACATGCTTTCCATGGCAATTTTTTCCAACTATTTTGGTTGAGTATTTTTTTTTATTTATTAAAAAAAAAAAATTAGAAAGGTGCACTCGGTCCAGAAGTCAATGTGGATTAGAAGTGGCTTAATTTAGTCCCATTTTGTAATTGTAATACTGAAGCTCTTACCTTGCATGAAATCCTTCTTCAAAAGTTCAAATAACATTATAATGTAACTATCCCTGATTAGTATATTAATTGTAATGATAAATATTAATCTTCTTCCTTTATTTTATAAATTTATGTGTTATGAACATTATTTATTAAATTCCTTGCAATAGTATGTGGCAACGTAAGACGCGTAATGTTACTGGCAAGAATAAACGGACAGAGACGGTGACTCAGGCTGCCGACGTCGGCTGGTCTTGTGTCTCAACCGACCTTTACATATAATCATAAGTAAGTACTGTATTTTTGGTGACTCTTCACGTTGTTTAAGCCGTATGAGAAGGAAACTCTTAAATCTTAATATAAATAATTATAATTATATGGGGATTAATTGTTTTCTTGTGGATCAGAAACCAAAGAGTCAAAAAGCATTTCTGTTTTAGTTAGGGTTTAATTTTCAAGATGTACATTCCTATTTTGGGTTTGAAACAAAGCCATGAACGAATATGTGATAAAGACTTTTACACTTACAAACTTCTATATCTCTCTTCAACTAATAGAAAGAGTGTAAATTTAGTTTGCCTGGGGTGGTCAAATTATTCGTCACCTACTACGCCATCAGAAAGGATTAGAAAGAGTAATTTACAAGAAATTATAAAGTTTAATGCTTCTTGAACTTTCTAGGATTATTAATTAAGGGGGATTAAAAAGTTTTTCTTCTTGTAGAGTCTACGACTACGCGGCTTTTGCCAAAGACTGCTTGTGGATAAGAGTTAGTTTTGGGAGACAAAGCATGGTCATAAGTAGTATTCAATTATTTACAAAGTGCTTTTCCTGTTGAAGTGCTTCCTCGAGTTTTATATAATTAACGAATTAAAAAAAAATTAGATAGCATATGTTGGGTTATTTGGAAAAGAATAGAGCAAGGATTCTATTCTCAAGATCTTTTGGGAGTAATTGAACATGATTAGTTTATTTGCATGCATTATCTTCAGTTTGATATTTTTATTTAATTAGTTAGCTATTAATCTCTCTCTTTACTGGGATCATTAGTATAATCATATTATTATTTTACCAACCAAATCACATATTATGATGTGTGATATGTTTATTGGTATATGCGTATCATAATTAAATAATTTCAAAGAGAGAACTACTCTAGTTAATAATATATTGCATGTGCTTCCGTCATAGTAGTGCGGATTCAATTACGTTATATATGCTAATCATTATTGAATATTATTTATGAATCTTGGTTCAACCCACAAAATCATTTTATGTTTTATATATTTATTTACTTTTTAATGATGATGGTATGTTGTTAAACATATTGTATAACATAATATAGTATAACTATATATTATCTGTTTTTTAATGCAATTTACGATGAAAGAATGACAACAATCTCTCCTTAATTACACATAATCATCGTATGTACCTTGATTTATGTATAGTACAAAACGCTGTGTGATATTAACGAGAAATTTAAGGACCTTTTGATTTTTTTGATTTTGAAAATTATTCTAAAACTCCAAAAGAAAAATTGTTTTCTTCACTTTTCATAGTTTTTTTTAACTTAAAAAAAAAAAAGTCTTCAAATATTATATCAGATATATATTGAGAATATTGTGGGTACAACTGACTGAATTTTTAGATTATATTACAGAGTAAACGACTTTTTCCCACCCAAGGTTTGCCTTAATGACATTTTCCCACCCAAAAAGTTTTAAAATACCACTTTCCCAACCAAAGTTTATAAGTACCCAAAATACACTTTACTTTCTTAGTTGACGTTCGACAAGTTATCAGGAGCCTAGGGTAAAAGAGGTTTTGTAGAGTGAAGGTCGGTGGATCAAATAATGGTGACCAATTGAATATTCACCATCGGAAATCAACTAAGAACAAGAAACCCTAGATTTGTTCTGGCCAACAATCAACGAGAAATCAGGTTCCGGAGTGAGAAGGAGCTTTGTATAGGAGACCACAGGCTCAAATGGTAGTGACAGAGAAAAATTTTACGGTCGAAATTGGCCAGAATTGGCTTTGGGTAGTAAAAGAATATTAACTTTGGGTGGAAAAGAGGTATTTTGAAACTTTTTTGGGTGGAAAATGGTCATTAAGGCAAACATTGGGTGGGAAAAAGCCGTTTACTCTATATTATAAACGAAAATTAATTTGCTATGTTCAGAGTTCGTTTAGGATATGATCGATGAATTAATGGTTAATTAAAAAATATGCAACTTGTTAAGATATATTGAAAAATATTCATTTCAAACTGAATCTAAACTTGAGCTTTTTAAAGTTATGTATTATTGGTACAACACTCTTATTATGATGTATTTTTCAATCAATAATTTATAAGATTTGAAGAATTTAATGATTTATTTATTTATTATTCTTATAAGGAGAAGATCTTCAGTTAAAGACGAGATCTAATTAATATCTTTATAGAGCTTAATTAGTTAAACGAATTGATGATTTGGTGAAGTCATGCACTCATACTCTATAGTTAATTAATATTACACCTACCTACCATTCATTTATAACTAATTATTCTATGCCTTAAATGAGTATATAAAAAAAAATTATGAGCAACTATATGCTTGATGCTTCCTTATATTAAGGCAAAGGTGATTCCACCGACCAGCAAAACTTCTCGATTTATCAATGAATTAATTAATTATCACACAAATTTAATTAGGATAATCTAAATCTAAATCTTAAGAGAGCTAAGTTTGGTTAGTGTGTTTCCAAAACAGTTCTAAGTAAATACTAAAAAAATTAATAAATATTATTTTAAGATTTATTGTAATTTGATATTGGAAAATTATATTAGAGAGAGGTTTCACAAACCACACTGAGGTCTGCTTTAATATCACACGGATATGGGTTTTTTCTCACCCCCTAAGGTTTGGATTTCAGTCATTTACATCCTATAGTTATTAAAAAAAAATGTTTCTCACCTCCCCTCATATTTCAAAAATCGTCCCATAGAGCCGTTAAGTAACGACCAAAAGAAAATAACCAAAGTAAATGCGTAAAATCCCAAAAGTCTTGAGCCATATATCCTAGGTAAAATGAACCGATAGTGTAACCACGTTGCCTTCTTCGCTCCCTCAATTGCAATTCATCTAAAAGCTGCAACCAATAGATGCATGCCACCTAAAAGAAAAAAATACAGTGAAGCATGCATTGCCGAAAACAATTGGTGAGTGATAGAGTACCACCACTACCTTTGTCGATTGTGTTCCTCCAATAGTGTAAATAAATAAGTTTAGGAGGGATAAATTTGTAATTTTGACCTTTTGAACATTAATTGAAGGGTAAAAAGTATACTTTATTCAATATCAATCCTATCTTTAGCGAGAGGAGAGAGAATTTTTTATACTTGTGGAGTGTCAATTTTATTGAGGCCCAAACATTATGGAGGCGAGGAATAGTAGCCCCACAGATAAAAGTCACAATTTACCAATGTTTTATTTTCAGAAATTTTAATTTCATGTTCTGATAATTATTATAACTTTTATCCATTTGATGTTTGTAATTTTCCCAGTTATTTTAATATTTGAAAACCAATTGAATCGACCCCATAAAATTCATATCACGCTATCGTACTGGTAATTTACCCCTTTTTTTTTTTTTTTTTGGGAAAGCAACAAAAACTATTTTGTACTTAAATTAAATTGTAGACTACTTGGTAATATATTTTTTTGAAATATCACGAATCATAACTGTAACTACCCCTCTTGGTCTTCTTGCCTGTTGTTTGAGACCAATAAGTCCACTCCATGTGCCATGTGGGTGGGACAATATATAACAATCTCTGTTGAAATATAAAACTAATTATGAAAGAGGAAAAAAATAAAAATAATAGAGAGCTCAATCGTTTTTCAGTTCCAATAAATAAATAACTACATGATATTTTGTTTTATTGTTTTTTTAATTTTAATATTTATTACAAGCCCTAATTAATTTCTATTTAATTTACCGCAATATGCGGCTAATATATATGCCTATTAAAACTGCCCATGATCCTTGCATGTGATGAAGTGTTTGTAAGTTGGGATAATTAAAATAAAAACAAAAAATGGGAATTTCGGTCGATTTCCATGTTCTTGTTTACTGTTGACTTTTTTTTTTTTAAATTTGGTTGACAAGGGGTATTCGGGTTAATTTATGTATATCTCAACTAATTTTTCGTAATCCTAAAGTTAACGGCCAGATAAACCTCAAATGATCACCCCTATTAGTATCTGAAAAGAGACTGAACTCAAAATCTTTTAAATAATACATTCCAAGAGTCTCTTATCAAACCATTGGACCACCCAAAGGTGACTTAGAATTATTAAGTGTTATATTACTTAGATATATGAAAGTCCAAGCTCCTTTTTATATAAAGATATAAATTAGCTTAGATTTAGCACATAGTATTGGTCCCTCATGCATATGTATAATGTTGTGCAGTTGATATATATATATCTTTCAATCAAATTATGTCAACACGGTTTTTGTTAAATTAGTTTCTTCAATGCATCGGAGATTATGGGCGGCAGGTGGGTTGATTTTATGTGTTTCAACTTTGGAGTATCCTAAAGTTAAATTCTTTATTCAATTGTATATTTAATTGTGGTGGTTGCTATCAGTGCCACATAATTAAGTGCGAGGGTTAGTAAAAAAGATTTATAAAGGTCATTACTTGAGCTTGATTAAAGCACTTTTTAAATTACCATCAAAGTATGTGTCTCTGAAATGTTTTATGCAAGGACTTTCGTAAAGGTTCTTTTAACAACTTTCGAATTTTTTTATTTATTTTTTATTTTTTTTTTTTTGGGTATTCCCGGTAATATCAGTGAAATAAAAGAATACAAAAGAAAGAGGAAACCCTCAATGCAGAATCTCTTGGACAGGCCCAAGAGAGAAACACTAAGAGGCAGGGCAGAATCAACTTTCGATTTATCAAACATTTGAATGAGCAAAGTAAATGAATTTTTTTTGGAATTAAAAAACATTTTAAATTCTTTTTGAAAGAGTATATATCAAGTATTCCCATATATTTTTCTAGTGAATTGGAGACCGTCAAAAGTATTTTTGGCCAATCCAAGACGACGTTGTTCCATTTATTCTATTATGTTGACTGAGTTATATATAATATTATCAAAACATTGTTTGTAGTACGAAGGCTGTTTCTACAAGTCTCAGGAAATTTTTTGTGTTCATACTTGGGAGAATTATTATGATTTTAGAGAAAGTAAATATCCTTTTCAAGAAATCCAATAAGCAACAAAACTACTGTAGACGTCCTTATAGCTAAGAAAAACAGGCATACATGATGACAAGTTAGTATAAAAAGTTGTTGATTAAATATTGTCTTTTCATGAAGACATTGGAAAAAAAACTCACAGACGACATGAAAACAACTGATTTAGAAAGCTTTGTTTCCGCAAGTGTTTGCACGGCAACATCACAATTAGACACTAATCTCTCCTCTAATGTCTTCATTATACGTAATAAGAGACACTGACAAGACAGCCAAACTATAGATAAGGCAATTCATCTAAGCCAATATCACAATAAACATATTCATCGAACAAATCTATATTACCAGTACTATTAATTTAATACATCTTGCGAGGATTAAAGGCAGTGAATTGGGCAAACGCGTTCATGAAAATCAAGAGAAGGAGAAAACAAAATATACTGCGTGAGTATGGGAGTCATGTGGGAATCACATGAGGGAGGGCAGGGAGGCACATGCTAGGGAACATAGAACACCTGCAGAAGCACCAAAAATTTGAATGCGTGTGAAGAAGGTAGGGAGAAGAGCGCTTTGGGTAAAAGGGTATATATGCACACCCTTGAGTGATGCTTACGTTTATGGGAACAATATGGCCCATTTCAACATGACTCGTTGCCTCCTCTCCCTCCAGCGCCCATACCAACAAATTCTAGTATCCTCAAATCGGGCTCCACTTTTAGATTGGTATTGTTTTATTTGGAATTTTTATTTGAATCATTGTGTAATCACTGATGTGAGGTTTTGGTTTTTTTCTTATATATATTCTTTTGTCTCTTATTATATCCATAATACAAATATATTATGTGATTTCTACCTACTTGTGTTTTAATTTTTTCTCTCTCTTTTTTTTTTTTTTTTGGCACATTAAGTATGCGGCTTTTGGTAGTAATTTTATAGAAATAAAACATGTTAACATGCTATATAGTTTAATAATATTATTCCGAGAAAACATTTGTAGAAATGCTTATATATTAACTATTAAGAGCTTTTTCTATAAGTAGTGCTTAGCTCGTGTGTTTAATTTCCTTTTGTAATTAATTAACAAGTATTGAGTGTGAAAAAACATTTTGTATTGGATGGATATATATACACAAACCCACTAACTTGTATTTGTTTTAAGCAACACGGTACTACAAAATATAGTAATTAAAACGTAATTTTAATCGTTTTAAGAAGTAGTTTAGATTGTATTTGTAACTTCCCAAGTCCAAAATCCCACTAATTAAAGTAACCAAATACGAAATATGCACATGACAAATACATTTTGAAGCCTTAAATCCTGAGGGATGTTGAGATTCTGTACACATATGTTATAATGAGTACAGACAGCATTAAGCATATTTGCATAACATTTTTCCTTTTTGCCAATCTGTGTGTGGCTTTTAGCATGCCGCATTGCCACCCGTTGAATCCACGGATAAAGTAAAAGAAGAACAACTTAAATTTTATTTTCCAAAGTAAAAAATCTGAACCAATATTTGACACGTAAAGTTTGATTGATTTTCTCACAGTCGCTGGAAAGGTTGTCTTTGAAAAATAGGGAAGGGCTCTTAATTAAACGATAGTATAATGACTTTTGACGGAACTTTTTCTTCTTGTTCAACGATCTTGCTGTTTACTGAGGAACATTGGCAACTTAAATTCAAAGCGTGTCAGGTATGTTTATGTCATTTGAATAAATACGTTTACTAAGCACATAATATTTTCGCCACATTTTTCATAATATGATAGTAATAAAAAGAAAGACTGAGGTGCATAGTTGGAGATCTATGACCCAAGTTTAGTTATTTATGCAGGAAAATAATGGTGGTTAGCTGCAAAAATAGAACTCCGAGTACTTCAATGATTGCGTTTCGTGTATGAGAATTGAGAACATAATCAAAAGAGGATCAAGGATTAACATTGATGTATTAAAGCCTTCCTTCTGAAACTAAAACTATAAGTCAGTTTTAAAGTTGAATATTCATTTTAAATCATAATATTAGATCGGTTAGTTAATTGTATAATTTTGTAACTTATGTGTGAAAAATCTAGAGTAATACGAAATCAAGACAGAAAACAAATACAAATATCAATCAAGTAAAGAGAAATAAATTTACACGCGATTTACCTTACCTTCACCCAATTAACAGACTATATTAAGCAAAGTCAATATTATTGAAATATTGTCTCACCTCTCTCATTACAATGAAAGTGATTTGCCCTTATAATTTGTCCATCACTCACATATAAGAGAAAAATATATAAGTTTATATAGTATGTTTAAAGAGTAAAACATAATATTACAATGATCCCTTTTACTAAGCCAAAACCCAATTAAGAATTAAATGCTTAGAAAAATCCATTTAAGGGCTCTTCATGAAATGCATCTACGTGGCCTATAATTGTTAAAATGATCAATAACTCCAACAATGTGGTGTTTTATAAGCGGGAGGGTATCACAAAATCCATGTGAATGTCAAGTGATATTAGAATTCTAAAAATCTTAAAACCATTAATACTGCTCTATTTTTATTATTAGAATGATACTTATTTCGTGGAAGGCATTACGCTTTTGGAATGTTTCTTCTTCAGTCTTATCCTAAATTTAATGGTGATGGTAATAATAGTAGCTAATATAAATTTTTATTAATTTAAAAATAATGGTAGTGGTGTCATTGTGGTGATGGTGATTGTATTAAGAACCTTTTAGTTTTCTTTTTGGTTAAATTGTGACCCTAGTTTAATTTTTCATGACAAAGACAATAATAATGATGAAGATGGTGGTGGAGTGGTGATAATAGAGACATTGATTATATAGTAACAATGATGATGGTGATAAAAAATGGTGACAGTAATAATATTGATTGTGCTATATAACCTTATAATTCGGTACATGTTTGGGCCAGGAAAATGAACCAAATGAATAGATACTGAATCGAAGCCGAGCTATGTTAAAAAAAAAAAAAAAAAAAAGGTATAAAATTTGGTGCATGTTTCATGCAAATGCAACCCAAACATCCCATCACACTCGATGACACTCCCAAAGGAACAAAAATAAGAAAGAAAAATTTGATATATATATCTAAAACCACTTTGGGGATCGACGATTCTTCCATGAAACATCATTAATTCAAAAGTTAAAGGGCCGGGGTTGGGGTTGGGATTGGGGTTGGGGTTGGACTTCGTCGTCTATTGTTTAAGTGGCCTCCTTTTTGAAACTCTCCCAACATTAGCTTTGTGTATTGCTTCCAAAGCGGTGGAGAAATCCCTAATATTCCCGCACAAGTGTCATTTGGGCATCTCAAAAATTCGACCGACCTTGACAAATTCATGTCCTGTCTTATTTATAGACCAACTTCCACCCCCACCACCCCCAAAACTTATTAAAGATACTCGGCCCAAATTAAAAGCATTGCTTCATGTGATCATTTTGTATTTGCTTTATTTGCTTTCTTCTCTATTCACTGTTGGTGGTGGATCTTGTCCATTTACGATTGTCTAATATCAATCTATGTATGTATGTATGAATTCCACTATAATCCAAAAAGTAGTGTTTCTTAATTTATCACAATGTGAAACAGATGATTTCCTGGTTCAAAATTTATACAAAATTAAAAAAATTAAGTATTAAAATTATTATGATATTAATGCCGACAGTTTGAAAGTCAGATCACCTTATATTTTATTTCGTAACCTTTTTGTGGATGGTGGTCTAATTTCCATATAATAAATTATGAGAATCCTCCACTCTCCATACCTCTTGGTGGCAGCATTAGCAACAGCAAGTGCTGTATGTATACACAAATTTTGTGCCGACAAAGCTAACAAATTTGTATCTAATTTGATAAATCAACACATATCAACTCTTTCTGTCACTAATGAAAAAAATTGTTTTTCTGTAAGATTATAATTTATTATTAGTATTTCTTTTTCCCCATTTCATTAGAGGCCAATTAGTAAATGAATTATAAAGAGGTGCAAACTGCAAAATAATCCTTTCCCCTGCCACAAATCTTCTGGGCAGATATTAGGCTTGTCTACTAGTTGGGCTTCCGTTAACTTTAGGGTGCTGCAAACTGCACTCGTCTAACTGAGGCTCAAATTCTTGAAACTTTGGCCCAGCCTCCATGTCAATTAGCGTATTCGCCAGTGGGCTCAACTAGTTGACCGAATTTCCAATGTTAAATGTCCTGATCTTTCTGTTATAAAAATATTTTGGGCTAGGTTCTGTCAAGAGCATATGTCCACCCAGTAAAATAGTTTGGAACAAGAGATAGTTAAGGCCCAGATATAAGTAAAATTTTGGACTTCGCTCTCCTACTTAAACAATTTTAAGTGATAAAAACAGTGTAAATGTTATCTAGAATTTTTATTTTTTTACATTCAACTTAGTTGTCCATCTTTCATTTCTTGAGAGCAGTTTACCCTAAAAAATTGTTTTATTTTCTTGTGTCTTTTGGAGTAACATTAGGGTCCATACCTGGTGAATTTCGAAGTAAAGTGAGATAATAACGACATTTATAAGCACGTATTCCACATCCAGACACCAATAATTAATGCTTACTGACTCACTGCTTGCATGCTCGATCGCCTTCAGTTTATTTTAATTTTTAAAGTTAAGCTGTTAAGAAATAAGAAGAGAGATTAAAGAATATCCAATCATGCTCTTTTTTCTAGGCTATTAGAGCAGGAAAAGTTCTTTGTTCATTTACGTACAAACATATATTAATTAGATAAAAAAAATTATACTCTGTTTTATTAATCCAAATACAAACAGCAGCCAGAAAGAAAAATACATTGAAAATGTTTTAATTTAATGAAGTATCATTATCTTTTCAACAGCCAAATCGAGAACAAAATATTGCTGACTTCTTCTTCCTGGAAAAAGGAATAATCAGAGACATTTATCTCTTTCCCACCAGTTGTTTAATTAATAAAAACATATCTTTTCTAACTTTCAAGATGAAAATACCTTAGAATAAAGAAACCATTATTGTGTTAGTGAGTGTCACTATCACTTAATAAACAAATAAGTGTTGATTAATTAAATTAATTTGAAAATGCAAAAAAGTTTGAAAAGAAGGTCGAGCTAGCTCTCTGGCTTTTGTCGCGGCATGCATGACCAGAAGGCCATACTCAAGGTTTCATTTGGTGTTTAATATGGTCAAGGCATCGACAGAATGTGGCCTTTAAAAGTAACTTAAAATTTTTGAAATTTTGGTCGTATTCATAGAGGCTCTTTCTATGTTGCTGCTTCTTGGCGAGGATGCTTCCTCCTCGCTTTAACAAGATTAATCACTTAACAGTAAGCTTATTGGCAATTACAGTATACTTAATTGACATTGGGATTGTTAGCGTATATTCGCAATTGATTTGCTAACATGCCTCTATATATATATACCTCTCCAAAGCTTATGATAAAATATACAGATTCTCTAAGTATACAAACATCCACAACATTGAGATGCACTGTGGATCTTGGACCTATTTTTTTTAATATACCCTGATTGAATTGCAATTCTTTTTCCTTTTAGTAATATTTTCTTTCATAAATTAAAGAAACTGCCTGGATAACAACTTTCCTCCAAATTTCCAGTCTATCTAATTATTATATCTCACCCAGCAAATTAAATTATGAAAAAGAAATGAAATACCAGATTGTTCATTTGATATATATAACTCTTATGTATATATGTCTTGGAAAAAGAATTGAAATTAAAAGAAAAATTTAGCCCAGATAAGTATTATTTGATATACATATGTAGCCATCTCTTATTGTCTTTTGGCCTTAATAAAAATTATAGATTATTGGCATATAATCTATACATATATATGTTCCACTGATATTCTGATAATGTATTCTCTTAACGAAAAAGAACATAGAAAATTTGACTGTATTTTCTTAACTCGGCAGGCGCCAAAGTTGGAGTTTGATGTAGCAGATACTCTTTGACATTATTCCGTGAGCTCCAAGCGTGTGGTATGGAGTTCATTATTGCTTTAATTTTCTCTTCTCATGAATTGATGTCACAGCTTACAACAGATTTCAGATTAACATTTTATATATTAATTGGAACTTTATGAATTATATATATATATATATAAGTCTTTATTGGGTCATGTACAGTGCCAAAACTTGAAATTAATTATCTGAAACTATGTAGTCTAGTTTGGAGTCATTCCATTACACCTAAAATATATTAGTTTTGAGTAATACTACATTTACACCATTTTTATTACACCATCACCATTTTACTAATAATAATTTTATTATAATATTAAAAATTAAAAATAATTAAAAATTTATGTAAATGTGATATATACCATATAATGATGTAATGAAATGGGGTAAAGAAAGGGTGATGTAAAACGAGCATTACTCATTAGTTTTATATTCTTTATGCATGCCGCCTTCATATAATCAAGGCTATCTGGGCAAGTTCAATGTTCAGAAATCCAGATCATATTAGTCATGGGATTGAAACGAAAACACAAATGAATTGCATGGAAAAATATGCACTCAAAGGTTACGGTGGTGGGTCTCAATTAATTGTTTATTGAAAATGTTATTGTTGTTTATATTATATTGCCATCAGCTTTCTTTGAATTTTGTATCCTTGCTGTTTGTTAAGAATGTTTGGAGCATTAACAAGAATTGTTTTCAGTCATTTGTATTTGTCTGCAACCTTAAAAGCAATTTCCCAAGATACTGATCTCACAAACAACTGTGAACGTAATCCATCAATACATATTTAGATAATATTTTTAAACACTCTGTATACATGTGTCCAGATTACCACTTGCCTATCTGGTATCTCAGTTACAATATATAAATCCTTTTTATTTTCATCTACAATTTGGTATCCGGCCTCTAATTAAAATATAATTTACTAATTAATTAAATGCAACTTACGGTGGATTGGAGAATAATGTTGGTACGTACTGTCAAAAAAATAAATATATAAATAAATACATAATTAAAAATACTACAATGCAACTTACGGCGTAGGAATAACCTTCGTATAATCATAAAAAATTATGATCAGAACTTGGGTTATTTATAAATAATAATAAATTTTACATTGTAATAAGTTATAATTTTTCTAGGTCCCGTCTTAAGGAACTTGTCTCTACATAGTAATAATTATATATATATTACAAAAAAAATGTGTCATATTACATTAAAGGTTTAAGATGAAATAAAATATTTATCTAAAATTGTTTAAGACAATGATTTATGATTTAAAGTTATTACTATATTTTTTATCTTGCGAGTTATAATAAGCCGTTAGTATAGACATCTTCTTATTGAAACCAAAATATTTCTAGCTCTCGAGTATGTTTAGAGCTTTTTGGAAAGAAACTTTGGTATTTCCGTACTATCATCCTTAGTATTATCTCCTTTCCTCTTTTTGTCTAATTCCAATAATAATTTATTCTTCAGTTAAAACATACACGACTTGTTGCTCATTTGGATGATTGAGGAAGACATTAATATTCATTTGATTAGTGTAGTGAAGTTGCCGAATTTGATCATTTAATTTTACAATGACTCTCTGATATCCATTTTCGTACTATCATAATGTTACTAAAACAATGAATTAAAATTCCTAATACTACTAAAACATAAATTATAAAATAAGAAATCAAAAAAATAATTCTTATAACTACATTTTTATTAAGTTATAACATCTTTGTAATAATAAATTTAGTTGGTCCTAACATTATGATTATAGAGAGGTTCTACTGTATTTAGTAATAGGTTTATTAAAGTAGTTAATTGAAAGATTTTTATTTTTATTTTTTATTTTTTTGTTTTAAAAATTGGTTGATTTTATCTTTCCTATTCAATATAAGGAAAAGTTATGCTAATTCTAGATGAAAGTTAAATGAAATACAGATGAAAACGTAACGAAGGGGATTATATATCATTGACGATAACTAAAATAAAAATATTCTTATTAGCATTTATGCTAATATAAAATTATTCATTGATTTGAGAGTCGGCATTGGAGACTTTTATAGCTAGCTTTACACACATATATGCAGACAAATTCAACTTAAACAGTTCCAAATCATGTCAAGTACCAATCGTAATTTAAATTGAACTACTATAATATAAAACAAGGGAAGTCAAGGTGTGAAAATTATTAATTTGATTTAACTTGTACCAACTACATGTGGTATTTTAATTAGTCAATATTTTGACCCCAGAGTCATGAGAAGAAATCTAAATTTCAAATACTACTTTTTAGTTTCATTTTTTTTCTTCTCAAATTAGTGAATAAACCACAAAAGCTCGAGCAAGCCTACGTTCGAAGGCATGAGGAGATAAAAGTTAAATGTTTGACAATAAACAGTGCTGATGCCTCTAACAAGAAAGGAATTTTGATGACATCGTGATTGAGAAGCTATGGTTTCATGTGATCAATAGTGATGAAACCCAAATCAACGATTGTCGTATTTGGTTGACAAAATCATCGAGACACATATATAAAGGGTTGAATAAGTAAAAAATTAATCACGCTGATGAAGTGAAGAGGGGTTATGATATATGATCATGTGGTTGATATCAGCGAAAACGTCGAAATGGGTGTAATTGTTTTGTGATGAGAAGAGCACGGTGGTGGCTGATGTCTATTGACTCAGGATGGCCTACGTGATTGAAGGTTGATGGTAGATATGACAGTGTTCACACTTAACCTAACTTCGAAAATATTTACAGATATAGGGCATAATACGTTCTTAAATTGCATCTTTACCTTACTATTTTCAAGTACAAAATGAAAAATTATATTGAAATATATAAATAACGGAATAGCGAAATGTAATACTTCTTAGAGAAAAAAATGAAGTTCTTATCCATTAAGTAAAGTAAATTAATGATTTTTCGGACCAACTAAAAGATAATTACATAAACCAAAAATTAATTTTGTTGTTAATGCGTGATTTTAACATCAACAATCTCGTACGTGCAAAGTGTTAAGAAAGTCTTAAAAATTACACGTGAATGATTATGAAAATTGATTATAGTGTAGAAATTATATATGTTTGCAGAAACATAAATAATAAATTGACAGAGATATTTTTATAGTGGTTCGGATGCTTAAAGCGAATCTTACATCCATTATTGTTTTATTATTTTCTGACTTTTTTTTGATATTGCCTACAAGATAAACAAAAAGGGGAAATGTTTTATTTACAAAGAAAAAATAATGGTTGAAGCTCTCGTTTGTGTCAATCTCTCATATGCCTAACCCTTTCTTTTGCGAAAAAAGATGCTCATTCATACATTCAAGGTCAATACAATAAGTGTTTTAGCAAGTTGTCTTGACATGTGAGGACTACTTCTTAATCCTTATCTTAAAATGGGAGATAGGATTAATATAAAATATCTTTTTGAGGCGGTTTAAGTTTTGACAGTTAATACCACTTTGTCTTTGAGTGTTTGTTAAACTCTAATTGGTGATGCTAACATCTGTGTATTTTTTACACAACACTTGTAATTAAGGATTCCGATGATCATTGTGTGAAGAATATTGGTGGACTAAGCATTCTTTGAAATAAGGCTATGCATTTATGCAATCACAAATGGCGACAGAAACAAGAACCTATAACAG
This sequence comes from Pistacia atlantica, assembly GCA_026229545.1. NCBI lineage: Eukaryota > Viridiplantae > Streptophyta > Magnoliopsida > Sapindales > Anacardiaceae > Pistacia > Pistacia atlantica. The sequence goes on along the minus strand of CM047901.1, from coordinate 20,118,186 downwards.
AAGTCAAAACATGTTTATCGAGCACTCAACAACCTGCTGCCTTGACTCTTAAATGTTAATAGTAATTCATGTCACCAGTACTAATCCCCTATAACAGGAATTAGGATGATTTTATTTTTTATTTTTTTTTTTACATTTCAGGCCGCCCTACATTATAGCCCGGAGAAAAATATATACCAAGCGGATTATCATTTATAATCACCAGAACCTCAAACTTATAATATTTAACATTAAATTAGAAATACGAAAACCTTACATATATATTTGTTCAATAGGAGTGATAATTTGGTCTGTATATCCATAAACTCGTAGATTCTTACTCTAATGAAACGTGTTCGGGTACAAAATACATAAATACATCACAAGTGTAAGTGTTATTTTTCTTTTGTGGTACGTTTGAGTCAATCATATCCATTTGATACATGGATTAGTGGATACCAAGCCTTAATGAAGGTATAAAACAAAAGAGATATATAGAGCCATGATGGATTGAGATGAATTAATTAATTCTTACTTTTATAATGAATCCATAGTCTTGAATTAGATAGGATTCATTCAAAACCTAACCAATTGCCATTCCGCCTTGCAAAAATTTGGTCCCTCCCTTTGCTAAATGTTAAATATACAGTATACCAATTCTGTTTAATCAAACATTTGCCTATTCTTGCTGTATCAGTTATCTCTTATAATTACTTCTATCCTCCAGTTACATCGTTTATCTACCATCAGATTTGGGAAGATTTGGCTGAAATTAACAAGTAGGTATCAGTCTTTGTCAAACTTATGCATAACAGTTGTCGAAAAGCTGAAACTTGTGTAGTTTTTAGAGAGGCCGTATTAAGACAATAATAGTTCTGATATAGACACTCTTTCCATTCGTTCTTTTAAAATATTTTTACCTCATTTAATTAATTAATAAAGAGTGTAATTGACTTGGAAAAACTTGTTCCTGGATTTTGCTAAGGCTAGCGACTTGGGCTAATTTGTTGAGCTGAGTGCTTTCCTCTTTTGACTTACGAGTGTAGACGTATAATATGCTGCATATAAAGTGCTTTCTCTTAAAATATTATGTTTTTCATAGAGTTGACGTATTCCTATGTTCACGGGATTTCTAGATCTAATAGAACTGAATTGTAGAAAACAATATGCGAATAGTAGTTGGGGTTTAGTATGTCCAATTAATTAAAAATCGTGGAAAAAGAAAATATACCACAAGCATATTTATGAAACGATTCCAATATTGCAATTACAAATCCCTGGTTCTAGACTTGCTAGTACAGACCAGGTTCGATCAGCTTTAGATTTTGCTTCAAGAAGCAAGCAATGCAACCAATTAATAATTGGTGATATGAATGTATAATATATATAAGAATAATGGAAGGTCAACCATTAATTTATGCCTAATTAATCTTCTTAAAAAGCCATTCAATTTCAAGTTGTGTAACAGAAATTTATGTACATAATCTTGACCTTCCATTTATATAATATCGACTCTAAAATGAGATTTGATGTAAACCTACTAAATTCATGCATATATATAGGGAAACATAATCTTGGTTTTATAAATTTGAAACTACTTATACTGTAGTATTTATTAACTTTATTAATAATATATGCTTAAAGCATGCAAACTTTTTTTTAAAAAAAATTACCAACCACAAATTAACTCGATAAAAATGGAATTAAACTCATAAAAGAATATTTACATTAGCAAGGAGTAAATGCCTTAGTAAAAAACTCATATATATATAATCACCGAAAGTAGCACACCGAATGATGTAAGGCAATCCTGACCGTTGATTAATATTAATTTATAATTAATCAACGGTCAGAATTACTTCATGTCATTGGTGCATGAATTTAGTGCACTATTTTCGGTGATTATAACGTTGTTCATATATATATATATACCCCAAGAACACAATGGATATATATATTCCATATTCTTCTGGAATTTATATATGTAGGAGTAATTCAACAAGGGGAGCACACGTCCGTAATTAATTGACTGCTTTTATGTATTAGAAAAAGTACTTCATATTCTAATTGGAACTATACGAGACAGACTGATATGCATGTGATTTCACAATTTGTATTGTTATTGCAGACATGAAGATAAAAATAAACAAATGCAGCCACTTTGTGATGCCCTTGTAGCTAGAGCCGAGCAAGTTGTAGCCAAAACGTCAAACCACTTTACCATTGCCTTATCATGGTCTTAGAGAAGGCTGCCATGAGTAAAGAAGGGAAAATAAAAGGTACTTTTTGCATAGAATAAAAATGTAACTGAAATCTATGATTTTAATTAAGGTCCTAATTATGAAGATTAAGCTCTTGAATACAAGATTGCACAAGACAAATTTAACTTCTTAAACACCAATCAAACTATGAGAAACAAATTAACCAAAATAAATTTGTAAGTAAATTAACAACAAATCTCTTAATAAATTCAACAGGTTTTCTGATATTCCACCTCCAAATTTTCCTACTGAGATACAGATTTACACCACCCACCCACATACTGTGTTGCTATTGATGGCCGAAGTACCTCGACTCTTCAAAGGTAGATTTAGGCAAGCTTTGTTGAGTACAAGTTTCATAGTCTGAAGCCATTGTTGGATAGACAAAAGAGTTCATATCTTCCCAACTCGTGCTTTCCACAGAACTAGTCCCCGTGCTACCATTCACCATATTCATCTCATAGAAGCTCTCCAATCCATCTAATTGTTGCTGGTTGCTGTAGGCCATTTGATGATGATCACTTAGCTCTAATGGGAAGTTCTGAAACCCTTGATACATAATCGGAGCCGCTCCAGTAACATTAATGTACTGAGTGTTTGGCAATTGAGAAGCAGTAGTACTATTCACGGATGTTGGTGAAGCGAGCTCAAAGAGTTGATCTTGGGAGAAAGAAACATGATCGAAAAGATACGGAACACTATTCGTGGTTATGGTAGTTGTGTTTGATTGCTGGTGGTCATCAGAAAATCTTCCTCCTCGCTTCACCAGCAGGTTCCTGAGGGACGCTTGGTCCCTGAAATGAGGATCTGATTGGTGTGCATTCACCAGTGGCATCACTACAGGTGGCTCAGTCGGCCAGTATGGGGTCTGATTCATGAACCCAGGAGCCATTAAACTCTCGCTTTCTCTCCTCATCTCTTGCCTCAGACCGCTGGCTCGCCGCGTCTGTTGCTCCTTGCGTTGCTTCCCTAAGAGCTTCTTCTTTAGCCTTGTGTTCCAGTAGTTCTTGATATCATTATCCGTCCTTCCCGGTAGTTGAGCGGCAATTATAGACCACCTATATATCCATGTGAAATTAAATGTAAGTTTTCTAATTCACAAAGTTATGGCCATAAATTAGTATCAGTAAAAGAAACTTAATTCAACTAATTACCTGCTCCCTATACTTAAATAGAGCCCACAAATAATGTTATCTTCCTCCTCTGAGAACCCTCCATGCTTAATGTTGGGACGGAGATAATTTAACCACCTGAGCCGACAGCTCTTGCCACATCTTTTCAGTCCTGAACATGCAATAGATAAAGTGAGTACTCCAATTATTAATCTAAAAGGAGTTTGATCGATAATTAGAAAATTAAAGAAGATTTATGTTGTAGGTTCTGATTAAGTTAGTTAATTAATTACCTATCTTCTGCGGTAAAGCTATCCAGTTGCCGCCGGTGTCCATGCTCTTCAATATAAGCTTTGAGTTTGGCATCTTCCTCAGGTGACCATGGACCTTTCTTCACGTTAGCTTTATCACAGCAAGGAGCTCTCCCCATGTTTAATTTTTGTCTGTGTTTTGTGGTGTTGTGTTGTGAATTATAGCTATAGGCTGCTTCTATCTCTATCTTTTCTTTGAATGATAATGTTATTATATATAAACTGAGAGAGAGACTATAATAGCTGGAGAAGGAGAAACAAGAAGGGTAACAGGATTTCAAAAAGTAAAATTAGAAAAAGAGTGTAACTTTATGCATATAATATTGAAAAAATTAGAAATGCCAGGAGAGGAGACCAAGTTTTTTCTAATTGTCCTTCTTACTTAAGAATCTGTTAACATATATTTCCTTCAATACCATAGCCGTCTACCTTGACTCCCTCTCACTTATTTAATTTCCATCAACGACTGCTACAAAATACTTCATCCATGATCATCATCCTCTTCCAGTACACGCGGCACCAGAAGATACCTAACCCTATAATCACTGTTTTGGTGGAATGATGTAAGCTTATTCTATGATTAACGTGTGAAAAAAGTCTTTATATCTTTATATTTTTTTAATAAACTATCAATATATTGAAACCTTATAATATATTTTGTTTGGTGAAATTGGAGGAGATGATAGAGAAAATCATGGAGCTGAGGAGGGAGACAACAGTGAAAATAGATCTTTTTTTGTTTTTAAGGTCACTACGTACATATGCGGTAACAAGGACTATCAATTAGACAAAATTATTCAAGCTATTTTGTCTTTTCTTTCTATTTATGATTAATGGAAAAGATAGGCTGATATGATATGCTGATTTTATATTTCTCACTCACTAAATATAATTCAACAAGATTCCATCCCAATGAAATTATATTAAGTGAAAGGTGCAGAAATTTTTGCCATCGTTTTTTTATTGTTAATTAAGGACAACCTTCTAATGTTACTTTCATCAATGGATAATGAGTCGTAGATTTAATCTCAATTTTCGTTATGTTATTTTGTATTTTATATTTTATTTGTCTATTTCTTGGTTATTAATAAGTTCTTGAATTTTATGTAACAAATAGTTGACTCCTGTCAGAAATTATTTTATGGTTAATTATTGTTGAGGTAGTCTGTATACCAAATATGAAATATCTATTATATTTTCTAGAAGAATCAAACTGTTTCTTATTTCTTCTGCTTTCTCATTGCAGTCGTTGAAGTAGTGAGATGTTGAAAATTTTGATGTCACTGAGAATATTTATACAAGATTTACCAAATAATAATAATAATAATAATATATGGTCCTGTGCACTTGAAAATTAGAGATTTACCCATTTTTTAATCAATAAAAATAAGTTAACAAACGAATTTCATAAATCTAACATAATAACTTAATAATTAGTTTTTGATAAATTCATCAGCTAGGAAAATCATCATTAACCGATTAATTATCAGTTACTATATTGAGTTTGTCGAGAAAAGTTTGTGAAATTCATTTATCAGTGTAATATTGTCTCTTTTTAAATACTTCAATCAATATTCCTTAATTTTACGGTTATTACTTGGTCACAGTTAATATGTTAATTAATTTGGAAGTAATTTTGAAAAACTTTAAAGTTAAAGCATTTTAATCTGGGAAAGGTATTAGAAAAAGTTTTCTAAACTAAATTTATCAAAAACAATCTGTAATTTTATGAACCTCCACCACAAAAGTTTAGAAAACAATTCGAATACCTTAATATATATATTATATTTTTTAAATAAAACCTTCCAGGAGGATACATATTATAAACATTTTGAATAATAATATATTGTTACTATTGAAATACGTTTTTGATGATGCTAAAAACACTTTGAATTACAATTACAATATAATCTCAATGGTTTATAAATTACAAATCACCATTTTTCTCTTTCAAAATTCATCTAGAAGCTGAGATAATGTCAATTTACTACTCTGATATAGAATATTATAATGAAGGTTAATCTGTATTCTGTTATGGTTGGTGACCAAAAAAGCCAAACACGAAGAAATATACCCAGAGACTCCACTTTGGGAGAGCAATATTGGCCAATGGATGGGATTCACCCTGAATATTAAAATAGAATTGGAAGAAAGTTTTTCAAATCATGGGAACAATAATAGGTTGCTTTTGCTAATTCAATATATAATTGACCAATGACCCATATGCCATTTGGGACCAAATAATTGAAGGATAATCAGAACCCACGATGGAGATCCATACATAGTACTCATACTAATTTCCAGGAAAAAGAAACAATCCCAACTGTCATGTCAAATGCATCAACATTAAGACCTTATTGCCTGTCTTTTATGCTTTTTATTATAATATAATCAATCTTTTTCTTGTATTCACAAGAGGGCGAATGTACACATGTACGTATATTTTATGAAATGAGCTGACTTGACTCTCCAGGAATCAAATTTATGGAATAGTGAAAGTCAAAAGATGGGAATTAAAAAATGATTATTGAATTTTCACTGTGTTTAGATTTGCTGGTTGAATTTTCACCGTGTATAAAGTACATTTAAATTTTAACTTATTCAATACACGAGGAGAAATGGTCTAAATGGTAGGCCACCTTTCTTCCTCTTGCCTTTGAATTTGCTGCAGTGTGCGTGTGTAAGATTGGACCTACAAATTACTTTCATACTTTGAAGCAGTCTTTGTTAGAAACATATCTCCAGTCCCCTTTTCTTCTCAAGTTACTTTCTTAATGATGCTTTATCGAGGTATTTATTTAGACATGCATGTACCCACCCCAATGACATCTGAAAAGCTAAACAAGCAAGTGTAGAATGAGCCATTAACAGCTGTTTATTTATTGACTAGTTTTATGGTTTTTGACATCTTAAAATTATTGATGATTACTTTTTCTAAAATGTACTTTTGTTATTTCGATAATTTGTTGTATAAAAACACTTTGAAATGCTTTCTGTTGTGAAGCATTTTTTCTAGGACTACCCTAAAAGGGTATCAAAAGGTTTACCAAGAACAAAATATATATCTTCAATTAAAAACTTAACACATGGATAACTTACAAATGAACTTACCTGCCAGAAGAAATCAAATTGAATAATTCTAAAGCAGACTGAAGCAGAAACGAGAGCAGTTTGAAAAATTCTAAACATCCCTATCAGCTTTAAATCCCATGGACTGAAACAATTACGTGAGAGGCTTTTGAATCGTCTGGTCTGCTAAGAAAATCGTTCAACTTAAGTACTTAAAAACTCAGAGGCAATCAACTTAATTTCAAAAGTAAGTAGGACTAAGATGAACCATGGAATTGGTCACCTGCGTTTCCATCTTTTACTCGTCTAATCTGTAGGTTATGCGAAAACCAGTTCCTGAAAACAACCCATTAATGAAAATCTTCTAGACATGTATCTAACTAAGTAGGACTAAGATGAACCATGGAATTGGTCACCTGCGTTTCCATCTTTTACTCGTCTAATCTGTAGGTTATGCGAAAACCAGTTCCTGAAAACAACCCATTAATGAAAATCTTCTAGACATGTATCTAACTCAACAACAGTTCCCACTAGAACTAGAAGAGATAAATTAATATTCCGACTTTGCATTGCATCTGGAGAAAGTGTTTTATTTCAACGGCGATGCAAACTGGTCAGAAAAAACTATGTACGTATGTCAAATGTTAATGTAATTTCATGGTTTTTTTTTTTAATGAGAAAATTATTTTTTTCCCAATATAGCAATTAAATACTAATCATTTCGCATGAATCAAATTCAAAGATATGTATTTGAGTTGCACACAAGCTAACCGGACACCTCGGTTTAAAAAAAAAAATCCAAGATATATATTCGAGTTTATAAGTTGCTGGCTATACACATATAACATTATTATTGAAACCACCTATTGAGTATAATTAATCTGATAGTTTTCTTCAATTGATAGTTTGTTCTAAACAAAAATAAGTGAAAAGACAACAGAATTTTAGCTATTGGGCATTGGAAATAAATAAATCAGGTAATTTAGCTAAGATTTGGCTCAGCAATACGTAATGCAACATCACAGTGATAGATGCAGCTGCACATTGACCTCATGTTAAAGACTTGAGAATAATGGGAAGGAAGAAAAATATTGTATAAAATAGACGGTTACAAATGCTTTTAAGAAAGAAATGAATAGAAACTTTCTAAAGCGATTCTTTGCTCTTCAATCAAACATCAAAAGTCATTCAGCGATGGATGCATGGATATGCTGTTTATATTTATTGTGTTGAAAAGCTTGAGAAAAGAAGGTGCAAAGGTCAAAAAAAAAAGTTGAGATAAGACAAAAAATGCAGGTAATCCCAAAACACATATACATGCTTTTGAAGTTTCAGTGGTAATGGCTGTAACACAATTAAGACTTAATTGAAGATTGTGGTGGTATCTTTATTAGACCGTTCCCACAAGGGTAATACCACCGTCTTGATGGAATTGTTTTAAATTAAATATTTTTGAGTAATGTGCATGTCACTTTCCATGAGTTAGACCTCCTCTTTTCTTATTATATTTTAATAATATCCTAATGCAGGTATGCATTTGGGAGGAAGGTGAATAGAAACATACTTCATTTCCCTCTGCACCTTCTTTTCATTTCATCTTATTTTCCAAATCAGACAATCAGCTTAAAATTATATAAAATCTAGAGGAAAATATACCCGAAAAAAGAAACAAAATTCAAAACTATTATATATGAAACAACGTTTTAAAACCCAACCCGGGGTGCAACCCAGCAAAGTTTCTGGGTCCCAGGTTGACCCGTTGACAAAAAATTTTAAAATTCAGCAAATATACCCCTAAAAATTACCTGTAAGTCCCTATATGTTTAAATTTTATCAAACACACCCTAAATGCAAATCGACCGGCCACCGATTGGCGGCAGTGACACCCCAGATGCAACTCAATCGTCCCCTGAGCCCATTTCCACTAAAATCTACTCAAGATCTACAAATTCATTCGACACCTACTGGGTATTCCAGCCGTATCTCATCCACGTCGGCGACGACAACCCTCCCCATCACCCAGGAATCACTCCCCTCCTCCCGACCAAAACCCACCTCACCCCACCCTCGTTAGCCTCTCCGATCACCGGCGAAATCCCATCGTTGCCGCTGCCAGATTTGCTCAATTTCCGGTCGATTTACTCACCTGAAATCAACGATGTCACCACCATTACATTCACCGGCGCTTTATCTTCAAAAGCCCTAAGGTTCCGACGGTCAATTACTCGCCGATCATCCACCCAAATCCTAGGGGTTTGGGTGAATAGAAAAAGTATAAAACCCAATGATATATATATTTTTTTTGACTCCCTTTTTTTTTTAAAAAAAAGATAATCGAGGTATCCAGACCTACATTGGAGCCTATCTAATCTTCAGGGTCACGAAACATCTTACAAACCAATGGATCAAGATAATTGCATAAATATGGTGGATACCTCTCCTACGACTCAAATACAAGACCTCTTTGAATTTAACTAAACCCAATAGCTAAAAGGTTTGTCATCCGGTCACAAAAAAAGAGAGGTAATTTTTTGACAGCCCTTTAAGAAGGAAGAGCAGAAAACCATTATATAAATGTTGCATAGCTAGATCTTAATATTTAAAATTGAATAAGAGAAGATAAGGAATCGAAAATTATTTATCTTTCTTTACGCCAATTAAAGATAGGGGGCTACATTTAAAAAAACAAAACAAAAAAAAAAAAAAAAGTGTTTCTTTTTATAAAATTAAAGACAATACATTTTTATTTTTAATGAATTTAAAGTGTACCCTCAAGCCCTGAAGGCTGAAGCCCAATTATTAAAAATGTGACTCTTAGAAAAGAAAATCAAGATACGCTTAATGAGTACGTACTTACATCAACTTGCAAAAGCCCCAGCTTCATACCCTGTTAGATTTGTCCTCTTTTTGATGGCAGTGGGATCTTAATCAGTTTTAAATCATGAGATCCAATAATGTTTAATATCTCATTTTTTTTACTAGTCCAACTAGAGGATCATAACACATGAATGCCTAAAATAAACCTAGAGATGGTGAAGCTTGTTGTAGATAAATACTTACAGCTTCCCAGAAATAAATTGCTCATTATATATATGCAGATGAATAAAACTATGTGCACTAATCCAAGTACCAACATTAGTTAGTGCACATAGCATTACTCTATGCAGATATGCTATCAAATAGCAGTCCATATTCACTTGATTTTTTTTTTACATTTATTTGGAATTACAATAAGACATGCACACTTGAGCTTTCTCTTAATATTATCTTCAGCCACCATGATGTAGCTGAGTGTAATATATGAGATGAACATGAATAATTGTGCCATGGAAGTTATTTCTACTAATAATTAAAAAGAAACAAGAAGATATCAAACATGATTTTTTGGAATACATATTTATCTCTACTTGACAAGAAAGCAAACTAAAGAAACTTGTAATCACCACTGTATACTTAAAAGAGTTTCTTTCATCTGCAACTGCAATACCGAATTCAAAATGCAAACTAGAATTTGTACCAAGTATGACTAGTTCAGCCCCAGGGTCCAACTCATCTTGTCCTCTATAAGACCCATCTGTAGTTGGGTAAGCACGGAATATAGTTCTTGTGAGACAACACCAAAACCACCGCCATCTCCATACGCCACCCTGCACCAACATAACATAACATTTTACGTGATGTGTTTGTTATAAATTCACTATTATCAACCCTGCTAAGGACACCCCCAATTGAGCACTTGCAGGAGGTAATTCAAGGGTGTGCTTTAATTATATGCACTCTTCCCCAAGGAACTAAAATTTTGATTAAGAAGGGCCACCTCACCAGCTGCTGTTATTAGCAAACCTCATATAGAAACAGAATTCTTATTAATACATTTCATTTCGTGAATCAATTCCCCCGTTTAATATATATAGTAAGACCAGTACTTAAATAAATTAAAACATGAAGAGATGGTTTTTTATCCATTCACTAGATAGCCAAGAGCTTTTTACCTTTTACCACGATAAGTGATGCTACCCACAGGTGATACAACCACAGCTGTTCCTGTGCAAAATACTTCATCAGCATCAAGCAATTCATCAACTGTCACAAGGCGCTCTTCAACCTGCAAGTTCAGATGACCACTGAGAAATCGAACCAATTCAAGGACCAATATTAAGAAGACCTATAAAGTGTGTAAAATCTAAGAATTTAAGAGGTCATTTTGTAACTTCTTAGATTTGTAAGCTCAGATTACAAGTTGGGGGACTATGTCACTACAACAAAGGGTCATGGCACACATATTGATTATGCAATGGAAAATTATTCAATACTTAAAATATCCTAAACTGTGAGTTTGAAAGCTTTGGAAATATTTTAGATATCCTGTATGCGGGAACTCTTATTTGTCTGTGCATGTACCACATTAACACCAACTAGACCGTACGTTTGAACAATTTCCATCCATGAAACCAGCGTCAAAATAAGAGTGTTTTCAATAAATTGAGCACTATTCTCAAAAGGCCCATATTTCCATCCTTCCAGATTTCATGATGTCACACTCAAAGGGGGAAAAAGAAAGAAATCAATCAAGATACTATCTCCATGGCAACATAAACATTACCTGAAACCCTTGGCTACGAGCAACATCAATTATGCTCTTTCTTGTAATGCCAGGTAGGATTGTCCCCTTGATTGCAGGTGTGGAGATAATTTTATCCTAGGAACATATCATAAATGAGAATGTATCAGCTCTAAATCCCTCTAAATTTCATAAAAAAACATGCAAAGTATTCACAGTGACTTGATAACACACATGTAGAGAACAAAAGGGATCATAGTAGAAAATAAAACCAAATTCTCTTAACACTAGAAACAGCAATATTTGAAAGCGTCTATGCTACTTAACTGCAATTTTTCCTTTTTTTCCCTTTTTAATCAATTGCACAGCCAACTTATAAACACAAGCAAATCATAATAAATAAACCATTGCCTCATAACATACAACACACATAACCCAAAAAGTAAATCAATTCAAATAAATTAAACTGCAGATAGCATAGGTACAATTGAGACAGACAGTAACTACAGGGAAAACGACAGTCATGATACCCCTAAAATCGGATAAATGGTAAATATATCTCGCAATATGAGAAATAGAGTACAGAGGTATCTTTTATGCTTGACCACTAAAAATAAGTAATTTAGATTCATCTCAAAAGATTGTCAGTCTTTTGAGAACTAATTTCTGAGTGGTTCTCATGATAATAGTTAGTCATTCAATAATCTAACAGAATTTTCGTTGGAAAAATGGTTGTTTTCAAATGCATACATATGAGAAAAATAATGAAAATTACAACAGAATAATCTAATACAAGAATGTCTAGGTCTTCTCAAAAAAATACAAGAACATCCAGACTGCTTGAAAATCAAACACATGCATTTATCTATGTACTGCAGCGACATGAAAGCTTGTACTTACACACATTTAAGATTAACCAATCCCAAAACTTTAAATTTTGTCTTCCTTTTACCCCTATCTCACAACATCTCATGAGCTTGGTGTTATCACAAGTGAAATGCCCTTATTGAATTAACTACTCATCCCAAAAGATATACCAAAATTTTCATCCCAAGTAATGTGTAATCCTGTGTGGTGTTGACATGCAAATGAAGTAAAGATTTGGTAAATTAAGTGTCAAAACTACATAGGATGACATATCACTTGACACTTCTGATGAGATTTTTGGAATATCTCTTGGGATGTATAGCATTACTTGCCTTTATATTGATCCCTGAATTTACAAGAATGGACCTTTTACCAATGGCATTCAACAGTTCTAGTGGCCTGAAAGCCCCAAAGGACTCAACTTAGTATAATCAAGGCAATATCTGGGAAATTGAAGTAAAATCCAGGTAGAGCGAAGAGGAGGATGAAACCCTTCTGAACAAAATCAATAGCTACTAAAGGAACCTCATTAGAAACTACTATATATGTACTCCTTAGTAAAAATTATACTTAAGATGACGGATCACATGGCTGATTGACAAAGCCTGTCCTCCTGAAGGCAACCCGACAGGCAAGCACCTCCAAGGTAGAAAGGGATGCATGTCTGCCTCAACAAACTCACACTCTAGCCAAACAGATTAATACCTTAAGCAAACCTCCTGTGTCTCCAACAGCTACAATACCCCATTGCCCTGACGCACATTAAGCAGTCGTCATACCAGCCTAGATGCGGACAACACACCTATTAGATGGCAGAATGCCTTTCAAGTCATGGTTTGGGGTGCTTTGATATGAATTTCATTGAAAAAGCATGCTAGGGCCCACATCCACGTAGACCTCTCACATACAAGAAAGTTGGAGTCTACATGAGCCCCAAAAAAGATGATAAATGACATAATTTATAGGTAAAAATAACAGCAGAGATCTGTAACACTTGATGTACATAAGCATTATTAACTGCATGCAATTGTCTCCATGCAATTTATTGCATGAAATCCTCGTGGAAAGAATAAGATGAATGCATATTTCTTCAATTAAGGAATAAATATTAAACAATTATTAATCTTTCTTCCATTCTTGAGCGACAGATGAAACTATGGTAACAAAAGAAAATTACACTAAAAATAAGTAATACCTTCACAACAAAAATGTTGCAAGAGGAAACCTCCTCCAGGTATCGCTTGTGAACACAATCTAGGTAAAGAACATCAGAATAGCCTTTGGCCTTTGCAGCAGATTGAGCCTTAAGAACCTACAAATAAAATTTTGAATCATGGAAATATATTAGGGATTACAGAATTTAATGATTCAGATGTTAAACATTTTAACCCATCTTCATTGCCAAAAGGTTAACCATGCTATGATAATGGTGTCATCCACTTTAATAATAATGTGCTCAGGCCTTCCCTGATTTACCACAAGATACAGATTCCATACGTAACAACAGAAAAAGAGGTAAAGTCTAACTGTGAAGGCACATTACATTGTAGAGAAAGAAATATACAAGGAACAAATTTCAAAAGAACATAAGAATTCAGAAAACCTAGATTTAATCAACCTATCAGTAGGCAAAACCTAGCAATCAGCAATAAAGAAAAACATAAATCTTAGGGTTCAAACAAAATGAAGAGAATTTTATGAAACAAACCAAAATTACTAATAAAACAAATGTCTTCAGAAAGAATATTGAAACTCAAATAGCTACTAAAAGGCCGGCTTACCGCAGCATAGTTTCCTATAGTTTTTACACCACCAGTACCCCCAGGAGTTGCACGATGTAATTCATGCTCAACAATCAAATGTATTGGTGCTACACCTTCCTAACATTGCAAAAATAAACACTATAATTAATAGTTGTTGTAAGGGATGTGCCATAGCTATCCATAAGAAATTAAAACCAAAGAGATTCCATAGAGTTAAGATAGCGCATACAAAACACCTAATCCTTTAAAAAAAATACTAATGATAAATAACCAAAGTATAAACACACACACCACAAACATTGCTTGCCCAAATACATTGTCAGTCATTCACCAAATTGCCACTGGTCATAAAGGGCAAGTAATGAAAATTCACTATACACAATGTCATGTATTCCATCTCTGGATGAGGAATATTTTTGGGTGTGTTTGTTTTAGTGTTTTTAATATTTTTTGAGTTGGGTGGGAATAACAAGGTAGGATTTAAAAATTAACAAAACACCCTCCCTAGATTTGTTAATTTACTAAAACACCCCTTAATAAAAACATTTAAAATTACAAAAACACCCCCACTCACCCATTAAATACCGGCAGCCGGCCACCACCACCGGAAGGGTTGGCTAGATTTGCCGTATCAGAGCACGACCGATTGGATCTAGCCAATCGTGCATCGAGATGACATTTTCCAGCCTAGATCCACCATGGATTTCTGGCCGGAAAAGGCCAAATTTGGCTATGTTTGGTTGTCAACGACAACCATATCTTGGCCGTCATTGACAATCAGATCTTTGGCCGTAGATCTGGTCGGAAAATGATAGATCGGCACACTACCGGTAAGATTCAGTCGGTAGTGCGCCATTATACCAGATTCCAACCACCTTCCGGCGGTGGCCGCCGGAATCTAGCAAATGTGGGGGGTGGGGGTGTTTTTATTAATTTTTAAACTTTTGGGGGTGTTTAATTAAATTAATAAACTTGTGGGAACTAAAAATAATTAAATAAAATATAATAGTATTTCCTAAATAATGAAACAAACAATTATTTTGATAATAGGATTGGAAATAGGGTAGAAAATAGTATACCAAATGGACCCTTTAATATTTATTGTCATAGAATTGCTAATAGTACTTCATAATACTTTTTTTAAGCAAAAGACTTGAATTCATCAATATTTATGATATAAAAATTGGAGAAAACACAAGAGATTGCATCATCACTTCAAATAAGAATTGAGCATGAAATTCAGAAATTGCATCTAGATCTAAAATGTCTGTAATGAGTCATAATTTATAAGCAGATAGCAAACCATGATTGATTGTAACAACACTTTTCCACATGATAATAAAGCAAGTACTCACTTACTTTTATTTTGTGTACATATGTGCAAGTTTGTGTGACAGTGTGTATGTGCATGAGGGAAAAATATATCATAGAAAGCAGATAAAGGAGAAGTGACAGAGAACAAGGTAAAGACACCAAGTCTTAGGTAGCAAACTAAGTTGTAATTTGCATGTAACAAAAAGTAACAAACCTTAAAGTAGTTCCCAACAGGTGATACATAAATCAGAAAAGTATACTCAGGAGCAGGTGCAAGACCAAGAACAGCTCCACTTCCCATTAGCAAAGGCCTGATATATAAAGAACCTTTACCAGGAGGGGGAATCTGAAATGAAATATTAGCAACAAAAGATTCAAGAGCAGTTACTAACCACTCAAGTCACTAAAAAGGTCAAAAACTCATTGTGCAAAATTAAACCATTTTATACCCAACGTTTGTTCGCCAAAACAGTAGCCTTGACAGCTTCCACAAACTGTTCAATTGATGGTGATGGCATGCACATCCTTTCTGCACCCATCCTCATCCGCTGTGCATTTTCCTCAGGTCGAAATAAAAGTATACTACCATCTTCTTTCCTGTAGGCTTTCAGACCTTCAAATAATCCCTAGTTACAAATAAGGAAAAGAAGAAAAAAAGATAAATAATCATTAAATTGACCCAAATGAATTAATATTTTAATTGAAGAATTTTACAACTTCCTTTATTGTATCTTCCCTTCTTTTTGTTTTAGCCCCCAAAATCCTGAAATCACCAATTCCCTCACCTCCCCTCCCCCCACACAAAAAGAAATCATGGTTTTGATTCCAAAAACATCTTATACACCTATAATTGGTCTTATCAACTACACTAGCTGGTGCTTACCCCTATGTAATCATTTAGTATTTCAAAAATGTAAAATATTTCAACAGCTAATCATTTAATGAAATGAGCACTGCAACTCCCCTAGACAATGTCTTTCCATTATCTGCTATTTTCTGTTACTTTTGAATTCGCAATGGTAGAAAATAAATATTCACACATGCAGGCATGTCTTATCTGTTATTCATTTCTATACCACCTAACTGGTCCACCTCTGACTACCTGATATAAATATGGTGATGGACCTGAATGCTTTATTTTATGGCAGATGATCTTAACTACAGAGATGCTTTTGACAAACTCCAGGGGACTTTAGGCGAATTCTTAAATAAATTTCAAGGATGTTTCTATTACATGCCAAAAGTTCATGTGAATGATCTGAAAAATTAGAAAAGCAAAATCCAGTAAACTTTAGCCACATTTTAGAGGAGATCAATGAAATATTCTAGAATACTTTTAACAACCAAAAAATTCAAGAGTTTGCCTAAATACAGGTGAGGAACCTTGTAATTTATATCTTCTAAAAAATAAGTTTTTCCAACAAAAAAGATCTCCATAACACAATCAATCATTGAAGAAAATAAAGCAGTTTAACCAAAAATTAGCATTTCAAAAAATATCATCTACAATAATGTGCAGGGAAATTAATGCACTAGATAAAGCTTGCTGCACAAAAACATACTACATGAAAAACTCAATATCAAATATGATATAGTTCAGGGTGAAAATTCAGCATTGCAAAGATTAAAAAGCTAACCTGACCATAATTCAAAATACCAGCTGATGGGCTCAACTCAATATTACCGAAACGCTGTAATTCACCTTTAGAGAAGTTTCCATCCCGCGAACATTTCATCACATACATGTAATCAGTAGGAAGAAACGCGAATCCAAGGTTGTCCCAGTCTATGTCCGCCAATTCAGTCTTTTGGTTGCTATATACCAAACCAATATACACGCACACCAGAAAAACACAAGTAATAAACACAAAATAACTATTCAGCATAATCCTTATAATTACATATATGCATATAAAATAGTACCTTGAAACACATCCATATCCATTATCGATCATTCATTTCAAGAATTGCAAGCGAAACCTCTACAATATCCAATTGAAAACAAAACAAGTACAAACCTGAAAGTATTAGATAAAACAGCATAACGAGTGAAAGGAGAAGGGGGTTGATTAACATTGCAAGAAGAGAAAGAAATTGGCTTTTGAAGCTGCAAAAAGAGTGAAAATCAACGGAAAATTAAAGAGATAGTAGAAAAGTAAAAATTGAAATGAAAAATAGTGAATCGGATCACCTTGAGAGAAGGGGGAGGAAGGAAATGTTGTTGCCTTTGAGAAGCGGAGAAGGAGAGAGGAGGAAGAAGGAGATTACAAGTGTTACGTGAAAGGTAAACGGTTGGCTGAAGGCCTGTTAACACTGCGCTGCTCTCCATTTCCCTTTCTCTCTTTCAGTCTTTCTCTCTCTCTGATCTTCTTTCACAGTGTTTTTCTTTTGTTTGTTTTTGTAGTGTAAGTGGAGGCTGCTGAGTGCGGAATATGGGCGGAGGTTTGCGTGGAGGTTAAATCTTCCTTTTAACCTAGATTCTATGACCACCTAAAATTAACGCTTTTTAAGTCCATACTTGGAATCCAACGTTTTAGGGTCGAAAAATGTTTCAGCTACGCCCTTTTCTCACAACCCTCGTAGTCAAATCATGAATAAATTATAGTTGACCAACAACGATATTATCGTTTTTATGAATATAACATTACTCTTTTTACAACACTTTTTGAAATTGTTTATATCCTTATATGGTCTAATGAGTGTCCTTTTAATGGGATTATATATGTATATTGGTTGCTTTTATTTCTAGTAATCTATTACTATTAATATCATCAATAAGATGTGTGGAAAGATAAGATCTTTCACCTATTATTTATGGAAAATGTTATACTCATAACCCTTATGTAATAATTCATAATTAATCATTTTGTAATTAATCAGCTTATAATTAGTTTCATCTAGATCTCATCTGATAAATTACGACTAACCTAATTGTGAGTTACCTACGTCATAATTGTAAGAAAAAATTTGTAAAAAGATATTATAGATGTGACATTACTCTTTGCAAAAAAAGAGAGAACTTGGTTTAATCTACTCTTTCAATGTATAATTTTTCCACAACAGGCAAAAGAATCCACCATTGTTTTAAAACTCAGATCAGAGGGCAACCTGTTTTGCTGTCAATGGTCACGAGTCAAACGGTCCAACTGATTGGATCGAGCAATAATTTAATTTTTCAAAAATTCCTATTAATCCCTTAAATTTTAGTATATTACCGAACATCCCTAAAAATTTCAAATTAGTCCCCTAATTTTTTATTTATTTTAAAAATACCCCAAAAATCACCAATTGGATTCCTAAACTTTTGATATATCTCAAAACACCCTTAAAAGTAACAAAGTAGTCCCAATAAATTTGATATATTACAATACCGCCCTAAACCTTGAACCAGACCAAAAAAGCTATCGAGATCCGGGTTTTAATACAGAGTAATCCACAAAGCCATTCTCCCAAAACTCCAATTTCGAGTTTCCTAATCAAATGAATTACCATTTGGCAAGCTTCATAACAATGACAGGTACCAGAAGTTTGACATAACAATGGTATTGAAAACTCACCAACTCACCATTTTGGCACGTTAACGTATCATTGGTGTTGGTTTCGTGATGCTTCTGTATTGGTTATTTGGAAGCATATACACTCCTACCATAAAAAAAAAAGGAATTGCTACTTCAAATTCCTGGATAGTAAAGGAGAATTGCGGTAATAACATGGTGTAGGAAATTCTTTACCACCTGTAGTGTGCAAATAAAAACAACAAAAGCCAATCTGCATTCCAAACTCATCACCACCAATTTCAGGAGTCGGTAGATACAATCATCTAGGCAAAAGTAATCTACCACTTACCAAACAACATAGTAGGAAACCCAGAAGCCATACCGTAATACAAAATAAAATGTGAACCACCAACTGCCCTAAAGAAACCCCCACACAAAGGAAAGACCATATAGGATGGACAAAAAATTTACAAATATCTCACTAGACGATAGTTAGCTAAGTCATCTACAATTCGGGCCCGGGCACGAAAAAGTCTGCCGGCAATATTGACTAAAATCCTCCAACTGTTAAAAACCAAATAGTAACCTGTATCACATCGAAAACGTAATTAGTTAATTTACTACTGTTTATCAAGGACTAGGTCAAATGAAACAACCAGAAAGAGATAGAAAGGTACTTCTGTGCAAGACTGCTCTAAAATACTGCACTGTAGCGGAGCGGCTCCAGAATTCTACTTCTTCACTTTTGGATCTTGTCCTCTTTGCAATTTGCTCATCTTCCTTAGAATTGTCAGATTGGCCAAGATCATGCTCATTAAGCTTCTGATCACTCTTTCCAGATACATCATCTTTGTGAAACTACAGAAGAAAATAGGCTATGAATTTCAATCACAATAAAAAGAAAAAGATATAGGAACAAAACAGCAGTATAAAAGGATATACGAACAAAACAGCAGTATACTTCAAACTATTAATGGCACAGGCCATGGAGTAGCCAATACAAAAAACTTCCATCATGACGTGCCAGAGTCTGAGTTCAGTGACAAACGGAAATCAGAGAACACATAATACAACTTTAAACAAATAAATCAAAATGCATCCCTAAATTTTGTGACTGAAAACTCATTAATTCCCAGAAAAAAAAAGATTTAAGGACAGTTACAACTCAAAAAGTAGATCGCCATATTTTCTCTAATGAAAGATGCTGTCAAATGATATCTAGCACTGTTGTTTGGCCAGATTAAGAAAGATATGTTTAGCTTTGTTTCTTATCCCAAAAAAAAATTAAAAAAATAAAAAAAATAAAAAGGAACTGCAATGAACTATACTTACTATCACTTCAAGGACATAAGAGCCTAATCCAGGAACACCTTTAAAATGGGTTCAAAACAACCAAACAATCATTACACAAACACATAATTTTGAAAATGCAGGAATAAGAAATGGTAACAAGTACTGCATGCTGTTTATTACATGAAAATACATGATAAATATGATCTGAGAACATTAGTTGTTACCTGACTAGTCTCAGTAACTTGTTTAACATTTCCCGTCTCTACTTGTGTAGAATCTGAAGAAACATTCTTTCCTCCAGCATTAAGAACATCCAGATCTGGTCCAGCAACAGGATTCTGCAAATGAACATTCTCAGTAACTTGTTTAACATTTCCCGTTTCTACTTGTGTAGAATCTGAAAAAACGTTCTTTCCTCCAGCATTAAGAGCATCCAGATCTGGTCCAGCAACAGGATTCTGCAAATGAACTATATTTTCTTGATTGATGATATCTTGATCATCAATCTTTTCACAAGTCACTTCTGAAATTCTAATGATTTTATCTATAACTAATACATTAGTCTCCTCAGAACCTCCTTGATTATGACTCGATGAGATGACTACATGTTGATCCTCTCGCACACTTGATTCTTTCGAAATTACACTGACACAAATACATCAAATGATTCAAATTGTAATTCAAAGTAGAAGCTACTACACATTAAGAAATTTTAAGGATATGACTAGAAGCAAAGAAACTGATTATAGAGGAAAAGAGTTTTTACTCGTGGGTGGTGGCCTCTTCGGATGGATTTGCAGGAACATCTTGTTGCTGCCTCCTCTTTTTCTTCTTCTGCCTTTGCAGTTCTGATGGATCAACAAATTCACTGGAAACATAGTTATCAGCCCTTCTTTTCCTTCCACCCTGAAGTCCATCCTCTGATATTGATTGCAAACACTTTTCAGCGGCATCTTTCTTGATTTCAGATTCTGAATCATGCGTTCCTTTAGCATCCTTATCTTCAGAGGGAACTTCAAGTATCACTTTTGGTTCTCCAAATGCAAATCTCACGGATTGCCTCTTACTAGAAGTAGCCAAGCTTGCATCTTCATGGTCAGATGTCACAGACTTATCCTCATCCTTCGATGAGGGTTTCTCGGGGGAATATTTAAACAATAAATCAGTGCATTTCTTGATCCATGAGAATCGAGCAGAGCTGGGATGAGAAGAACCATTTTCTTTTTGCACAGGAGGAGAATTAAACCCATTGCCATTGTCAGTAACATGTAGATTATTTTGTGAAACCAAATCAACATGTGATACAGGACTTTGCAGCTTTGAATATCTTCTGGCAGAAATTTTCTGCTGGGTATGCTCCAGCCTTGAGTGTTGCATCTCACTCACAGCCATATAATCTACAGCTATTTTCAAATCCTCCAATTTATTCAAGTGTTCGATCTCAGTTTGAATCTCTTCTCTATCAGCATGCAGCAATTCTCTCTGTTTTTCTAATTTCTGTCTTTGCACCTTCAACTCCTCAATTGAATTATTTAGTTCTGCCCATTCCTTGTCCCTTCTCTGACGATCTAAATTGATCTCCATTCTCTCAGCATCAAGCCTCTTCATTTCTAAAGTGACCTGTTCCAATTCTTTCTCTGCTTTTTCCCTAAGACAGCTAATATGCTCAAGTTCTTTCTTCTTTTCTTCGACAAAGGTCTTCTCTTTTTCTCTAAATGAACTTTCTAATTCTTCACGCCTTTTCTCAATACAGTCCTCCAGTTCCCTCTTCTGCATCTCAATACCCAATAGGAAATCAGCACGCTCCTGCTGAATCTTATTGAACCACTCAGAATGCTCATGTACCATCTTGTTCATGAATTCTTCCCGCTCATGATTAAGTGATTCAACATCCCGTTTATGCTGATCTCGCATTGCATTCCTCTCTTGTCGAAGGCTATCACGCTCATCCTTAAGAAACACAGAAATGGCCTCTCTCTCAACAGCAACACGTTCTGCTTCCTTCCGCAGCTCTTCTCTCTTTTCATCCATGAACTCCCACTCTGCTTCAAACTTTGTTTTCTCTGCTTGCAATTTGTCTACCTCAGCCATAAGTTCCAGTTTCTGAGCCCTAACCATATCAAGTTCTTCTTTAAGTTTCATCTCTAAGATTGATAGTTCGTCTGTTTCACTTTTCATGGCTTCTAGTTTCTCCTCTGCACGAAAAACTTGTTTCTGTTTGGCATCCAGTGAAGCCGAAAACTTCTGAAGATCTAACTTCATTTCTTTAACATCTTCTTTTTCTTTTTCTAGAAGTGATTTCTTCAGTTCAACCTCCTTTGCAGAAGAAATCAAACTTTTTTCCTTCTCATCAAGTAGATTTGACCTCTCTATCACATCCTTCTCTTTATCTGCCAATGCCCTTGACTGAACCTCTAAGTCATGTTCCCTTTCCAGAAGCACATCCTCCCGCTGATTAAGATCCATCTCCCTCAACTCCCATGCTCGTCTCTTGGTCTCAATTTCATCTTCCACCAATTTGCTCCTCCTCTCCAACTCAGCCTCAAATTCCAACTTCTTTACTCTTAAAATAGAATCATGATTGGCAACTGCCTTTTGAATTTCATCCTGCATTGTCAATCAAAATAAAATTTAAAAAAAAAAAAAAGGCACAAGTAACTGCATTGATTCATAAAGTATGAAAACCCTTCAAGCAAAAAGAGATCACAAAACACTCTACACTCAGAACAATGATCATACACATTACTATTATTCAAAAAAGAAAAGAGACAGATGAGACCAGAAAACTCACAGATTCTTTGCTTGAAATTTTTCCTTTGCAAAATGTAGTTCCTGCTCCTTCTTATTCAGCAAAGCTTCCCTCTCAACAATGGCCTGTGTACACCAAAAACAGAGGCTACTTTAATATAACATCCAATAAGAGAAACATTCTCAAACAGACAATAGCTTAACATCAAGATAGTTTTTAAAAAGTAAAAAACTAGTATGAACCTCTTCTCTTTTTGATAAGGAAAGCCTGGTGAGTTCTACATTGGATTTCTCTTCCTTTAAGGCTAAGAGTTTCTCCTCAAAACTTGCTCTTGAGGCCTCTAATTCTTTTTCAAGTCGACTTATTTCCAGAGATCTACTAAAGATGTGGTCTTCCCTTTGATTCAGCGAAGTTTGTGCATCAAGCAATCTTTCATGTTCTTGCTGCAGAATCTTCTTCCTTTCACTTAATGATTGTCTCTCAAGAATGATCTCTTTCTCTTTCTCATCACAACTAAGACATGGCAAAATAAATAAATTTATACATTATTGAGGCAGCTTTCAAAGGTTCCTTACAAATCTATAGCACTATAATTATAAGGCCATGAGCAAAGTGTTGCAATGTGTAAGTGAGATGCATTTTCTTCTCATCCCCTGCCTAGTTTTTGTTAGTCATTTCAATTTGGAATTAAAGCAAACCACAGATACCTCATTGCCTCACTTGAACCTCTCTCCTAATGTAAACTGGGTCAAATAAATATAAAACTAAAATAGCTTGCACTTTAAAAATTACACAAACAAGATGGAAAACACATACTCAGACTTGAAAGATACAATGCGCTTAGAAAGATCATCTTCACGTGTCTCAACTTCCTTCAGCTTTCTTTCTGCAGAACGATGAAACCTGCTAGCCTCAGCTTCTAAAGATTCTGCAGCACGCAACTTTGCTTCAGCCTCTACAAATTTTCTCTGAGCATCTTCAATCATAATGCGTGCTTCAGCCAATTTACACTCAGCTGCAACCTTTATTTCAGCAGATTCTGCACGCATCTCATGCAAGGCCTTCTCAATCTACAAAAATCCATTAAAAAATAACAATAATCATTACAGCATAATGCAGGAAGGAAATATTTACTCAATTAAAGAAAGATTCAAAATAATATCTTACACTAGCTAAACACTCTTTCTCAACACCTAAAGCTTTCTTCAAACTTTCTTCCCGTTTCTTTGCTTCAGCCATAGCAGATAAGTGCGCAGCTTGGTCACGCTTATGCAATATTTCAGCTGCTTCAGCAGCAGCATTAATTTGCTCATACTTGGAAGCCAACTCCTTTCTTTCCAATATGAGAAGGCCCATATGATGCTGGTGGTCAAAGATCTACATAAAGTAAAACTGCTGAGATCTACAATTGAACATAAACTAATGCAAGGAGAGATAATTTCGATATCTAATATAACTGTCCAATTGGGGTTACACAAAAAAGTGTTAAATCATGGTTCCAACTACATATTTGAATAACATTTAATAACGTACAGCATTACACTTGTAATATAGTAAAGAGAACATCATATTAGCGACATTGATTGTAAAACAATCGACATTAAATGTTATTAAAGTTATTAATATAGTTTTGTCGTTAACAAAACATGATATGCCGCTATGCAGTAATGTTACCAGTATTCTTACTACGGGTAGCATAACAATTCCCATGAAATCAATTATACATATACACCATACAGAATAATTCTATTTCTTTACTCTTCTCATCTAAAGATAGAAGCCACACACTTAAGCCCGGTTCCCTTTTAGAAACAATTAAATTTAAAAGTTGAAAATTCAAAAAATACTAATCCTTTGTTTTTCACAACTGTTTCATCAACAAAAAGAAAAATAAAATAAACCAAACCAAATTAAAACAAAAATGAAATCAAGAAACAATGAAAAGTAAACTTTAAAGAACAATCAACAAACCTCAGCTTCAAGCTTTGCTATGTAAGCAATGAGAGCGGCCTTGTCTCTGCGTTTAATCGACTCTTCATCGAGTCCGGCCTCTCTGAGTCTCTTCCAGATCGTTTCATCGGTCAAAGGACTGTGCAAGATTCTTGAACTCGGCGTGATTACGAGTCTTCCTGAGGTAGGACTCGCCATCACCGGCGAGTAGAATCAAAACCCTAGATTCTGTGATCCGGTGGTGTTGGGCAAGCGCCAATCTAATCTTTCACGTTTCTTGCTTTTGCCTTTTATGTTGTTTTCGTCTTTCTTTTCTTTGAAGAGTGGCAGAGAGTGTTGTGCTGTATTTGAGTTAAAATTGAACCTTGAGAGTAGAACTGAGAGTGGCTTTACTGGACCGAGTTGGGCTGAGTTGTTGAAAATAAAATAAAATTGGGTTTTGTGAAGGAAGGTGCTTCATATTGACAAGATGAAACGTTGTCGTTTAAGATATCTTTTGGATGCTTATTGCTTAATCTACAAAGCCGCCTTTGATTTTTGGATTAGCGGTTGAAAGTTTAAAGATCTTGTTGTCTTCAGATGGAAACTAGTAACTAATAGTCAATGCTCCGTGTCATCCAAATTTAAAAAAGGAAAATCAAAGTTTATTTTATTGGACGAATTTATATATATATGATATGTTTGGTCCTTAAATATTTCAAAAAATATTATACTGCATAGGCATTCAATTTAAATAAATATATTTACAATTTAAAAATATCACATTTGTCAAGTTGGTTAGAGCAACGTTAAACTTGTGTGGGTAAAGGGTCTATTTCATTTCACAAAGGAAGTAATTTGTCTATTGAAAAGGAAAAATTACTTGTTCAAAGTCCAAATTAAACAAACCAAATTTTCAACGGATAGAATTTTAACCCTGCAGCAACACTTCTTAACGTGCTAACCACCTTGGGCATTAATTTTAAAAACACAATTAAATATCTAATTCTTTATCCTTTCTAAGATCATGTTTTGAATTTTTTATTTGAAGATTAAATTATTTTTTATTCATTTCTATTGTCTTTTATTTCTTGCATTTATCCTTATTATTTAAATTAAACAACTCTCGTGCATCAGTCATTTACTAATCAATACTTTTTTTTGGGTATTGGAAGGTGTAATGGGTAGCTTGCGAAAACCTCAACAACTTTTCACATTGTCATTTCTAAGTATATAAATTATGTTGACAACTTATTCTTCAATTTTATAGCTTAATTATTTTCTTTTTCTCATAACACAGAATCCTCGAAATTTGCTTACTCAACTCAAGTATAAAACCAAATTCTTTGCTACCCTTATTAAACAATAATTGATTCCCAATCTCAATCATGCATTCCAGTAAACAAAAAATATCCTATGTGATAGTAAAGATAGCAAGAGTTGATGAACACATTTTATTTATGTTGATGCTTACAACATATATACAGATACGCCCTTTAAAAACAATCAACAGCGCCTTCAAATAAGTCCATGATGAAAAAGCGTGTTTCTATTTACCAAAGGCAGTCATTTTAGTGTCAAAGTAGTTACATAAATATTTACTTTTACCACAGTTTACTCTTTACATGCTGGAAGTTGCTTTCTTCTCCTGATAGTAGTTTATCCACCCTTCAATCAGCTTAATTTCAGTTTCCCGTTGCTCTGTCAACCAAGCCGGATCCTCAGGAGTAGAAGGACGCAAATCTATGTGATGCGCACCTGATAAATGGTAGAAGGAAAGAATCACTTTCAGCAAAATTATATAGCTGCCTAGCCATAAGGCAATATGTCATAAGAGATCATCAATTCATTTATTCATTCATAATGCAATGACCTCTGGTAGATTCACTTTTGACAAACAATAAGCAGGATATTGTACAGATAACTAACTTATCTCATAGAAAATGGCCTATGGAAAATCATTTGATGAATGCAACTTCTCGCATCACTACTAACCTTATCAAGCCTACAAGTGAGCAGTGGTAAATCCATTTATGCACTAGATTCTAAACCTTTTAGAACTTAAATACAAGGACCAGGGTTCATATAATTCTAGGATGGAGTCACTAAAACAATGGGAATTCTTTTTCTTCTTCATAGGACACACCAAAAGGTAATTACATGGGTCTTCTCTTGCAATTGTTGTATAGATCGTAAGTTATGGTTAACCCCCATGCAGCCAAAGCCCAGTACATCCAACAATCCTTAGAGAGCTAGGTACAAGATTGACCAATAAGGCCTCATAAACAGCATTCTTGAGAAGGGCCATCCAATTCCCCATCAGCACCCCTTACTCAGCAACTCTCACCTCTGACCCCCACAGGAACACTTTTTTTTTTTTTTGTTTAACCTCCTAGAATTTAAATTCAGCGAAAGGCAAAAGCCATAGAACTAACCCTTTTCCAGGTCAGTGAAGACTTTTAAATACCATCCTGCCAGATGGAAGAAGATTATAGAACAAGAAGTTCGCCTGAACCTACTAGTAAATGAAACTTCCAAGACAATTTATGTTATACTTAAATCAGTAATCATCCACTATATTCCAATAGAAGAAGAAGAAGATAATACATAGCAAATTATGCCATTCAAAAGTTAACGTATATGGTTGCAGGGATAGTTTATGATGGTTTTGTGCATAGTTATTGATAAAACCCCAGGATTAACAAGCAACAAGCAACAACAAAATCAGACAAGGAACCAATTCGCGAGACAGATTTTGGATGGATTGAATTGGGATTGATATTAAGAACTGAAATTGGTAAAAACAGAGTAATTTTCCAGGACTGAAATGAAAGAAAAAAACAGAAGATAAATCCCAGCAGTTCGAGGAGCTGGGGACCTCCCTGATTCACACTTCACAATTTTTCTCCTTTTTAACCAAAAGGCTCTCCCTTTTATACATGAATCATCTAACAACTTTTATTCCCTTCTAACTAATTGGTTCACACGTCACCTGCCTCCAGCTTCTCTCCACTCAAGCATGCTTCTCCAATTCCAACCAAATCTGTTAGTGGCTTTTTACCCTTGTGCCCTCTGTGCTGGTAAACCTTCTTGATAGGTGGTCTACCAAACACCCCCCCTTCTTCTTCTTGACCTCAAGGTGAAAGTGAGGAAATTGAAGAGTGATGGTGTCGGCCAACTCCCAGGTTGCTTCAAATGGGGCTAAATCCTTCCACTTAATAAGG
This sequence comes from Pistacia atlantica, assembly GCA_026229545.1. NCBI lineage: Eukaryota > Viridiplantae > Streptophyta > Magnoliopsida > Sapindales > Anacardiaceae > Pistacia > Pistacia atlantica. Next base: position 20,090,257 of record CM047901.1, on the reverse strand, counting down.
ACTTCCTGAGAGCCATTCACTAGTGTGCAGACTGCCAAGACAGATTCCGGCTAAACCTGCAGCTCCATGTCCTCTGTGAGGCAAGACGGTAGGGGTTGGATAGGGACCAAGCTGTGCAGACTGTGCTTGAGCTGAGATACGTGAAAAACGGGATGAATTTTGGTTGTGGAAGGCAACTCCAACTTATATGCAATCTGTCCAATTTTTTCCAAAACGGAGAATGGTCCATAAAAATGCGGACTCAACTTTTCATTGAGTTTAGAAGCCAGGGACCTGAAGCGTTAAGGCTAAAGCTTCAAAAACACTTGGTCTCCAGGCTGAAAGTTAACATCTCGGCGATGGGCATCTGCCTGTGATTTCATATGGTTTTGGGCAGTACTCAGGTTATGTTTCAGTATGTCCAAGATGGCGTTACGATCGGCCATCTGCTGATTGACCTCTTCAACCAGTGAAGGATAGTCGGTGAAGCGGAGAAGAGTGGGTGGGTCACGGCCGTAGAGTGCTTTGAAAGGGGTCATCTTGGTTGCACTATGAAAAGTGGAATTATACCAAAATTTGGCCCATGCTACCCACCGTGGCCATTGTTTAGGCTGGTTGCTGCAAAAACAACGGAGATAGGCTTCTAAACAACGGTTAACGACTTCCGTTTGACCGTCGGTTTGGGGATGATACGCGGAATTGAATTTCAGCTTGGTACCTACAGCTTTAAACAATTCTTGCCAAAATAGACTGACAAACACTCAGTCTCTATAGGATACAATTGAGTTTGGAAACCCATGCAGTCGAACAACCTCTGAAATAAACAGATCAGCCACGTCCTTGGCCGTATATGGGTGACATAAGGGAAGGAAATGACCATACTTAGTTAATCGATCCACCACGACCAAGATCGTGTCGTATCCTTTGGCTTTGGGCAGCCCCCCGATAAAATCCATACTAATGTCTTCGAATACCTGGGTGGGAATGAGTAAAGGTTGGAGCAGACCTACAGGTTTAAGGGCTGAATGTTTGTTCAATTAACAGGTGGCACACTGTTGAACAAAAGTCTGAACATCTCTTTTAATACCCTCCCAAAAAACCAGATTCGTCACTCGTTTGTAGGTTCTAAAAAATCCAGAATGACCACCAGTAGGACTGTTGTGGAATTCCTCCAACAAACGCGGAATAAATTTAGAAGATTTGGGAATCACCAACCTATTTTTGTAGAGCGACACAGCGCGAGCGTAGACTGTAATTCGGGTGACTCTGGGGATCAAAAAGCAAATCTTGGATGATAGTTCGAAGCTTCTCATCTTGCTGTGCTTCAACCGCCAGATCATCAAATTCTGAGAAGGTAGCTACCGAGACAGCAGTGAATTCCATGTCTTCTCTGCGGGAGAGGGCATCAGCCACGTGGTTTGAACTACTTGGTTGATACACGATCTCAAAAGAGTAACCAAGAAGCTTAGAAATCCATTTTTGCTGCTCAGGTGTTTTCACCCTCGATCATCGAGCTACGCATCGCTGGTCCGTTTTGATAGTAAACTTTTGCCCGCTGAGGTAGTGACTCCATTTTTGAACCGCAAACACTATGGCCATTAACTCTCTTTCATATATTGATTTTTGCTTGGAGTGATGGGAGAATGCTTTACTGATGAATGTTATGGGACGCTGGTTCTAAAGTAAGACAGCTCCCAATCCTTGGCCCGATGCGTCCGTGTGGACTTCAAAAAGAAGATTGAAATCAAGAACAGCCAGCACAGGCACGGATGACATGGCTTTTTTCAGGTTATCAAAGGCTTGTTGGGCTTGTTCATTCCAATTAGAAGGCATCTTTCTCAGATAGTTTAGTCGGTGAGCTATTGACCCATAATCTTTCACGAATCTACGGTAATATCCTGTTAATCCCAAGAATCCCCATGACCAACCCTTTGATGATGATGGAGGCGAGCCAAGATAGCATGGATTCAACTTTGGTTGGGTCTGCCTCCACCCCTTCCGCCGAAATCAAATGTCCCAAATATTCCAACTTCAACTGACCAAATATACATTTTTTCCGATTGACAACCTGTTGCTGCTAAGATTTAAGGTGTATCACAATGATTTGGAAGGCGTAGGTCGGTTGACAAGATTTGGCCATACAGGACACTCTACGTCATGATCACAAGAGCTGAGTGAGGTGGGCTTCTAGGTCAGGGGTTGTAGACAGGATGTCAAAAAATACCAAGATAAACTTCCTTAAAACCGGTCTCAAAATGGTGTTCGTTAGAGCCTGGAAAGTGGAGGGAGCGTTAATCAGCCCAAATGGCATGACTAGGAATTCGTAATGCCCCTCGTGAGTCCGGAAAGCTGTTTTCGGCACATCCTCGGGCCTAACTCTGATATGATGATATCCGGATTTCAAATCCAACTTAGAAAAAATTGTCGCTCCAACCAACTCATCTAACAACTCATCAATTGAAGGTATGGGAAATTTGTCGGGTATGGTTATGTTGTTAAGGGCGCGTAGTCAACACAAAATGGCCAGCTTCCATCTTTCTTTTTAACCAACAGCACCGGGCTTGCAAAAGGGCTAACACTTGGTTGGATTATTCCGGACAGCAGCATTTCACCCACCAACCTTTCTATCTCATTTTTTTGAGTGTAGGAATATTTGTAGGGGCGTAGGTTAGGGGGTTTGGAGGATTGTTGGAGGGTTATGGCATGGTCAGTTGGTCTCCGTGGTGGTAGGCAAGAGTGTTGGTCAAACAGTTGGTAGAATTCATTAAGTAATGCAGCAACTTCCGGCTCCATGGGTTCACTCTGCTCTTCGACTTTCCTCTCAATAGAACAAAACTCAACTACATACCTTGCACCCTCAATCAGTAGTGTCTTGAGCATGGCTTTTAGAGATACTACAGTCTTAACTAACGAAGGATCACCTTGCAACACAATTCTCTTCCCGTTACTATCGAACACCATGGTTAAATTTTTCCAGTTAGAGCACACATCTCCCAACGTGCTCAACCAAGATATCCCTAACACCACATCAGCTCCACCTAAATCAAAAGGAAAAAAATCTTGTGTCAACTCCGCCTCCTGGACCCTCGTACTCACATTTATGCAGATTCCTTCTCCCCTGACGGTAAAACCATTGCCTACCATTACTCCAAATTGTTTCCCCTTTTCCACATTCAAGCCTAGCTTCCTTACCAACTCCTTTGAGATGAAATTGTGGGACGCCCCACTATCAACCAACACAATGACTATCTCATCTCCAATCATTCCCCGGATCTTCAAAGTCTTATCCATAGTCATACCCACAATCGAGTTCATAGACAAAGCCAAGGGATTACCTGTTGGGTTGGTGTCATCAGCTTGTCGTAGTTGGGTTCTTCTTTTTCCGGTGAGTCTTCATCGGTTACTAAGAGAATCTGCAGCGATCTTGCCTTACAACGGCGTGTGGGACTGTATTTTTCGTCACATTTGAAGCACAGGCCCTTCTCCCTCTTGCTCTGAATCTCAGCATCAGTAAGTCGCGGAACCCTTCGCCTCGAGTTCCTTGCATGGGTGCGTTAGCTGGCCTCTGTCGTTCATTTCCTCTGATTGGAACCAGATATGTTCCTTTGCTTGAAACCAAATCTGAAGCACGTGAAAAAGTACTTGGGAACCACTCATTTGTGCGCCAATTTTCTGGGTTGGGTGTGACCCACTGGTATGGCTCCATTTTAGGTAAGATGGGTCTTGAATGGCTTGGGCCTTTGTTTTTCCAAAACCCAATTTTTCTCCTTAACTCTGTGGGCCTGCTCAATAAGTGCAAAAAGTGTATTTGGTTGGGCCAAACGCAGTTCAACCTGAATTTCTCCTTTGAGTCCATTTAAAAAAATTCCCATTAACAAATCTTCCCTTACCTCACGTAAAGGAGCTAAATGTTCTTCAAAGCTTTCTCTGAATTCTATTACTGCTCCAGTTTGTTTTAAGGCCACTAGTGACTCATATGCTGATCCTTTGAAAGATGGACAAAATCTCGCAACCACGGCAGTTTTAAAAGCTTCCCATGAACTAATTGGTGCCCTTGATTCGACCCACTGATACCAATTCGGTGCCCGTCCCTCCATACAAACCGCAACTGCCTCTACCTTTTCTCCCTCTGCGTAACGATTGACTGAGAAATAGCGATCCACTCTGAAAGTCCATCCGGAGGGATTTTCTCCATTAAACATTGGTAATTCTAATTTTTTTTTTTTTTCCTTTCTTTTCCTCCTTAAGGCTCTCAGTTTCCTTACTATGACCCATTTCTCCATTGTCGTTACTGTTGGAGTTTTCCCCCATATTTCAGTTACCCCGATCTCTACTATTTTGTGCTTCCCTCTCCTCTTTCAGTCTCATCCATTCCCTCATTTCCAGTAGATACCCTTTGATACTGCCTAACTCCTCCTTCATATTACCCATTTCTTTTTCTAATCCCTCCACATTTTGCTCCATTTTCGATTTAGGCATTACCAAGCTCTGATACCAATTGATAAAACCCCAAGATTAACAAGCAACAACAAAATCAGACAAGGAACCAATTCGCGAGACAGATTTTGGATGGATTGAATTGGGATTGATATTAAGAACTGAAACTGGTAAAAACAGAGCAATTTTCCAGGACTAAAATGAAAGGAAAAAACAGAAGATAAATCCCAGCAGTTCGAGGAGCTGGGGACCTCCCTGATTCACACTTCACAATTTTTCTCCTTTTTAACCAAAAGGCTCTCCCTTTTATACATGAATCATCTAACAACTTTTATTCCCTTCTAACTAATTGGTTCACACGTCACCTGCCTCCAGCTTCTCTCCACTCAAGCATGCTTCTCCAATTCCAACCAAATCTGTTAGTGGCTTTTTACCCTTGTGCCCTCTGTGCTAGTAAACCTTCTTGATAGGTGGTCTATCAGTTATATTCTAACTAAAGATTGAGGATTCTACATGTGTAGTTTCTGAAATTTGTCCCCAAAATGATATCAGCCCAACCTTAAGCCGCTGGGGCAGATAATTGTCATATGTTAATTCAAGCTAATCACCCAAATGTCTTGAACTGAATTGAGCCACTGATTACACAGAATTAATCCACCAGGGCAATAACAATATACATCTGAAGGGAGGGTTGCAAAACAACATCTCATCAAATAGCAGCCCAATGTCTAAAATAGAAAGATAGGTGCATCAAAGCCTTCATAGCCGAAATCATAGCGGTTGTTTAAAAGAAGAAAGAAAAAACTAGTTCCAACAGATTAACGTGAGTTGAAGGCGTAATAGCCGTAGTATATATTGATAACTGTAAAGATTGAAAGATGATTTCAAATAAAGCATTACCTTTTTCGGTTACAAGAGCAACAATAGTATCAGATATATTGTGGAGAACGCTGCAACAAGCAAATGAACACCATCGGAAAATTAAAATTAGCATCAATAGCTACATCTCAGCTGTGTGAAGAATTTACCTGCCACCACTCCAGGGATCCAATAGACCATTTGAGAAAATGATGTTACTTCCAAACAGTGTCAACACAGTCTTGATATCCTTCATGATAGAAATGGACAAAGACAGAATTAAACTATAGCATTCAAGAATACGCAGTATTTGTATCATCAATATGGGACCATAAGCTATTCATTGACAAAATATCACAGGTTTTATACCTAACATATATAAGAAGCAATTGAAATAGCAAACATAGCCACACGATATATTTGCATGAACCAACAGACCCTTGCAAAATGATAATGATACCGTTTCAGTACACAAGATTCTGAAAAATGACTTATAAGCATATCTAACTGCCAGCCTCAAGATTTAGGTTTCTCCACTTAAGCGTCTCAAGACAAAACAAGGGGCCCAAAGCAAGCAGAGCACGGTACAATTGGCAAAATAAATTTACAAGACCAGAGATGGGCATTCATATAACCACCATTCAGATCAAAGACTATTCTATCAACGTTTTTCCCATTCCCAGAAGTGCACTCTTGAATCTTTTATGCTGGGGATTTGGGGGAATCACAGCAACTTGAAGCAAATAGCAAGAATAAAGAGAATTTGGGAATATAAACATTGTCCTTCGCTCTAGCATATCTTTTTATTATGTCAAGTGGAAAAGTTTATCTTTTTATTATGTCAAGTGGAAAAGTTTACTTTTCTGAATAAAGTGTCCTATTAAGTACCCTAGGTTTCATACTTTTGAAACCTTAAGAAAACTCAGTAGTCAACTGTAAGTTACATGACAGTTGAACTTTTTCTTGATCAAGACTTAAAAGGAAAGTGCACAAACACACATAACATACAAAAACATAATTTTCTGAGATCTAATAAGACAAGAAAATGCATAAAGACAAGTTCACCCACATTCCATGTATGGTTATTCGATCAACCCCCATTTTGTAGCTATAAGATTTCTTACACAATTCACATACATAAATAGCGTATGCAAGTGCCAACATACTTAATATACAATATCAACAGAACCAAAATATGGTAAGGGAGTCAACTGAGAAAAATGGTCAGGGAGAGACGAATCAATTCTCATACACAACCTGCAATTCAAACAGATAAATTCCTTTATATCCAAACAACAGATGTGAGTAAGAGACAAATGTTCACTATATAAGATTGATCATATTTTTTTTTTCAAAGAAGGATTCCCTTACATGTCCACCAAATTGCGTCGTTATCCATCGAGGTCTTGGTACCACCTTGAATTTCGTCCAACATTCTTCTTGAAAAGAGGAGTAATTGAAGTCATATGTAGGAAACATGCTCGCATCTTGGCTACTAGACATTGGCATAACCATCTCAGTGCATGCCTGCAGTGGGAAATAGAACAATCGAAAGAACCTAAGATAAATATGATCCTTTCAGGAAATTAAACATTAGCAAATGCATAATTGTTTGAATCACTAAAGAACTCTTAGACCTGCCAGTTCCAACCATCCAAGCCATGAGGATCATCATCCAGTTCAAAGCAGTCGACTTTTCCGGTGTAATTGTAATAAACACTAACTCCTTCAAATATGCGCTCCAGAATGCTAGAACCCTCTGGAGAATTATCAATTTTATTGCAAACCTACAAGAAGTTGAATGGATAAAAAAACTGTTTCCAAATAATGGAAGAAAAATCAAAGTCCAGAAGACCACATATAAATTACTAAGGGCAGATGAAGAAAAGCTTTAGGGCAGCATGACTCCATATATTTCTGTCCTTGGAGAAATTAAAAAATTCATGGAAAAATAGGAGCAATACAAAGGCACTCTTGCAAGAGAACAGCCTATACCTAACTATTAAGACAAGAAAGGAAAACTATCTTGAAATCTTATAGCAAATAATGTAAAAAAGATGCTGGTCTGCAGAATATTTATTTCTGCTAGTAGAGAATAAAAAACATAGAAAGCAGATTATTTTCAATAAGCAGAAAAAGTTGAAAAGCATAGTGAACTATCAGATTACTTTTATGACTAAACCTACACAAAATGATTTAGCCAATGAGACTTGCATATGTCAGTTTTATATCACATCAATTTGTATATTAAGGATTTATACATGTAGTTTGTTAAGTCTAGTAATATTGTAAATTGATTAACAAATCCCAACTAACCTCTCTTATAGGGTATCCAGGCAAAGGCATCATAAATTCAGCCGGATATGGGTAATCCACCATTGCCAGATAACTATATGCAGATTCCAACCAGTCAGCAAGATCTTCTGTCTTACTTAAATCCCTGTAAAATCAAATACCCAGTTGAATAACCAAACAAGCCAAGTCAAATAATATAGAGTAAACAAGGTAGTTCAACTCAATCACGCATTACTTAAACTGAAACATGCATACATTTTCTCATTGTTTATTTCTTACCTACATAGACGGAAAGTTTTGGCCAGTTCATGAAGTCCATTCTCTTTCTGACCTTCGGATATCAATTCACCCCAGGATTTTTTTATAGTGTTAAAGCAGCTGGTACTTTCACGCTATGGATATAAGACAGCAACAACATTATAAAACACAGCATAGATTTTCAAGATGTACAACTAGAAAGACTAGAGTAAAAGAAAATGCGATGACACACCTTGAAATCATTGGATACAAGGTCATTAAATGTTTCTGCCGGCACAATATCTTCAAATTGAAGAATCGGTGCTGAAGAAGCAAGTGCACCGATGGAGATGTGAGGATACTTCAGCCTCATCCACGCCGCTAACACTATTCCATTGAAACAAAAAAGAAACATAAATATAACTCTGGTAACTAATAGGTGCCCTGGTCAATGCAACAACAACAAGGTCTAAGGCAAAAACACTATCAAACTCAAAACATTAATGGATGGCACATAAGATTTTTAGCGGCAAAAAACTAATAAAAGAAATGTTCTTACTAATAAACATATCTCATAACAACAAATATCTGGACCACAACTCCACACAAGTAAACAAAACATTTACTTTTCTAAAGTAAAAACAACGAAAATCAATCAATCAGTGTGCTATTTATTATGCTCCTATCGCAAAAAATTAATTACTTTGAGCTGTTAAAGTTTGAAGTAATTAACAAATAATGAAGACATGGGCAATGGTTGACTTACTTCCACCATAGGATCCACCGAATAACACAACAGGGCAAGCTTCAGCCGACAAATTCCGTTTCAAGTCAGTAATTAAAACGGCGAAATCAGCTAGAGCTTGTTCTGCCGTCAGGTACGATAACGTCGTAGCATTTCTATACGCCTCTTCTCTACTTCCATACGGCAGTGACTCGCCATAGTAACGGTGCTACCAATCACATAATGGAAGACATAAACGTAATTAAGTAACTCGATCTCACATTTACCAAATATATGCTATTGAATTTAAATTCAATCCCGGTGAATTAGTAATCCATAATTTTAAATAACCTCGGGAAAGACAAGCATGGCGCCAAACTTGGGCGCGATGTCCCATATGAAGCCGGAATTAATGGCGAACCATTCGATGTCTCCCTCATTGCCGCAGTAGAGGAAGATGGGGGCCAAGTGGAAGGGGCCCAACCAGTGCTCGGTGTTTATTAGGTATCGTTGCTGGAAGTTCGGGAGATCCGCGAAGCTGAAGTGGTCGAGACGCTGCTCGTAATATTTGGTCTCGTACTGGTGCTGTTGTTGATGTTGTGGTTGGGGTTGGGATTTCGTTTGCTTTGAGAATCTTCCAGAGAGCCTTGGGGATCCGCCTGAATTTGAACGACTGTGATGCAAGTGCAGATGGAAATGAAATGGAGATGATGATGACGATGATCGAGAGAATCATTCGTGAGGATTTTGCCATTGTTTTGTTTTGAACGTTGAGTTCATTGAGTTGGATAATGTGGAGTGTGGAGTTATGATTAGGCTGGAGTGGAGTAGGCGGTAGCCATGGGTGGAATTCAGCTGCGATCGGATGCAGATTGCAGATATATGTGATCTTAATCAATCAGAGCTTTCTAATTGATTTGATGATTGATTGATTGAGTCTAATTGGGAAGGTCTACAAGTTTTGGTATTCGCCGAAGCACTGGATTATAAGTAGGTGTAAATTAATAATTGTCCTAAGTTTGACGCTTCTGACTCTTAACTGGGTGGGCTGGGGTATACTTGAAGGGAACAACTTAAATATGAGTAATGCTAGACAGCCCCACCTCTTTCCCAATGAACCGTTATTTTCAATTTTAATCAAGACAAAAATTAAATGAAAAATCTTTTAAGCACCAAAATCATTCTTTCAATCATTTTTCCCATACGATGAGAGTTTCACAAATCTCAAAGGTTCCACTACAGAAAATAAAACCTAGAAAAATCTTCCCAAAATATCGTACGATTGAGCCATCCCAAAAAAAAAAAAATGGAAACTACAAGTCAATGTCAAGGGCTTTGGCGCCAGAACGCTAGCCACCAAAAAGAAAGTGCCAATAACAACAACAAAAACAAGGAAAATGACGATGATCATCTTCCACGGGTAGTTTTGGTTTTGGATTAGAGAAGAGGGAAAATAAAGAGAAATACAGTCACGTGTGTTCCGGGTTTTTGGAAAGTTTTATCTTATTCGCAAGGGTGTTGTAGTCTTTTCGTAAATTTGTTCCACTCAGTCTCAGCCAACAGAAGTTAGTAACGTCTGTTTGTTTGAGGAATTATTTTGCCACGGAAAAATCATATGTCCTGTATTGTCACAGGGATATAACCTAGACACTCCAGGGTCTTTATCTCTTAAGAAATCCATTATTCTCTTTAACTCTTCTATATCTTCACCAATTTTTTAATGTATTATAGGGATTATTTTAAAGTTTTTCCATGAGTATAGCAAAACTATCTTCTTCCCTCCCCTTTTCAACTAAAGGATCCAATAATGGTTAAATGCTTCTATTTTCTTCCAACAAAAATATTTTGAAAATTGCAACTTTATCCCACTCAACTCCGACATGGGAGGAGCTATTCAGAAAAGTAATGGGGTGCTAATAGTATCAAACCTTAAATATCCAGCGAGTTTCGGCCCATTATTAGTGAAGGTTATAACTTAAAAGAAGGCCATAAGCCCGCAAAAATTTTGAGTTTTGCCCATGCTTTACTTTGGACAATAATTATTAGTTAACAACAACTTAAAAGAGGGCCATAAGCATATTTTTCTCGAATCTGATTTATATCCTCTTGTAGTTTATAAATACAAATAAATATTCTGAATAGACTTATTCTTTCACATTATTATCCACAAACTTTTTAATAGTTTATTCTTAAAGATACTGCGTGTAAAATTTTCTTTTCTTTATTTTAATGGTGTAAGTTCTTTATCCTTAGTGATCCTGTTTGTGTTCCCACTTCATCAAATTGTGATATACAGCGATATAAAAAAAAGAAATATATACGATTCAGGAATAAAGAGATGGAAATTAAGTGTGAAAAGGGTGGATTGGATTAGAGATGTTGATAGTGAGGATAATTAAGTGGATGTTCATGTTGTGTTGTGTGTCAAGAATTAGAAGCAAACTGAATAAGAATATTGGTATCACCCACAAACAATCTTCTAAGGAATATCAGCCTACCTAATACCTATTATAAGCATATCTCTCTTATTGTTTGATTCCAGAATCGTTTCATTATAATTTGCGACCCATAACATTTCAACTGATTACACATTTATAGCATCTCATGCTTTAAACCCATCTAGAGTATAATATATTCTTGATGTCTCACCTCACCTGTTATAATTATTTAGGTAATTAATTAGTCAATTATTATAATAATAATGGAAAAAGAATAAGGCGTGCAGTGGGCTGACTTTGAGTGCAAGAGAATTGATTGATATAGATAATGGACAATAATATAATAAGATATGATAATCATGGGCCGTATTTTAGATGAAGTATAAGATTAGCTGACTCATTTAGAAAAGATTGGGACCGGCATTTGTCTTCTTTTCTGACCCCATTGCGTGCCGCCCAATACCTTTTTGAATTACTTGTTCAACGAAGAAGCTAGAAGCGTCAGGCGGCTCAGCTCTCAGCCTCGGCCTCGGTCAGTAAGAGTCGTAAAAGAAAGTAATCAAACTCTTTATCTTATGCACAAAAGTAGGTACTCGAGTATAAGTTTGAACGAAACATAGCCCTTTCACCTCATTTTCAATCAAATCTCTCGGCATAGAACGGCTAAATTATCCAGAGTGCTCAGTTTCATTGTTGGAAAGGAAAAAATTTGTTGGGATTCTCGCTCATGACTAGCAAATCCTATATCTAAATTTATTAAGAATTTTAAAAGAAAAAACTGTTGGAATATATGTTTTAATTTTTGGAAAGAGTGTGTAACGGGTTATGGGAGTAATCACAGTTGTCATTTCAGTGTTGTATTATTTGTCGAGTAAGTTTGTTTTTTATTTAAATCGTGTTATGTTATAATATGGTTGGTGTATCAAAAATTTAATTTTTTGAAATTATGTATATCATATTGTAAGATATGTTTTTTTAAATTAATAAAATAATCAAAAAAATTTAAAAATTAATATAATCTTCAAGATTAATTAAAGAATTTTGTAGTATTATTGGCTTTAAATTACAGTATTACATAATCAAAATTAATCACAAAATTTTAAAATCAATGTCAATATCTATATCTCTATTTATATTATTATTATCATGTAAAATGGACAATATATATTCCTCTTCACTTTCTCCATACAAAATAGGTAAATTTGGACAGGTTTTAGTGAATCGGATTGGGTGACCCGGTTTCGACCTGATTTTTTTTTTAAACCTTTGGCTCAAATTAATAAAGTCGTATCGATTTATATCGATATTTTAAGGATACGAACGGATACATATCGTATCGTAAGATACATATCAACATATCAAATGATTTAGAATATACTCTCTGATACGTATCGTTGACGATTTGTATCGAATCATATCATATGATACGTATTAAGTATCGTAGGATATACTATCAACCATATTATACGGGAAAATACTGGTTACGTTGACCTATGGGTTTTTAATAATGGACATAATTACAACGTAAAAGATAACGGGATCCGTTGATTAGACAATGATAAGATGTGGTCACCAATTTCCCCTGATCTTCTGATGATAATTCATCAAAAGAATCAAGTAAAGCAACTTTTCATACAGTCCTGCTTTCTAGCCACCACAGAACAGAGCCCAGCTAGCTCCAGTTGTATGGCTCAGGCTGATGCCAAAATACAAATTAAAATAAATAATAATAATAATAATAATAATAATAATGTAATTGATTAATTGATGGAAAATTGGAAACTATATTAAGCTAACTAACTACTAACCTACTGTGGTGTTTAATTATTCATCGGAAATTTCACATTCAAATTAATGGAATCATTCATTATTTCTTAAAACATAAATGCAAAGCACAATATTAAATACCACAGTAGGTTAGTAACCTACTGTGGTGTTTAATTATTCATTCGAAATTTCACATTCAAATTAATGGAATCATTCATTATTTCTTAAAACATAAATGCAAAGCACAATTTTCTAGTGTGTTAATGTGTGGTTAATTAATAAGTTGGTTGCCTAACTTCTTGTTTACGGTTAAGTAAAATCTAAACAATTAATGAAGCTTCCTAAATTAGGACAATTAACAGATACACTCAACCACTATTGGGTAGTGAAACAGTTAACCAAAACTCTTAGATGTATTAGGGGATATTTGTCCAAACTTATAAAAATTAGCTTAAAAGCAACAAGTGCTTATAAGCTAAGCATTTAAAATTTTAAGCAATACGTGTTTGGTTAAAGTACTTATAGTGACTGATAAATAGTTGACGTGTTCGGTAAAATGTGGCTTATAAGTATATTTTATTATAAAATTACTAAAAAAGGGTACTACATTAAACAATAGTGTACTATGAAATTTTAAAATTAAACAAGGATAATGTAATAATATACTTGGTCAAACTAGTTTATAAGCAAAAAAAGAAAAAAAAAGTACCTCCCCCAAACTTTTTTTTATTTTTTTTGGCTTATAAGTTCAACTTATAAGCTCAAAAAAGTTATAAACAAACAGTTCAGTTTAATTTTAGAACTTATAAACTTAGACAAACGCCCCATTATTCAAAAGGTTTTTTGTTCGATTACCTATATTATTAATAGAAGTGGTCATTGAAGAGAGTTATTCGATCATCGACTTCAAAGTCTCGATGTATTAATTAAATTGTGCACAAACTGATGTGTACACTCTCGCTCATCAAAAATAAAAATAAAAACACATACACTCTACTAAATTGATTGCCATATGGTCCCTACTTTAATACTAAAGAAAATCGTTGAATGTGAAATTTGTGACAAAATTATTTTAATTAAAAATTGAAGTAATTATATAAATTAGTAAAATTAAAACTTGTTAAAACGTGGGTGTATTTATTTCAATGGTTGCGTAGATTACATAGGAGATATGGTTTAATGATGGGCGAAGAATTTTGTGGAATGACTTGAAATGAGAGATTAATGTGTTAAATTAAAAAAGTCAACAGTGGTGAATACATATGAGTGGGAGGAAGACTTTTTTTTTTTTTTTTCTTATGATAAATTGACCATACGGCTCTTATAGGCATGATTTGCCGTCGAAAAGACGGAAATTTAGGTCACAATGTCCACCATACCCCACTTTAACACACAATCATGCAAGATAACATGAATTTCCATAAAGCACACACAGCTTCAACACATTTTCTTGGTTGTTTCACATCACCATATGCCTTGTATTTACAATCATTTTCCTCCTCCACAACCACAAGCAGCCTTTTTTTAAATTAAAGCATTAAAACGCAATTCCCTGAGAAAATTAACCAGAAAGTGTTTCGTAATCTAAAAAAAAATCAACTTATTTTAAAAAAATTTATTGAAAAAATATATGACACAGGCGTGGTACATATATATATGATTGAAGGGTTTTTAATTAATAAGGGGTGGACCATTGGGCCCTAAGTGCCTTAACTTTGTGCCACAACAGAGCAGGCAATCTCTCAACTGTTTTTGCCTCTTAGGCAACCACCAAGTCAATTTTGGCTAACGAAATAGATACCCACCAAGCTACAAGTCTCATTTAGTGGGTCCAATCTTTATTTGGTGTTGTGTTGTGTTATTCTCTATCTGTTTTTGTTTTTTTTTTTTTTTAATTCAATTTGATAATAAATATCTGTAGACAGGTAAGTCACCATAGTGGGGGTGACATGGGTCTTGCATTTCACAACTTTCAAACGCAAGCAATGATGCGTATAAACTGTTTGTGAAAAAGCTCAACTTCACACCGCCAACAGGGTCTTAGAAAAGGAAAGTTCAAGTGGGGCAAGCTATACAGCTTCGCTTTTATTATTGCTTTACTGAAAGTCGGTGCATTTCTTGATGCCCCTCAACAATAAAATAAAATAAAATAAAAAATATCAATCAGACAAAGATAGATGACATATTACTCTACACATCTGACTAGACCCCTCTTCTTTTCTCTTAATAAATGATTCTATTTCTTGCAAATTCAAACCCCCAACAGGATTTTTAAAAGAGACTTCAAGGCTCAAGCGAACCACTTGTATGGTTTTCATATTATGTTTTTACCACTTTTTCTTTTTCCTTTTTCTTTATATTTGAAGGGTAATATTCTTTGTGCACTTTTTTATGAGAATCCGCAGCCAGAGCAAGAGCATAACATAAATCTGTAAACACTGTTGATAGTTGAAGAAAGAAATACATGAAAATTATACTCTTTGTGCGTTGTCCAGTGAATGGTATTTTCACTTTTTAGTAGTAACCTTTTTATCAAACAATAAAGATTACGTACAAGAGTAGCGCGGTATGCCCACAGCCCACACGTGCTTGGTACGAGTTCTCATTTGGCTTTTCTACATTCACTTGTTTACTAGCACATAATTTTAAGATGCTTGTTCTAGAACTCTAAAATATTAAAAGCTTTAATGGGATAAGAATATGTTATTATAGATAATAAAGATAACTCTCTCTCACCACCAATTTCAGGTTTTTATTGATAAAAAAATTTGAGAGTTAGGTCAACTGAAAATTGTAAGAGAATAGTTATGAGATTAGATTATAAATATAATATTATCTTATTATATATCATTATTTTTTTATTAAATATACATGACGATAATATTGTTGTCCGCTTACCTTGATGCATGCTTTATCCCCGTAAAACAAGTCTTTGAATTATAAATAACGTTCTTTATATTATATTTATGCTTTATTTTTATTCTCATTTCACCTAACTCATAACAATTATTACAAAGTAATTATTATTTATGTTATATAAATTAATTAATTCATTTAATTGTTGTAGAATCCGGCTGGCTATATATCTTTTCCCAATAAAACACTCTTTAACACCCATTTAAAAAAATTCGAACTTATCAGATTTTTTGCTTTATATTGCATATTTTTTTCTCATAAAATCAATAGTTGCTGAATAAAATAAAAAATATAATAAATAAATTTGGTATCAAAAGCATTATTAATTTGTGCATATAGTATAGATCATTGATAATTGTTAATTATATCATAGATTTTTTTATTTTTTTTTAATCTTTTAACACATAGGTAACAACGATGCCTAATTGTTTAAATTGATCATAAATGCATAGGTCAAGAATCATTTAATCTTGGGTTCTAATTAATGGTTTTCTTTGCTTTGGACCATTAACTAGAACATAAATCTATTTTTACGGATAGGTAAATCGAAGTTGGATCCAATTGCAGTAATTTTACGTTCAATTATTGTATCATAAATGCAATTAAATGAAGTGTGCCCTTCATCCAACGTTTCTCAAAAAAACTGTCTTTAATTTTTTTTTTTTTTTGGGATAATTAGTGTATTTGAACCAGATTAATCAATTAATTCTCAAGGCCTATTGAACACATTACAAACTCAAAATCTTAGATAAATTATAATATTTTTGTGATTAATGATTCTAAAATTTAAATCAAAAAACTCAAAGAATAAAGTAAATCTCAAACCCTTGAGATCATCTTAATCTATTACAAACTCCTTACCTTCAAAAACACCGTTGAAAGGATGATAATAAAAATAATGATGCTAGAGAAGTCGGTAACCAATAGCCATAGGAGGTTTGTGATTGGAAGCGTTGCTTCCTTATCTGATTGATCTGGTAGAAAATGATTCTTGGTTTCCCTGATTAGAACGGTTGGTAATTAGAGAAACTGGAATAATAATAACATATTTAGTATTAATATATAATATTTAATTATTTATATACAGACACCAAGCAATTTGGTCGGCCAAGCTTAAAAGTCCTTTTGAGAAGAAAGACGACATGTCGACACCTTATCCCAAATTCGTTCTCGCCCTCTATCATTGCCAAATTCTACGCTCCATAATCATCAAACCCCCACGGAATCAAATGCTCATCATACCAAATCATTGCTGGCCCGATTCTGTCTATTACTCTCTTCTCTTGACACCTGTCCCTTTTTATTTATATTACTTGATCGTCAATTAATGTGCATGTTTATTGTTTAATTTCACTTGCTTTAATTAATTGCTATTTGTTTTGTTTTAAGTGTGAATTATTAAAGGAATTAGCTTTAGCTATAAGTGAAGTGCTTGGTGATGACAAGAATACCCACTAGTTTATTCCCTTTTATTATCACTTTATTGTACGGATTAGATATAGGAGGATTTGATAAATCCAATGCTTAAATTACTTTAATATGTAATTATTCCCAATCATCTCTTAGAAAGTGAAAGTTGGGGAGATACCACATCATATAAATATATAAAATTATAATTATAACAAAATATAAAAATGAAATTTTATTTAATATACACTGTGTCAAAGTCAATGTCTATCTACTTTCTCCAACTATAATGGCTATGCTGGCTGCTGTTTGCTTTTGGTGTTCAGCCACTCACTGACAAAAGATTTGGATAACCCCATTTTTATCGTCTATCGGAGATACACCTTCTAGCTTCCCTATATAATAATAATAATAATAATAACAATCATGCTTTTTACCCTATAATTTCGTTGTGCTCCAGTTGTTTTCTTTTCAAACTATGATATTTTTTTAGCATTTGCAGAACTGCGCCCAGGTGAGGAGAAATTGCAGAAGATCAAGAAATAATAAAATAATAGAAAGTAGGTGAATCAGGTCGTATATATGCTCTGAGTTAGCTCAGATACATGATATATCAAGATCTTAAAGTCAGAATTGGCAAATATTGGTATGATTTTTGGTCAAGGTAGAATCTCGTAATATACCCACAATAAAAATTCCTTCCTCAAATAATTAAACCTCTTCCTCAATTGTGTTTGCATTTCTATGCTCTGTCATTCAAGAAGGATTCACATTTATAAATATGCTTTAATTAATTCTTCCCCAGGAAGCACGCACGCATATATGAAGTCTCTTATTCTTTATTCACCATTTCCCCCATAATTTAAAAAGAAAAAAGAAAAAGCACTTCACTTGTGAGAACAACCTGTGTGTTCTCTTTTATTTTCTTCCATTGATACCATTTTCAAAACGTTACAGATATTAAAAAATAACTCATCCTGATGATGATCAAGATCAAGATTAAGCTAGTCGTCATTGGCGTTCCCTCGCTGCCTTATGCGTCATGGCGCACACCTGCTGATTACTCAATACAAATTCGAAATTCCTTTTTTTTTTTTTTTTTTCTAATTAAATATCTATTTGATCATCCAGTTTCTGTCATATGCCGTGGAAACAGGTGCACCACACTTTCCTGATAGATGACTGGATCAAAGGACCATCCATGGTATATAAATGATATTCATGATATAAAATTTGAATCTAATTTGGTTTCAATGATATCATTACAAATTAAGATGTTACTGATTCATATAAATAACATGTTTTTGAGGAGAGAAAGTGGTATATAAATAAATAGAGCTAGGTTTATATCATGTTTTATGGGTGACCTAACTTCTCATCAAAGATAGCCGACAAGGCATTATTGAAAGTGCTTATACAATGTGTAGAGAGAGAGGAGTAGGACCCAAGAACTCCAAATCAACTTTCTAGTTAAGCAAAGATCCGGATTCTTGTTGATGAATCATATTCTGGCACCATTATAACTCTTTGAAACTCCAATGGTGTCTTCTACCTACTTTCCTTTTTATTATTTTCACAACAAACAAACAAACAAACCACGATCATCATCATACAATTCTTGATAGTGCACATCTCCATCCATCTCATCTAATCTCCAATACTCATAATAACCAAGAAAAAAAACTACCCACCTTCTTCATTAATCAAAAGAATTTCAATTTTAGTAAACAAGGTGACATGATACCCATCTCTACCCACTTAAAACCAGGCATGGAGTTGGAGACAGTTCATGTGGTCTGTCATCAAGGGAACTTGTTCAATATCCAATCAATCATGCCTTGTATTTGATCAAAAACAAAAATTTTCTTTTCTTTTTAGTTAATTATCAGAGTAAGTAAGTGAGTAATCTTTGAATGAATGCATAGAACATGGGCTAGGTAGCTATTTATTAGTGTTTCGTAAAGAGTGAGCAAAGAAAAGAAATTAAAAATGAGAAATAACAAGATCACTGGGACAGGATTTAAACAAAGAAAAAGTTAGACAATAATTGATAGTTCAAGAGAGATGAAAAAAGTAAACAAGATATATATGCAGAGAAAGAAGAGCATATATCGGAAAAAAGTAAGTGGTAACAGTTAATTTGGTACGTTAAGGGGTGGCCAAGAGCTGACGAATCATGCTCTTGATGTGTTTCCCACTCCCATGTGAACTGTAGTATTCTTAGTATGAAAGAGATAGAGAGAGAGAGAGAGAGAGAAAGTGTTTTTATTTATTTTTTTTAATATCGAATTTTCTTTTCTTTGTTTTTCTTGTTTTCTTTGCTGTTATAATGAAGATAACAGTAGTGGGGTTCAAATGGTCAACCTTTGTATAGAGAGAAAAAGGGTCTTTCATAATTTCTTACACCCAGATTCGTTTCTTTACTCATTTCATTCCCTCTGATTTAGCCACCCACCCACCCAACTCCAACTCTTCCTCTACATACCAAAAAGTCTTACTCATTCTCTCCCCTTCTTAATAAGACCTCTTTTCCTTCTTCATTTTTCTCATTCTCATTCTCATTCTCAAACTTTCTCTCTCATTTCTCTCACTAACAACAATCACTAAATGGGTTTAGATGATGGATGTAGCACTGGCCTTGTGCTGGGTTTAGGTTTCACGGCAACACCTATTAATCAGAACCCTTCAAAACCCATATCTAAGAGGCCACCACCACCCTTTGATCCATCTCTTACTTTGAGTCTTTCTGGCGACTTTTATCACGGAGTTGTTACCAAAAAGGGTGGTATTATTGATGTCAACAAAGGTTTTGAAGAGGCTGCTGCTCATGACGTCTTTCGTCAAGCTTCTCCTCCTCACAGTGTTGCTTCTTCATTTTCTAGTGGTAGAATCAAACGGGAGAGAGATCTCAGCTGTGAAGAGTTCGAGGTCGAGAGGGTTTCTTCAAGAGTTAGTGATGAAGATGAAGATGCCGTTAATGCTAGGAAGAAACTTAGACTCACCAAAGACCAGTCTGCTCTTTTGGAAGAAAGCTTCAAACAACATAGCACTCTCAATCCTGTAATAATCTCTCCCTTTCCTTTTTCTCTCTCTTACTAATGGTTATTTTCTTGATTAATATCCTTCTGACCGTTAAAATCTAATCTTTTTCATTGTGATTCATCAACAACAGAAGCAAAAACAAGCTTTAGCAAGGCAGTTGAACCTTCGACCAAGACAAGTGGAAGTATGGTTCCAGAACAGGAGAGCAAGGTAAATCAATCATTTATATCACAAACCCAGTAGATATCCAAAAGGCCCACATGATCATTTCTGTCCCCCACCCAAAGAAACCGAAAATAAAAATAACCATAGTAGAAATTTTCAATCACAAAGGAGTTGTACTTACAGGAGACGTAAGATTATGTTAAATTTTGAACCTCTTATCTATATTGTTTTATAAATCATTGAGTTTTTTTTTATCATTATTATTTACAGAACGAAGCTGAAGCAAACGGAGGTCGACTGTGAGTTCTTGAAGAAGTGCTGTGAATCACTGACTGATGAAAATAGGAGGCTGCAGAAAGAGCTTTCAGATCTCAAAGCTCTAAAACTAGCGCAACCTTTTTACATGCAATTGCCGGCGGCGACACTTACCATGTGCCCTTCTTGTGAAAGGATTGGCGGCGTTGGTGATGGAGCATCTAATAAACCTCCATATTCAATGGCTGCAAAACCTACTCACTGCTATAATCCCTTCGCCAATTCAGCAGCTACTTGTTAAGTTGTCAAATAGGATTAATTAGGATAATCAAACAGGAATTGATACATAGAACCCAGAACCCCTCCTATTTTTTTGTTTAAGGGTTGTAGTTAAAAAAGGAGTTAGTGTAATTAATTAATTCGTAGAAGATAGTTATCATCATCGCTGATCATCAATCTCAATGTTATGATCATATCTATTTACAAGAAGTTTGTAAATTTTTAAAACAATTATATATTATCGGAATTTGCATGTTTTATTGTTTATTTTATTGTTTGACCCCTCTAATTGTTGTTGGGTTTTAATTATTTTGATGATCAAATGGGTCTTGTCCTTTGATCCCAATCTCGGGACAACCTCAGAGCTGAGTTAGGTTTGAAGACATTTGGCGAACATTTAGCCTCATATTTGCGTTTTAATGATGAGATAATATATGTTTAGTCATATATTGACTTTGAAATGAAAATAAAGTTAAAATCTAATAGTTTGTTGATTAAAGTATTATGAACTGGTAAATACGGCATTGGATCAGTGGCCCCATTTCAATGTTAAAATGAACACTTTTATGAATCAGCAATGGAATTAGATAGATGACTTTGAGATTAAGGAAAGATTTAGTTTAATATTAAGATATTAAAATTCAATTATTCACGATTTAGAGTGTGTGGTTTGCCGTCATTGATTTAAGGGAGAAAAAGGGTGTGAAAGAGGAGGAGGTTACCTCACGTGTATTTCATCTTAATTCAGTTGTTAATAAAAAAAGAAAGAAAGAAAGAAAGAGTCAAGAGATGGGTGGTGCGTGGTGAGTGGTGAGGACTAAGGACTTGAGAGGCGTGTAGACAAAGAAAGGAATGGATGATTAAAACTCGGAAAAGAAAAGAAGAAATTAATAAGAGGCTTTAGGTCTCGTGAGTTGCTCTCTTTTAGGGTACTTGTGGGGTCAATTCCCACGTGATTTCCTCGTGGTCGTGGCCTTCCAAGTCTCTTCATCCGAAAAAGCTTTAGAACGTATCTTAGGTTGATCACCATAATCAACGGTCTACATTCATGGGCTTTAAATTCATAAACAAAGCTATCATGATTGTTGTAGAAAGTTCTCCTTATAGTTAGTCCAACACATCATGATTTGATGCCCTCAAATTATGGTGTGGACCAATAAATCATCAGATGACTTTCCTGCAAAAATGCCGAACTTTCCTGGAAACTACTCAACCTTATATTCTCATCATCGCTTCCATCATCCAAATTTTTTAAATTACTGAAAGCTAAATGTAGTTTTGCTTTTTTCCTTTGGTTACTTACCAATTTCAAAGTTGGGATTGTTCCTTGTATTGGGAGACAAATCAATATCATATTAATATTTTCTACATACGGGTATTGTAATATTCAAATGGGCCTAAAAAGTTATCGGCAATAAAATAAAGTTGTTCAGAAATGTTATTTTCAATCTTAATCCCTTGTCTTTTGATGATTATAGATTTGCTTTATGTGTGCACGTCCAGATAATCATAATAAAATAGCAAAAGACATGTGTCTTATGTTGGCTAAATTGTCGGCCTGTCCCGTCTAGTTTAGATTGATATGGTATTATGAATCGGATTTTGAATTATTTATTTGTATTCTTCTCATCATTTGAGATTGAAAGCAACCATAACTTATTATTTATGTTCATGTCAAATTTTACGATTATCAAAACCCCTCATTCAACTACTACGTGTTACATGTATAAATTGGCATCAATTTTGTTTTCACCAACTTTTATTTTCATTTTTAGCCAGTTGGGTTTTGTTAGGTCTTGCAATTATTTAATTAATTAACCAGATTTGGGCTCTTGGAAGCCGTCCTACAGTGGACGATATTTGCTCAATAATTAAGGTTTAAGTGACTTGAAACTTAGTCAAATTCTATTTATATAAAAACTAAAATAAATTATTTGTGTAGAAAACGTCAAAAGCAATCACTGGACTTTCAACAAATAATGTCCTACTTAAATAACTCCTGATTGAGCAATTAAAGCAAAAGAAATGCACATCATGTGTTTTGTAGCCCTTCTTCGGGACAATTCAATTGTTCATGAAAGCCTTCATCTAACCATATCATATATCGCCATAAATTTGTCGGCAAATATATCATCAAAATTATTCTAACGCTAACAGTAAAAAAATTATTATTATTATAATTTTCCAATTAAATTTTAGGTCAAATCAGAAGTTGGTATTATTGAAATTTTGACTTCATTGGAACTAGTCTAGTCTACTGCTATAAGGATTTGATATAAAGTCTAATTACCATAGTCCCCCCATGATATCTCCAATGATGGAATCGGTTACCGACTTTCGTTGCTTAAAAGTATAGTTTAAAATTTAAATTAAACTATTTTCACAAGCCACTTAATTAAATATGTAATTTCTTCATTCGTTGCTTGATTGCCGGGCTATCACTCATCATTTTACCTAAATTCATGGCTTAATTTTTTCTTCAAAGTTATTTTAATTAACAATAATCATTATTTAATTTTAATTTCTTATAAAAATTTCATATTGGAGGTAGAAGAAATGATAAAAGAGAGGGAGAGAATCAAATCAATCATGGAGATGTGGACCGGATGAAAATAAGTAAAAGGTTGATGGGCCCCAATTTATCACATGGCGGCCCATATTGTGTGGGGAGTGTTTCACATTAATTTGTAAGTAATCCAAGTGAAGACAAAAAAGATGAAAGAATTACCTATCTTTGATTCCAACCGACACGATAAATAAGATAAATATTTAAAAGAATTATTATTAGCCCCCACCAAATTATCCATAAACTAGAAACCACTGCAACTGGACAATGATGAAGGGCAGTTTAGACAACAACCCTTTATGGTTAAGCATAGACAGTTACCTATCACGTTATACGAGTACTCTTCTCTTTCATACACTTTGTCAATCTCATTTATTTTTATCTAAACTAATTTTTATTAATTTTGTAATTCACGTAATAATAATTTTTATTATTTATTTATTTTTAATTTAATGTCTCATTTTCTCAATTTCTAATATTAGGTAACCTTTCTTTCGGCATGATGACACTGTGATGAACAAAAAGGATGAAATATATTCTTTTCTTTTTTAAAATTAAAAAAACTAGAGCCTTCAAACTTTTAATTTTTAAAATTAAAATTGATTTTCTTTATTTTTATTATTATTAGTTTGATAGTTGAATTTTAATTTATTTTATTTATATTTTGCTATTATATAATTACAAATATTTTATGTGTTAAATGTGGAAGCCTGAAACAGCATCGTTTTGGGTAAAAAGAATACGACGTCATTTTAGGCATAATAACCGAGACAAATTTAGACCGCAGGATGCACTCCAAAACTAACGGCCATGATCAACCACTCAGTCAAACCATATATAAACTCACTTTTGTTCAGAATAGAGAGAGACACACATTTTTTTAGGGTTTTCTGGGTTTGCACTTCTCTGAGTTAGGATTGAGATTATTATTCCAGATTGTGGTGTAATCAGTCGAGTGGTTAGGGAGATTAATCATTCAGGTGAGAGTGTTGTTCTCTCGGGTTAGGGATATTCAGAGAGTATCTTGTAAGGCTGATTGCGGTTTGTATTTGGGTAGATCTGGTGAGTGTTGAATCTATGTAATCTTGATTGTTCTTGATAATAGAAAGTGCAGCGAGCTCATACAGTTCTTGAGCTCAACTTGGATGTAGCTTATCCATAAAAGGATAAGTGAACCACGGTAAATCGTGGCTTGTTTGTGTGTCTCTTTTGTTCTTGATTCTTGGTGTGATTGATTTGTGTTGGTGTATACATTAGTATTAAGTTTGTGTCCTAACAGTGGTATCGGAGCCATTTCTTGAAGTTGAAGTTTTTTTACGAAATTAGGGTTTTGCGAATTTGGGATTTTTGCAAAATTAGGGTTTTGAGAAATTGGGGGTTTTTCGAATTAATTCTTTTGAGTCTCCAAATTGAGTCTAGTGAGTCAAATCTTGATCGAGTGTAAGGGTATATCGGCTGGAAAACCAATAACCGCCTTAAAAACTGCCTAGTAGTAATTGACAACCTCTGGTGTAAAAACGCCACGTACACCTTAGACTCACCTTCTTTGACGTTGTTTCTATAGAAGAAGTTTTTTTTCACGAAATTTAGGGTTTTGCGAAATTGGGTTTTTTTTTTTCTTTTTTGAAAAATTAGGGTTTCGGGAAATTGGGGTTTTTCGAATTAGTGATTTCTTTGAGTCTAGAATTGGTTCTAGGAGTCAAATCTTGATAAAGTGTAAGGGCATCTCGGCTGGAAAACCAGTAAACGCCCTAAAAACTGTCTGGCAGTATTGGGAACCTTTGGTGTAACAATGCCACGTACACCTTAGACTTTCCTTTCCCTGCCATTACAAGAAAGATGAGCACTACCCATATGGAGATCTCCCAATACGATGGGAAGATCGATTTCGGGAGCTGGAAGAAGAAGATGAAGGCTCTTCTCTCACACAACAAGGTTGCAATCGCATTGGAAAAAGGATCCCAAGAAATGGTCAGAGGAGAAATTGGAGAAGAAGGAAGAGGTTGACGAAGAAGCTTATAATCTGATCGTGATGAATCTTTCGGACAGTGTCCTTCGGAAGGTAGATGGATTCGAAACTCCTCTTGGTTTATGGGGTCAATTAGATTCTTTATATGCCTTACAGTCTGCACCGAATTTGGTTTTCTTAAAGGGAGCCTTATTCTCCTATAAGATGGATAATTCGAAGTCCATTGAGGAAAATTTAAATGAATTTCTTAAGATGAATCTAATTTTCAAAGGCACATACCAAGAACTAGGACAGACAAGTCTTGCCATGATATTATTAAATTCTTTAACTGAAGACTACCAAGTAGTCAAGAATGCCATTCAGTACTCGATCTATACCAGTGTTGATTTGATAGTTGCTAGTCTTAAGGCTAGAGAATTAGAGCTTAAAACTCTTAAGAGGAACAATAACACTCTGTTTGTGAAGGGTAGATTAGAACCTAGTCAGTCTAGTAAAGGATTTCAGCCAAATCAGAGGGGTAAGAACAAGAAGAAATGGAAGGGAAACAACAAAGCCAAAACAAAAACCAGGAAATGTTACTACTATAATAAGACAGGCCATCTAAAGAAAAATTGTTTTGATTGGAAGAAGAAACAAAAACTAGGTAACACAGAGAGAAACCTAGCCACCACTAGTAATCGAAATGGATGAACCAAAAGTCCTAACAGTGTCAATATCTGACACTACAAAAGAATGGGTTTTAGATTCAGGTTGTACTTTCCATATGAGCCCTAATAGGAGTTGGTTCCAAGACTTTGAGGATTCTGATCATGAGACTGTATACATGGGGAACAACCAAGCATGTAGGGTTAAGGGGATTGGTTGTATAACCCTTAGGTTAAGTGGGGGAAAACTAATAAGGTTGACCAAAGTTAGATATATACCTGACTTAAAAAGAAACCTCATATCATTAGGCACCCTGGATGAAGCAGGCTTCTGCTATAAGGCAAACAGTGGGTGGTTGAATGTCTATAAAAATGAGAATCTTGTGTTGACAAGAGAAAAGAAAAATGGTCTCTATGTACTTTGTGGTAGTTTTTATTTTGATTGCAACAACATAACTCTTGGGTCTCCAAATTTATTAGTAATTGAAAGGTGGCACTTAAGGTTAGGTCATATGAGTCAGAAGGGAATGGATGTACTGAATAGGCTAGGACAATTTGGGAAAGATACTATTACCAATCTAGAAATCTATGAAAATTGTGTACTTGGTAAACAGCACAGGAACAGTTTTCCTTAAAAGGAGTTCACTTAGCAAACAAATGTTTGAATTACTTACATTCTGATTTATGGGGGCCAAGAAAGGTTAAATCTCATGGTGGAAATAACTATTTCCTCTCAATAGTAGATGACCTATAGCAGGAAGGTCTGAGTATTTTTACTTAGGTCAAAAGATCAAGCCCTAGCAAAGTTTAGAGATTGGAAAACCCTTGTTGAAAACCAGTCTGGTAGAAAGGTAAAAGCCTTTAGGACTGACAATGGGCTTGAGTTCTGTAATCTGGAGTTTGACAAGTTTTGTAGTGAATAGGGGATTCTGAGGCATAAGATAATGAGAAATACCCTTCAGCAAAATGGGGTGGCTGAGAGGATGAATAAAACACTTCTAGACAAAGTCAAGTGCCTTTTGATGACTTCAAACCTTCCAAAACTTTCTGGGGAGAAGCACTCTCCACAGTTGCCTATTTAGTGAATAGGAGTCCTTCCACAACAATAAGTCTAATCAGTCCAGAAGAAAGATGGTCTGGAAGAAGACCAGAACTAGGGCATCTAAGAGTGTTTGGCTGTGCTGCATATGCTCACACAGTAGGGGAAAACTGGAACCAAGATCAACTAGGTGTGTGTCCCTTGGAATATCCTGAGGGCACAAAAGGATATAAGGGTGGGACAGAGAGTCACCAGGGGTCAGGATCATAGTGAGCAAGGATGTTGTGTTTAATAAGGGAGTATTCCCATGCAAAGGCACTAACCCTAATGAAGGTACAATCGAAAGCACATAAGAAGTTACTAAACAGACCAATACCACTCAGATTGAGGTGGAGCACACAACCCATCAATTAAATCCACCTCAAGCACAAGCACAAACTACCCAAAGATCTAAAACTCAAAACTATATCCGAGGAACCCTCGACCAAGTGAAGATGAAGAACGGAAGAGTTCCCACAAAACCACAACAAAATGAACTGACAAATTATCAACTGGCCAGAGACATAACAAGAAGAGAGGTAAAACCACCCTCAAGGTACTCATACGCAGAACTAATTTACACTACTCTGCTTGCAAGTACCGAGGTGCTTAGGTTTGAACCTAATACATATCAAGAGGCCATGAAATCCAAGGATAATAACTATGGAGGAGGAAATGCAATCTTTAAAGGTAAATGAAACTTGGACATTGGTTCCAAAACCAAGTAATCAGAAGCTAACCCAATGTAATTGGTTGTTCAAACTTAAAGAGGGCACTTCCATAGCTGACACACCTAGGTATAAAGCCGACTTGTGGCTAAGGGCTACACCCAAAGCGAGGGATAGACTTCAATGAAGTCTTCTCCCCTGTGGTAAAATACAAAACAATTAGGTTGATGTTGTCTGCAGTTGCTTATCAAGAATTGGAACTAGAGCAATTGGATGTCACCACTGCATTCCTTCATGGAACACTAGAAGAAAAAATCTATATGAGCCAACCTATGGGGTTTATTGACCCTAAGTTCTCTGAACATGCATGCCTCCTAAAAAGGTCCATATATGGGTTAAAACAGTCCCCTAGGCAATGGCACAAAAGGTTTGAACACTTTTATAATTGGTATAGGATTCACTAGAAATCAATATGATAGTTGTTTCTATTTTAAAATGGACAATAATATGCCTATTTACTTGCTATTATATGTTGATGATATGCTGTTGATCAGTAAGTCAAAAACCCTAATTAATGAATTGAAGAAGAGAGTAAACACTGAATTTAGCATGAAAAACCTAGGAAATGCAAAGAAAATTCTAGGCATGGAAATAAATAGGGATAGAAAGAGATGTGAACTTAGACTACAACAACAATCTTACTTACTAAAGCTAGTCACAAAGTTTGGCATGGTGGTGCCAAACTTGTCTCAATGGCCCCTAACTAGTCAGTTTATTCTTAGTAAATCCCAATGCCCCAACACTGAGTTAGAACTGTTGAAAATGGAGTCTGTTCCTTATGCTAATGTTGTGGGGTCACTGATGTATGTCATGATTAGTACTAGGCCATTTCCATGTTAAGCAGGTATATGTCCAACCCTGGTATGAAACATTGGACTGCTCTAAAATGGATGCTAAAATATATAAACAGTAATATTTGTGTTGGGCTTGAATACTATAAAAGAAATACTGCACTTGATCTGGTTGGTTTTGTAGATGCTGATTTTGCAGGTGATAAGGATACCAGAAAATCAACCACTGCGTATTTCTTTACACTTGGTGGAAATTGTATAAGCTGGAAATCACAATTGTAGCCTATTGTACATCTTCAATGAATGCAGAGTACATTGCGAATCGATGTGAGTTAAAGAAGCCTTATGGCTAAAAGGAATTCTAACAGCAGTAAAACTAATTGGTGGAAAGGTGACAGAGTATTCAGATAGTCAGAGTGCGATCCACCTAAGCAAAAATCCAGTGTATCACGAAAGAACTAAACACGTGGATGTCCGCTATCACTTCGTGAATGATCAAGTTGCTAAATATGGAAGCCTGAAACAGCGTCGTTTTGGGTAAAAAGAATACGACGTCGTTTTAGGCTGGACAAATTTAGACCACAGGATGCACTCCAGAACTAATGGCCAAGATCAACCACTCAGTCAAACCATATATAAACTCACTTTCGTTCAGAATAGAGAGAGACACATTTTTTAGGGTTTTCTGGGTTTGCACTTCTCTGAGTTAGGATTGAGATTATTATTCCAGATTGTGGTGTAATCAGTCGAGTGGTTAGGGAGATTAATCATTCAGGTGAGAGTGTTGTTCTCTCGGGTTAGGGATATTTAAAGAGTATCTTGTAAGGCTGATTGCGGTTTGTATTTGGGTAGATCTGGTGAGTGTTGAATCTGTTTAATCTTGATTGTTCTTGATAATAGAAAGTGTAGCGAGCTCATACCGTTCTTGAGCTCAACGTGGATGTAGCTTATCCATAAAAGGATAAGTGAACCACGGTAAATCGTGGCTTGTTTGTGTGTCTTTTTTGTTCTTGATTCTTGGTGTGATTGATTTGTGTTGGTGTATAGATCAGTATTAAGTTTGTGTCCTAACATTATGAATTTTAACATTCATCTATTTATGTATAAGAGTTTAATCATGTTATTATTGGTTAATCAAAAAAAAAGTAAGCTTTTAATGGTTTGGATTTATGTAACATATTAAATAAAGTTTAGGCTTGGATTTTCATACGGAACCCAATAAGTTAAAGGATTAGTTGGGTCTAGAAAAATTTGATAGGCTGAATGACTTACACATACCCGAGGTTTGCCGTAATAACAGATTGGTACCCAAAAGGTTTGGAAACGACAAGAAGGTACCTTCTAATGGTGAAAAGACTAGAATGCCCTTGAAAGTTTGATATTTTTGATTTTTTATAAATTTAAAAATTTCTAAAAAAACCCCATAGGTTTGCTAATTTAACTAAACACCCCAAATATATAAACTTTTTGTAAAATGATAAAAACACACCACCACCTGCAGTGCTAGCTTCTAGTCACCACCACCGAATACGGCGTAAGGACGCGTTATGACACGTACTCGTCGATCGTGTGCGTAACGCCGCCGATCCGTCGCCGAGGTCGCAAAACTCCATCTTTGGCGGTTTTTAACGACGGCCACATCTTGGGCTGTCGTTGACGGCCAAGCGACGGCCCAAGATGGAGTTTTGTGGCCTCGATGGACCGGTCGGCCGAAAAGGCGGATCGCGCGTTATGACATAGATCCGGACGGGTTTGTGTCATAACGCAATTTTTCGGCTAGATTCCGACGGTGGTGGCGAATCTAGCACTATAGGTGGTGGGAGTGTTTTTGTCATTTTATAAAAATTTTTATATATTGGGGTGTTTAGTTAAACTAGCAAACCTAGGGGTTTTTTTGAAATTTTTAATGAAAAACTAAAATATCAAACTTTCAAGGGCATTTTAGTCTTTTCACCATTAGAAGGTACATGTTTGTTGTTTTCTAAACCTTTTGGGTACCAATTTGTCATTACGACAAACCTTGGGTATGTGTAAGTCGTTCCGCCAATTTGATACGACATAAATTGAGTATACATTTCAACATGACTCATTTCTAACTCCACCAAAAATGAATATTATCTTATTTAGTTGTATTAAAAAACATTTAAAATTCATCTAAGAGTTGATTTAAATATTTTGTTCCTTTAATATTTAGTTTACTGAAATTGATAAAAAGTTATTTTATTTTTATTTTTAATAGAAAAGGAATATTTTGATTTAAGCATTGATGTTTCTCTGTCCAATATAACATATTTTACCAAAATCAACCTATTTTTCAATTTCTCACACCATAAGGATTTACATTTCACTCTGCGTTTTAAATCAAATTCTTTTTTTACCTATTTATAACAAATCCACGTCAATGGAAGAACATAAAATCTTTAACTTAGTAATTTGTTGTTATGAAAACTCGCAATAACTAGAAATATCCAGTCGACCACGGCGGGACTAAGTAGGATGTGCGTTTGATTATAAATAATTAGCTAGGAATGGATTGGTGAATCCACAATGGAAGAACAAAAAGACTTTTAAAGTAGTTCGGTGGGCACTACTATATTATTGCTTATGTTTGCTTATACACCGGGTGATTACAAGGGGGAAAACATCTAACAACGAGCAAATAAATCTGACATTTAACTATCTAAATTTTCATAATTATTGAAATTTAAAATCCTCTTTGTTTTGATGAAAATATGTTATTAAAAGTACTCACACAATGGAATGAATCTAAATTTAAAGAAGATAAGTATGTTTCAAATTTAAAATTGAGGAGAAAATGTATAAACAAAAAACCTAATCAAGTTTGAAATTATGGGAAGGGGTAAACCAAAAAACTAAATCAAGTTTAGAAGGTTATTTTCGGTATTAAGACAGGTTTAAAGAGATTTTTTTCTTTTTTTAAATATAGTAAATGTGTATTCATCAACGGAGGATATTCATCAATTATATAGGAGCTAAAAGTTACTTCCCTTAACATAGGGACTTACACTAAAATCCCTTCGGGTCAAACTCACTTTGTGGCCCGCTTACTTGAACTAAATCTAGCACCCTGTCCACCTACAATTATAATTAATTTCGGTTCAAACATAGTTTAAACTTCAAATCTAGTTAAAAATAGCTTATGTAAGAGAAGAGAAATGAAGTGGGAAGTTAGAGTCGGATTATATTTGAAGGCTGAAGTCATTGGATTACCATAAATTAATGGTCATGGATTTGTATTATAAAGTTGTGTTTCCAATAAGTTAGCCCACTTAATATGTAAACCAATTTTCTTACAGTATTCTGAAATAAATGAATATTTCTTACTCTTAAAAATTGAGAAATTGAAACTTTTATTATTATAATATTGCATACAAGTGAAGTTTCTGAAGCAGAATACATCAACCTGATTAAAAATATTTAGGATAGGCTCTTAGGTGCGTTTGGTTGGGAGTTATATGATATTATTAAGATAATATAATTTTATATTATTTGATTCCTTTCGTTTAGTTGTCAAGTAATATAAGATTCCTATAATCTTTCACGTTTGGATCATATATTATGTTTTAATATAGGAGATGTTATATTAACGGAAAGATAGTGATCACCTTGAAGATTACTGAGAATATTTAAAAAATGTATTTAGTTGGTTCAAATAAATTGGTGAATAATATGTTTGGTTGGGAGGACAAATAGGGTGAGTATGTTATATAGATTACTAAATTGCCCTCCTTTTTAAATATTACTATAATATTATTTTTTGAATTATTTCTTTAACCTCCTATATTTGAAATTTTGCTAAAACACCCCAGCCATATAAAATTTTAATTTGTAGCAAAATCACCCCTCACCCCAAGCCACCAGCGGCAGCCAGCCACCACCACCGGTCGTCGATAATGGCGCATAACTGGTCATGAGTCGGCAAAGCCATTTCACGACAACATATTTGGCTGTGAAACAGCCAAATCTAGCCGTTTCAAGCCATGGATCACATCCATGGCCGGAAAAGGCCTTATTGACGCACGACTGGCCAGGTTCTGCTAATCGTGCACCATTATGACAATTGATGCCAGCGGGTGACAGTGGTGAGTAACGCGATGGTGGTATTGGGCTGCTGGAGTATTTTGTTAACTTTTAAACTTTTTTATGGTTAGGGTGTTTTAGCTAATTTCTCAAATGTAGAGGGGTTAGGCCTAATGGTTATTTGGTAGACATTTGAAGGGTAATTGTATCTGAAATGATATTTAATTAAGGGAAAAATAGGTATAAAAATCAAGATTACCCAATAATGTTTTAATCCCAAGGTTGGGGGAGGGTATTGGATTACCCTTCACATTACCAAGAGTAAACACTATTTGCAATAAAAGATTCCCGTAATATTTTATTACTTGCATACCAAAAATCAGAATCTTGTAAAATAAACAAAGATTACCCCCGTTATCTTATATGCCCCTGATCCAATCGCATCCTTAGTGAAATTGTTTTATGGGGCGTTTGGTTCAGAGAATGTTGTATTACTGGAAAAAAATATGATTACTAGTGATATAGATTACCTTGAAAATTAAGAGGATATTTTGTTAACTTTTAAACTTATTTGTGACTAAGGTGTTTTAGCTAAATTCTCAAATGCAAAACGTCTGGTCTAATGGTTATTTGGTAAACATTTAAGGGCAATTGTGTCGAAATGGTATTTAATTAAGGGCAAAATAGGTATAAAAATCAGATTACCTCGATAATCTTTTAATAACACCTCCTAGGGGGTATCTGAATACCCCATATATTAGCAACAGTAAACATTATTTGCAACAAAAGATACCCTTAATATTTTATTACTTGGAAACTAAACAAGGGAATCTTGAAAATTAAATGAAGATTGCCCGGTAATCTTATATAAACCCGAACCAAACAGACCCTCAATATCACCTATAGTAATCAATTAGAAGATTATCAGAATATTTTATTACATAACAACTAAACAAGGTAATGTCTAGATTAAATGATAGATTACCAGAATAATCTTTTATTAGTGCTAACCAAACCACTCTTATATAGGGTATCTTGAATATAATTTAATTTCATTATCACTTGTTTGGAGCTTCGAGCCTAATTTGGCTCCTAAAGAAAACAATATAAATAAAATAAGGGGACAAACAAAAGAGACATTGAAAGACAACATTTGCAGAAACCCAAAGTTTGAAATGGACAAGCATAGAAGCATCCATAGCAACAAACCAACACCAACTCACGCGTGCATGATTTATATTCAACACCCCCCAGCTGATAATGGGAGAGTTGTTTGTTTATGTTTAAGGAATATAATTGCTCTGCATGCCTTTGTCCGTGGAGGAGTTGGTGATATATTTAATTAGAAATGCAATGCATGGTGATGGTAATGGTAATGGTAATGGTGGCACATGATGATTTCATCATTAAACATTAAACCTGCTTAATGAATTGTTTAATAAAAGTAAGACGTGCATGCTTATGATCATAATAAACCAAACCAAGAACAGACAACTCATGCACTAACATGTCAGACCTTCATTATTTTTTAATAAATCAATCATCTTTCTATACTGAATTCAATACACATTAGCATCATTTAATTTAAAATTTCTCAAAAAAAAAAAAAAAAAAATTACTCATCTTTTAGCTAAACCTGAAGCCAGGAGTGGTTTCAACTACCCGTTTGTTCTTTAGGCAATCCCCTGTTGATCAAAGTACTACTACCTGTTATGCAGAGGATTAGATCCTGAAGGGACCCCTCTCTTGTCATCAAGAGAGACATTGCAAGAAGCGCCATTGCAAGAAGAATTGAACTGAGTGTAATTAGAAATCCCTCGACCATCCTGCGCAGCAGCTACAAAGTTCGCAAAAATCAGAAGAATCACCACTACAGCAAGCATTCCCATATTCACCATTCAAACATATATATACGCTCCTTCCATTACTCCATGATAACAAGAACACTGGCTTCAAAGTTCTTGATGATGAAGTGAATAAAGAAGAGTAAACACAGCTATATAACCCGAGACTTGTTCCAGAGAGTATAAATATAACTTTGTTAATTGATCTGCAAAGACCTGCGATGAAGGTTCTTGAACTTCTTCTTGGCGTCTGGCTTATTTGTCCACAGGTTTTGAAGACATAATATATGGTGTTGATGATTTGTTAACTTATTAAACGTAAATGGCAACCCAGTGGGCAGACATATTATATAAACCATATCTCCTCACCCTATTCAACCGGTTATTGTCTCAGTCTTCAATGGCATCATCGCCAATCTCTAGGCTCCTGGCTCACTTTATAGACAACACCTGAAACACAGGCATGTTGTTTGGTTAGTATTTTATTCTCTTCTCTTTGATTATAAAATTCTCAAACTCCAAGAATTATACATAAATTTTAGTAATCCTCTTCTCATCTAAACCACTCAAATTTTTTTTTTATTTTTTTATTTAAGTAATATTATACCAACATTCCCTTTCTCATAACTCTGATGTGACAGTTCATAATTGGTTAGTTCGCAATTAATTAGTGTGACTCATATAAGATCCGTTGTGATCTGACTAATTGCAAGCTATCACGTCAGGATTGTGAAAGAAAGTTTGTAAGAGAAAGGTTATTCCTATAATATTATTCTTTTTTTTATACATTTGGATTTTAATTAAATATTCTAAAATTCATCACAATCAGTGTTGCTAGCTCTTGCGCAAGGGTAGTTATATTTCTATGTAAAGGCACTACTATGAACTTTCTTTGATGAAATAAATTCTCTTTTGTCTTAATTTTATCAATCTTTGGAAAAATATTGTGACATTTATACATTTTAATTCATTTATTATATTCTTTTTTATGAACTACACTAATTACAAATTTGCACTTTTATTGAAGTAAAAAATTAGATCAGGATTGAGTCATTATAAACCTCTTTAACTGTAATATTTGTTTCATTTATTATGAATTTTTTATATTGAATTGAGTTAGAAACCAGTAAGTTTAAGAGAGTTCTGGGTGAGATGAAGCGATCATATTGAATTTGAAAACTGAGGAATTTTAGTGGCTATCTCCAAAGTAAATTCCAATAACCATTGACTCAAACATGAGCGGTTTAAATAAAATTAGGGGTTTAAACTAACTATTTACATCCCCTGAAGTATCCAAAATTGACAAGGAGACCCAAAGGTATGCCATATTACACAAACACCTCCCCTACCATCAATCTTCAGGTTTTCATTTACAGTGAAGTTTTTCATGCCAAGAAGATCGATACAATGACAGGAATACCAAAACAAGAATACGAATATTTCCAGGTTGCAATGTATATGCAGCATATTGTAGCACAAAAACCTGTATGGCAAGAAAAGGACTTGAGATTTCCTACAGATACCCCTATAGCATCAAGATCAATTTCTAACCATCTCAAAGTATTAGTAAGTGTGAATAGTATTAGAGAGGGGAAGCCTGAATTTTCCGAGAGGAACAACATGGGGAATTACAAATTATACAAAATGAAAATTTAAAATAAATGAACACCAATAATAGAAGTACTTGTCATTGCACTGACCACATGAAGAACCGGTTGAAATAACCTTGTTAGAAGAGCCACCATCTCCTTTGCCGAGTCCTCTGTAACAAGATATAATCAAGCCTCAGTCACGCATATATACACAGAAAAAACCAGCTAGATCATGCTTGGAATCGCTGATTGACCACAATGGTTATCAAAAGAGTAATAGAAGGTCCTTTTGGCATGACAATTTCACTACATTAGATGCTAACTAGTAAATATTCCATGGAATCCAAGTATCACTCAATTCATTGGCTTTTGGTGTCCATAAAAAAAAATATCAACTAGACCAAAGCCATGTCACAATTTTATTGCATTATGCCCATAAAGCATATTCTCCACTTAGAAAGATCTTTAATTCCCACAAAGATTAGTACCTCTCATCTGGGAAAGTCATGTTACTGAACCCAAAGTGTCAATGAGATTCAAAAGTGGAAAGGAATTACGGTTAGGAGAATATCTTACTTCCTGCAAGTGTTCCCAGACAGGACTTCACTTGGCCACCACCTGCCGAAGTTGATCATACAGCATAGATTCCTAGACCACAAATATCAAATTTCATGATTTCCATCCTGATTTCTACTGCAGTTGCAGTCTACGGAATTAACTATGAAGCATACAAATCAGCAACTCC
This sequence comes from Pistacia atlantica, assembly GCA_026229545.1. NCBI lineage: Eukaryota > Viridiplantae > Streptophyta > Magnoliopsida > Sapindales > Anacardiaceae > Pistacia > Pistacia atlantica. The sequence continues at coordinate 20,053,460 of CM047901.1, read as the reverse complement.
ACAAAGTCTAGGGGATCCATGTCTGAGGCTATTTGTTTCATGGATTGTCCAACAAATATATACGTATATGTGCATGTAAGCAGAAGTATATGATAAACAAAAATGCTAATAATAACAAAATCATAATTAGGTTTTAAATTAAACAGCTGAAAAACCATATCACTTCTGCTATCTACAAAGTTTTAATGTTGAAGACTACAGGAAAAAAGTTATAAGAGATCTGTTGAGAATGATCTCATCCAATCAATTCATGGAGTAAAAGTCTTAGAAATGCATGTCAATTGATTCACTTCCCCTTCTCTGTGGCTAAGGCTTAGCAAGCATATTTCCAAACAACAACTAACACTGAAATGTAGCATTAAGTGGAATTAGAATCTCATTCTCTAACTTCCTAAAGAATACAAGATACAGTTTCTCAATTCTAACAGTAGGACGAAAGCCTCTGTTGTCAAATACACTTTAAAAGAAAAATCATAATACAGAACAACATTCAGCTCAAATCTTATTTCAATTTGGTCTTTAATTTACGAATTATCTTAATTTATGAATTCCATTTCAAATTGTCTTTCATGAACTCGTCTCTTTGAATTCAGGATCTTTGATATTTCCAAACCAATAATGCCTTAATAGGATCAAAATATACAAATACAAAAGTTAAGGATCTCAAAAAACGAAGAAAGAGAAAACAGAAAAGAAATTTCGAAATAGAATATATACCCACCACAACAGTTGATCACAAACCACTGCGTCGATTTTAACTTGATTCCTGCAAAAAAATTTCTCCACCCATTTCTAGTAATAAACCATAATTGTTTACCGTGTTGTTTAATATGTGTCCATTCCATTCAATAAAGACGCGATATCTAAAATTATTTTATTGGCTTCATAACTAACCCATCATAACAGATTTGTAGCACATGCCACATATTATGTACATTCTAATCTCCTGGTTTCTTTCCAAATAGAAAATAGAGAAGAACCCAAAAACTTAAAGACAAATGGAGAACTTTTAGCATAAAATATTACCTCTTTTGACAGCTGCAGATGACGTTCCCTAGGATTTTGATCTTCAAAGGCATACGAATTCAAACGCTAGAGCTTCAGCAGGTAAAAGTCCCTCAACATTGAATCCACTCGGCCACTCCACATCCCTTGAACACTTGTTCTTCTCCCGGGAAGAACGGACCTGTTGCCTCAGGTCTTTCAAAATTCTTTATCGTAAATATCACTTAGATCCATAAAGAATCATTAATATTGGGTTTTAATGATGTTCCGATAAATAATTGGGGTTAAATGATATTTCTTGAATATGGCTGGTCGCTTCAAATATAAATAAATCGCTTTAAATATAAACGACATGGCGTTTATTACTTACCAAACCGACATCGTTTCTAAAACTTAAAACGACAGCACATGGAAAACAAAACGACTTGTCATTTTCTTGATGAACGACATGTTGGTTATAACAAAAAAACGACGCCATTTATAAATGAAAAAACAATAGTGTTTATTTCAGTCAACATTTTATTCATCAGATAAACAAGATGTTGCTTACTTTGACAACCACGTCATTTTAAGGAAACAAAATGACATTATTTCTCCTTATGTGATAAATATATTTAAACCCCCAATTTATATTTTTATATCCAAAATGACAATACTTTCATGATTCTCATGTACCTAAGCAATAGTTACCATAAACTTATGAAGTTTACAAACGGCATGTCATTTCTCTCCAAACGACACGTCATTTGTTACAGCCAAGTGCCAACGTTGTTTATGAAAAATGAGACAACATCATTTTATTTATGAACGACGTGCTGCTTATTTGCTTAATGGGTGGTGAATGATATTTTACCATCATGAATAATGTAAATCTAAATTTAGAAAAATATCCTAAATAATCTCTCACAAAGTCTGTGTTTGTTTTAAAATTAAGTTAACTTGTTTGTTTATAACTTATTTTGAGTTATAATTTAAGGCATATAAGTACCAAAAAAATAAGTTGGGAACCAAATTTTTTTTTATAAACACTGTTTATAAGTTATTCTCATCAAGTAAATTGAATCCATTGAGCCCAAATTAGTTTTTCATGGGCTGAACAAGTGTAGACCATTTTTCAATCCGACCCGCCTGTCCTTCTAGTGTGAGAATTAGATTTTGTCGACGATTATGGAACCGTAGTACTGGTATTTTCACTGTGAAAAGCCTTCATCCGCCGTGTTATTTTCTAAGATCATTTCGCCAAATCAAATGGTACACTGTTCAATTATAAATGCTTGCTTTACATTGGTTAGAATTTCATTTGGGAATGAAAATGAGTCACTCTAATGCTTTCTGTTATTATTTGTATCTTCATTTTACTTTCAGGAACGTGTTGAACAGAACAGACACAGAGCGTTGGCCAATTTCTCGTCATTTAGTCGCGCGGTGTACTCGGAGGTGACTTGAATCGTCATTGCTCTTTCTTACTCCTTAAAAATTAAACTATTTTATATGTATGTTAAATTTCATTTCTTTGCGCAAGTAATGGTGTCGAATTCAAGGATTTTTTTGCCTTTAATTTGATGTCTATTAATTTCTTTAATTTCACATTACAGATAGAAGAGGTTGGATGGGAGCATCTAGTGAGGCTGAGTGAAGACCTAAAGTTTCTTAGCTTTCGTGTTTTGTAAGATTCTTTTGCTTCAATCCTTTCTTTTATATTCATTTTTGTAGAAATAAGCAAATGTGTTTGTTGAGATTTAAATTGAAAAAAAAAAAACTCTTTAGAAAAGAGCTCCTAAAAGTATCTTTAGAAAAGAACCTTAAATTGATTTCGCAATGATCTATATTTTTGAAATCGGGTGAGACCTAAGTGATTAAGCATGTTTCCTGTATGACTTAGTTTTGGGATACCATGTACCAGATTAATCTTTTGTGTTAGGGTATTGCTTTTCTTCCTGTACAATGACCATGGCTGTTTGTTCGTTAACAATTTTGTTACTAGCACGCCAAAGTTTAAGGAAAAAAATTATATAAATTTGTTGACTTACAATTAAGGCAAATGATAAGAATTCCAGATATTCTTGCATAGAACTTCTAGAATACCAATTATAAGCTAGGTGTCTAATATGCAATTTACATCCAAATTTAATAAGAGTAATGCTTATCATTAATCTTACTAACCATCTTATACGTGCTATGCCGCCGTTTAATAAATTACATGATTATATTACCGGTTCTAATTTCTTTCATTTTAGGCAGATTTTAAAGGGAAAATGTTCTTTGTCATGCAGATCCATCTTACTAATAGTTATACTACACTTTTTACAGAATCTCCTGTTCCATGTGGGCCTTGTATAGTAATATACATATGCATTTCTTGGGACTTGCAAATGGAAGATGTTTAGTCTTAAACATGAGTTGGCATAAACGAACTTGTAGTTTTCTTGCTGGTATACCTATATTTATATAATGCTGAGAAAGATTACAAGTGTATCTCCCAGATTTTTACGGATAGCATGTTGCAACTTAATGCCATTTTGGTGGCAATTTTCTTATCAATTGTTTGTAAATGCCTCATTCCTGTTATGTGCCTTTATTTCCTCAGTTGTTTATGTTTTTTTCATGCTCTTTATTGTATTTTACTTACCACTTTGCTATTTGAGTGCTAGAGATAAAAAGAAGAGAGTGCACTATATCGAAATTCAATTGGATAAAAGCTATCCCAAAAGCCCACCTTCGATTTCAGTGGTTGGTATCATATTATTTTATTATCTTTCAATTTTTTCATTTCAGTTCTTATGCCTTTTGGACCTCTTCCTCAGGATGTGCCATGCATATTTAGGTTAAAGTGGTCTAGAGATTCAAGATTGAAAGATTTGCTGCAGCAGTTCCAAGAGGTATTTGTTAAAATTTCTTAGAATTAATTTATTTTCCTATATGCACTACTAGTTACCGCTTGAGGACTCTGTTTATCTCATCAATAGGTCATCCTTGTGAGTTGTTGCTTTACTAAACAGTGCCGACCTCTCTTTTTACCTAGCATCTGGAGAAACTTCAGGAAATTTGGACTATTTTGGATGAGATTGACAAATCTCTTTGGGTTGTTGACTTGAACCGGCTGTCTTGTGCTAATATCTGTAGACAAATTAATTTGGGTAATATTAGCTGTGTATGCTTGAATTTATAGCTCAGTTCTCGTTTTGGTCTGTTATCATTCTAAACTCTTTCAGGTTTATAAATCTTGTCCTCCAACTTCAGGTAATGATTGCTTCATCATGTTGTGTATACATGCCAATGATCCTAAGTCTTTGCCTGAGTAAGTCTTTATCGCCAATTACATACTCCACTGCATTGCTAACTTCTTTACATTCAGTAATTTTTTTTCAACTTTCGTTAGGTGTCGCTTTATGGGTTCTGGTCCAACCTTGAATTCCTTGAGGAAAACATGGCAAAGAAACAGCAAGAGATGGTGAGCTTTCATTTTCTTCTTTAGCCTGATTTTTTTAGTTTTTGACACTTGTTTGGTAGAAAGTAATAGATACCATAGAACAGCCATTTAGAGGGATGTATTTGCTTCATCTGCAAGTTGTTAATTGTCTTTTGTTTTCAATAATCCAGCTATGTTTAATTTAATGTCCTGAGGTTTTCCTAGCAGCTTGAGATTAAGAGATAAGGAAAACTGAGATAGAATAAGTATTGTTTTAATGTTGTAATCGTTTGAAGGTTTTGGATGTTGGTAAAAAGAAAAAGAAGAAACACCTGCCTGCCTTGTCTCCTCCCCTCAAAAAATATTGGGTATATGTGTTATATTACCAATTCGGTCTCTTGCATGAGCCAACCATTTCTTTCCTATCCCATTTTACTTGTTTTCTGAAAAAAAAGTTTTCCTTTGATCTTCCAATCTGTTATAAATTATTGTTATATTTTATACATCTATTTAAAGGAATAAGGACAAGCCATTTTTGGAAAATGTTGCAAATCTTTTGGATGCTGAACTGCCAAGGCCCCCAGATTACCAGAACAGTGATCAGCAAGTGGAATGTGGGATTTGCTATGCTCAATTTTTACCTGTTGGTAAGCGTCATACCTTTGATTAGATGTTTACAAACATATACCACATTGATTTTCCTTGACTTTGTCACGTTTTTGTAGATGACGAGCTGGGAGCTAAGAGTGGATGTGGAACTGATTATACATGTGATAACACCAGTTGCAGTAGGGCTTTTCATTCTGTATGTCTTGCAGACTGGTTGTGCTCCATCACAACAACAAGGCAGTATGTTGAGTTTTCCAACTTTTGAGGTTTTTCCTTATATAACCTTTTGGTAGGATACTAGGATTTGAAGCTTTATTTGGTTCATAAAGGAGGAGAGAATTAATTTTCCCTAGCTATGCATAATGATAAAAGTTGTAAGTTGAAATTGTTTGTGATGTTTCCTACCGTTCTGATATAAACTATACCAGTGTTCCTCGTTTTTTGGTTGTGTTATATCTAGAATTTGCTTATGCAAACATGCAGAAGCTGCCTTATAGTTTTGCTTAGTTTTTGCAACTTTACATGAGAAGTTAAATTAATATTGTTTTGTTGCTGATTGGAAGTACTGACCGGAAGTATATATTACATAGGCCCAAAGTACTTCTATTGGATTGTTTTCAAAAAATAATTGGAATTTTGCCTTGTTAGATGAAGTAGTGTTAGGATTTGTATTTTTGAACAATGGATAAGTTTTTCTTTCTTACAATGCTCTGAAAGTATAGGTAAACTTAATCTCTAATCCTATTGTATTTCTAAATCTGACCTCATGAGTGCGTTTTCCCATTTTTGCCTGCACACTATGCTTCTGTTGCTTCCAAGCACACTTATTACCCATAATTAATTAATTATCATCACACCAAGTCATGACAACAATTTGTCTACAAGATTATTTTGGATGAAAAGAATATTTTAGTGTGTATCGGTGGATGAAGTGAATATGCAGTAGAGAGGTCTGGCTAATAATGTATCACATGTGACATTAATCATGGATATCTTAGATGCTCTAGTCCTTCCATCTTGGCTGCTTGTTTTATGGTTCCAGTGTATGCTTGTGTTGCAGGTCATTTGATGTTCTGTTTGGGAATTGTCCATACTGTTCAGAGCCAGTTGCTGTCAAAATCAACAATACAAAATCATAATTCATCAACATTATTTCAGTTTCATCGAAGATGAAATCCTATTTCTTGCACTCATCCTTGAAGATAAGAAGCAGTGAGTTCCTCAGCTACAACTCGCAATTATTCTATTAAATATATTGGATTGTGAAGTTATGAGGATCTTTAAACCTCTTCGGCAAATGCAGCTACAAAGAACTTATCCTCCAAAGATTGAAAATTTGATGTGAATGACATTAATAGTGCACGCACGTAGTTTCCCCACTCATAGTACTCTACTGTTTCATTAACTGGGACGTATGATTTAACCATGATGTGTCCCTTGCTGTCCATTACTTTTTGTTTTAATCTTATCCATTTGGCTAGTGACTTGATTATAGGTTTTTGCACATGATCGGGACCTGCCAAAGACATATGGGTATTTCAACTCCATGAGTTGTAAGTGATTTCCTGCTGAAGTATATATATTTGGCCGCATGTGTTCTGCTTTGAAGCTTTCCAATGATACTGTTTGGTTGTGGCTTTCTTTGTTATCAATTCTATTTTTCAGTCACATAAGTTTAAGAAAAATTAAAGTTTGGGAATTGTTAATTCAGGTGTGTTAAAAAGAAAACCCATTAGTAAGTTTTTAAAAAGACAAAAAATAAAACGCTTAATGGTATACGGCCAATCGTGTAAAAATTGGCTTTTTTCATCAATCTCGTCAGTAACCTATTTTAGTGCTCGGTGGAGTAGAGACTGTAACATGTTAATGATATATTTGTTTTTATTAATCATCCATTTAAACAAGGAGAAGATGTTAGTGATGACAAACATGTGTCTTGCCAAAGCTTTCACAAGGTGGTCCCTCAGTGTCTCAAATCAAAGAACTTTGGGGTTGAGAGAATGAGGGTTGGGGTCCGTAATTAAACCTCTAGCTAATCTCTTGTTTAATCAAAGCATGCATGATTTTGACGTCACTGGTGGGAAAACGTATTTTTATTTACAGAGGATGTAACTTGTGTTTTATTTGTAAGTCATTAAAGTTACAAGAGTCAGGTTTATCAGAATTTTCTTTCAATATCTCTTTCATTAGTTTTAATATGATATCAAAAATAGAATAAAAATTATTTCAAAATATCAAAACTTGAAATATGTAACATTTATTTGTTGAAAAAAGAAGAAGCAATTTTATATTTGACATTAATTTCTTTACAATAAACAACGATCCAATTTTTTTTTTTTTATGATCAAGGTGTTTGTGTCAATTTGTGTGCATCTCGACTAATCATCGATCCATTGAATACCTTATAAACTTAATGTTCTAAAGTAAGTTACAAACATAATAAGTGGCGTTGAAGCTTGAACACTGGAAATCAATGAAGATCCAAACTTGCTTTGCACACTCTAGTGCTTATGCAGCAACTAGTTGGTACTAGTTGTCGTTTTCAGTTCTATTTTCTCTTTGTTGGTGTTCAATTGTTACGTTTAAAAGATTTTCATAATTACGGAAATAATTCAAATGTGATCGCTTGTGCTTCTATCTAGATTTTTCCGTATTGGATTGAGGTGTTAATTCAACAAACAAGCTGGTAAGATTAAGCACTATAAATTCTTTTATGGAAACGCATATTTGGCATCACGCTCACACATTAACACGCCAGCTTTCTCATTAATAAGGTCGTGGCCCTCGCCCCGGGACCATCTATTGGCTACGTGCGTTTAAGCAAAGAGACCCAGATATCAATCATTTTGGTGAAGTTGAATTGTTCATTTGAGGTGATCTAACTATTGTTATAGGTAACTTGTAATGAAATAGCATTTCCTTTTAAGAATAAAACAAACACAATACAATCCAATCCAAAACAGTGGCAATTCCTTCTCTTTTTCATTTCTATTCTTTTGCCCATAACAGACTCAACCAGTAATAACTCAAATCTTAGAAGATAATTGCAGTGTCGGTGTTCCTTCCTATTCTTTGTTTGTCTGCATTATGCCGTACTGGACCCACTCTAGACTTAACCTTTTCCTTCGATATTTCAACACTCCATTACTCAAACAGTTGGAATTATATATAGCAAGAAGATTTTTTTCTTCTTCACGTTTGAAAACTGAGTGTGTAAATTAAATTAAAGTGGGGCAACTCCGTTTTCACAACTACACACATATGTTTTTATTGGCACAGAATACTGTGCATTAGATACAGACATATATATTGTACAAAATAGGTAGAGAAGTGACTTAAATTTATGGAATCCCAGAATTACACTTATTCTCCCTTTTCACCCACACTTTGCATGGCTATCATAGCACGAAATGGTTTACAAGGACAGTGTGAAGATATATGAATATGTATTTTGCAATTGTTTGATTGGTTTGACTTGGATTATATGCCGGCCATGCATTCGGGTGGGGTAACTGGGTATCTTGATTTATCAGTGCAGTAATCATAAATCATGTGGTTGATACGAACCCACCTGTATTTTCTTGCTTCAATAGCGTTGAGGGCTTGGTAATTACTTGCTTCCCACCAGTTTCTGGGGTTTGCGGCACAGTTTGTTGGTCCTGGAACTGGGCATCCTTCAATGTCAAAGTCTTTGTAGTATGCATAAAAAGGAGCTTTGCTCCAATCAATTTTCTCCAGACCTCCTCTTGTCGCCCAATCATCCGCTTCCCACAGTGTTGAGTACACTCCCATCGGTTGGTTCGCGGGATATGGGGCCCTGCCGCTGTTCTTGTAAACCCTGATTGGCACGTCATCCACATAGAATCTGCATATGCCCACATCCAAAACAAAAAGGTTCATATTTTTAAAAAAAATACATACTGATTCGAGAAACGTTTAGATGATTTGTTTATGGTTAAATAGTTGACTTACACAATATGGTGATGGTTCCAGAGAAGGGAGTAAGTGTGGAAATCAGCTGCAGGATCAAACCAGAGGTTGACTCTTTGTTCCCGGTCACCTTTCCCATGAGCAAAAATATTGGTTTGAACTGTGTAAGGCTGACCAGTTCGATTCCCCAAGAACTCAAAATCCAGCTCGTCTCTTATAGTGTTGGTGTCAGAATTCATCTATCAAATTAACACCAAGAAACCAGAAATATATGTTCGTTTCATGATATTTTAGACTGAAAATTAAGTGTATTTAAGACAAATAATGCTAACTTACATAAAATGCCGTGACAGTTCCAGCAGAGTCTCCAGGAATAAGCTTGATCTTCAAGCTTACACGCCCAAACAAAAACTGCCTTTTGGAAGCAAACCCACATCCTGTAAATGCATGTTTTTTTTACTATCAATAAACCTACAAATTTTAATCATGATCCAAATAAACAATTATTAATTTACTAAAAATAATAGCCATCGACCCCACCTGAATTTTGGTCTAGAACCAGTTGGATGGCCCTCCCTGCATCAATTTGCCTGATATGGGACTCAGACCATGTGACTTTAAAGTCTTGAAGAAACGTAGCCGGTCGTCCTGAAACTGACAGACAGAATGCAAGACTGAAGAAGCAAAGTAATACAACAGAAATTCTTAAGGAACCCATAAGTTTGGAGTGGTGAGAAGAAAACTATATAGAAAAAGATAGATGATTATTATGAGTATGGTTTAGAAATGTTATGTGGGTATGTACTTATATAGGCGGGAAGCTTAATGAGAAAGAATTGATGCAGACTGCTGCATTCAAATTGAAAGGGCCATCGCTGATATAGCTTTCCATCCAGCTAAGCACAAGCAGTCATCAGGCCCTACCCAACCCAACCCACACTCATCTCTCCTGATTATTCATTCTTGTTTTCTCTTCTCATCCTATTCTTCATTTAGCCTTGTCTACCATATAATTCTTCTGATCTTTTTCTTTGAACTTAATTTAACCAAAAAAAATCTAAATTTACTGTATTATTGCAAGGGATGTTAAGACTGCCTAACAAAATTTGTAACAGTAAAGATGGGGTTGAGGTTTCATATTGACACGACCCATACGCAACTAACAAAAACAGAGGAATTCACTTGCTCTTAATTATTATGTCTTCTAATTAAAATTAAAACAATCTCTTGATGTGTGATTCAACTTTGGTCAACTATTCTTGAGTTGAAGTCATAGCAATCCACCCAATTATTTATTCACTCTATGTATCTGTTTACAGCCGAGAGACGGCGATTGATATCGATCGTCGATTGGCGTTTAACTCCCCATCAATTTGTGGGTCTAAATTTACCATCTCGCTAGTTGGACAGCAGAAATTGTTATGTTAACCTACAATGATATTAACTCTTGCCGCCATCTATATGGTATAAGCCTGAACTTGTGAGTATGTTTTAGTGTATAACATGCGGAGATGAAAGTGTTGTGATATTTGTCATTACGTTTGTATGAATTATTGGAGATGGGGACTGCTTGATGATTCGAAACCAATCAAAAGACCATTATAGAGAGGGCCATGCATAAGACTACATAAATATACGTATACATAGCGACAGCGTAGGGTAATTTGTGAAGTGAGAGGGAAAGACTCAAGACTCAGACTCAGAAGCCAAAAGCTAAACTAAAAGACATAGAAATCACTTTTCTTTGTTGCATAATTGAAATGAAGAATCCCTGAATTTAACCAATTAATAAATGCCACGTAGAATCCTAAGTTGAAAGGAGGAACTGGCCACGTTTTATTTGGAATTGAGAACCCTAACAGCTGAACTTTGATGGTTAAAGTGGGGGACTACATCAGAAATTTTGGGAGGAGGAGACTGACGCAGGTGGGTCTAAACCTGATGAATTTGTCGGAATAGATTTGTTATTTTGAAATGAAATGAAATCATTTTTATCAAAAAAAAGTCAAACAACTCCAACCCTACATTTTATTTAAGGTACAATTATTTAAGTGAGATTTTTGATAACTGGAAATAACCAAAGTCGTTGTTGAGTGATTGAAAAAGAAAAGAGATGTGAGATGAAGAATGGTAATTGTTTGAGATAGAAGTAAGCTTCGTGGCTTGAAGCTATTTTGAAGATGCGTGTAAGTGACAGTTGTTTAGTGGTTGCTTCATGTGCACGAGTTTCCAAACTTTAATTCTGTTAATTAACTAATAATTAGATGGTTAATCTAAGACTAATCTTCGTTAATTTACTAATAAAAACACGACTATAATTGTGAAGATTAATGAATTCCAATTCATGTTGTCATGGAAGAACAAGATGAGAGCCTAAAAAAATAAAGTGTACTTCATGTTAAACATATACCGCTTCAAAGATATTTTATACCAACCTTATCTCATTTTAAGAAAAAAACTCATGAAAGTTTTTCATATGTTAAAACAACTTGCAAAACACTCATTATATTAACCTTAAAGGTGTATAAATTGACACTTCTCTTCACGAAAAAGGAAGGCTAGACAGATGAGAGTTAAACATAGATTTAGGTATAGACTTGAGCTTCATTATTTATCTCTGTAAGTAAAGTATTTTTTCATCTTTGTATATCTTACGGGTAATATCATAGAAACAGTCAGAGAATAATAAAATAACAGTGGATATAGGAGTTGTTTTCAGCCATCAATTAGAACTTTTGAGTATATTATTTAAAAAGCATTGAGTTCAATTCACCTGCTAATAGGGATAACTACTGAAACTCTTACTTGATCGATAATTCTAAAGTTCTGAGGGATTAATTCTAGAATCATCTTTAATAATTACAGAAACTATATAGATATGGAAAAAATCAACCAATAATAACATATTTACAACTATATTTAGCTTTAAAATAAATGCATATATCGAATAGATGCACATCTCAAGACTTTCTCATATACCATTTGATGGATTAATCTAAACGTTTAATTCAGAGGAAAATTGAAGAAAACAAAACAAAAAATTATAACAACTATAACATCGACTAATACTAGGTAGCTATTTTTTGACCCTTCAAATTATATACAGAAATAGCAAGAAATAGAATTCTTGTGTACATATATATATAATAACATTGTCTTACAGTTAAGGATTCGGATAGCAATGTTTAATATAATCATTGAGCTCAGATTTATTATTAAAAGGAAATTAATATAATGTATTGATGAAATCAAATCAAATTCTCTGAAGTCTGAATAAAGTCCTCACGATTTCTGTGTCAAAGACAGGTCAATTTAGTAAATTACAAAAGAATGAATTGTCATTTCGTATTAGGCTTTTATTGCAGACATTATCTAATATATTCTATTTTTTTGCTGGTGATAAAGTGATTGGATTTGACTAACCAACGAAGACTCAAATTAACATTCTCATTTTTGCCTTTTATAATTTCATTTTTAAAAATTTTCAACCCTTAATAATAATGATAACAATAATGTTACAAATATAAAGTTACATTTTAATTTTGTATGTCAAATGATGTGGTGATTTGCGTGTCAATTTCATATTAATTAGGAAAAAATGTTATTCACTTATCACATTTCTCTATAATTAATAAAACGTTGACACATTAATAATCATATCATTTGAGATAAAAGATTGAAATAAAATATAATTTAGTTTTGACCTTCATTCTTAACCCTAAATCCCTAATTATATATTTTCCTTCATTATATCAAAAATAATAATAATAATAATTGTTTTATCGCCTTTCCAGCCTGCCTTTATTTTCATAACAGTTCAAATTAAAATATTCGTTATGAGACTTAATTAATCAGGTATGGCAGGGTCCCGCTCTTTGAATGACTGAACGGGTATTTGCCAAACCTAAGTGTTCCGATTAATTCGAATAAGTATGGTGTCAGGTACATTTCGATCAAGTGGTGGGGATGTATAGGATGTAGTAGACACACTATTAATGAATATATAATTTAGTTGGTTATTTCATTGATGGGAAAATTTAATTGGAGTTGGGAGCCTAGTTGGTTTTGTTCTTTTTCCCTATCCGTGCACGCATCAAAACTAAAATTGATAGAGACCACAAGTAATATGATTTTGAAAGATTTATTGAAGGTAATATGATTCCTTATCATTCCATTATGTATTCAAGTAAAACATAAAGACATGAATTAAAGGATGGACAACCCACATGCTCAAATAGTTGAGGTATTGGATAAGAATAAAGATATATCAATCATAGGTTATATATACTACTTTTATTATCATGATGTGTAAGTCTATAACCAACTCATATTAAGAGGGTTGAACAGATAAACAGCCGACAATATGTGCGTTAATTTGTCACATTCTTCCTTAAATTGTACTCGGATGGATGATTAAATTTCATATGTTAATATGAGTTACCAATTGGGAGAGCTATGCCTATCCTGAATTCACATAGTGAGAAAATAGGACTCCGATTTATAGTCAGTTGTACTGTTTGACAAGCTGAATAGAGAATGAGCTTTAATAGGCAAGTATTTATTCACTTAATATGAATAAATATTTGCATGGCCAAACAAAGCAAGCCCACATGCTAAATTAATGCACGTGCTGATAGAGACTGCTCGAAAAGGAAACATTAACATCCCATTGATCTTCGTCAAATTTTAACCCCTCATCTCAATGACAATACGTACCTGTATTAATTAATACCACTGAAATATGCATTAGAGTTAGAATGGGCCAAGAACCAGTTAAAGGTAAACAAAATTAAGCAGCTCACAAGTCGCAGTCATACTTGCTTATACAATTAGTGCTTATCTTATTCACAGTTGTCACTATTGAATATTATTAGATATAAATGGTAATTTGGTCTGATCAGCAGGTCGGAGTTAATGAATTAGTTTTCTGATGCGAGGGGCGTTAATTCAAACTTTAATTATATCTGGCAAAACACCGGTTTCTGATCATAATATATATATGTAATAAAAACTTAAGTATTTAGTTGAAGAATAAATACAAACAATTAATTTAAAATCTTGACTATGAACAGGTTGACGAGGGTAGCATGAAAAATATGTAATAAAAAAGTGGGACATATCCACTTAAAACTGAGGGGTGGGTGCAAAACTCGGTGATCCTATCCAGAACCCAGCTAAACAAATTTTTAATAACCTCTACAACCAGAAACGTTCCAAAATCTATAAGTAACCCCTGTGTTTATATACAGCTGGTAAAGGATATGTATAGCTAGAAGCAAAAGAGATTGCAGCTGTTGAGCATAAACATCATGTTGAAACAAAAATATTGGCTTCTATTAACAACTTATTTATTTCACCTTTCAGGGTTACTATCAAATCAAACATCAATAACTCGTTGAAATGTCAATTGGCCACGTGATCCTGTTTGGGAATCTTTACCGGTGGAGTGAAAGGAGTGTCTGAGCGACATATTTAAAGATAGAGATAATATTATACAGAAATGTTTGTGATAATTCCAGAACCGCATGATGGAGAATCTCAACAACAATTTGCAGTTGGAAATTACAATCATCATTATTATATTTGTCCTACATTCTACTGTATATATTTTCATATGTTTTATGTCTTCTCTTCTCGTTTTTAACACAAAACACAAGTTGAGCTCATCCCTACAGAAATAGCTTTCGAAAACACTGTCAATTACATCTCTCTATCTCTCCTGCATTATTGAGAGATCTGCTAAATAAACATTCATAGGATAACCAGAACTCAAAATTTACAGACTTCTGTTTACTATTATTAATTCAGACTTTTTATTTGTCATAATCAAAGTTCATCATAAGCTCAAGCGAAGCTCTGACATAGTACAACTCAAAACTATAATGGCGAAGATCTAGTTGTACAACATAGATAAAGAAGCATAAATAAAGAGGTTACAAATTGTTAAGGACAGAAACGAGTCTCAAACAGAGATTATGAAGATTCAACGGACCGGTGAGCACAGTAGCGTACCTTTCTGTAAGTAATTACAAGAATGAGTTAAGACTCAAATACACATTAATGAAGAAAGAAAATTGACAAAAAGAAAATAATTTAAAAGTGACAGGTAACCCAGCTCAACTGGCAGGATTGGCTAGGGAAGAAACCACTTAGTTATTTTAGCAGACGGTCTTTTATATGTAGGAAGTTTATGATAAAATCTGGAAAAATCTAAGGTATATGTGGATAAATTCAAAAGAGGTTCCAGTAAATTTGTTGGTATTTTGAATTTCAAGTCCAAATGTTAAAATTGTAGATATATTAAGGCAGGGCAACCTTGCATCCTGATTGCTATCAAAGGATGTGTACCATCATGATGTATGAACTGAAAAAACCATTAAACACATGAAAACGGAACCTAAAGATGCAAATATTTTAGCATCACATCTTGAGAATTGAGTAAGTGGAAAACAAAAAGTAGTATAAACCCAAGAATTAGAAAATGAATATTCACTAACATGCTGGAAAGGCATAGAATGCAAAACTTTACATGTGCCATCCAACAGGATAACATGAAGATGCAACTTCCATCAAATTTTTTTTTTTTTAAATAAAGTTCCCTTTACAACTGCCAAATAACCAAAGCAGCACAAAGTTCATTTTTAGGAAGATGTTTCCCAGAAAAATAAAATGTACAACATTCAAGCTTTTGACACCTGCAACCACCCCATAGTAGCTTTCGGGTGGAACATGCAGAAGACAGTAGCAGATCAAATCTCAAATGTAGAAACACGAAGCCAACTCATAAATCCTAGCCTGTACGTAACAGTTGGAATTGTTAAGTCAATGAAGAAGTCCTAATTAAAAAAAAAAAAAATTAGTTTGTGTGTTATCATGAATCTTGGTTGAATTATTGAGCGAATTAGTGGAGCCTACCTACTAATTATGAAATTTTAGTCTCCACAAGTTTGTCATATATTTTGGCTCAAAAAGGTTTTTTGCAGGCATGTTTCGACAAGTTCAGATGTTCTTGTTTCATCATTATAGTAAATGTTGTTTGATAATTCCTTTTATAAAATGATGATGTAATCATAGAGATGATGAGGTTGAAAACAAAAATCTTAAATAGCAATCAAGTATACACTTTCATAATAAAGACCTATGAGTTTGAAAATGTTTTTTCAGTACAGAAATTAATCAATCTATAGAAGGTATTGTCTATATTAAGGCCAAATCAGTGAAGGAAGCCTTGTGACTTCGAGGTTCAGTTGATGATGTAAGGATTCAAAAGGATCATGTGACAACATTTTGTGGCAATCCTAACGTTATTCTTTCAGAAAATTTCAGGTTTATCACACAAGGGCCAAGCATCTCAAATATCTATTTTCTCTTTTTCTAGAGGTAATCAATACTGATTGAGATGTTTTTTCTGCAAAGATTAACACTAAGGATAATTCAACGAACATGATGAAGAAAGAGATTATATCTCTTAAATTAACCATTTGGACTTGGTCATTATCCTATCAGCGATTAGCATCCACTGAGCATCCTAGAGGCATAGCGAGATAGTGTTTGCTGTTGATTGAAAGCAGGCTCATCTGTCCAAATTCTTGAATAGGTTAAAGGTTGTGCTTCGGATCATATTTGACAGACTATCATTAAACACAATTTATTTTTATTTAAAAAAAAAAGGAATAAATAAATAAAAACCTAGAAAGTGTATAAGGAGAACTTTTTTTTCCCTTTTTGTCAGAATTTGGATTGATTGAGAGTTTGAGATTGAATTATTCTGCTTCACAGCTTCAGAATATACTCTATTGTTCATAAGAAGTAAGATAGTATTGCAAAATCTTAATCACATAATTTTTTTTTTTTTTTGTAGTATATCTTTTCATATCGTTGTTCGATTAAATCCTTCATCTGGGCATTGTTTGCTTTATCTTAAGAAGTTTGATCTGAAGAATTTAATCTAAAAACCAAACAAATCTAGCAACAACTACATAATTAGACGTGAAATTCTGTTTGAATCAAATCAATATAAGAGCACATAATAAATTTATGAGCTATACCGACCGGCATTTTCTAATATCTGTCACCAATTGATTCTTATCCTTAAAACAAAAACAAAATTCAAAATTCAGATTCATCCAAATTCCAACTCTACACTTAATCAAACAATTAAAAATTAATATTTATAAAATAAAAATAATTTTGAGAGAGAACTCAGAACCTTCCCTAAGTCTTTCTCCTGGGGACAAATGCGGTGACGCCTCCAATCACTGAACAGAATCCCGATACGGCGCTAAATCCATAAATTATGCACAAATATTCGAACTTAAATTCGATTTCTATAAGATTTAAAGGTTAAGCTTGTTACAAAACTAATAGAACTTACCTTTGGCTCGTTTGAGTTTGGCCTGGACATGAGACGAAGCTAGGTTGACGATGCCATCAAGTTTGAGATCGAATAATACAATTTCAAACTCAAAGCAACGGCTATGGAGAGCTTGCGTACTACGTAGGGGTATGAATTGTCAAGAACTGTAACAGACTCGGATATGGGCCGTAATGAGCCCATTATTTCGAGAAATATTTTCAACTCCATTTCCCCTTAATTCTTAACATGATAAACGATTCTCATTAATTCTGAAATCTAGGATGTGTTTGTTTTATTATTTTGGGTAAGATTTTTAAAAAAGTTGAGTTGGGTGGTTATTACGAGATAAGATTTGAAAATTAACAAAAACACTCTCCTAAGTTTATTAATTTAGCTAAACATCCCTACAATGGAACATTGAAAATTAACAAAAATATTTTCACCCACTCATTGAATGCTGGCCACCACTGTCGGAGGGTGGCTGACAGTACCTATAATGGCGCACAACTAGCTAAATCTAGTCGGTTGTGTGTCGATATGACCTTTTCTGGTTAGATCCACCGTCGATCTGGTAAAAAAAGACTAGATCTACGACCAAATATGGCCATGTTTGGTCGTTCAACGATAATCATATCTTAGCCGTCGTTGACGACAAGCTACAACGAATACGGCGAAAGATCTGACCGTCAACAATCAGATCTTTGGCGTAGATTCAACATTTTCTAGCCTAAATCCACGGTGGATCTGGCCGAAAAAGGCTAGATCGGCACACTACTGGCTAGATCCAACAAGTACTGTGCCATTAAACCAGATTCCGACCACCTTCCGACAGTGGTAGCTGGAATTTGGCAAATATGGGTGGATGGGGGTGTTTTTGTCAATTTCTAAACTTTTTTTAGGGGTTTTTAGTTAAATTAACAAACCAAGGGGGTTTAAATAGTTAAATAAAATATAATTGGATTTTGGAAACAAATATGTATTTTTATGTTGCATTATCTAAAATTATTAAATTATATATATTAAGGGTGGTAAATTAAAATTTGTGGGTATAGGTTTAATTAATAAGTGATGGG
Organism: Pistacia atlantica; assembly: GCA_026229545.1. Taxonomy (NCBI): domain Eukaryota; kingdom Viridiplantae; phylum Streptophyta; class Magnoliopsida; order Sapindales; family Anacardiaceae; genus Pistacia; species Pistacia atlantica. The sequence continues at coordinate 20,035,078 of CM047901.1, read as the reverse complement.
ATATATTTTGAACTAATTTAATAGTTAATACTGTTTTAACAAGTACTTTTTAATTTTATTATTATTATTATTTTGTTTACCATTATAGTTGATAACATATTCAGTATAGTATCTATTTTTGCGCTTCAATTCACTGCATTTGAAATGGCATTGAATATTAAATAAGAAAAAAGGATATATACAGCAAGACTCACGGTTTTTCTGTATGTTAAAAAAAAAAAAATATTGAGCCCTTCATTTGGATTTTAAAGTTTTAATTGCTTCCTAAAGTTATCAAGTTAACGGTATCATATACATCATGCCTATATCCTAATAACATTATGGGTTTTGATTTTCTCATCTTAAATTAAGGTTGCCACTTAAATACACCATTTAAGAGTGACATTATTTGGAACACCTAGTTATTTAATATATATACTATTTAAGTTTCAAAAAATTATTTTTCATTAACTTTCAACCAAATATATATATAATTCAGCATAATTCCTTCTAATTTTGCACTGAAATTTAAAAGAATATGTACGATAAAATGAAATAATTTTAAAAAATTTTTAATGCTACTGGCAGTGAATGAGTAAATTACTTGCAGTGGTAGCATGCTAAATAATAAATGCGAAAAAACGACACAAATTTAAATAAGACAAGTTTTTGGGTACATGGCTGATACCGACAAGTTTTTGGGTCCATGGTGATTCCCTTCCTTTTCAAGGAAAACATGTAATATTACTAGTATAATATTTTTCGTACAATTTAATATCACATAATATAATTGATTTGTTTTAAATTAAAGATAAATTTTTACAATTATCTTCTATCACATTAAGTTATTAAGTTATATGAAAAATATTATATAAAAATAATATATTTATAATATTATATGGTAAAATAACCTTACCCATAACGAGATTTATACATGTAGAAACATAATGTATCAATTCAACATCACTGAAAGAAATGAAAGAAATTTAATTAAAAGAATAATGTTATGCTTATAATTGAATTATAAGACCAAACAAATTTTTTTTAAAATTTATGTAAAATGACTATTCTATCCTATTTTTTATCTGGTTATATGATTCAGTTGTAATCATATCATTATTCTAATTAAAAACAAAAAATAAATAGTAATTAAATAACAAAACTGATATTAGAGGCCCTAAAACCATAAGACCAATGACGTAAATTACAGAATTAATTTACTGTTGGAAAATCACATGACCACTGCATGAAGTTAGACACTTTAAAGTTTCTGTTTGCCACAAATAGTAACAAGAATGGCTACACTGGAAACCCCAGATTTTGGGTTCAGATTGGCTTTGTTATTCATTTTCAAAATCAATGTGTTTTCTATTTGTGTTTTGGTCTTCCCCACGCATACTGTATCCGAATCAACAATTTAGTATCTGGTGGAGAAAACCCACTGACACTTTTATAAATAGATAGTGAAATACAGTTGCTCTTGCCTTCTCCGTCTCCACATCCATTAGGCTACCGCCCATAACTTCCTGCAATACATTAATGAAGTTCTGTAGTTACAGCAACCTTCACCTTCTATTGAAAGTCAAAAGCAAATGCGTACCATATTTTTGTAGCATCCAAATGACTTGAAGTAATGATATTGATCGAACTTTCCATGTATGGTAATAGGTAGGAGGTTCATTCATTATTCAGAAGCGCTCCCCTTCCACAGTATTTATGACCATAAATACCTTCCACACAAACGACACAATTTTCATCAATATGGTATCCATTTTGAGGATTCAAAAAAGCTTTCATGCATAAACCCTGCCTTATACTCTCCCATCTACTGCAACAAATGCAGCACTCATTACTAAGAAAATTTTTACACAATTTTCAGTTTGCTTTCTCAATTTATCTCCAGGATAATAAGCACTAAGGAAGCACATAAACTGTTGACGAGACTGATCAATGAAACTCTAAAAAACGAATAGTCAAGTTGTAATAATTTGAGATTAATGAGATAGCAATAAAAAGGAAAATCATATTAGTTTATTACATATGTTGTTGATCAGGGGGCTACCTTGGGGACAACCTATTTCTCCTGAAGATAATCACATTGATTTGACACCTGGACCAGAAAAGATAACTTGAATTTATTGTACATGACGGGTTGCAACTGATATTCGAACTCCATAATTAAATAAAGCCTACAAGATACTTTGATAGTTACCAGAAACAAGCATGAATAGAACTTGTAGCGCCCCATGCATCAAAATTTTTCGCGATAAATTTCTTATAGAACGTTTAGATAATATTTGTTTTTTTAATGATTATTAGTGTTCGGATTTATTTATGAGTATCTTCAATTAATACTTTAGAATTTTAAAACTATTAATTGAGTAAGAGTTATAATGACTGTCCTTATTAGTAACCGATAAAAGAAATTCAAACTCAGAATTTTTTGAATAATTATACCTCAAAGTCCTTATCAAATCACTCTATCACTCGTAATTACGTTTAGATAATTAATAGGGAGAATGACTTCATAATTTAAACAAATATGATAGAAAGATTTATGCGTGTTTAAATACAATAAAGATTGATTCATAATCTAATTTAATAAATTTTTTCTTATAATTTCAAAGTAGTAATTTGTAATTGAGCAAATAAGATTTATTGTGAACTAATTAATATAAATTATTATATCAAAATTATAAAGAAAAAAATTATAAAATTAGGATTATAAATATAAGTATTATCTCTTTCACGTATTCAAAAACATCAAATTGTTTAAATTCTATTTCTAATTTGTTTGTCTAATTGGAAATAAAATGCGTTATTAAAGTATTCTGACGAACGTACAATTGTTCCTGGGAAAGAGGTTCAGGCCTGGGAAAATGATGATGAAAGCTGATGAGTTTTATGTATCCTGAATCAACCATCATATAACAACTGTATTCCAATGAATACCATGATGCAATATGTGGCCTTCATCTTCTTTTGGCTGCTCAAATAAGGAAAGGACACAAGTTCATGTGAACTTTAAAGCACATAAAAAAATTTGTTCAAAAATAACATTTTTTATTTCTTAAAAATTTGGGGTGTGAAAACCGCCCAAAATCCAAAAAGCCGAATCAATATAAACTGATCATTCGGGATTAGGATAATGGTTCAAAAATGCTTTAGCCCTATCTTTCAATAAAAAAAGAACTCCTATTAGTTTTTTCAATTATTAAATTATTTCGAATGATGCAATCCAAATTAAATTAGTTTTATAGTTACAAATTAAATAGACTGTTCCGAATAGATGGATACCCATAGCCTCTTCTTGGTGTCATGTGGATTGGCCTTACAATAAATAAACACATAGGTTCCGTTCAGTGGTGGAAAAAAATCCAAAAATAAATAAATAAGATTGAATAATAAATAAATAAACAAAGATGGGGTATGGGGAGTGGAGGGGCGTCGAATGTGATCACAGTACCATGATTGGAGAGAGAGATACGAGGAGTAAGTTATGTATTCATATTTGTATGTTATTTCTTTTCTCGGAGACAGAAGAAATCGAGATATGGCGTGATAAGGTGGGACTGCTCAGACCAACGACCACAAGAAATCTCAATTCATTACAATAAATTTATATCAAAACACTCCAAATGCGCCAAATACAGCTTTAATTTTGTGTCCATTTGCGCTGTTCGAGTCTTTATCACCTCTTTAACTTCTCTGTACTGTTTATTGTTGTGTTGTTGCTGCAAGCAGTCTCAAGTCTTCATCCTCCATCTCATATATCTTCTTCCTGTTGCTTCACTTTCTTCTATGTTGTATTATACAGACTATTACAGGGAGATCACCACTTGTTGTATATTGCAATGCAAGTTATGGCTCATTAAACGAGGTTTAACTTAACCCTTCTCCTTTTCTGGTTTGATTTCTTCACTTTCTTTCTTTTTGCCCTGACTCATTCTCCCATTTGTCCTTCAACGTTCCATCATCTCAGTCTCAGAACAGAACACAAAAGAGTGAAAGGACACTTGTATTATTATCATACTTAATATATGCTGTCATTCAACTGCTGAACTCCCCTTGTGCTGCCTCTGTTATATATACGTATATATAAAAGATAAATTATTTATCAAACCTTTAAATATTTGGTCATCCATCTTTTGCTTTGGAAAATTGTCATCTTTCTAAACATTGTCTCGCTCTCGCTCTAAAAAATGGGATTTGTTCTCAGCTTCATGTTTTGCCAGAAGCTTCCTTCTCTCTCCTGTTTCCTTTTCGTTCTTTTGATCATTTCCTCAACACAGATGGGATTCAAGGCTGAAGGTAAGTGAGTCCAGGTTAACTTTGTATATACGAAAAGGTACCCAAGTCATATCCTGTCCTTAAAAGCTTTTTCTTTTGCGTGTAGCAGGAAGAGTAAATCTCAAATCTTTTGACTCCTCTCAGGTGAGCATTAATGGATTTTTTTCATTTTTGTTTCTTCACATCTCGGAGTCTCAATGCACTAATTGGTTATGCGTTTGGTTAGTCTGGACAGCGAGTGGAGGACGATAAGGCTTTTCTGGGTGCACAAATAGGGTCAAGGCCACCAAAATGTGACATAAAGTGTCGCTCATGTGGGCACTGTGAAGCCATTCAGGTGCCTGCAAGTCCTGCACAAAATGGGAAGAAGAACTCTTCAACAGTAGCCTACAATGTCGCCAATGCAAGAGGAGATGACACCACTAATTACAAACCCATGAGTTGGAAGTGCAAGTGTGGCAAATACATCTTCAATCCATGATCACTATCTACAAAAATTTTCAACTAGCTAGGTAAACAATATCCCATTCTTTTGGAAAATATTAAGTCAGAATTTTTTTTCTCTTTTCGTGGTTTATATATATTTATATATATGTGTGTGTAGGAGTAGCACTCTTCTCAGGCCTGCACTCAATAGTCCATCCAGGCTTCTTCTTTTCTTCCTTTCTCTTCTTACGGATACATATTATCACTAAAGTTCTGTAATATTTTGGTTACTGACCATATATATATTGCCAAATATGTAATGTGATTGCAGTGTTGAATTAATGCCTAAGATTTATGACCTTGTAACGTGTAAATTTTATTTTATTTTTTTTTTTAGCCCAATTTCTGTCCTTCATAAAATGATAAAAACGTTACATTTGCTTCTGGTTAGATCACAGTAGGAGTCCATACCTGCATGCTTTTTTAAGTTATTGATTCTCATAAAAATCCAGAAGAAATTGAAATGAGGATGAAAGGATTTGCTTAAAGTAGCGAACGGATTACATCTGACTTTACCATACACGCCACCATTTGGTTTCCCCAAAATTTATTCTAAAATTGATTTTTTTTAATATTGTAGAATAATACGAGCAAGAAAATAACTATTCAGCACAGAGAGTAGTATTTTCTAAGCTCTCGCAGGACTTTTCACCGCCAAATTTCGTTTGTCTTCCCCATAACCTTGACGTGTAAAAATCAAATATTAACAACTTCCCAAAAATCAAAATCTGGGTAAATACCTTTGAGTTATTTGTCAGGTAATACGCGGTTCCCAGTTATTGAATTAAATATAAATTTCTTGTTGTTAGATCGATCACTAAGTCAGGAGGAAAACTGCGTGTTTTTTTTAATCATCGGTTTCTGCGTATTTCAATGAATCATTCGAATTCTGAAACGATCGGGATAGTTTCCAATTTGTGGGTATTTTAATTAATCATTCAAGGTTCTCAAACTGTAAATGAAGACTCAAACTTATAATTTCAAGAGTAGTTAAACTGTGTGATTATTCATAGTCTATCGGTAACTCAAGTCTATTAGTAACGTCAAACTTTTGAACAAGGAACCTGGTAAGTATTTTCAAGGAAATCTTTTGTTTTTACAATAAATGATGTGGAATAAAAGTATTTCCTACGTGTGAGTGAGTGATTGATAGCAATGTTTTAAAACCCATCCAGGCTTGGCTGGTTGAATGGGGACCTAAGGGTTGAGTCGGGTTTTATATGACAGAAAATTAGAAAATATAATTCACCGTATTGACACGTGGTTGGACCGATGTTACTGTGGTAAATCACTAGTTCAATCGGTTTTGAGCCAAAACTAGGTTACTCTAATTTAATAAATTCCCCTTTCAAATTTTTATTTGAATTCAATCATACTTCCACTCCACCACAATCAAACTTCGGTCTCCTTTAGATCTTTTTCTTTAGATTTTCATCTTCTTATTCTTCGTGTCTTCTTCATCTTCTTCATATGCTCATCTTTGTCTTCTTCATATGCTTATCTTCATCTTCTTCTTCTTATCTTGATTTTCTTCTTCTTCTTCACAAAATTTTATTTATTATCGAAAGCGGAGAATATATGTAACTTTGTGAAATTGAGGTTCATTTGCATAATAATAATTATGATGATTTATAAGTTTGGTAATAATGATGATGATAAATATATTGCTTGCTTATTTGATTGAAACATAAGATTGGAGATTAGTTCTAATGTGGGGTGAGCTAATTTTAACTCACCAAATTTTGTAGAGATTGTCCCAATGGAAAAGAAAGATAATAGGAAAGTTGTAAACTTGCAAATACATAATATGGTTAAATAAGAGTGTTGACCAGTTTGACCTGTCAGAGCCGATCAACTTGAAACCCGATCATCTAACCGATTCATTGACCGGGTCGACTATGAAAACATTGATTGATAGAGTGAAGTGCTGTTTTTCAAAGGGTTGATTTTGATTTAAAATAACGAAGTTAAGTTCACATTTATTTTTTACTTATTTTGTTTCCCCAGGGAATAACCAACCTTGATTAAGTTGTTGCAATATTAGTAAACAATATTCAATGAATGTTGTTCCTTATTGGGTATCTATCTCGAGTATCACAATTTTAATTATAAAAACATAAATTGAATTGACATTCTTCTTTCATTCAACTAACCGCCTCTTTTCAATTCAATAAAAAACTTCTAATATCAAGTAATAATTACGCCTGATTCAGTTTACTGACTCTTGAGCTCATGTTATAATTTGATCCAAATAAAAAAGTAGTCAGAGAAAACGAGAGGAGGCCTTCTATTTGAAGGTAATAAATCATGAAGAAAATGTTTGAAACTTTTAAAAAAGCCCCTTTCTAACAAAACTCTGTAAACGAAAAGATAGAAGAGAAAAAGAGAGAATCATTATATGATTCGGGAGATTTGTATTGTGTCCTCTTAAAGATAAAAATGATGGAATATTTTGCTTTATCTTCTCTCTTATTCCTAGTTATTACTACAAATTTATGCATCTCTAATGTGCTTCAGAAACGAAGTGATTTGAACAAGATTTCCATACATGTAAAGTACGAGTTTACAGCATAAATCAATCAATTAAGCAGTGAAATACTGTTCCTGAAAGACAACACATGATATTACACACTGACACACAGAGAGGCACAACATCAAAAGATTTGTTTTTTTGATCAAATGAGGCACGCCGGTCTAGTTTAATTTTAACCATTCTCTTTTCTCTTCATTGAGACACGACAATTCGTGAAACCACCCCATTTATAAAAATGAGAAAAAATTATCAAACTTTTTTGTCTGTGATAACTTATATATAATGTTTCATATCATCCTCACCAAAACGAAACACAAAACTTTAATGGGTTATTCAAGTTCAAGTTGATTCTGATAGCAGTGTGTTGGAGCTCTCTAGACATTATATGATGCTGAACAGTCACGTGGAGTGGATGTTTCAGGCTTCATCTCATTCTCCATCTCCTAAACTCCAAACTTAGAATAATGTTTGGTAGAAAGGCTGAGGACAAGACTACTGAAAAGTTAAGAGGGGCCACATTGTAAAATCGATTCTGATTCGCAAAGCCCTTTTCTCAAATTTTTTGTGCTGTATTCCACGCCTTTGGTCCTGCACGTATTATATTGTACCATAACCATCAGGGAACAGCTATAAGATTCCCATTTGCTGAAGATGGGCACCAAGAATCACGGTGGTGCATTACAGATGGCGGAATAATAATGGCCTATCTTAAGCCACTGGGTGGGCCTGTGGGAAGCTTTTGAAAAGCTGGTTGGCCTAAACTAGGATTGATGTGAAACAACGAGAGAAAGTGGCTTGTCCTATATATTTATGTATATGTATGCATCGGCTGAATTTGAATGGATTTGTATATGTAAATAAATCTACTCCATTAAAGAAACTTAATCATGTGCTTAAACCTGTGAAAACTTATGAATCCTGCCAACCAGGTGTACGAAAAACAGAGGAATCTTGAATGAAAACTTTAATGGCTTAATCAATTCTCCCATATTACTTCGTAACTCTGCTCACAGTGGAGTTAAAAACGGTTAATCAAGGTCTTACGGCCCCTCTTTATGCAGGAGTTTCGAATATCAATCGGATTTTATTGGGTGTATCATTCATAGAGTCAACTCTCAACCAAGATTTTCTGTTTTCTCATTGTAATTTTTTATTCTCATAAAATTTAGATATCCATTCAACCAAAAAAAAAAAAAAAGGATACGAAGTTTGGTAATTGAGGGATATCTAACACGCAATCTAGTAAAAAATGGGAAAGCGAAGGGTATTTAACTATTTATAGGCCGAACCGGATGGAATAGCCTTAGTGTGAATTGTGATAGTTATTTTAATCTTATATTTTTTATATTGTTTAACTATATTATATTCTTGAGATTATTTGTAGGGATTTTTTTCGCTTTTAAGTTTTTTGAACTTTCTATTTAATTATCTAAAATTTAACTTTAGGAATAATGATGGTATAGAGTATATAACGTAAATGAAATGTTCACTCTTTTAAAATCTATTAAAAAATATGGAATAAAAGACATTTATGAAATTTAGGGGATGCCATAAGAAAAAACTTCCAACCTTTTTACAACCGAATATAAATTTTTTTATGCTTAAACTATTATTTTTGAAGCAAAAAAAAAAAAATCTTCTATTAATTCCACCTACCAAATGTTTCTATTTTCAACTAAACAATGAGAATGAGCAATTTTCAAAAGAAAGAAAAGAAATTGAATATAACTGAGAAGAACAGTAAAAAGGAAGTATAAAACATGGTTATTTAGAAATACTAAAAAAAAAAAAAAGATTGAAAATGAAAAGATATAGGCTCCATTTGGTTGAACCAATTTTGTGTTTTTGGGAAATTTTTTTTAAAAAAAAGTTATAAAAAAGTTGAATTGGACGGGTAGTATGATGTAAGATTTATAAATTATAAAATACCCCCTATATTTGTTTATTTGCAAAACATCTCCCCATAATAAAACATTAAAAGTTAACAAAAACAACCTCAACCTACCCTCAAATACTGGATACCACCACCACCACCGTCGTTACAGACATAGATGACCGATCGGATCTTGCCTGACAGCGCCGACATATGGCATTTTCCGGCCAGATTTGGCCGTTTTGCTGGCCAACGACGACCGTTTGTTGGCCGTCATTACCGACTGTTACAACCAAAGATCTAGACTTTTTCGGCCACCAGATCCAACGTGGATCTGGCCGGAAAAGGATAGAGCAACGCACTACCAGCCAAATTCAACCGGTAATGCGCCATCCTACCAGATTCCGACAGGCAGGCCTAACTGTAAATGTGAATTACTGGGGTGTTTTTGTAATTTTTAAAAAAATATTTAGGAGTATTTAATTAAATTAATAAATTTAAGGGGTTTAAAAAAAGTTAAATAATATTGAGAGTAGTATTCCGCGTTAAAACTCTGGTTTTTGAGTATTTTACTGTTTAACTTCTTTGGGAATACTAAAAGTAGTATTCCCAAAATGCAACCAAATGAAGCCATATATTTTTAGTAATATAATCGAAAGAATTTAATGATGATACCCAATCATCAATAAATCAAAGTTAAACCTTAACTAAAGAAATCCATTAGGCAAACATTTAGAAAAGAATGAATTGTTCAAGGTTTTGCAATTCTGTATTTTCAAAAGTCTTAATTTAAATATAAGGCAACTGTTTTTCCTCCCAACACAAAATTGTGAAATAGTCAGCAAAGACAAAACGTAAATATATATATATATATGATAAAGGTACATTTCTGACTCTTAATGCCCAAATAGAGAGATAAAAGTTGTTCCTGCATGGAATGTATATGAATTACAGAAAACTAAGCAACCACTTACGAGCTAAAATTTGGTTTCTCAAAAGGCAAACTCACAAATCACATAAGCCTAAAATTATCACGAATGACTTCTTTATGAAGCTCAAAAAACTTGGCTAGACTTAATAAAGCTCTAAGTAGTAAGGATATGCAGCTGTTAGTTCTACACAGCTAATGAGGGAATATTAAATAGGATTGATGAAAAGCTTATCCCCAACCACATCTAAATTGACTCAACAAGACCAGCTCCAGTCAAGCTAGACCCGAATTCAACTACATTGAAATTAGATTACCCCATTCCATGATCCATATAGCTTCTGTCATATCCATCAAATCCTCTGATGCCATAAACAACATAAACTATCTTTGTTCCACTATAACCATAGCAAGTGTCTCAAGCAAAGTCCTTAGTACCTGGCATGAGAATTCACTTACCTAAATGCTACGGCTAAAGCTAATCATCTATTGACTAATACAGACAAATTACAGTAACACCAGATCCAGGCCACTTACAAGAAGAAGCAAGTTCACCAACTGGCCCTGACAGATTTTTCGTGTTTACCAAATAACATTAGCTAGTTGCAAGTAAAAATCCGGTTTTATTGACAAAAATGAGAACTTCCTTAGATTGAAGGAAAAATAAGGTACTCCTTGGGTCAAAAGGAATCAAAATTCATCCATTGATGCCTTGGTTGTAGATTTGCATGAACATGTAACTAATTATCAAGGGATGTAGGTAGTGATGGTGAAGTTGGGAAAGCAATAGTCTAATAAAATTTGGGTGTCCCATTCCCCAATCCTCTAAATATTATCTCATTGTTTCAAGAGCTTGCATAAGTAATGATTAAATAAGCAGGCTGCGAACATAAATGAGATGACAAAGACTACCATGACCATATCTCTCCTTTAACTCTCTACATCTGGGCATAGCAATACAAAGAGACAAGACAACTTAGCAACTATGTTGGCACAATAAGCATCACAGAATGAATGGAGTTCTCAACAACTCACATCCATTTTCAAAGACAAACACAATTCAAAAATCCCGTTACTCTCAACAATATAAGACCTTCTACAGGCCCACACTGCTTTTTGACATATTAAGAAAAAAGAATAGACATCCCAACTTACTCATCTAAATGAGTAGCTGAAAAAAAAAAGATTTCTATTGTTAATAACAACCAACTGGGGCAATGTATTCCAAGTTATTTTCTGTAATTTATATTTGTGCAATGATTAAGTGGATAATTGGATATAATCTCCATGCATATAGTTATAATTATATAAGATGAATATAAAAAAGGTAATAATAAGCAATTAGTGTGCTTTTCATTCTCTCATGCTCAGTTATACGGCATACTAAACTAAGAGTATAATACAAACCCAAACGGCAGTATAACCACAACTGTGTTAAAACCATCAAAAAAACATATGTAATACAGTATGTTTAGACCAACCAAATGTCAAAGATACCTCTACTGCCAGAATTATATCATATAACACCATGATAGTTCTACAAGGATAACAGAAACAAAACCTGGATTAAGCCCGAGAAAGGTTATGCTGCTCTACCACACAGGCTGGTTACCTCTATTTGACATACAATCCAACACCCCAAACTGTCTCAATGTTGTGACCATTGTATCTGCTTGATGTCAATCCCTTCTTTCACCATCTCATAAAGGGGGCTCATTTCCCTCAACTTCTCAACCTGTTTAACAGTAAGATCAACAGCCCTGTCAACCTCAGCCTCGGTGGTAAACCTCCCAAGGCCAAACCTAATCGAAGTATGAGCCATATCCTCATCCACTCCCAATGCCCTCAAAACATAAGAGGGCTCTAAACTCGCACTAGTACAAGCACTTCCACTCGACACCGCCACCTCCTTCAAACCCATCAACAAACTCTCTCCCTCAACATAAGCAAAAGACAAATTCAAATTCCCCGCATATCTCCTCTCCATACTACCGTTTATCACCACGCCGTCAATTTTCTCCCTAATTCCATTCAACAACCGATCTTGTAACGTGGTTATTCTCTTATGATCATAATCCATTTCCTGTTTAGCAATCTCGCAAGCAGAGCCAAACCCCACAATTAACGGGGTGGGCAAAGTCCCACTCCTTATCCCTCTCTCTTGTCCACCTCCATTTATCAACGGCTCAACTCGAATTCGTGGTCTACGTCTCAAATACAGAGCTCCAATCCCTTTTGGCCCGTAAATTTTATGCCCACTTAATGACATCAAACTAACATTCCATTTCTCCACATCAATTGGAATCTTCCCCAATGCTTGAGCAGCGTCTGTGTGAAACGGAATTTTAAATTCTTTACATATTTGACCTATTTCTTCCATGGGCTGAATCACACCTATCTCGTTATTAACCGTCATAACGGAAATTAAACCGGTGTCTGGCCGAATAGCTGCCCGTAATTCATCCAAATTAACAAGCCCATCCGACCCAACGGGCAAATAAGTAATTTCAAATCCTTCCTGCTGAAGATGCCGGCACGAATCGAGAACACACTTGTGCTCAGTCTGTGTCGTGATGACGTGGCGCTTCTTGTCCTTGTAAAAGTTCATGACTCCTTTGATTGAAACATTGTTGGACTCGGTTGCGCCAGAGGTGAAGATTATTTCTTTCGGAGAAGCGCCGATAAGATCAGAGATTTGAGAGCGGGCGGTTTCGACGGCGAAATCCGATTCCCATCCGAAATAGTGGGTCCGAGAGTGGGCATTGCCGTAACGGGAGAGGTAAAACGGAAGCATCGCGTCAAGGACACGTGGATCGACGGGAGTGGTTGCCTGCATGTCGAGGTAGAGTGGACGACCCGAAATTTTCACTCCCTTAATGGAAATCCCACTTTCATCTTCGAAGGATTCGGGTATCGTAGAGGCGACGGCTGCGGCGGTGGAGAGAGGGCGGAGGACAGAGGCTTTAGTGGCTCCCGTTAGGGCTTTGCGTAAAGTTGAAGCGAGAAGCTTAGAGGCCATCTCTGTGGAGTTGTTTCGTTACTGGATGTTGTGGTAAAGCTTGATGAAACGAGACAGGGATTAGTTGGGGTTTAGGGTCACCGACTGCTTGTGATTGTGATCTGGATGATGGACACGTTACTTACCCAAACCAAAAAAAAAAAAGATGGGACACGTGGCTTTCGTAGTGAGTTTAGCATTTCTTCAAATGAGATATGATCGTGACTCATTAATTACGATGAAAATATTTTGATGTCAATATTACTAATCGTTAGATGGTGAGAATCAACGGTCATAAATAAAACTATCTCAAATTATTTATGGTTTTAAGAACAAACAAAATCTATCTTAGGGATGGGCACAAAGCCGCGGGACTCGTCCCAAACGGGGCGAATTTTCCCTCAATCATTCTAGCTTCCGGTCAAGATTGAATCTAAAATTAGGCTCTAGAATTTAGAGGCAGGTCCGGGGTTGGAATAGGTCTTACCCCACCCCAGTCTGACCTTTTATATATATAATCTTACGTTAATATATAATATATATATAATATATTATTTATTATTTTGATTGATTATAATGAATCAATCAACTCTTATAATTTTTTTTTGTCCCTTATTAAATTATTATTTCAATTCTATTACCCAATTGCCTTTGTTATATTGTGATAACTATTTATTTATAATTTATTATAATATATATGGTAGTTATTTATTTAAAATTTATTTTAATATATATATAATACATTATATATGTTAATATTTATTACTTAATACAATAATACATAATATTATATTGTTAATATACAATATATTTATATATATGTATAATGTATTATAATTATCATTTTGATATTTGGATTCATTATAATTATTAATCAAGAGCGAATTGAACACTTGTTGAAGGTGGACATTTTAACAAAAAAATACTAATATGTATAATTGTGGAGTGGGTCTTTTTGGTAGCTCATGTTTTGAATCTTGATACTGTTATGTTTTGAATCTTTTGATTATAGATCTATCACATATTATAATATATTATCAATTTTGTATGATGGTTTTTATATTTAATAAAATGTATATTCTATATTTAATTTTTTTTGATGATATAGCTTTTATGTTTAATATGTATATTTTATATATATATATATATATATTTTGGTTGGTATATATAATTTGGAGAAAAAAACAATAAAACTAATAAGAATACAAAAAGATAGAAAACCTCCAAATTTTACGAATTTCTCGTTTGGGGTTTTTCGAAGATTCTTCGAATCTTCGAACGAACTTCAGGCCGGGATTGGAGAATCTCCTTGGACTTTCAGGCCAGGGTCTTCGGCTTGTGCCTATCCCTAAATTCTATTTCAACTTAACATCCTGAATTCCTCGTTTGGGGTTTTTCGAAGATTCTTCAAATCTCCGAACAGACTTCAGGCCGAGGGATCGAGAATCTCCTTGGACTTTCAGACCAGGGTCTCCGGCCCGTGCCCTATCCCTAAATTCTATTTCAACTTAACATCGTTAAGTTGAGTATCGAAATTTAAACGGGCATCTCGTTTTGGTATTTGAAATAAATTAAAGCAGTTAAGTGACATCGTTTTAGCTAGGGTGTCAAGTTATACGGTGTCGTGTAGTGGTATCTGGAGTCTGGACATTGTAGTTGAAATCGACGTTTGATATGGTGAATGGTGTTGGTGAATTTGTTTTTTAAGAAGCACGAAAAGTGGTGTTAAAAAGCAGTTGTTTTCAGTTTCAGATCTAATCTTGAAAACCACACAAAAAAATCAATTCCAGGTCTTCTGTCTTGTTTCATTTCTACCTATTTCAGTGGTCTCAAACATCACCTATTTGTCTATATTTACTTACAGAAAATTAAAACTTAATCAACGCCAAAAAGCTACTTCTCTTTGCATCATCTGGGTAAGTCTAAGTTAAGTTTTTGAATCATTTAGTATATGTTAGTGTTTCATATTTCGTGTCAATGCCAGTGTAGATCTGTGTGTACTTGTTAATGTAATCGACTGTTCAATGTTTAAGTATCTAATTTTTTTGTGGGGTTGTCCTGATGAAGGCTAGATCTTTGTTTAAAACAAATGTTAGGTTCGTTATTCTCTGTAGTTTTACAGTCTGCAGTAGATTTCATAGTGTCTCTGTAGATCAGCTAAGTGATATGAGGATCGTATTGATTAGTCACCCGGAAAATTAAGAAATATAAGATGTGTTCATTTATAATCATGTTTTTGTTTATGATTTGTACTTATGAATTTTTCAGGAAGCATAGATTTGTGACATTTTAGATTTTCATAGGTGTTTTTAATTGAATGGGTTTGGTGATTGCTGTTAGCACAGGTGGGCTTATTTTATTTTGATTTAGTTGAGCTTGAGTTATTTAACAGGAGATAAAGAATTTGATGTCAGCTGAATTTTGGCAGGTGGGTGAACAAAATTCATGATGTTCAGGTCACCACGGAGTAGAAACCAAAGATCAAAAGGTTTCAAGGTGAAGCATGCATTACAACTATGCCTTTTGCTTGGTGTCTGCATCTGGCTTCTTTACCAGGTTCGGCACTCTCAGGACAAGAAATCTGCATATGAGGATAGCGCAAAAGCTGGGAATGACATCATAAAGCTAGGGAGAAAGGACTTCCCTCAAGTTGAGGACCCATTGATTAAAGATGCAAGGCACAAGGAGGTTGATGTAGAAGAAGAAGAAATCAAGAGTGAAGAACAGAGCAAAGCTGAGGAGAGTAATAATGTTGGTAAAGGGGCTGGCGATGAGGAGGTAAATGATCAGGATAAGAATGAGCAGGAAGCTGAGAATAGAGAAGATACGATTGATGGAGAGAAGGATAGGGAAGACACCACTGAGAGTGAAGAAAGCAAAGAGAATAACATTGAAGAGTTCAAGGAGAAGGATAGTGAAGACAAGGAGAGTGAAGAGAACAAAGAGAATAACATTGAAGAGAGCAAGGAGAATGAAGAGAGTAAAGAGAATAACATTGAGGAGAACAAGGAGAAGGAGAGTGAAGAGATCAAAGAGAATAACATTGAGGAGAACAAGGAGAAGGAGAGTGAAGAGAGCAAAGAGAATAACACTGAAGAGAACAAGGAGAAGGAGAGTGAAGAGAACAAGGAGGATAACATTGGAGTGAACAAGGAGAGTGAAGGCAGCAAAGAGAATAATGTTGAAGAGAACAAGGAGAGTGAAGAGGGCAAAGAGAATAAGATTGAAGAGACAAAAGAGAATAACATTGAAGAAAGCAAGGAGAAGGATGGTGAAGAGAGCAGAGAGAAGCAGAGTGAAGAGAACAAAGATAAGTATAGTGAAGATAAGGCAAATGATGAGAAGAAACATGTGGAGGAGATTCAAGAAAAAGAAACGAAGGAGACTGGAGATGAGAATGAAAGTACATCAAAACAGCAGTTCCACGATGAAAATGGTAATAACAATGAGGAAGCAAGGGAGAAACATTACAAGGGGGATGATGCTTCCAGTGAAGTAGTCCATGAAACTCAAAATATGAAAGCTGAAAATGTTCAAGGAGATCAACAAAAACCCATTGAGGTGGATCAGCAAGGAAAAGAAAATAATGAATTTAAGCAGGAGAAGAAACAGAATAGCACCGAAGGTTATCACCAAGATGAATCAGCCTCAAATGTGCAAGAAACTGGAACTATTGAGAAGAATGATTCCACAAATAAGGCATCCGGTGATGGGGGTGTTCATGAAAGCAATCATCAGTCAGAAACAAATAATGGATCTAGTTCCACAACAGAGACACAATCAAATGAACACCAATCAAGCTCCAACTCCATGGAAGTGACTGGAGAAACTCATGATTCATCTGCGCAAAATGGGACAGATACAACATCTGATACAACTCAGAATGAAAATGAAACAGTGAATAACAGTTCTAAGGGAGATGACTCTACCCAAGAAAATGTTGTTCTACAGCAATCTGAGAAATCTTACTCAGATACCAATGGTGAGCAGACAGATGTGAAAGCAACACATGCTACTACTGAAAATGAACATTCAACTAATGGAGAGTCCAAAGGTTCATCTAATAATGCTGAAACTGGGCAGACTAATGACTCCAACTCATCGTCTGGAACAGAGAACAATGCTCACGAGGGGACAAAAGCAACTGTTATACAGTTAAACACAAATAACAAAGGAGATGCAGGTCAGAACGAACAAGTTGATTCTTCAAACCATCAAGAGAACAACACATCAGCAAATGATAACGGAGATGCCAATCAAAAGGAACAAAATGGTTTTTCAAACTCTGAAGAGAAAGACAAACCGTCAAACACAGATGCAGGCCAGAATGGGAATGAAAATGCTACCCATAACAGTACAAATGACAATCCAGAAGCAGGACAAAAAGAGGCATCGACAAACACAGATGGCAACACCAGTACCACCCAGAATGATTCTTCGATTACTCTAGAAGAGAAAGAGAATCGCATAGATCTCGGAACTTTGCCTGAGACTGGAATAACCGTGAACAATGGTGAAAATGCAGCTGCAGAGTGACATTTTTGATAAGTTGGGTTTTACTGTTTGTTACATGATTGTTCATTCGGTTTCTTTCCTTGTACTTCCTGAGGTGATTGGGCTAGTTTGTAATGTTTCTAGCTGCATCCTGTGCCTTATTGCAATAATAGTGTCTAGAAAATATTACACCGAGTACTTGGTAATTGCTAAGGTAACATAATATGTGACTCAATGCAGGTTTCAATTTTTCATAGACAAAATCCTTTTGTTGAATGGTAATTGATAATTTACTTGTGTTTCTGCGATCAAGTATTTAGTGTCGCGTGGCAGTTGACAGTCATGAAGAATTCTCTACTTTTAACCACATACTGCGTTATTCGTTGCTTGTGATTTTTTGGAATAGAGTACAGCATTTTCTCTCCATGTCAATATCTTGGATCTGGTAGAGCTTGCATTACACAGGTGTTTGTTATCATGTTACAAAATCTGATAATGCCCCTGGAACGCTTAACCGAACCTCTACCTTAACTTCAATTCGACATCTCAACCTTTGCTGGTAGATCCCCTAACTCTTCCTCTTTAATGACTTGAATTCTACGCTGCTTTTCTCTTGTGTGTTATTGTTTCCTTTCTTTTTCCAATGTTTGATTTACGAGAATGAATCTAGAATTTAAAGGGTATTCGGTAGCAATCCCTTTCCTGCCTTTGGTTGGCATGTCTATATTTTCTGCATTTGGTTACATGAATCCATCAGAAATGGTTACTTTACCGAAAAGATTGAAATGATATGTCACTCAGAGATGAGAATGTTAGTTTCTGTTATGCCTAAAAATATAAAGGGTTGATGTCAGGATCCTTTAGCCCGCAAAAGTCAGATCATTGGAACAGCTACCGTCTGCATCTGTTAGGATAGTGGGCGCGCGTCAGGCTAGTCAGGAGGCTGTGGTGCTCCCACGTGTTCAATCCCTACTTTAAATCGCGCAAATCACTCTGGAAGGTGGGCAATGTGACATAAAGAAGGATTTGCACGGATAATCTCACCGACTCGCAGATTTAGTGATGATTGCCTCAAGGCATCTAACTATAAATTAGGAAATTCATCTCTCATTAAAGGATTCGCCCCTTTTTCACTCAATTAATTACTCTCTCTCTTTTCTCAGTAGTCAATACCTTGTAATATCATTGTAAAGTCAGTCAGCTAATAGCGACCTGACTCCTATCATCAATATAAGCATCAGTGGACGTAGGACTTGTTACCTTAGCATCCGAACCACTTTAAAAATTGTCTTTATTGCATTTACTATCCCTTATCCATTATTTTCACGTGTGATTTCGGGACTTCCTGCACCATTTTGCACGTGTGTTTCGTTGGTGCAAAATCCAGCATCAATAGTTTGGTGCAAAATCCAGCATCAATAGTTTGGTGCTAAAAGGAGGGCATGATTTAGTGTTCATCCTTCATCAGGAGAGTCTCCAACCTACCGGTTCTACAGCAACGAATGGCCCGCCAACCAGAACATGAGCAAACCAATCAGGGCACTCAAGGGTCCCCCTAAGTTCAGGGGGATACCTTTTCCAAAAAACCTTCAGCCCCGGAGAATGCTGAGGGAGATATCCCGTCGAGCTCACAGCTTGACCCCGCTATAAGAAGCTACCTGGAGAGGTTTGATAATACTCTCCAGACGGTCAACCAAAGGTTGGATCGTTTGGACCAAGGAGCGCCATCCAAGTCAACTGCGGCGGTACAATCGCCAAAAACGCATGCAGGTCGCGCGAAAGCCCGGCAACGGGAAATAGCCCGTGCCGCGAGCGTTGCAGCGCGAAGGCGAAAGGGTAAGCAAGTGGCAAAAAGCAAGCCCACGGGCTCCCAAAGGGTGGGCCAAAGCAAACACCGACCGCGTCCCAAGCAGAATACCAGTCTCGTTGAGACTCGGTGAAAAGACGTAGGCTGAGCTGTCCCACGCCACATCGCAGGTACATACCCATAAAAGTGCTAGACGGGTCGATTCTTATCACCGTCAGCAAGCCAATCCTGGTCGCCACCAAGCGAGAGGGTCCCGCACTTCGCGGGGCGGTTCTTACCACCTCGAAGGTCGTGAGAACACCCCGTACCTCTCATCGCCATCGCACACCTCTAGTCGTGTGTCGAGAGTGGCTGGAACCGCCAACCGAGGCGAAGAAGAGCCAGACCTCCGGGCATTCCTCAATCGTAACCGCGAGAATCGAACTCGCGTGGGTGAAAGCAACCCCCAAGCGGCCCCGCCCACGCCGCCTTACAAATTGAAGAGCGCAACGAGCTCTAGACAGGCTAAGGGCCTAGCAGAATGAGCAGGGACAGGTCGCATCTACGTCCCCCTTCTCTCCCGAGGTGTTAGCTGCTCCACTCTCGCCGGGATTCAGGATGCCCGACATGCGGGCGTTTGATGGAAACTCTGATCCGCAGGATCATCGTATGAATTTAACGACTGCATGGAGCTTCGAGGTCTCGACTTGGCAAAATGCCACTGTCTAGTAGTAACATTGACCTCCCATGCCAAACGATGGTTCAGGTCGCTCCCAGTAGGGTCGGTCAGTTCGTGGCCTTAGATGAGCACGACGTTCCTCAGACATTTTTAAGCGAATCGGAAGTTTTTAATGCCTTTGAGCTACCTCAGCAACATAAGGCAAGAAAGGGATGAATCACTTCAGTCTTACATTGACCGTTTCCACAGGGAACTCAACAAGGTGGCTCATACGCCTGAAGAGTCTATTCGGACTCTCATTATAGCCGGGGTTCGCCCGCAAACCGACCTATGGAAGGAATTACAAGCTGAGGATGATGTCTCCCTCACGGGATTCTACAACCTTGCGGAGAAGTACCTCCGAATAGAAAATTCGTTGGCGGCACTACGCCGTCGTGACCTCGGCACATCAAGCAGTATGTCTGGTCGGGGGGAAAGTAGAAGAGCTGATCGCAGAGGGGATGCTGACGATCAGCGAAAAGGGAAGAAACTCCGCTACGAGCACAAGAAATCCTATGCTCCTGTTCCTCGTCGCGATAAGGCTCACTATACTCCGCTGAATGTGTCTATATCAGCCATTCTTGATAAATCCGAGGAGGCCAGTTTGCTCGGTGAGCCAGAGCCCATGAAAACTCTTGTAATAACCAGAAATAATAAAAAATACTGTCGCTTTCATCGGGACAACGGGCATCACACAGATGAATGCCGAGCTCTAAAGCAAGCGATCGAAGAGCTTATCAAGAAAGAGCATTTCAAGGAGTATATTGATGACTCCGCTTCTGCAAAAGAGAAGAACCAAGAGGAACAAGGAAGAAAACGTCGTGATCGCCGTGGGTATAACAGCGTTAACATGATCTTTGGAGGACCACATCTCGCGGGAAACACGCGAGGCACGCAGGAAAGGTACGCTCACGAAGCCCATCACGACCCGATCAGGGTGATGAGCACATCGCAGCGACCACAAAAGGCTTGAAAGGAGGAGCCGATTGCCTTCTATGAGAAGGAGGCAGCTCGTTTGCATCATCCTCACGACAATGCCCTCGTGATCACGCCCCTAATAGGACGCCATAATGTCTACAGAATGCTCGTGGACAACGAAGCGCTGTGAACATCCTGTTCCAGACCGCTTTCGAAAGAATGAACTTGGACAAGGTCGACCTGAAGCCCGCTTCGATCCCTTCTTTACGGCTTTACAGGGGACCACTTGATCCCCAAAGGGACGGTCCAGCTCCTAGTCACGCTCGGTGACTACGACAAGGTGACTAGGGTTACTGAATTCTTGGTCGTGGATTGCCCATCAGCCTTCAATGGAATCTTGGGGTAACCTCTGTTGAGAAGCTTCAAGGCAGTCACTTCCATATACCATCTCAAGATGAAGTTCTCAACTCTAATGGGGATAGGGGAAGTGAGCGGATCGCTAAGCGCATCTCATGACTGCTACATAAAAGCAGTGCAAATGGCGTGTAAAGGAAAGGGCATTTCGCGATGTGTGCCCTCGTATGACGATCAGCCGGATCGAACCGCAGCCTGGCCCAGCAGAGGATAACATAGATCCTCGAATCCAGGAGATCCCTCCCAGCGGCCCGATTGAAGATCTATCCGAGGTTTCGGTTGATCTAAAAGAGCTAAGCCGAGTGTTAAGAATTGGAAGCTGTCTCAACCCCAGGGTCGCGTCCGAGCTGATAAGCTTCCTGGTCGAAAACATCGATGTGTTTGCTTGGTAGCATGCAGATATGGTGGGATCAGCCCAAACATCATTTTCCATGCGTTAAACATCGACGGTGAAGCCAAGCCAGTCCGTCAGAAAAGAAGAGCAATAGATCCAGAGCGGTATGCCGCCTTGAAATTAGAAGTGGACAACCTCCTCCGAAATGGATCAATCCGAGAGGCACTCTACCCGACCTGGGTTGCCAACTCGGTCTTGGTAAAGAAGTCAAATGACAAGTGGTGAACCTGCGTCGACTTCAGCGACCTCAATAAGGCTTGCCCAAAAGACAGCTTCCCCTTGTCAAGAATTGACCAGCTCGTGGATGCCACCTCGGGGCACGAGCTACTTAGTTTTATGGATGCATACTCGGGATACAATCAAATTCCGATGTGTGGGTCGGACGAGGAGCATACGTCCTTCATTACAAACAGGGGGCTGTATTGTTACAAAGTTATGCCTTTCGGCCTCGAACGCAGTAGCGACCTACCAACGATTGGTCAAAAGTATGTTCTCCAGGACCGATTGGAAGAACAATGGAGGTTTATGTGGACGACATGCTAGTCAAATCCCAGGTCGCCTCGAGCACATTGTGCATCTCGCTGAGATGTTTAACATCCTTCAACTGTATAAGATGAAACTGAATCCTCTCAAATGTTCATTCGGAGTATCATTAGGAAAGTTTCTTGGGGTATATGGTTAATCAGTGGGGGATAGAAATAAACCCCGAGAAGATTCAAGCTTTGCTCAACATGGAGAGCCTGACCAGCAAAAAGCAGGTCATGTGCCTTTAACGGGCTAATAACGGCACTTAGTCGCTTCATATCAAGATTAACAAATCGTTGTTTGTCATTCTTCAATGTTTTAAAAGCCAACAAGAGGTTCGAGTGGACACCCGAGTGCGAACAGGCGTTCCAAAGCATAAAAAAATACCTCGGGAAACCACCTCTCCTGTCCAAGCCTTTTTCGCAAGAAATCATACTTTTCTACCTGTCCGTTTCTCAGTTCGTGGCCAGTGCAGCTTTGATTCGGGAAGAGGAAAAGGCGCAGTGGCCAGTGTACTATACGAGCAAGCGCCTGACGGATGCCGAGATGCGGTATCCAAAAATGGAGCTATTAGCCTATGCCCTGCTGATTGCCTCCAGAAAGCTGCGACCTTACTTCCACGCTCATACAATCCATGTGATGACTAATTAACCCACTCAGACAAGTCCTTTAAAAGCCAGAAGCATTGGGTAAATTACTTAAATGGGCAATAAAATTAAGTCAATTCGATCTCAAGTATAAGTCGAGATCGGCTATAAAAGGGCTGGCAGTTGATGACTTCATCTTAGAATTTTCCTATCTTCCGAGCGAGCAACTGCCTGGCGAAGCCATTCAGGAAGATATTCAGAACCTGTCGACCTGGAGCCTCTACGTCGACGGGTCATCGAAAAGGGCCGGTGCCGGTCTCCTTCTCTTAAGTCCCGAAGGGGCCCGCATTCATGGCATTCTTTGGTTTGGATTTAAAGTGACCAACAACGAGACTGAGTATGAAGCTTTGCTCGCCGGGTTGCGATTGGCCAGAGAAATGGGCGCAACCATGATCAGTGTATACAGCGATTCTATGCTGGTCGTCAACCAAATTTTGGGGAAATATCAAGCCAAGGAAGAGAACATGGTCTGTTATCTGAAAGAAGCCAAGGCCGCACTCGAGCAATTCAAACATTATAAAATCACGCAGATTTCCAGAGACAGCAACTCTGTGGCGGACGTCCTGGCAAGGATAGGCTCGTCGTTGGACTCAGAGGCACCAGATAGCATCCCTGTTCGGCTCGTCGAAACCCCAAGTATCAGCCCGATCGAACAGACCGTGAATGCGACTCATTCTTATACCTGGATGACTCCCAATTTTTCTGTACCTCAAGAATGGGATCTTGTCGGACGATAAGGTTGAGGCAAGGGTCCTGCGAACAAGATCCGCTCGCTATACCCTCATCGGGGACTAGCTGTATAGGAGGGGATTTAGTGCCCCTCTCCTTCGATGTGTAACCTAGCGAAGAAGCGGACTACATTATAAGGGAAATTCATGAAGGGATCTGCGGTAATCACACCGCCGCGCGATCTCTTGCAAACAAGGTCGTTCGTCAAGGGTACTATTGGCCCCGAATTCAAGACGAGGCTTACGACTTTGTCAAGAGATGCGATAAGTGTCGGCGGTTTGCAAGCATACTGCGAGCTCCCTCCCACGAACTGATAACTATGACTAGCCCCTGGCCTTTTTCCATGTAGGGGATCGATCTCATTGGCCCCTTGCTAGTTGGAAGAGGGGGAGTCAAATATGTCGTGGTAGATTACTTCACCAAGTGGGTAGAAGCCGAACCGCTAGCCGCGATCACGACCAGAAAGCTGAAGGACTTCGTTTTCAGGAATATTGTGTGCCGTTTTGGAATTCCTCATACCCTCATTTCAGATAATGGAAAGCAGTTCGACAATGAGGAGTTCAAACAGTTTTGTGACGAGTTGGGCATCCATAAGAAATTCGCCTCTGTGGCAAGACCGTAAGCAAATGGCCAAGTTGAAGCTGTTAACAAAACCATCAAGCACACTCTTAAGGCAAAGCTTGGCACAGCTAAAGGGAATTGGGCCGACGACCTCCCCGAAGTCCTATGGGCATACCGAACAACTCCAAGGACCTCCACCTGCCAAACCCCATTTTACGGAACATCACGGAGTGCACAATGATTCCCGTCAGGTAGAAACCTAGGTTCGCCTTGAGACTTGTACAAGGAGACAGATAATGAAACACTTATAAGGGTGAGCTTGGACCTTATTGAAGAACATCGCGTAAGGCTTCGCTAAGGATAACAACCTATCAGCAACGAGCGAAGAAGTTCTTCAATTCAAAGGTCCGCGAAGAGACTTCTAGGTCGGCGACCTGGTGTTAAAAAGTTCCTCCTCGGAACCAGAGAACCAAGTGCGAGAGTTTTAGGGCCGAACTGGGAAGGTCCGTACCGAATTGATAAAGTAATCAGACCAGGGACTTATCATCTCAAAAGGCTAAATGGTTCCAAGGTACCTCGGGCTTGAACGTCGAACACCTTCGGCCATATTATTAGTAATTCCGAACTTAGCTTTCCTTGTAAATTAATTTCTGATTTTTTGTAAGTCATTTCATTGTAAAGTTTTTATCTTGAGCATTTGTAAACGATCTCTGTGTATAATCCATTTCATGTGAATAAGTTATGTCATATTTGACTCAATGAATGTAAACGATTGGAAAGAGCTCATGTATGATAAAGCGAACAGAAAACTGTAAAGGCAAAAATGTATTTCATTGCTATCAAGTACAGCAGGGAGGAAGACATGATTACAAGACTTAATCTAGCCACTTCGGGGCTGACCTCCTCGTTCTAGGGTTGGTTGGCTGGGGGTTTATCCGCTGCGTGTCCCGAACCTTCTGGTTGGAAGGCCGCCGCTTCATCATCCTTCCGTGCCATGGACATAAGTGTTTCCTGCCGTCTGTCGGGAGGTCGGGCATGTCTAGAAGAGGATTCTTTGGTCGCAAGGCATAAATAGAGTCGATTGCCCTATTCGGTAGCCTTCTCCTCAACCTCCTCTGTCAAGGAAGCAACTTTCCTTTTACTCTGCTGAAGTTCAACTTCAAGAGCTTGCCTTAGCTTCTCAGAGGCCTCTCTCCCATTTTCTGCTCGTGCGACTTGCAAGGAGGTCGCTTTCAACTCCTGGTCCTTCTCCCCGGCCATTCTAGAGAAACTGGCTATGGTCATTTGCAGCTCCTTTATCTCTTTCTCTGCTTCTCAAGCTGCGCTTTCTAGAAATCCACCGTGCGAAGAGCCGCGTTTCTTTCGTTCAAATAACTGTTCGCCGATTCGAGAGACAGGTTTCTCTCTGCTTCGGCAGCTTCCAAGTTTCACTTAAGCACTGCGTTCTTTTCCTTCAGGGTAGCACCTCCATTCGCAGCTCCCAGTTGTGCCTTTTCCATGGACATTTTCATGGAAAGGAGAGCCTGCGAATAAAAAAAAGAAAGAGTTAGGTAATCAAAAGAAGTTAAGTCCTCGCCGAGAACAGTTCGCTCACCTTGCTCATATGCTGGATCGATGTGGACATGAGGTCCACGTCGCTAGAACTTGCGAACTGCTCGAAAGATTCCGAAAGTCCGCATTCCAACAAGGCATACACCACCGGCTGCAGGTACTTCGGCAGATGCCCCAGCGAGTCCAATACCGATGGACCTTTCTTGCGGCCTCAGCAGCCGTCGTGTCGTCCATAGGCGCCTTGCTCGACTTGCTCGTGTCAGGTTGCGACCTCTTTGGCTGCTCGCCTTCAGATTCAGTATCTGATTCCTCAGCCTGAATCTGCTTTCTCTCTTTTCCGCTGAGCCACGGTTTTCGTCCTTGGCCGAGTAGGTGACGACTAGGCGACCTTCTTGGTTCCCGTTGGTGCGTCCTTTGCCGGCTGTGGCTGGCTCTGGGTGCGCCTCGCACAGGCGGTCATTCGTGCTGACTTAGATCGCCTTAGCTTTCTTCGTCCGAGGAAAGTTGATGAGCCTTTGGCGAGGTTGCTCTAGTTCCTTTGGTGGCATGGTTGTTGCTGCATGCAAGCGAGGTTAGTAAAGGTATTCAGTTCCACGACCAATAAAAGAATCAATTAAGGAAACTTACATTATGGAGGCTCTAACGACGCGCTGGCGTTAAAGAAACCGTATTTCCGCAAATTCGCGGTTGTCACAAGTGTCCTCGCGTCACGCTTGTCTTCAGGAAGAGAGCCAGCAAGATTCTTCTTGTCGTAGCGACCCTAGTTCGGATTGTCTTGTTAAGCGTCCCGAGAAAGGAAAATTAGGTCGTTAGAGCGAACACGCTTCGAGCGTAATAAGTTCATAAAAAACAAAATAGAAATGCAAACAAAGAGAAAAAAGCCTACTCGAATCGTGGAAGCGGCAATGGCCATCATAACGAAAGAAGAAAAACTTCGTTTCGTAGGCCCCCGCGTTGCTGGGATAACTGTGTATCCCGTCGGCAATGGTAGGTCACCTGGACAAGTAATACGAGTCCATTGTCCTTACTCTTCTTCAAATAATACAAGCAGCCGGGCTCCAAGGCTATCAGTTCGCCCAGCCCGTTTTCCCGGCATGCGATGTACATTGCGACAACAATGACATACGCGTTCGGGGTCAGTTGCATCGGTGCGACCCTAAAGTGGTCCAAGAACGACCTGATGAAAGGGTGCAGGGGGATAAGTCCTCCACCTTTGATAATCTCCTCGGAGATCACAGCTAAGCCCTTTGAGGGGTATCGCGACCAGTGCGTCAGGTCGTGGAATACATCCACTTCGATGCCGAATTGGCTTATTACCCTCTCAAGTTCATCCTCGGTGAGTACCGAGAAAACCTCAAGAGGGATGCTAGGAGCACCATGACGAGTGGTTCCCCGCTCGGTCCGTATCTAGGGGTCCATTTTGCCAGTTTGCAAAAGCGACAAGTAGAGGGATTATTTGGTCTTCGTAAGTTATATTAACATGGGAGGAAATGCATTCCCTTAAATCCTAAGTAAAAACCCTAGCAACATGGTTTGAGCCGCTGGTCGCGGCTCGAACCCGACACTGATGACTAGTCTCCGATGGGTTACCGGAAGACCGACACCATTAACTCATGGAGAAAAATGAGACGATGGCAAGAAAACTCTTACCTCTCGGAGTACGACGACGATGTCTGTTTCAGATGCCGGAAAAATGTAAGTCTGGAAGACAAAGGTTCTTGGCCTACGAAAATCCTTTGTTCTCTGTGAAAAGGCTTTAGTAACATTGCCTGAGAACGATTTGTGAGGGTTTTATAGCGCGTGGATCAGCGTTTGGATTTCCTGGAATTGAAACAACGTTGAGCGGTAAAGGTTTTTTACCGTAGATCTTGGCCACGTGTCACTCATCAGTGAGAAAGAGTGAGTGATACGACTGAATGAAGTCAAACTTACACCCTTCCAGTAGAAAAGCTTAAACGACGGCCTTATCTCTCCCAGAGCATTAATTGCGTCTCAAATCTTCATTTAATGCTCTGGTAAGGTGCACCGTTCCAACGCATATTGCATTTAATGTCCTGATAAAGCGCACTGTTTCGGCATGCAAGGCATTAAATATGATTGGCTGGCATTCACCACGCAAGGGGTACACCTGTCCGCGTAGGGATGACTTCATTAAATGACTTCCTGTTACCAGAATAAGCGGGTGACATCAGACGAAACTAGGTCGCTCGTCCTTGAGCATGTGAGGTCGTGCTCGTACAAATGCCGCTCCGACCTACTTTTGAACAGATCAAAGTTTTCAGAAATCATCTAACCGCGGCGTGACCTGTAGTTTCCAAGGTTCAATCCTTCAAACCTTAAAAACCTAGGGGGCTTCTATTATGCCTAAAAATATAAGGGCTGACGTCAGGATCCTTTAGCCCGCAAAAGTCAGATCATTGGAACAACCACCGTCTGCATCTGTCAGGACAGTGGGCGCGCGTCAGGCTATGAGGCTGTGGTGCTCCCACGTGTCCAATCCCTGCTCTAAATCGCGCAAATCACTCTGGAAGGTGGGCAATGTGACATAAAGAAGGATTTGCATGGATAATCCCACCGACTCGCAGATTTAGTGATGATTGCCTTAAGGCATTTGACTATAAATTAGGAATTTATCTCTCATTAAAGGGATTCGCCCATTTTTCATTCAATTAATTACTCTCTTTTCTCAGCAATCAATACCTTTGTAATATCATTGTAAAGTCAATCAGCTAATAGCGACTTGACTCCTATCATCAATATAAGCATCAGTGGACGTAAGACTTATTACCTTAGCATCCAAACCACTTTAAAAACTGTCTTTATTGCATTTACTATCCCTCATCCATTATTTTCACGTGTGATTTCAAGGCTCCCTGCACCATTTTGCACGTGCGTTTCGTTGGTGCAAAATCCAACATCAACAGTTTCATTTATTGATTCTTAATTGACAAACTTTTATAGGTACTATTTAGAATTACACAAACTCATATTTCTAATTAATATCCAAATAAATAACTGCAACATGATTACATTCTATTAAAATGTAGTAGTCATTTTTTTTTAAAATCATAAACCAGACGTCACGACGTACTTAAGTTTTGGGCATGTGTCCCCTATTTCAACTAAATAATGAAATAATTTTCATTCTATATCTCAATTTTATTTTCATCACCAAAACCGTACAGTAATTTGATTCAAATTGATGAAAAATGATCAAATTAAAGTGAAATCAGCTGCTTTGGAAAGAAATACCATATGAAATCCCATCAGTTGGGTCCACCAGTGTTCAATGCTCAATCTAACAGTTGATAGCTTTACGAACCTGTACTTTAGCCACTTCCCTGATCCCATATAGATTCATTTTTCTCTGTCTACAGAAAGTTCCACACTACCTACTAATGCCAAACCTCTTCAATAACCAACTAACATTTCCACATAAAACACTGTTTGATTGCACATGAATAAGAAAGGGATAATCAAATATCATTCATCAACCTTATTTGCGAGCAGTGTTTTACAGACACGATTAAAAAGGCTGAACTTGCAGCAAGCTAGTCTTTAAATCCACAATTGAGATCCGCAAATGGAAATCCTGACATTCATGAGCAAGGAAATTATCTTGATTGTCATTAAACAATTGACAGAATATGAGAGCTAAAGAAGAGAAGTCCCAGGAGATATCTCCATGAAAAAAGCCATCAAACGACCTAGTGGTGCTTGCTCTCAAAAAGACCATCTGGACCTGAGTATTACAAATTGCACAAAAGATAATGACCATTAGAAGACAGAGCTATAGAAAATAAGTTCTATATATATACTCAATTTAGATTTAGAATATAGCATTGTCATTGCCAAATAGAATTATCTCAGCAATAAGCTCCAACAACTGGAAACAAAAAGATGAACACCCCAAACCTTGTTCTCCACCACCATGATGTATCATATAACAACATAAAAATGCTAAATAAACTTTGCATTTACAAACATGCAATTTTAAATAGATAAATCAACTTCATTAGCAAGTAATAATCAATAACAAACATAAAATAGATTTGACAACCATAACAATACAAATTGCAACCACTTCTGAACAAAAAACCTAACAGGTCCATTCACCTTGCAGAAAGACATCCAAAACACTTATCTATGACCAACAAATAATACAATATTCTACCACAAACTGCCACTATTTTTCTCACAATTGTCCTTATGAAAGCATTTTCAATGCAACAGACTAATCCGTTACCCTTAAAGGTTATACAAAGAGCAACTCTTACGTTTTAACTGAACAATCCACCTGTAAGGTAGGCCACAGTAGCTAGTTGTTTAGTAAGCCATTCATTGATCTCCAGACATAAGATAATTATAGCATAATGATAGGAGTTGTCAACTTCAATACATAGTACTCATATATGTTATTTAAAGTAGTTTGCTACACTCCTTATTTACTTGAGAATGTAGCTCTCCACTAAATATACTGAGAAACTAAGATGACATCAAACACAAGGCACAAGAAGCAGAGAAAAGATAAATCGATACTGCTAGTTATTTAGGATAACAAAAGAACTTAAAACAAAGGCATAATACCAAACTCAACAAGCAATCAATAAAGCAACCCAAAGTTTGAATCTCAAGACAAAAAGTGCCATCAAACACAGAATCAATGTAATTAACACTATCAATGTAACAACAAAATATACATTTCTTCTTCTAGGGCTATAGACACAAATAAATTTATTTAACTCTGAAAAACATACCCCATGGGAACTCCTTGTTGCGAATGTGCAAATATGGGTACGGCTGCATACAAGTAGATGGCATTCAGATGTTTGTCATAATGCATATAGTAGAAACCTTTACAAAAACCAAAAATAACCACTGTAAATTGAAGAAAAAAATCTTAAGGAAAAAAGAAAAATAAAAGAAAGCTCACTGGAGGCTCTTCATGGTGGGGATGACCCTTTGAGAGGTTGTAAATAGCAAGCACAGTGCATGTAGCGATGCCTAAATATGTTATCTTCTCCCACTTTGCCGTCTCATCTAATAAAAAAATTTCAAGTAAATCAATCTCACCAATTGAAATCTTCAAAAAGATGTTTCTAAATACACAGGCTATATAGACAGAAAATATTTAGATTCTCATTTCGATATACCCAAAAACACAACTAAACATGCCACAAGACTGTTTCCTCGTTACTCTCATCTTCAAAGAGATTCCAAATTTTATAGGCCTTTCATACAAAATCCAGGAACTCCCACGCCCTGTTCACGATTCATGACATAATCTAATCCTCAGCAATTACAAAGCAAAAAACGAAATTCTAACACAGAATACTTCCATATACAGACCAAAATCGCAAATATCTCAAATGCAAGTGATATGATGACTAAATTAAAATATGAATCAAAACCTAGATTAACGAAAAAATTTAGGGATGCTTACAGGCATCGTCGTGATGACCAGAAGAAGCGAATCCTCGCTTGAGAGGAGCAGCGGATGTTCTAGAACCTCCGCGAAGAGCCGTTCTAAGAACACCAGATCTCACCATCGCCATCGCCATTTTTTCTGTTTTAACCCTTCCCTCTCACTCGTAATCGCAAATAAGATCAAACCCTTGTTTTTCAACTCCGATGTCTACGTTTCGACTGGCACGTGCGAAATTTATAATGGGCTGGGCTCTGAGTTGCCATCAGTTTGGGCTTTTAGGCATTCTCCTCTTCTTTCAATTTAGAGTAATAGAAACTTTAAAATTTTATAAGATAATAATAATATTAATATTTAAATTTCTACAAATTTTGTAAAAGATTTCACAAATCTAATAGCATTCTTAACCCTCAAGCTTATCACATTTTTTGTATTATAGCCAATCTCAATTCTATAAGTTTAATACTTTCTAGTTTGTACTTATACCTTCAAAATACAAATTTCAGAATTTTAAATGATGTGATTTTATTCTTATATTGATTTCAGAAAAAAGGAAAAATTTAACATCTAATTTAAAAGAAATTTTATGACACTTAGAAATTCCTTGATCCAAACCGAAAATTGATAAAAAGTAAGATAATGAATCCAATACAAGATGGATAATTTATTTAATTAGTTCAAAATCTGAATGTATGTTGAGACTGCAATTTAATACTGACTTTCCTTATCAAACACTAATTCCTTCTTAACTTATTGTTCTATAGTCTCATCTGAAGACTTTGTGGCATGACTTGTATCAGCAATTGAAGAATATATCAAAGGAGAAGTCCCACAGATGACGCGTTATAATATGTTCATCAAAGAGCAATTAACATGACTATTTATTCAACTGGGAACATTTTATAGATTTTCAATTATATGTTCTTATTTATCATTCCCGTATATATATATATATATATATATATATATATATATATATATATATATATATATATATATATATATATATATATATAATTTTTACACTAACTAAACACACGCAGAAGTATTGAAGCGTGACCCGTAAGACACACGTGAATATTTAAGATAACGAGAATAAATGCAATAAGATAAGCGTTTTAAAGTGGTTTGGATGCTAAAGAAGCAAATTCGTACGTCCACTGTTGTATTATTAATGATAGAGGTTCAGGTCGCATGAGCTGATTGACTTACAAATGATGGTACAAGAAAGAGAAAGTTTTCGTATTACAGAGAAAGCAGCTAATCAAGAGTAAAAATGTGCGAATCCCTTAAATGAGAGAGGAGCTCTCAATTTATAGTGGGATGGGTTAAGGTAATCATCACTGAATCTGTGAGTTGGTAGGATTATCTGTGTAAATCCTTCTTTATGTCACATTGCCCACCTTCTATAGTGATTTGCGCGATTTGGAGCAGGGATTGGACACGTGGGATCACCATAGCTCCTGACTGACCTGGCACGCGCCTACTATTCTGACAGAAGTAGGCTGTAGGTGTACCCATGCTCTGACCTTTATAGGCTGGCTGGACCGTTCCGTCAGCCCTAACAATATATCACTGAGAGTATAAGATCATGTCATACAAAAATGAACATGTATATCAAAAGACACATCCCAAATGACTAGTTGAGAAAAACCAATTTCCATCCGTGCCATCGCCGTTGGGATCAAGAGAACCACCCTCAGCCAGGTCAGTCACAGCAGAATCAACAGAGTTTCCAGACTGGATATAAAATTTCTGGCGTTCGCTGGAGTAGTTTCACATTGCCGTCTGTTAACTGGTCCCTTGACTGTCAACAGTAGCTGAGCTCATCAATTAGCTTATCCATCCACCATGTCCCCGGTTCTCTATCCTTATTTGCTTCGGTCTCTATCTCGCTTCTTCTCTACTTCCACTTGCCCAAGCAGATCAAGGTACTCCACGTTAAGTGCTCCCAGAGAGGCCTTTTGGTCAGTCTGCACAAGCTAAGTTGAACCAGAATCTGGCTTCCCAGAGTGATGAAGCTCATTCATGATTGTGTCAACACCTGGATGGCCAAAGAAGAGGCTTTGTGAATTGTGATCGAGGGAGAGGATGACAAGGGCAGTCTCGGCAGCACACAAGTTATAAAATTCATTGGCCTTCTTGAAGTGACTGGCTCAGCTTTTTGAGAAAGCAACTTGAAGAAATCACTTCCTTAATCATCTTCATTTTGGTCCTTTTGCGGCTCATACCTGTCATCTTCACAACAGAAAAACTACTAGACCAGCAAAGGGAAGCTAGTTTCCCCGGATGTCATTAGGAAATTCAGAGCAACAGTTATTTACAGGCCTTCCCTGCCTCAGCCAGTCTGAAACCAATGCAGTTGAGCTTCTCAGATTGGTCATTTTCATTTCCTTCTGTAAGTTACCTAGCTATAATTATCATGAAATTATGAGCAAATCTGATGTGAAAATCTTATCAGTTTTGGACTACATATTGTGTTTATATCCTTGGTTGGCAACACTTAATCTACAGTTGAATGTTTGCCTTAAAAACAAAAGAAGAGTTGTACCTCCCTCGAATAAGCCAACCGAAGTAATGTACAGAGAAAAATTAAGATTGATTCAATGTTTGAAAAAAAATTTCTTCGCTCTAGTCATTTGAAAATTTTGAAAGTTTTTAGACATTAAAAAGTTCATAAACCAGACAGTAATAAATTCCTAACCATGTTGTTCTTTGTGTAGCACCACCATCCTTGGAGCTGAACGACAACCATGCCAAGAGTTCATAAGCAGTGCTTCAATGCTCTATGTTTCTGGTCCAAGCGCCCGTACCCAACCAAATTCTGTAATGAAAAGAAGTATCTTCGATGAGCCACAGAATAACTAAGAAAATAACAACCACAACAAGATAGATAAAACTCTGCCCTCCATTAATCTTATGATTATAACAAGAAGCTAAAATATTAAAGAAGCAAAGTAGTTAAAACCATCTTTACCATTGGTTTGTTATATGGTAATGCTAAGCAGGTTGTCATTAAACAATTGAATTGAATAACTTTCCCTACCTACAGAAATATGCCTTATATGGACAAGTAGCTTAAGTTCTAATTACTGGATAAGTAGTAGTTTCTGCAAATAAAGTTGCACATCACAGCACAAGTACACACAGAGACACATGTGTGCATGTGTATGTGTATATACTTTGTGTTTGCTTTGTAATATAAAAATATCACATTCTTTCTATTAATAGTGTCACTTACGATGATTACAGGAATTATAAAAGTTTAAATATTAGTGTTCAACCATTTCCTATAGCTTAAACTTGTTAACATCAAAATGACAAAATCCTGATAATGGCATTTTAAAGTGTGTTCAAAATCACACATTGATATCTATGTGTTTAGATTTGCATGATAATTCATTAATTAAATTTGATTATAAACAGAAGATGACATGTTAGAGTCCTAACACTATAGTTGGGTCCTTTACTATAAGTTTAACATTGAGATTGATCATTACTCAAAAGGAACACTAATTGATTTTCTTACAACTAAACATGAACTAATCTATGCGATTAAATGTCCAAGATATACTCATTGAAAAGTATTGCACCTTTCACAACTTCAAACAATTAGTTTTCGTTTTTGCTTTTATAGAAGTAACTTTTTTTGTTTTAAATCAAAATTCCACCAATCCAAGAATGAAGATTTTGTATGTCTAATAATAATATGCTCACTCGACTGAGACAAGGAAATTAGATAACTTTCTCATATATGAGCACAACTCAAACTAATGACATAATTTGACCGCTATTGCTCTACAAACCGTATTATACATGCATAGCAAACACTCGTAACTAGTTTAAGTAACTTAAAGTGCATAGATACCAGCAAACATATACCTACACCTGGTTGGGGATGATATACTTCATGAATTGTACTATATTATTTTAAACTTAATGCACCTTTCTAACTCAACTATGTTACCATGTAAATTTATGTAAATACTATAAGTGGCATAACTCAATTCACTAAAACACTACACCCCAGTCAACGAACCATTTGTAAACCATTGGTACTGACAGATATTCATCAGTCTGGACTCTGGACAAACTTCACCAATTTGCATGGAGAAGGCCAGGAACTACCAGTTTACAAATTATAATATGTATTAGTTACCATCTGATGTTTTATTCATTGAAGGATTTGAATGACTATTATGAATTTCATGTCAGATATCATTATAACATTAATATTAATGGCTTCGTAGTTCATTCATGTCAATTATCACTGTTTCATTGATCTTCTAATCTTTGCAGGTCTGATGTAACACTTGGCCTAATTTGCAACAATTCAAAGAAAGAAAATAGGTATTCATGAATCATGAGACCAGATCCAAGAAATGAAAGCACATATTACCACAAAGACTCGCAAAATACTTTGGAGCAAATAGGTAAAGTACTCTTATGATTATCATCATAAAAGCAGTACAACATCTGCTTGAGTGGTTAGGGCTCATATATTGTGGAAGATGCCAACAATTACAAAAGATTCTCTTCACATGCTTAAATATTTCACACATCCTTTCATCTACTCTCAGTACCATAGGAAACGAGAGATTCATTTTGTAACCAGTTTTGTACTATTTGTCGGCCTTCCTAGGTTTTCCCAGCTACTTAAAGTGAAATCATAAAACATTAACCAACCAGTTATGATGAAAGATTCAACTCCATTACAATGTAAATGCAATCAAGTGAAAGCACTCACCAGTGAGCTAGTTACGGTTAACATTGACATTAAACGTCGACAACATGTCAGAATGGCAAATCAGTAGGCATGCACGCTCATACACAGGCACACAAGCAAATTAGCAGTGTCCATCACAGCTGAAACCAAAGATTTCACTCAACAATTCAAGCTTCATCGTTACCACTCGAACCAAATCTATAATATTATAGTCAAAGAAGAAAGGGAGATACAATGCGGCTTATATATTTTTAGATTTCCATAAATGCTCCAACATTTGAAAGTTGTTACAACCAGTATCAATTCATAAGCATGAGCTAATTAGAATAGCCAATATCATATTTCATGAGCGCCTCTGTCCTTACAATTCAGTCCTTATATAGAAAGACTAACAAATTAGCAAAGTTCTCCATGTAACTAACTTTTAGGACGCAATTACACTAAAAGTTTCTTTTCATTCTACAATCTAATTTACAGAAAAACATCTCTAACAGTTCACCTAATCCTTGATCTTTTCACCAATTGGCCGTTTCTCTAAATTAAATGCTACA
This sequence comes from Pistacia atlantica, assembly GCA_026229545.1. Taxonomy (NCBI): domain Eukaryota; kingdom Viridiplantae; phylum Streptophyta; class Magnoliopsida; order Sapindales; family Anacardiaceae; genus Pistacia; species Pistacia atlantica. The sequence goes on along the minus strand of CM047901.1, from coordinate 19,998,552 downwards.
AAAACGAAGAACTAAAAACTAACGCAGAGACCAAGATTACACACAATGTAAATAGCAAAGTAAAAAAAAAAAAACATATATTTAATACTGTTGATGCTTGATTTTGACACCAACGACTCACACTTGCAAAGTGCTAATTGGGCTTAGAAATTACACGTGATATGAAAATATGCAGTGAGAAAATAAATAAGAAGCGGTTTTTAAAGTGGTTTGGATGCTCAAAACCGAATCCTACGTCCACTGTGGTTATATTAATGGATGGTTACAGTCAGGTCGTGTGTAGCGAGTTAAATTACAATCTAGAGAGAATATAGAGAGAGAAAGAGAGAATGTATGATGTTTAAGACTAAAGATAAGCCAATCCCATAAATGAGAGAGGAGCCATTTATTTATAGTTGGAGGATTCAAGGTAGTAATCATGAGTCTGCAGTCTGTAGGTGTGGTACAATTCCTAACCCTCTTCCCATTGGTTGTCAGCACAAGGACATCCTTAAATCGCGTAGGGCTTGGGCAGGTGGACAATTCCTAGCCACTCACAAGCCTGACATTCACCTGCCGTACTGACGATAGCCATATCTATTCTGTCCTTGTGCGACGTGGCATTGTCTAGACGACACAACGCCTCCCTGAACTCTGATTGGCCCTTGTTGACGAGAACCCACATCAGCCTTGACTTAGACTTATCCTGAATGACGCTTGATCGAGCTAATTGAGCTATAAGGAGGTCGCAACGTAGGTCTTTAAGAATAACACAAGTGACCTGAGACAACCTTCTCCCACAGGTTCAGCGACCTGGGTTAGACCTTACTCATTGCCATACCGACATGCTTAGCACAATCTCATCTGTAGCTTGCAACCTAAGAATACTTAGCACATTTTTACAGAAACCAAGGAATTACATCGTCTTGAAACCCTATACACGGGAAGAGTGTTTTACTCGAACGACCTCTTTAGATGTTATCCATTGCGTTTGACAGCTAGTAATAAAATAATCTTTATTCTGACAGACGTGTCTATTGTGCAATAAGTGCTAGCCATGTGCATTAAATGCAAGCCATGCTGAAACGACATTCTCTTTCAGAGCATTAAATGAAGATGAGGGCACATTTAATGCAGAGGAGGTAACCGCGCCGAACGCTTGGTTGCTCCAATGGAGGGAAACGTCGATTGGCATTCACGAAGCGTGAAGGTTACTTTTTCTCGCGGATTAACGACACATGATCACAATCAATGGCGAGAAATGTATCCCGCCCAAGCGTCGCTTGCTTAGGGAAATCAATCATCATTTTTCCCCCTATAAAAACCCAGGTTCGCCTCAAGTTTTGCCACATAACTCACATACAAAACTCTCGCAAAATCAGTCTGCCCTTCTTTCAGTTGATGCACACTCTCCGTTACGATAGGAAGTTCGTTCCCAGCAGTCAAGAGGTAAGGAGGACTTCTCCTTCGTTTTCTTCTATTATTTTGTTAATAGCTTGACTTTGTGATAATGGTGGGTATGAACTACCTGATAAGCTTTTATGGTGCATATTTTTGGACAGTGGTGAGAAGAGAGCTTTTTTCTTCATTAAAAAGTGAGAACTTAGGGCACGAATCCTTGGGGATTCATTCCTAAGGGTTTTTCTAGGGGTTAAGGAAGGTAAATTAGGGTTTCTTTTGCTCTTCCACGTTATCGTATGGAACACTATACGGAGACTAAGTTATCTCTAGATGTTGCCCCCTTTTCAGAGTTTAGGAGTAATGGATACTTCAGCTACCAGAGCAGCCGAGGGGACGAGCTCACAGGCGCTAGGCACCCTAATAGGTCCCGTGTAAGAGACCTTATCAGTGGCCACTTGGGACAAGATACAGAAAGCGGTGGACCAGTATGCACTTAGCGTGGATGTCAACCAGCATAGGACATACACAACTTGGAATTCGCCAGTGGGAATGGCCACGATCTCGAGGCGATCTTTAAATGTGGGGCGTTGATACCTTTTCATCCCTTCATTAGATCGATCCTCGACCACTTCAAGGTCTCGTCAATACAATTGACGTCTAATGCATATATGATAGTTGTTGCTATGTATATTGCATGTGGTGAAAATGGTATTGGTGAGTTAACAGCGCTAGAGCTCGTATGCGCTTACTATTTAAAGAAGAGTAATGATAAATACTCTTTTTACCTCTAAAAGCGATCTACGATTGAGGGATGAATATTTGGTTACCCCAATAACGTCGGGGCTTATGAGACCAAATTTTTCTTTTTTGAGTATGATGGCGTTTACCAATTTAGGGAGCCGAGTAGCTTTTACTTTCCTTCAATTTGCGAACTGTTCCTTTTTCTCCAGCTCTTGTTTTTAATGAACTTTTTTTCTTTTTGCAAGAAATAAGACGACCAGATTGACGGCTCTAACAAATTTTAACCGAATTGTGACATTCGATCGTCTACTCAAGCAGAGTTGCGACACAAGATTACTCGTGACTACCGCCAACTTAAGAAAGTACGATTTTTTCAATCTGGAAGCATCTTTGAAACCCTTAGTCCGTAAGTATTCTCACACTTAGAACCTATTTCTTTTGTCTAAGGTGACCTTTTCGCTAACATGCTTTCATGGTGCATAGCGACCATGCCACTCAGGGTTCCAAGGCCGACCATGAGAACTAGGGGGTTCGTATTTCCCTGGGTCACCCCGACTCAGCCAACCGAGGTGATCCCTAGTGATATCCCCATAAGAGAGATACTGATTGGCACCAAAAGACGAACACTCACAAAGCGACATGGGGAGGAAGCTTGACCCGCGGCTATTCACGCCGCTAAGTAGAAAACCATGGGCCAGAAAACCAAGAAGAGGAAGCAGTTGTTGGCTGATGAGGAATTGGGGTTCGAGTCAGAGGGCTTAGGGGTGCCGTCGGGGGGATTGCAGCGGTATCAGCTTTCCACTTGAGGGTGCCCCCAAGAAGCGCACTAGGCACATCTGCAGCCCTTGAGAGCTGGTGCAGAGGAGAGGGGGAGGTCACGGTTGCCCAAAGGAAAGCAGGCAAACAACGGGTCGATGAGATGCTAGTTCCTCTGGGGTCAGACACGCTTGTGCTAGATTCCATGGGGTAACTCCCGGAGCATCTACAGCCAGTGGTGTATACCCTGCTAGAGTGCCAACTGGCTGTGGCCTTTGAGGAGTTCGTGGTTTCCCAACCCGCGGACCTAGTGGCCACTACGCTTTAGCTGCAAAGCCAGGTAAAACAGCTCGTTCTTGCCGAGGATTTTCTAACTTTTATGATTCTCAGAAAAATGGAAGTTAACTCTTGTTTCTTTTCTTATGTAGTCCTTGCTCACCTTGCATATGACCCAAAAGAATATTGATTTGGACTCTGTTGGAGGGTTCCACGAGCTGAGGGAAGAGAATACCAAGCTGAAACAAGACTTCGCTGCTTTGGATGTAGAGGCAAAGGCGATCCATATTCAGGCGAATTAGTACTTGGTAGAGAGAAATTATGCCCTTCGCACAGTGGACTTCTAGAAGGCTAGGCTTGAGAAGAGAGGCGAGGAGAATAAAAAGCTCTAAAGGACGGTGGTCAGACTCACCAAAGAGTGTAGCGAGAAAGAGAAAGAGCTGAAGGTAAACTTTGAGCATGCCATGAAGGAGAGAGAGAGAGCAGAGCTGACTATGGGAAAACTCGAGAGATGAAGTCAGAAGGCATAACAAGGCAATACATGCCATTTACAACTTGCGACCAAGGAATCCGAGGATGGACCTCTCTGACCTCCCGAATGAATACCAGCATATCCTTGCTTCCATGGCCCAGGCTGACGATGCCGAGGAGAAAGAGGGACAATAGCCTCTTCCAGAGGATGACCAGCTGGAGGCACACGTCTTGAGGATCTAGCAGCAGATTGGATGGTCAACGACCATCCGGGGGATACAGAGGTTGAGTCGGCAGAGCTTGGAGGCGGGGACCAGTGATTGCTTCTTTTACTTTTGCACAACTTTTCTTTTGACTCTTCTTCGTTCTTTTTATCTTTTCTGCTGCCCACCATACTTATTTGAATCATATATATAAAAGGAGTATTTTTGGCTATTTGTGATAACACTTCTATAATTTAGCACTTCATAAGACTAATGTTATATATCTGATCAGGAAACTTGTAAAAATATCGTAACAAACAAGATCATACATGACAAATATTTGTTCATAAAGATTATAGGGAAAACTTTACAAGTAAAAGAAATGGAAAATTAAGAACGAGTTCGGAATTACTAGTAATAGGGGCGAAGATTCTCAACATTCCAAGCTCGCAAAACTTCAAAACCATTAAGGCTCTTGAGGTAATACGTTCCAGGTCGTATTACCATAGCGATGTGGTATAGACTTTCCCAGTTAGGTCCCAATACCCCTGTACTTGGTTCCCTTGTACCGAGATGGACTTCCTTCAGAATCAGGTTATCGACCTGAAAGTCTTTTCTCCTGACCTTAGAGTTAAAGAACCTTTTCGTGAGCTGCTGGTGGGATGCTATCCTTAATCGAGCATTGTCATGGTGTTCTTCAATTAGGTCCAGACTTGCACGTAGAAGTGCTTCATTGTCTGTTTCATTGATTGAATAGGTCTCTCCGGAGCGAACCAGCCTTCCCTACTTCTACTGGGATCATAGCCTCGTAGCCATATACTAGCGAGAAGGGCATTTCTGAAGTAGAGGTTCTCGGAGTTGTTCTATATGCCTATAGAAGTTCTGGGAGGTCATCGACTCAATTGCCTTTGGCAGTGCCAAGCTTGGCCTTCAGTGTGTGCTTGATGGTTTTGTTGACAGCTTCAACTTGAACATTGGTTTGCAATCTTGCGACTAAGACAAACTTTTTATGGATTCCCAACTCATTGCAAACCTGCTTGAATTCCTCATTGTCAAACTGCTTCTTATTATCAGAGATGAGTGTATGAAGAATCCCATAGCGGCACACTCTATTTTTGAAGACGAAGTCTTTGAGCTTTTTAGTAGTGATCACGGCCAAGGGCTCAACCTCGACTCATTTGGTGAAGTAATCTACTGCGACTACATAATACTTGATGCCCCCCTTTCCAGTGGGCATAGCCCAATAAGGTCAATTCCCCGCATAGAGAATGGCTAGAGGCTGGTCATTGTCATCAACTTGTGGGAAAGAGCTCGTGGGATGTTCGCGAATCGCTAACACTTGTCACACTTTTTTCACAAAATTAAAAGTATTTTCCTGAAGTAGAGGCCAATAGTACCCTTGGCGGATAATTTTATTAGCGAAGGATCATGCGGCGGTGTGATTACCATAGATTCCTTCATGTATCTCCCTCATAATATAGTGTGTTTCTTCGTCGGTTACACATCAGAGGAGAAGGGTGCTAAACCCTCGCTTGTATAACTGATCTCCAATGAGCATGTAACGAGCAACTCTAGTGTGCAGGATTTTTGCCTTAGTCTTGTCACTGGACAGAGTCTCATCTCGGAGATATTGAACAACTGGAGTCATCTAGGATATTGATTCTGTTGTAGCTACGGTCTGCTTGGGTGAGCTGATGCTAGGAATCTCTATGTACCAAACTGGAATACTTTCTGACATATCTGAGTTTAGCGACGAGGCTATTCTTGCTAGGGGTGTTTAAAAAAATGTAAAAACCGAATCGAACCAAAAAAAGGGGCCGTTAAGCAAAAACGAAAAAAGCGGTTTGATTACGTTCAAAAAATTTAAAAAACTGAATTTCCGGTTTGGTTACTGGTTTGGGAAAAAATAAAAAGCAGTTAACCGAAACTGGTTTTTTGAATTGGTTTTACAAATATATATATATAAAATAAAAAAATAATTATATATTAAATAAAAAAATAATATTATATATTAAATAAAAAATAATAATATTTTTAATGTATTATTAGTAGTGGTCAATTGATATGTATGAATGTTTAATTTTTATTTGGATATGTATTATTTATATTTACAATTTAATTTAGGAAAAAATAAAAAAAATAAGTTTTATTAAAAAAAAGGAAAACCGGTTAACCACTTTTTTTTAAAGCGGTTACCCAAAAAACTGGTTTTCCCTCCAAACCGGTTTGGTTTCGGTTCGGGAATTTTTCTGAATCAAAAAACCGGTTTAGTTCAAAAAAGTGGTTAACCGGTTCGGTTAACCGCTTTTGAACACCCCTAATTCTTGCCAAGGCATCCGCGATAGAGTTACTGTCTCTCGGGATTTGCTTGATCGTGAAGTGCTTGAAAGGTTTGAGTGCGACTTTAGTTTTCTTCAGATAGCTAATCATGTTTCTTCCTTGACTTGATATTCTCTCGAGATCTGATTAACAACCAGTTGGGAGTCGCTGTGAATACTGATCGCATCCGATCCCATTTCCCTTGCTAATCATACAGGAGCGAGCAGCGTTTCATATTCGGCCTTCATTATTTGTAGCTTGGAACCCAAATCGAAGAATTCCATGAATGCGAGTCCCTTCAGGACTGAGAAGGAGAAGACTTGCCCCGACTCTTTTCCTATTCGAGGAACCCTCGACATAGAGGCTCCAAATTGATAAGTTCTGAATAGTTTTGTGGATGACTTCGTTGGCTTGCTATTCGGATTCCCGATTTGGCTAGTACGAGAATTCCAAAATAAAATCGACAACTGCCTACCTTTTGATGGTTGCTTTCGGTTTGTAATGCAGATCAAATAGACTTAGTTTCATTACCCATTTGAGTAACTTACCCGAAGCTTCTAACTTTTGAAGAACTTGCCTGAACGGGTAGTTGGTCAAAACATGGATTGTGTAGGCATGGAAATAAGGTCGTAGCTTCTTAAAGGCAATCAGCAGGGCATAAGCTAATTGCTCTATTTCTGGATATCGCATCTCGGCGTCAGCAGGCGCTTGCTCGTGTAATACATTGGCCATTGACCTTTGCCCTCTTCCCGAATGAGAGCTGTGTTGACCGCATGTTGAGAAACGAACATGTATAAGAGTAAAATTTCCTTGGGGACAGGCTCCGATAAGAGGGTGGCTTTCGAGATGTTCTTTTATACTCTGAAAGGCTTGCTCGCATTCTTGAGTCCACTCGAACTTCTTATTGGCCTTGAGTATATTAAAAAATTGCAAGCAACGATCTATTGCTCTCTATATGAAACGACTGAGAGTCGTTATTCTCCCATTTAGGCTCTGAACCTGTTTTCGGTTGGTTGGGCTTTTCATATCAAGGAGAACCTAGAAATTCTCGGGGTTGATTTCGATTCCCCTTTGGTTAACCATATACCCTAGAAACTTTCCTGAAGATACTCCGAATGAGCATATAAGAGGATTGAGCTTCATCCATACCTTCGGAGTACGTCGAACATCTCAACGAGATGCGTTATATGATCTAAAGCGACATGTGACTTGATCAACATGTCATCAATATAAACTTCCATCGACTTTTCGATCTGCATGAAAAACATACGGTTAACCAATTGCTGGTAAGTTACCCTAGCGTTTTTTAGGTCGAATGGCATAACCTTATAACAATAGAGTCCCCAATCTGTAATGAACAAGATATGCTCTTCATCAGGTGCATACATTGGGATCTGATTTTATCCCGAGTAGGCATCCATACATTGGGAAAACTGTCATTCGGACATACTTTGTTGAGGTCGGTAAAGTTAACACAAGTTCGCCACTTGCCATTGGGCTTTTTTACCTAAGGATCGGATTGGCAACCTAGCTCGGGTAAAGCACCTCTTGAATGGACCCGTTTAAAAGGAGTTTATCTACCTCAATTTTCAAGGTAGCATAGTGCTCAGGGTCCATGGCCCTCCTCTTCTGGCGAATCGGCTTGACTGCACTTTCAATGTTAAGTGCATGACATATGACATTCGGGCTGATTCCCGATAATATCAGCATGAGTCCATGCAAAAACATCGACATTCTCTCTGAAGAAGCTCATCAGGCTTTTGGCGAGTTGGGGGTTGAGATTACTCTCGATTCTCAACACTCCGATCGACTCATTTTGATTGACTGACACCTCAGATAGGTCCTTAACTATGAGGGCACTCTGGATGCGAAGATCCATGTTGTCCTCTATTAGGCTAGGCTGTGGCTTGATTTGCTGATCGTCATAGCCTGCTCGGTGATGCCTATTGGCCTTGCTTTTCTTTTGCATGCCATCTGTACTGTTCTTATGTAGCAGTCGCGAGATTCGCGTTGAGATCCTTTTACTTCCCCAATCCCCATCGGAGTGGAGGGGAACTTCATTTTCAGATAGTAGATGGAGGTGACTGCTTTGAAATTTCGTAGTAGAGGTCATCACAAAATGCCATTAAAGGCAGATAGGTAGTCCACCACCAAAAACTCTGTTATTTTGGTTATTTCGTTGGTCTCCCAAATGTGATTGGAGATGAGATTGTTCCCCTAAGAATAAGATGATCCCCAGTAAAACCATATAGAGGGATGGAGGCAAGTTTCAAGCCTGCCTCGTCCAATTGCATTTTTTCGAAAGCTCGTTGAAATAAGATATTCACAACGCTTCCATTGTCTACCAGCATTCTGTGGACTTTGCACCGACCTATTTCAAGCGTGATGACGAATGCATCCTCATGGGGATTGTGCAATTACATCGCGTCTTTGTTAGAAGGTGATCTCTTCTTCCCTACGAACCTTAGTGGGCCGCGGTGCTGTGCTCATTACACTCATGGGGTCATGGCAAGCTTCCGAGCATAACCTCTCCTAGGCACCTCGAGAGTTTCCCGTGAGATATGGTCCTCTAAAGATGATCCCTACACAGTAGAGACCCTTATGACTACGACGCTTATTCCCTTGTTCCTTTTGATCCTTTTTCCAAATGGGAGTCGAACCATCAACATACTCTTTGAAGTGCCCTTGCTTAATGAGGTCTTCAATTGCATGCTTGAGAGCCCGACACTCATCGGTGTGATGCCCATTATCCCGATGATAGTGACAATACTTTTTGTTGTTCTTGGCTAAAGGGGGATTCTTCATGGGCTCTGGCTCTCCGAGCAGGCTGACCTCCTCTGACTTATCCAAAATAGTTAACACTGAGGCATTCAAATGAGTGTATTGACTTTTGTTACGATCGCGATGAGGAACTTGGGCATAAGATTTTTTGGGCTCAAATCGCTACTTCTTTCATTTCTGCTGATCATCATCAGCCCATTACGATCAGCCCTTCTACTATTACTCTCCCCGGTCGGGAGCACTGGTTGAAGGACTGAGGTCATGGTGATTAAAAGCGGCCACAGAATTTTCGATTCGGAAGATATTTCTCAGTGAGGTTGTAGAAGCGAGTGAGGGAAACATCATCCTCGGATTGCAGTTCCTTCCATAGGTTAGTCTGTGGACGAACCCCCACGATAATGAGAGTCCGAACAGATTCTTCAGGAGTGTGAGCCATTTTGTGGAGTTCCCTATGGAATATGTCTATGTAAGACTAGAGGGATTCATTCCTCTCATGCTGTATGTTGCTTAGATAGCTCAACGACATCGAAAACTTCATGTTCGCTTAGAAGTGTCTTAAGAATGATGAGCTCATTTGTTGTCACAGTGATTGATCCCGCGGGAAGTAATCTAAACCGGCACTTGATATGGGCAGTTAGATTTATTGCTAAGCAACGACATTTGGCCAAGTCAAAGACTTGGTGGAGTTCCATGAGGTTGTTGAACTTGTAAAGGTGATCCTACAGATTAGAATTCCCATCAAACACCTGTATTTTGGGCATTTTGAATCTTAATGGAAGAGGAGCAGCTAACACTACTGGAGAAAGAGGAGACGCCTCTATGACCTTCCCAGCCCATTCTGCTAAGCCTTAAATTGATCTAAAGCTCGTTGTAATTCCTCAATCTAAGGTAGCAGAGCTACCTGGGAATTACTCTTCGCAACGTGGATTTGACCCTCACGGTTGCAGTTGAGGAAAGACCGCAAATCGGGCTCTTCCTCAACTCGGTCAGAAGCTTTGGCGAACCTTGACATACACTAGGGCCGTATGAAAGCATGAATGGCTTGGGGAGTTTTCCCGATCTCCGCGATGGTCAGAACCGACCCACGGACGACAGGGGTTTCTCGCGTGATAACGATCAAGGTCATCATTTCGGCGATATTGAGAATCTCATTGCCTTGCACTTTGGTGGAAGTGCCCATGCGATGTGGCATGGGACAACTCATGATGTGACATGTCACCGAGTCGCAATGCCACAGGTATTCTACCCGTTGTGCGACCGGTGTTTGCTAGTCCTTCGGAGCCCTTCGATCCACTGCTCGCCACTTGCTTTCCTTACTTTTATGCACAGGTATGCGTGCGGTACGAGCTTTCGCCCTTTTCCGTGCTTTTGCGCGACTTGTAGACGTCTTTGGTTATGGCATTTCCTCATTGGACTTTGGTGGTACGACCCGATCCAAACGGTCCAGCCTTTGGCTAACTATTTGGAGAGTATAGTTGAACCTCTCCAGGTAATTCATCATGGCTGGGTCGAGCTGTGAGCTTGAAGGAATATCTGCAATGATGCTAAATCGATCCCTCATTCTAGTGTCAAACTGTTGATGCTTGATTTTGACACCAACGACTCACACGTACAAAGTGCTAAGCGAGCTTAGAAATTACACGTAATATGAAAATATGCAGTGAGAAAACAAATAAGAAGCGGTTTTTAAAGTGGTTCAGATGCTCAAAAGCGAATCCTACGTCCACTATGGTTGTATTAATGGATGGTTACAGTAGGTAGCGTGTAGAGAGCTGAATTATAATCTAGAGAGAATATAGAGAGAGAAAGAGAGAATGTATGCCGTTTAATACTAAAGATAAGTCCAATCCCGTAAATGAGAGAGGAGCCATCTATTTATACTTGGAGGATTCAAGGTAGTAATCATGAGTTTGCAGTCCGGAAGGTGTGGTACAATTCCTAACCCGCTTTACATTGGTTATCTGCACGAGAGACATCTTTAAATCGCATAGGGCTTGGGCATGTGGACAATTCCTAGCCACTCAAGTCTGGCATTCACCTACCGCACTAACGATAAGTCATACCTCTTCCATCCTTACGTGACGTGGCACCGTCTAGACGGCATAATGCCTCCCTGAACTTTGATTGGCCCTTGTTGATGAGAGCCCATGTCAGCCTTGACTTTTTAGGCATAATATATACAAATTGAAATAAGTAAATAAAGAACTTCTGACCATTTTATGCGGTACATAAAAGAGTAATCCATGGCTGCAGAATCTCCGGCGAAAATGATGGCAGTAGTTTCATTGCAAGATTATGTGCTTTGTAAATCAGGTAACTGGGTAAGAGATAAAAGAAGAAGCCGAGTGTGCGAACTTGACACTATTTCCAAGAATTTAGAATGTACAGCACATAACATAGGTTGAACTTTGGACAAAGTTGGGCTACAGCCCAACTTGATTCAATGGACCATCCCACTCCAATAGTCCCTGCTAATTTCTGAAAAGCCCCACCATTGAGCTATTTTCTGAATTATGAGCAATGTGAACAAATAATCCCAGAAATTCTGAAATTGTTCACGCGGCTAGACGAAATCACGACATATGTATATAAAATACAAAGCCTAGACAATTGTCTTTTGTTACCTTTTCAAAGGCTTAAGCTAATAAGTAATGTTGACTGATGTAGACAGCCAAATGGAGGCGTTATTTCTTGGGTCGGTGTTGATAAATTTGACCTTCTTCACACATAAACGGTCCAAGTAATCACCCTCCTTGATTATGACATCAAACCAACTTGGGGCAAGTCAGGTTCCTGGAACTCCGAAACACGGACCATTTGATGACAACAATATTGTCGTCTCTTTTGTGTTTGTATCATGAATTTGAACCATCTTTAATTTAAAATTACAGAAATTTTTGAAGGGTTTAATGATAACATTATTTAAAGTATAAAAAACTCTTGATATAATATAATGAGACACAAATAAAGAGTTCAATGGAGAATGAGAGAAGTAGATTGCATATCTTTTCAAAGTATCTAAATATCTTTTTAAGCTTTTGTGTGATTGTTTTTTCAAGTGATTAATATGAGCGACCGAATCTAAGAGAAATAAGACAAATATGGACTTAAAATTATAGTGGACATCGCCATTATTGGTTGGTCCTCTTTTCTAAATTTTGCTTGTTTTATTGACACGAGGAAGACTAAACAACTGAGAAAGACAGCATATTTTAACTATAACCCAATTGAGATAATGACCCAAAGCCAAAGGCCAGCTTTAATGGAAGCAGTCATTTTATATAAATAACCTCTATAGAATTGCTTTACTTTTTCTAGGTAGTTGATAACTTAAACTCACCGCGTGTCATACCTTTGACGACTTTAAGCAGTATCATCATCCAACAGAAAAAAAAAATCATAAGTTATCTGGTTAAATTTAGTAACCAATCGAAAGAGAGGTTACAAACTTATATGGTAAATGTTAAACAATCTAAAGAAATAAAAAAAAAAAAAAGGTTAGGGTTTCATTAATACTGTATAATGTAATCAAATACAAAAAAAAGATTTAATATAAATACAAAAAGACTATTTTATCGTTAATAAATAATAAAACAAAATAATCCTATGTTTCTTAACAGTAAACAATTTATTCGGTTATGGATATTACTTTGGAATTCCCTAATGAAAGAATAAAGTATATTTTCATATTAATGAAATTTCTGTATATAATTAAATGTAAGATGAACAATGAATTAGTAAGTAGTATATGCATGACTCCTTCATTTCATGTTCCTCCTCTTCTTTACAACATTCCTTCAACAAAATCACCATCATCTTCAAGATTAAGCGAGTACACCACTTCTTCCCTCTTCCACCCCGCACGTAATAATACCAGAGACAAAACTCTCATTTGCCACACTACACTCTCTCTATAATTCGACCCCCCTAATTGGACCCCACTCTTCACCCCCTCCTTCTCATCACACCCGTTCATCATCATCATCTCCCTAACCTCTTCTTCCCTCCATCCTCCATCTCTCAATTTCCAAAACACTCCCTCCAAACAACAATCCAACCCCACCCCAACTTCACCACCACCACCGCCGTTCCACCACCCGCGCGTGTCTCCACGCGCCACCACCTTCTTCCCTCTCTCCGCCGCCTCCGGTCCAAAACTCAATCCTCCGCGCCTCTTTCGCCGCCCAAACAGGCATCTCAATATTATTGATCGACTTAAAAACACCGGCTTGCGAGAACTCAACTTCTTTGAAAAACCCCGCGAGGTCAAAGCTCAAAACTTTGACCTCCTCACTGTCGATGTAAAACACGGGGTTCCCGGCGATATTAGGCGTGGAGGGAATATAACAGTTTCTGTATATAGGAACAAGAACCGGTGCTTTCTGTAATAATCGGTTAACCAATGACAAACTGTGATTCTTTTCTTGCGGCTTTTGCCCCCAAGAATCAGACCAAAAGTTGTTAAGAGCTACGTTTCTCGACAGGGACAAAACGGGAAGATTTAAAAGAAGCTGAAGCTGTTGTTGAGAAGAAGAACGCCAATTGGGGAATGCGGTACCGACGGGGAGGCCTTCCCTGAGAATGGAGCGGAGGTCAGGAGGGAAAGTGAAGTTTAAAGTGAATTCAATGAAAGTAAATTCATCGTCATTTAGACCAGGAAGAATCGGAATGTTGAGGGATCTTAAATGGTCGATGAGGTTCTTGGCGTAGGCAGCAAAAGAGAAGCAAACAAGCTTGGTTCTTGGCGGGGTGATTTTTGTCGTTGCGGATAGAGTTGTTTGAATTGTAGTTGTTGCCATTGAAACGTTGAATGAATTGGTGTGAAGGTGATTATTTGTCAATGAAAAAACAAAAAACGAAGAGCGGATTAAGAGGAGAAGCACGTTAATCGCAAACCGTATATTGGTTTTCAGAGAGAAAGAGCGTGTTCGTGTTTTGACCAATTAGTTGAAGTTAACGTCCCGTGGGTTTGGTTTTCTTAACCAAGAAATAATTGAACATGTGTCGTCACGTGAGATTTCATTTACTGATTTTTTTATTATAAGAAACTTCCGATATTTTATTTTATACAGTGGGTGCTTTAGATAAGTATGAATTAATTACGAAGGTTTTTTTGGACAACCCTGATGTTTAGTATAAACAACCAACCCACAGATTTCATTATATGAACATTTACACCCTTGTAATGTTTTGTCAAAAATAACTATTTAACCCCAAGAGGGATTGGCCTTGTGATCAAAGAAGGTTTGCTTCTTTCTTTAACTTCTTGGATTCCAAAACTACTTTGAGGTCACCTATCATATTTGTGACTTACTTGGAATATTATGTTTGTAAGATATTAAATGAGTTTAAAAAATTAATTGAAGTGTGTATAAACTTATCAGAAGTCCCAAACACTCCCGTTATAAAAAATAAATAAATAAGTATTTAATATTTTGATCATGTGACAATGCCAGATATTAATTCCTTTTTATTGTAAGAGAAAGATAAAATATAGGTATATTAGTCATTACACCAAAATTCTTTCACTAAACCTCAGGATTGTCCATAGAAAAACCTCATTAATTACATAAATTCTTATTTACTAACAGAATACACCTTAATTCTTAATTAATTTAGTTGCGGATAAGATCTTCCACAACAATTCTTATTTTAGTCTTCAATTAACCCCTATTTATCATGTGGCTTACAGAAGAAAACATGAAGAATAAAAATTAAAATGAGGAAATAAAAGAGAAAATTGAAAACGTTTCTGTTTGGGGATGATTAAAACAACTAACAACAAAAATCTAGATAAAAGTATTTCAGAACCTTATTTTCCACATCAAATACACCTTTTTAAAAACAATAAATACAAACATATCCAATCAAATGTGCATCCAATTTGACAACCATCTCCATAAAGCTAGATTATTCCACTGTCTTTCATTTCATATCTTCCTATAATAGCACAAGGGATCCCAAACTGTCTCTCAATAACGTGACATATTTACTATTCATTTTACGAAAATGTTACTTCACCAACCAGTAATATTAATATTATATTTGGATAGTACTGAATGAAGACAAATAACATGGTGCAATTGGACCCAAAATCATAAAATTATATTTGATGACATTTTCATAGGGTTCTAGAGTGTTGGACTATCAAGTACGAAGTTGGTAGAATTATTTTGATTTAACTTACATGCTTGGCATCCAAAGTTTGAACTATATGTTACAAAATAAATGCACACAGGTAAGGTAGGATAGGTGGAAAATCCAACTCAAAAGTAGATAGGAATTTGAATTCATTTAGCATGAATTTGGGAATTATTCTTGTTGAAGGAGACAAAGGAAAAGGATTCAGGTTTATTATGAGGGATCTTTTTATTAGTTGTTGGGAAAGTTAAAAAATTAAGCTAAGATGTGACTAAGACTTTGTAACTTAAGATGAAGTATAATTTTAAATTTGTGAGACAAGGACTCTGTAACTCATCGGATTCATATGTGAAAGTGATATTTGAGTGTCAACCAATACAACTTTCTGACATTTTCTAGTTTATTTTTCTACATAAATTAGGAAATTAAACTGGACTGATTAGGCCCAACCTGATCCAAAAGATAAGGACTAAATTGTATTCGGGCTGCATAAACAAAATACTGTAGGAAAACTCAAGGACAGGCCTAGTTTGAGATTCCTCCTTGTTCTTTGAAAAAAGCCTCATCCGGCTAAATCCTGCCCCGCATCAAAACTTTGGGCAAACCTTCCTCCAGTTACATAAAGAAGTTACCCCAATTGAACAGAATTGCCCATCATCAGCTACAATCTAAAATAGAGCAGAATGCAATTATGCGAATTGCTGAAGCAGAGGATGTAAATGCTGTTACCAGTTACATTTTACTTATATAGAGCCTTTAGACTTAGTTCCTAGCGCACTATCCATGTATATGCTGTCTCATCTTTTGTTGGAGCAATTTCTTCACCACCTGTGCTTGCATCTTCTCCCATTTCCTCTTCATTGTCATTCTTAGCCAATCCCACAGCACCTTCTTCAAGCTGTTCCAGAGCACTCGCTTCATCGACAAAACTCCATCCAGGAATGTGCTTTCCTCCTTGTCCAATAACACTGCCATTATCATAGAAACTTTGAGAACTTGTATTGAAAGCATTCCTACCACAGCTTTCAGGGTTAATAGTAGGCCAACCAAATCTCCCATTTGCTGTAGTTCCTATATGAGTAGCCGAAGATCCCTTGCTATGAATTCCCTTGGGTTGCTGGGAAAGAACTGAAAAGTCAGCTCCGGAGTCATCAGTGTTGTCACCAATATTCTCCTTCTTGGAAGAGGAATTAAGCTCAATACCACTAATGTGAATTCTGGGATTTTCCTGTTGAACTTGACTGTTGAAAGCAGGCATCATCAAATGGCTTCCATTAACTTCCATATTATCGCTGCTGGTAGTGATTATATTAGATATCTTTTTATCATTTTCTTGCTGAGTAGTGGCAGGGGAATGACGCACTTTTACTCTATCTTCTACCTTGATTAGATTAACCTTTTCAAAGACAAGAGTTCTAGGTTCAGATGATTGAAATTTACTTAAAGCAGCAGGCTTTCTACCTCGTGCTCGGGGGTAATGCTCGTCTGGAGTAGGTAAAACATCAACTGCAGTGGTTGATTTCCTTGGTCTTCCTCTCTTTGATGTTTGCCCAGATAAAGCAGTCCTAGTAACTAGGGCAGTGGGTTCTTCCACTGCTGGTCTGAGAGATGAAACTTCTGCTTCAAGTTTCATTAGGCGACTTTTGTAATCAGCTAGTTCTGATTGCAACTGACCAATAACAGTCCATAGCTGAACATTCTCTGCTGACTGCATCCTCAGAACCAAGTTAACCCACATGTATATTATGTGTAAGCGTTAGTTTACTAAAATCACTCTAAGCATAATATGACAGTTGAAGATAAGAACTCATACTTGAGCTTCCCAAAGTTGTTGATGCTTCTGAGAAAGTTTTGCCAACGGCCTGATAATTCCTCTCTGAAAAGGTTGCCCAAGAGATGCTGTGCAACCAGGTGATGGTGGAGGCGCTGCAGAAGCATAACCATATCCTCCTGGGGAAATGTGTGTGCAGGGCAACTGCGATTGTTGACCTTGGGCGTACCAAGATGAAGGATCCCAAGGACCTGTTAACAAGAAGAGCTCCACTTTCATATGGATAATAATGTATGCATCTGGCACACTTCTAAACATTAATCTGGAAACTATGCTATGCAAAATATCTGACTAGTTTAAGAATTCACTATATCTATGACTACTGAAAATTAAATTATACATAAAAATAATCTTTGTGCACCAAAAAAGAACATCCAATTAAAAGGATATGTTAAAAGTACTCCAAGAAAAAAATGACTGGAGATGTATCATTGCCTGGAAAGCTCAGATATGGGTAACCGACAGGGTAACAGAAATTAGGAGCCTGGGGTTGGTTGCTTGAAGAAGTTTCTCCTCCTATCATAACAGGGGCTTGCCAACTAGCATTGATCATTCCGAAAGGAGTGAATGTCTGAAAAGGAGCAGGAACATTTACTCCAGATAAATGGCAACCAGGTCGTGGGGGCATCCAAAAGGGCATAGCTGATTGGGCCAACTGCAGCTGGAGCTGGCCCTGCTGAACCTGATTGTTTGTGGAATTTGGTAATTGCTGCCATTGACTTGCAACAACGGGAGAGGGTGATTGGGTGGATACATACGGTTCTTGAATTCATGGAAGATTGTTCTGCATGTTGAGGTGTGTATGGCCATTGAGGAACTGGTGGATATTGCTGATTTAAGGAAGTTGCATTTTCATGGGAAGGGCTGGCAGTTTTAGTATTCTTTGCATCAAGTGTCACATTGTGTGTGTTTTGTTCTTCATTGATCTGTTCATGATGAGATTCAAATCGAACTTATTAAATAGAAAAAAACTTGATCAAATAACTTGGTATTTCCTGTCACATAATCACAAAACATCTACATGCAACAAATCATATCAGTGAAAGAAAGAGTTGCATGTTTTTCACCCCTCCAAACAACTTAAAAGATGCTTACGCTCCCAATCTCATTTTATTTGAAAAAAGGAAGGTTCTACTTAGTAATCATTGAAACGAATATGAGAAAACTATAAGATACTGACAATATCTTCGTTTGATAAATATCAAAACATGTAATGTACCATTTCAAACAAGAGTTTTCAGAGACCCTAGCATGTTATTTCTTCTGAATCTTAAATGGGAACCCAACCATTCAAAATGAACAAAGTGCAGTAGAGTAGAAAATGGAAACAACAAAACAAACTATAAAGCTTCAAGATAACAGAACTATACAAAAGTCAACCAAGGACCAGTCATGATTGGGGCTTTAGCACTAAAAGGGGTTTAACAAGAAGTTAAGAACTGAGATTGAGTATGCAAGACCAAGAAAAGAAACCATTCCCTTTGTTTTAGCAAGTTAAAAAAAGGATCGAAGCTCAT
Source organism: Pistacia atlantica (assembly GCA_026229545.1). Taxonomy (NCBI): domain Eukaryota; kingdom Viridiplantae; phylum Streptophyta; class Magnoliopsida; order Sapindales; family Anacardiaceae; genus Pistacia; species Pistacia atlantica. Next base: position 19,980,136 of record CM047901.1, on the reverse strand, counting down.
ACCAAGAGGTCAATTGTCTCAGTCTCTTGACAAGTAGTGGAAACAATTTTCTGCTCTTTCTTCTTCTTTTCCATGGCATTGAATTTAAAAAAAAAAAAACACTTATTTATGCACAAAAAGACCTTTTGTGCAGTGGTGAATAGAGAGTAAAGTTTTTGTTGCAGGCCTAATGCAGTATTACCCTGAAGAAGAAAGAGAGAGAAGGTCAACACCATTAAAGAGTAGAAAAAGAGCCCGAATGTCTTCTTCAGCACTTTCACTTTGCAAAGAGAATGAAAAGGAATTTTACAGCCTTTTCTGACTCTCGTTCCTGTTGCAAGCCTGTCCTTCTGTCTGCTGGAAACTAAATATTTACAAAATAGTTAATGGCAGGATAACATTAACATAACACAGTACCATTGCAAACTAAGTGCCCAAATGAACATTAATTTTGTTTTGCCGTGGAAATTGAACAATGAAACCTGAAAAATGGCCCAGTTCTATTTGCTGTGGATGGATCACCATTGAGTGTGCACATTTTCAATATTAAACATTTGCATACCAGTGTAAATCACTAAATTAAAATTAAGAACGATTATCTTAATTTACACGGACAAGACTGTTCTTTGAAACCAGCAAAGTCACAGGTGAGTAGCAGTTTCAGAGTTGCCTCGATAAACATGAGAGAGTGATAAGACAACCATTGTTACATCCTACCGACGTTAATTTTCATAATTATTTTGAAAGAAAAGATTAAAACCCAAAAAGAAAAAAAGAAAAAAAAAAAGTGGATTATTGATTAAAAAAATGAAAGGGTAGAAGGAAAACAAGGGAAAGAGGGAGCAGGAATATGGGAATGAACGTTTAGAAATGGTGGGTGGGTGCGTCATGCGTGGAAGACCACCCCTTTAAAATTGTCCTCTGGTCAAACACAATACTTCATTTGGTACGCTAAATTACTAATACAAATTAACCCTTTTTCCAATGTCTCCTCTAATTATGTACCTGCACGTGTACTCACCGTACGGATAAATATGCCTTCCAACACAAAAACTATCAAACCCAACAGACACCAGTTGGGCTATGACAGGCCCAAAAGTATTTTAAAGTAAGCCTAGAGAAATTGTCCGGTGTCTTTGTTTCCTGTTCTATTTTTATTCCAAATCAAAATACATATTTGTTTTTTTATTCTCAAAATCATATCCTAAATTATTCTTTTTCAAATCCTTTAATAACTACCCAACTCTACTTAACAATAATATTTCAAAAAATATTATTCTAAATAACTAAACGAACAAACCCTTTATTCATGCTGATGAAAGAACTCAGTATGCTGTTCATAAAACCATGTTTTGAAATTTTACATTAACTTAAGAAATTGTTACTCATTTGTTATTGCAATGAGTATTCCTTGAGTATATATTTTTATCGCACACCTTATAGATTTAAATCGACTATAATATCATGCCATAAGCAAATAGTTTAGCGAAGATATAAAAAATTTATTAAAAAGGGGGCAGCATTCATATCATCGAGAAGTCTACAATAGTTATACATTAACATAGGAGCAACTGATCAACTCAATCCAACCATATGAGCAGAAGAAACATAACATCGTCACAACATAAAAAGTAATTGTAAAAAAACAAGCTTATTATTAATTTAACAAATAGATTCTCAGTACTCATCTCCCTCATCATCATCTTCACCTTCAGCAGACTCTGCACCGACTTCCTCATAGTCCTTCTCCAGGGCAGCAAGGTCCTCACGAGCTTCGGAGAACTCACCTTCTTCCATACCCTCACCAACGTACCAGTGCACGAATGCCCTCTTTGCATACATGAGATCAAACTTATGGTCAATGCGAGAGAACACCTCTGCCACACTGGTGGAGTTTGAGATCATGCACACAGCCCTTTGCACCCTGGCGAGATCACCACCAGGGACAACAGTTGGAGGCTGGTAGTTGATACCACACTTGAAACCAGTTGGGCACCAGTCAACAAATTGAATGGTGCGCTTAGTCTTGATGGTTGCCACAGCTGCATTGACATCCTTGGGCACCACATCACCTCTGTACATGAGGCAGCAAGCCATGTACTTGCCATGGCGAGGATCACACTTAGCCATCATGGATGAGGGCTCGAATGCACTGTTAGTGATCTCAGCAACAGAGAGCTGCTCATGGTAGGCTTTCTCAGCTGAGATGACAGGTGCATAGGATGAAAGCATGAAATGAATCCTAGGATATGGGACCAAGTTAGTCTGGAATTCAGTCACATCCACATTCAAGGCACCGTCAAACCTCAGGGAGGCAGTCAGGGATGATATCACCTGAAACATGCACCAAAAAAAAATTAGGAATAAGTAACATTTAAGCAACAGCAAACAGGTTTCTAAATAAGAGCAACAGCAAACAGGTTTCTAAATAAGATAGAACAATGAAATGGTACCTGAGAAACCAAGCGGTTGAGGTTGGTGTAGGTGGGGCGTTCAATATCAAGGGATCGCCTGCAAATATCATAGATGGCTTCATTATCAAGGAGGACGGCAACATCAGTGTGTTCCAGAAGTGAGTGGGTGGAGAGCACACTGTTGTAAGGCTCAACAACAGAGGTTGAAACTTGTGGTGAGGGATAGACAGTGAACCCAAGCTTGGACTTCTTCCCATAGTCTACTGAGAGACGTTCCAGCAGAAGGGATCCAAGACCTGAACCAGTACCACCACCAACAGCATTGAAAACCAAGAAGCCTTGGAGACCAGTGCAGTTGTCAGCAAGCTTGCGGATACGATCTAAGCAAAGATCGACAATCTCTTTGCCAACTGAAACAAAGGGAAATATGTAAGCAGATGATATCAAAAGAGGTCAAAGTCGCAAGAATGAGGTAAAAAATACTTACTTGTATAGTGGCCACGAGCAAAGTTATTAGCAGCATCTTCTTTGCCACTAATGAGCTGTTCAGGGTGGAAAAGTTGGCGGTAAGTCCCCGTCCTGACTTCATCAATGACAGTGGGCTCTAGATCAACAAAAACTGCACGGGGGACGTGCTTCCCAGCACCAGTCTCACTGAAGAAGGTGTTGAAAGCATCATCACCTCCTCCAACAGTCTTATCACTTGGCATCTGGCCATCAGGCTGCACATTACATGATACAACTTAGATATTTGACAAAATAATAAGAAATTCATAAATAATAAAGCCTCAGCTGTATAACATAGAAATATTGCAACAAGGACAAAGAACCAAACAAACACTGTTAACTCCAATAACACAATCACATAAAATTGAACAAATACAAGAACCGTTCTTCAACACTAATGAGACAAAAACAGCAGGTTTGGATCATATACAATACACAAATTATATATTAAATAAAAGCCAATAAGAAAGACATGTTCTACTTCCATTAATCTTCTCCCTAAACAAACTTCTCATTTGACAGGCAGGAAGTAAGCGGGCATGAAACAACAGAAATAGAGGGATACCATACCCTAGTTGGATAAACAATTTCAACAAACAATAGTAAAATGATCAATTTGGAATCAGATGATGTTAACATATGTCAGAGATTTTTTTTACAATGCACTTTACTTACAAAGGAAGTGATAAAATGTTTTTAAATTAAATTTTGATTGTTTGTCCTCCAAATCTGACTTACAGAGGTCTCATTCTGAATAATGGTGGAACATGGAATTAGGATTACTTATCTCTATCAAGATCGGTAATTAATATACATCAGTATAGTAGATCTTACATTTCCACCTAAAGAGTATATAACGAAACATTAAAGCAAATCGAAATATAATCCAATATAAACAACAAAATATGATAAATTGCATCAAACAAATTAGCAAAACAGTAGATCTAATAATGCGAACAACAAAGTTTATGTAGTACAAAGATCGTAGAACTACGAGTACAACCAGATCTGAAGTTCAATGAACTAGACTATAATCATTGATATGTCAACAGATCCATCGAGAATAAACATTGCGAGTGGCATATAAACGCTAGATCTAACAAGAGATGCTTTAAAAAAAGCCAAAAAAAAAAAGAATCATTTAGATCAGGGATTAGCTATGAGAAATGAAACGACAAGGAAACTAAATAGCGGAGGAAACGTACGTTTCATTAATACATCGAAAATAAAAATGAGAGAGAAATTACCTGAATGCCATGCTCGAGGCAGTAAAGTTCCCAGCAAGCATTACCGACCTGAATACCGGCCTGACCGATGTGAATACTAATGCACTCTCTCATTTTTGAAGAAAATGAAATCGGAGAAAATAACAAAGAAATGGAGGGAAAGAGAAGGGCGTTTATTAAGACGCCTTTCTGTTTCAATTCAGATCAGATGTGTCTGTTTTGAAATGTGAGTGAGTGAGTCTGCGAGGGTCTCTTCTCTTGGTTATAAGGAGAAGCAGCAAGGTAAAGTCTTTATTTAACCTTGCCAGTTATATTCCTTAAACTACACTCCAATTATAATTTTTAACCGTTAGATTCTCCGCCTTTCACGGGAACATTGTAAAATTTTCAAATGACGGTGTTGATGCCGTTAGGTCTATGTTTTTTTAAAATAATATTCTAAAATTGAAATATAACCTTGCCAGTTATATTCCTTAAACTACACTCTAATTATAATTTTTAACCGTTAGATTCTCTGCCTTTCACGGGATCACTTGTAAAAGTTTCAAAATGACGGTGTTGATGCCATTAGGTATAGGTTTTTTTTAAAAAAAATATTCTAAAAATGAAAAAATGGTGTGTTTGTTTTGTTATTTTGGGATAAAATTTTTGAAAAAGTTGAATTGGATGGTTATTACGAGGTATGATTTAAAAATTAACAAAAACACTCATAGGTTTGTTAATTTATTAAACATCGCTACAATAAAACATTGAAAATTAACAGAAATACCTTCCACCCATCCATTAAATGTCATGAGAAATTTTAAGACCTGAACTGATTCCTATGGGCTTGAAAAATTCTTTTTCACCCCCCAAATTTTTTTTTTTTTTTTTTTAATATTTAGGGAGCCAAATAAATTATGTAGAGGGGTTTATACACTTTTTAGGGGCCTGAAAATTATTTTATTTTCCACCCCTAAGAGATTAGTAAATTTTTAATTAATTTTAAAAAATAAATAAATAAATTAATGGTTAATTATAATTAATAATTATTTATAAATGTGGGGATTTAAATTTAAGCTTTAAAGATATAATTTAATTAATTAATTTTAATATAAATGTAATATTCACACAATCACACTTCACAAATAAACAATTAAATATATTTGTTTTTATTAAATTATTCATCATCAACAATATTTATATCGTTCAAATTTGTGTTCCTGAAGAGTTTGAATAGTTCGAGATCTTTAGGGTGTTGCTGTAGTCTTCTCTTTGCTGAGTCTAATCCCATAAACACGTTATCACTTCAATCATCTCATTGGTTAAAGATCATCTTTTGTCTTCAACAATCCAATCCACTCGTTGAGAATGCTGACTCGGATGCAATTGTAGAAACCGACATAGATAAAATGTTATGTGCCATTTGAGCCATAATAGGGAATCGACTTTGATGTTGTTTCCACCATTGAAGCACATCCATCTCATGTTTCTCCTTCTTCGTCATGTAGGACATGTCCATTTGTAGGTAGCGATTCAACTCATTTGATCCATGTATGTACGAGCTGCAATTGCTACTTTCGTTGTTATGTTCCATATACGTCCACATGCTCGATTCGTGATAGTTGTCTTAATCAGGGTCTTGTTGGTCGTCTGTTGAATGTTCCAGTTCGATTGTACCTGATTCTTATATAAAGAAAAAAGGATTTCCAATTTTTGCTTAAAGTTAATCAAATAATACGTATAATCATATCTTAAATGCCGGTCTATCTCAATTACTATACAATTAACTACATGTAATTTAAACCTAGGATCTATAACAAGGCATAATCCATATAAGAATGGAATATCTAACCAATATTTCTTGTATTTTTTTTCCATCTTTGAAACAATTTCCATTAAGATATCATTATATCTATGTTTAGCAAAAGTTTTAGAAATTTGAAGTAAAATATCTAACGCTAAATTAGTAGTAGGATAATAAATATCACTTAATATATTAGTGGATTCATAAAAAACTTTAAGAAATGAATAAAAAAGTTCGCAAACCGTCCAATCATCATAACTAATAACTTCCTGTGGAATTCCTTCCGATTGACGAAATTTGTAATTTGTCTTGTAGTTGGCAAAACTTTTTCCAACATCAAGTAGGTGGAGTTCCAACGGATAGACATGTCCATACATAACTTCAAAGGTCGAACCGATGGATTCTCTTACTTACAATATTTGATGTACTCCTGCCATCTTTTGTTGCTACCTCCAACGATGAATCTTATAGCCGCACACACCCTCTTAATCTTCGAATTTATAACTTCTAAACCTGCTCTAACAATCAATTGATGATAAGGCAAACACATCTCTGGTGAAAAAAATTGCCTTCACCATGCGGATCCAATCTCTTTTCAAATAAAGAGATAGTCGCGATGTTAACAACTGCATTATCTAGCGTTAGCGCTACAACTCTATCAGTTAATACATATTCTTGTAAAACTTCAAGTATTGTAAAATAAATAGTGTCAACATTATGTGTAGTATATAATGGTTTCTAAAGCCTATCAATTTTTGTTGTAAACCCTAACCATGATCTAAGTAATGTATTGTGACAACTAAAAAATCTGTTTTTGATCTACAAGGCCATATGTCTCAAGTAAGTGCATTAGATATATTCCTAAAATTTTGAAATTCGTTTTTAAGTTGAATATTTATTTGGTTATAAAATTTCAGTATATCTCTTCTACTTGTACTTCTATTAATAGGGGTATATGTTGAACAAAATGCAGTTTTAATCAAGTGAATAAAAGAAGGATTTTCAGATAAACAAAGGGAAGAGTCCTTAGCAACTATGTATTTTGCTATTTCCTCTCGTGCTTGGAGTGCATTGTATTGCCATGTTGACAGAGTTGATGATTGTGGATTAAAATTAAGTTGAGTTTGAATTTGTCTACTTGGTCCGGTTGAAGATGAACCGGACAACTACATTATTTGGGGGTGCTTCTTTTCCAAATGTCATCACATCGTCGAAGTCCCAAGCACATGATCATTGGCTGCCAACGGTCATGTGTTATATTAATTTTTTTGGTAAAATATCAATTTAACCTTTAATATTTTTGTCAATTCCAAAAATTTTAGGGGGTTTTTGGATATTTTACAAAAGGACTTTTTTAAAAAAAATTAAGCAAAGGGGTTTAGAATCGGTCCCTCCTCCCATAAGCCTGGTTCGTTTGGGACAAGACCCTCCTAGGACCAGTCCTTTGGGATGGGTTTTTGGGACCAGTCCCAAATGCCTAAGTTTATCAACGACCAAAGATTTGGCGATCAAATGCCTAGGTCTATCAACGGCTAGATCTTTGGTCGTAGATCTGACATTTTCCAGCCAGATCCACTGGAATCTAATCTGAAAAAGCTAGATTGGCGTACTATCGACTAGATCTAGCAGGTAGTGCAACATTATGTCAGATTCCGACCACTTTCCGATGATGGTGGCTGGAATCTGGCAAATATGGGTGGATGGGGTGTTTTTGGTCAATTTCTAAACACTTTTTTTGGATTGGGCGTGTTTAGTTAAATTAACAAACTTTGGGGGTTTAAAAATAGTTAAATAGAATATAATTGGATTTTCAGAATAGGAAAACAAATATATATTTTGGGTAGGATTTTTGATAGAGAAACAAACACACCAACTAGATTGAAATTTTCTTGTTTTTCAAATTTAAAAGATTTGGGTAATTAATTCGAAAAGCTATCATTTGCAATAGATTGTAAGTGAAGTCAAGTGGTATTTCAGTCACATTTGTTTGCTTGGCTGGCAAAACAATGAGAAATGATGATGATGCAATGCAAATTATGCAACATCTTATAACTTTAATATTAATCATATCTTATATTATAGTTTCTCCACTTTTACTAAGATTGTGTTTGTATTTTTCACTAGAACTTTGTGTCACTTAATACTTTTAGTTCTTTGTTTGTCTTTTTAAAATTAATGATTCTAAATTTAATATTACTAATATATCCTCATATTAATTATATTATTTCATACTATATAATTATACTCTAAATTATAATTTATTATTAATTATTAATATAATGTGGGTTAGTATAATTAATAATTAAAATCTTAACTTAGAAATTTTTTAAAGGTTATCGGCCACCGCATTCTATGACCATAAATTTTTTTAATGATTTTAAGATTCCATATTGGTATCAAAATGATCATATTTGAACTATTTGTCAATATATATAAGTTTTAAGGACAACAAAAACATATTTTTTTGGGATCTCACTCCGAAACTTTCTCTATCAGATCCCAAAAAATACATCTTTTTTTTGTTTTAAAAGTTGTATCAATAAATAGATCATTCAAAAAAGAATATTTTGATACCAATATTGTTATTATATCATATTAAAAAAAATGGCCACCAAATTCCGACGGCCATTGACTATTTCCAATAGGACTGGAAAAAAACCGAAAACCGAACCGAACCGAAAAACCGATTTTTCAAATTAACCGGTTCGGTTTCGGTTTTTAAAAATAATTAAACTGAATTTCCGGTTTGGTTAACGGTTTAAGGATAATATTAAACCGGTTTTGAAAAAAATAAAAAAATAAAATATCCCTTATTCCCCCCCCCCCCCCCCCTTCTTGTGGTACGCAGCACTGTAGTCTACTCTGCTTCTCTGCGCATTTTCTTGGGTTTGGTTCTCACGTAAATACTTTTTTTTTTCTTTCACTATTTTTTCTTTCTTCTTCTTTTTTCTCCTTTCACTGCTTTCTCTTTCTTTTTTCAGTTTTTCTTCACATTTTCGTCTTCTTCTCTTCCTCTCCTTCACCAATTTCTCTTTCCTTTTCGTCTTCTTCTCTTCGTCTCCTTCTCCACTTTTCCTTTTCTTTTCCGTCTTCTTCTCCTTTCACTTTTCTATTTTTTTTCTTTTTCATCTTCTCCATTTCTTCTCTTTCATTGCTTTTCTGTTTCGATTTGGATAAGAAGCGAGAAGAGAACACCATTTCAGCCTTCTTCTTCTTCATTGTTTGGTAAAGCATAATTTTAATTCAAGTAAAAAAAAATTGGAAAAAAAGGGGCCATGTGACCGAATTGGGCCGAAAAAAGTAGCCCATAATTCATAATTGGGCTAAAAAATGCAGCCCAATATTTAACCGGTTTCGCTTCAATTATTTTTATGAACCGAAACCGGTGCTGTTCAATTATTTTTTTGAACCGAAAACCGGTTCGATTCAAGTTTTCGGTTAACCGGTTTTTTCCACCCCTAATTTCCAACAGTTCTAACTACTATGTTGATGAAGATATTTAAAGCATTTCTAAATAAATAAATTTTAGACTATTTGATTTTATATAAATTTACATTTATTATGGATAAGGGTATATTAGGTAATTTAATTATTATGCTCTTTAAAAAATTTATGTGTTTAGATTTAAGTTATAGAATTTTACTTTTTTTGGGCGTTTGGATCATATAATATTTTTTTATCTTAGTAATAAGATTACCGGTAAGAAATATTACATTGTAGATTACCGGGTTTAAATTATTATTGTGCTTGGTTCAATTGGAATGTATTAATAATTAATGTGTTTGGTTGACAGTAATAATAGATGTCCTGAAATACCCTTTAACTAGAATGCCCTTAGGATGATTACTTGTATTACTAATTAATCTGTTTGGTTGGTTGTAAGAGCAGATGTCTTGATTACATTTTACTAAAATGCCCTTTAGATGATTATTGGGTATAAATAATTAATGTGTTTGGTTAATAAAAGAAATGATCTAATTAACAAAATTCTTTTTTCTATATTTTAGCCAAGTATTTTATTGTTAAGTCATTTATTGACAAATTTACACAGACTATTGAAACTCCGAAAAAAACCTATCGTATTTTCTGTTGGGTATACATTCAACACCTCACCTTGCTATTGCAACAAATATAGTTCCCATCTCCCAATTTAAAACTATGATTTGTGTATTGCCACAAATCATAGTTCGTACATGTTAATTTCTACTTTAGTCCAATTGAAGCCTTTTTTTTCCAAGGCAAAAGAAAAATTGTATTTTTTTTTGTTTACACCATGGTTGGAATTTAGATGCAAGTTTCCAAATTTGAGGAAATTTGTTAACTTTTTCCACTTGTCCTGACCGAAACTAATGTGTGAAAAGTGTGAAAATTATTGGTACATTTGTAATATCACATATTTTGAAGTACTTGTGCATTTACATTATGCTAAATCCAAGAAATGTACCAATAAATTAACTACAAGTAGAATAACGATGCTCTTTAAATCTATGAACCAATAATAATACATAATTCCGCACGTTGCAATAGTGAACGTAATCACCACAATTTTTTAAGTGAACTCAATCTAACATCCGCAAATACAAATTACACAATACTCAATACACAAAAGTCATACATAAATGAATAAAATGCAACTTATGCTACTCAACTTCGCACAACAAGTTTGTCACTAAGGTCAGAAATTCACCAAGCAGAACCAATCTTGCGTCATCTATGGAGAATAAAAATCAACAACAATAACCCACATATTATAATTGAAGAGGCAATAAACAAATCAGCTTGATCAATTAAATGACCGCAGTACTTACAAAGTAAGGATACCTGTCGTTGATTGAAAAATCTTCTGGGATAGCTTCCACAAACTTGGTTATATAATACAGTATGAAATATCTACAATCCATGTAGTTCCATTGTTGAGCGACCTGTTGAGTGCATTTATCGATCACAACAAATACATGAAATTCTAAACATATCAACCACTAATTACCATCAACCAACACAATATATTGTTTCATCACCTTTAAGCACTAGCAAAAGCAGATTCTCAACCAATGTTGGATGCTTAGGGCATTGTTCTTGATTCATAAATATCCCTCACAAACCTGCATAATTAAAGTTGGACAATTTGAAACCCATTCCAGTACCACATCTCCAACAACACAATTTCATCATGTGCTCAAATGTGCTTGCAAATAATTGTGAAATAATCAAAGTTTACCGTCGAATCAGAGGTTGCAGCCTCATTTTGTTTTTCGATCCAAGGGAATCAAGCACCATGCATCGAGTTTTCAATTTCCAAGTTCACATCTCCACCAAAGTTGCATAAAATTAGTAAACTCTAATGACCCCTGTTAGCTTAATTTATGCATATTATCAATGTCAAGTCTGAAGCAACCGAAATCAACCCATGTCTGCGTTTGGTAAGTATAAAACAAATGCCTACAAACACAATATCTTCACTCACTAGAGGACTATAGGAATAAACACATATTTCCTTGAGAATATGTCCAATTCGTCAATCCACTTTAGGATATTCCCTTTGTACAGTTTCTTTGTGTACATAAAAAACCACATGCAGTCCAGGGTGATGAAATTGTGAGTTGTCTCCTTTAAAACTCCTCCACAACTTCTTGTAGATTCGAAATATGTAGTTAATCATATGAGGTAAACATATTATGTAAATATGGCCTGAAGCATCTGAATTGTAAAATAGTTTTGTACCCCATGTGGAGGTCAAACATACTATTGCTTAACAACCCCCCTCCCCTTCTGTTTGCCAATCACCTACTTGACCTTCGTTGATTTGTGGCACCTACATATGTTCATCATTCATTTACATTAGCAAACAATTCTAAACATCTTTCATAACTGAAAGCATTAGTCGGTTTATGAGTTGCAAGGTTGGTACCTTTGAATTTGTTGCCCTTTAAGGCTAAAGGAATCTCCTGACATTTTTCATGTATTGAATGACTAGTCCCGCCTACATCTGCACATCAATCAATTATGAGCTACGTTAATAAGCATTATTCCCAACCATACAACAAATTAACTCCATAACTATCCAATCGTAATACCCTTCACATTGTTATTTGTACAAACTGTGTGAGTCTCTTGACATTGTTCACAAACTTTTGCGCTTTTCGTTGTCACTACTGGGCAACGTGGTGGTCCTTCCACCGTTCCTATACACCAACCCACAAAACAAAGCACATCAAAGAGGCAAAGAAAACAAAAATTAGAGAGCTAACACTTTATAATTGCTAGTATACCTTTACTGTACTTTCTTGGTGAACTAAATGTTAGTTTCCATAAGTAAATCAAAATGCCACATTCACCATACTAAGGCAACACAAACATTAAATGCATAGACATGCACACATCATTTTATACACCACTATTTAAGTTAAGAGTTTTTTTCATTCTAAATTAGTGATCCCTACCTTCTCGTACTAACTGTAAACAAAGGGCATTACCATTTAATTACTAGATAGACATGATTTTGACAAAAACATAACAAAAGACATCATCCTATATGTAGTTAGAATATAGGCAAAATACAAATACGGGAATACAATCCACTATGTCAGCATACTAATAGCCTTGTGCACAAAAAAAAAAAAAAAAACCTATTACAAGACTTCACTAGAAATCAAAAGTTAGGTAGGTACTCATTACTTGCTCCAAGCTGCGTCTTCACAAAATCTCCCTACACGTGCATTGGTAACCCAAACAAGATATCTATCTTGTGAGGTTACTTGCAAATCTCCATGGTGGTTGTCAACATCTTAGTCACCGTGAACCCATCCAACTGAGAAATGACCGAATACACCTGCCCTTTACGGTCTTTCTCTTGGGTCTCATTCTTGAAATAGTTAGCAATACCCTTTAGCTTAGCTCGGGTCCCAGCCAAGGCAGTAGTAAACTGCTCAATGTGGCTTACCAGTGTATTGCTTTTCCAACATCTTTTTTCCTCCTCTTATTGCTGACCGTAACTCTGCTTTGACTGGCAGCAGCTGACATGTAAAATTAACCACATCATCCTTTTACGGGGCATTGGTCTGCCGGTTGACATCGAGATCCACATTAACATCTATGTCCATCTGTTCATCATTGTTGTCAGTGTCATTATCCAAATCTTCAACAACATCAATTGTTGTCTTTGCACTAGCTCCGTTGGCCTTGTCTTTGTCGTAGATGGCGACAAAGGAATCATAGTGCACCCACGGTTGGTGTCGTAGTACTCTTGCAAAATGATGACTCTACAAAAAAGTTAATTATCATAAGACATATTCCATTTGTATGAGTACATATAAACATGAAGTTCAGAAAATAAATTTACACAAATAAACCAACACAAGCATACTTACCTGGACCCAGTCATGGAAGACATCCTTGGTACATGTAATGCATTTTTCCTCATCATTCCACCCTCAAGCCGTTACCTTTCTCAAGCATCTCGTTGATTGCATTATATTGCCTCCTCAACATCTTGACCCTCAAGTCGATATGTAGTTGTGTTTTAAAACCGCAATGAGGAAGTTTTTCTCGCATCATCTTTTTGACCTCAGCTTGGTAACTGTATTTGAACCCCCCACTCAATTCTCCACAGTGGCTGCTCTTTCAGCTCCAACAGACACTCTACCAACATAGCTTCCTCCTTTTTTGTCCACTGCCGCTTATTTCCCTTAGCCTTTGCCTTTCCCTTTCTGCCCTTTTTCGTAGGCACAGGGTCGTCTTGCATGCTAATGCTCCTGTTGGACTCATTAGGTTACGATGCTGACCTCTCTATATTGCTGAAACCAAAAAAAAAGGCAGATTAGTGATATTGGGAAAAAAAAACATTAGGTTACAACATCATATATACATAGTGTTCAAGCTACTGATATGCACGATATTCATAATTTTAAGTAAATCAACAAGAATAATACATGAACGTGATCAAGTAACATTCAACCATCCACATTACGAAAAATGTAAGTCAAAATACAAGTCCACAAACAAAGCATATGAGTTTGGGTTATTCATAAATGGCAAATCAGAAAAGACAGAAATTTTAAAAGTCACAACACTACACATAAACTAAACACAAGCACAATCATGCATTCCGTGCAGCCATCCAAGTATTGAACATTTCAGCTACCAAATTGTCTCTAAATGCAGTCCACGTGGCACTAGGCTCAACGTGCCTGATCAATTCTCCATCGTCATCCTCTTGCCCTTCATCATTCACCTCTTCCTGCAACTTCCGCTTCAACCGGGTCAATTAGCAACCTTATGAAATTGTGCAAAAGACAACATGTAGTAATGATTCTACATTGAGTTTTGACGGGGTAGTAAGATGTGTCCTTCAATGTTCCCTATCGTTGAGGATGCCGAAACATTGCTCAATACAATTTCTTGCTTGAGAGTGTTTCATGTTGAAAAATTCTTGTAATGATGTCGGTTGGTGACCTTACCGCCATTCACTCATATCTTTGTCCTCGATAAAGGGCCAAAAACCCTTCCCCGCTAGTGTATCCAACATCACATAAATAATATTGCCCATAAAATAAACAATTTCAAGTCAATAACAATTATTAAGTGTACTATTATGGCACACCTAACATTAAAAATACAATTTATTTTGTTATATTACCTTGGGGGACCTTTAATCCATTTCTCCTAGTAATAGCATCCCTAAGAACTCTATCATATGCAGAAGAACCTTCCCACCCAGGGAGGACATACATAAATTGCATGTCAAGTGGGCATACACCAAGGACATTTGTTGCAATTTCACTTTTCCTTGACCGGTACCTAGGTATATCGTCAGCGGGCACGTGAACCTTTATGTATGTTCCATCTAAGGCTCCCAAACAGTTCTAACACAAAACAACAAAAATATTTTAGAGAAAATACTAAGTCTGATTTTAATAAGCTACTGAACTACATGTGCATCCTAAACTCAGTGATTAGATTGTACCTTGAATCATATCCACCGATCATCGGTTGAGTTCTCAGGAATGGGCTATGGTTTTTTAAACAGCAAGGTATGCAACCTTAACATGACGTTCAAGACTAAGTAAAAATTATGGCTTACCATCTCAGATCTACGCATTTAACGTTTCATGACTCTGGTCTTTTGGTTATGGGCAAGGATGTGAAGAAAGGTCCCAACTAATTCTTCTACGGATGAATGACAGGTTGATTTTAAGTTGCCATGTATAGTAAGTAAATTACATAATTTTTCAAATAGAGCCTTATTCATCCTATAACTCTCAAAACATAACTCATCACTTTGGAAAAACAACCTAACCTTAAACCTAGACGTAGACTCATTGGCATATGATATACCAGCCCTACGTCTACCTCGTATGTTAAGTACATTAGCCAACCCAAGAAGGACGAGCATGGTGTACATGGTTTCCAACATGTCCAAATGGAAGACTAAAAGAGCAACCAAGTGCATCTTCTGCCTAATTGTTAAACGAGCCATAGCTATTTCACATAATTCATAGATAATAAGTTATTCAAAATTTAAAACATAGCCACGAGCACATGCCGAATGCCCATAAATTTATACCAACTAAAAACATCATTTCCAATAATAACTTATTCAAGCTTGGAAACATGGCCACATTCACATGCCTAAATACCCATAAATTTATACCAACTAACACCATCATCTCACCATACTAAACCCACCCCAACCGTGCAACCAAAAATCTATGTAGATGGCCCCTAAAACACTCCAAAGAAAAGCAGTATCACCCAAAGCTCCAACCATAATGTTATTCAAATAATTACTGAATGCACACAAAATTCCAATAATAAATCAATTTCAGCATTTCATTTACCTTGCCAAGACTATTGACCATATATACATAGTATTTTAGCCACCATTACATGCACAGATCAACCACAAATGCAACCATAAACACATGAAATTCCAGCCACCATTGTAACCATAACAGTAACCCAAAATGCAGTTCATACACACAATTTTAGCCCTAAGACACCAAAAAAAGAACACACCCAACAAAACATAAAATAGAAAAAACAAAGCAACCTTAACTACAACACAACAAATCACGACATTAAACCAGCAACCTACTGCCATTTCGAACTATTTTCGTGTCTTTTCATCATCAAATCGGTTATTCCATGGCAATATTACCCTCTCAAATTTAATAATCTTCCTATAGCATAAGGAGGCGAGGAACTTACCGAAAACCACGATTGGAGTGCTATTGGGAGCAAACAGATGGTGACGAAGAGTGAAGGTTGCTGTGGCGTAGATGTTGGACCAATGGCAGAGGCAAAATGTAGAAGTTAGAGTTTGAAATTGTAATCCAAACAAATCATGTTGCAACCTTAACAGTAACCCAAAATGCAGTTCATACACACAATTTCAGCCCTAAGACACATAAAAAAGGAACACACCCAACCAAACCTTAAATACAAAAAACAAAGGAAACCCTAACTCCAACGCAACAAATAACAACATTAAACCCTAAACCCTACTGCCATTTCGAACAATTTTCATGTAATTTCAACATCAAATCGATTATTCCCACGACAATATTACCCTTTTCTAAAGCGAAACAAACCGACCCTTTCAATTTAATAAATCTTCCTACACCAATAAAGGAGGCGACAAACTTACTGAAAACCGCGATTGGAGTGTTGTCAGGAGCAAATAGATGGCAACGAAGACCTGACGTTACTTTGTCGGAGATGGTGGACCAACGACAGAGGCAAAATGGAGAAGTTTCAAATTACAATCCAAACAAATCACACAACATACAAAGGAAAGAGGGCAAAGGACTTACCCAAAATGGCGATCGGACGATGGAACTGGCGAATGAGATCGACAAGAAGAAGACTCCAGTGGTGACGAATAAGTTTTGGTGCAGAAGGAAATCATTGTTGTACGGTTCTAATTTTTTTTATACTGTAGTTTTAATGAAGTTCAAGGGCATATTGGTCACAATATGTAAATATGAGAGGATAATATAGGTACACCAATCTTCGTGGCATTTCTGGAAAAAATGATAAAAACCAGGGCAGTTTTGTCGGAAAATGAAAACACTAAGGACAAATACGTCTGTTTGTGCAAATTGGCTATTTTGTAATTATTAAAAAACCAAAGGATATTTTTGTCCACATAATCCATTGTTTAGGGGCAAGATTAGACAGAAATTATGATTACTAGAGGAATGTTTTAATTACAACCCCCCAAAGTAATAGTATTCCCAGAATTTATCTCCCCTTTTTGGCATTGTTTGTCATCTTATTTTCCGGTAATGTTTTTGTACAAAACTACCAAACACAGTTATCTACTCAATTAAACAAATATTACCCCCAATTAAAACATTTCAACCCAATCCAAACGGCCCCCTTTAGTAAGTGATTGTATCTAAAAAGAAGTGATGACAATCAAAATACTTAAGCTAATTTGATTTAAGTGAAAAGTGGAAAAAACAAACTACCCCTATGTCAATTTATCTCCTGCTATGATATGTTTACTATTAAATTAATTAATATGCTTTAAGTATTTAGTGTAATATTAATATACATTGTTTATTTTATAATTCGAGAAATATCCCTATGAATATGATATTTGTAATGTTTACAAATCCTTTTGCTCCCATGTTATATGTTATGTACTTATGGTATGGTATGCTAGTGTATTTCCTTGGTAGTTTAACGGTACTAGTAGCCATATTATATATTCATATTATCCAAACCATAATCTTATTCTTCCCCATGGATTTTCAAGGCTTCTCTTCAATTTTCTATGGAAAGGAGAATATCTCCAAAAAAAAAAAAATGATTGAAAACTTCAGAGTGAATCAATTATACACACAATGGCACAAAACTTCTGTTATGCCAAAAAAATACACACTGATGTCAGCACCACCAATTAGATCTCAACAAGTACTCAAAGGACAAAGTGGAATTAGTTGTCAAAACCCAAACCGCCTCAAATAGATATTCTATATCAATCCTATCCCATTTTAAGATAAGGATTAAAGGAGTGATCCTCACGTGTCAATGCAACTTGCAAAAAACACTCATTACATTGACCTCAAAGGTATAAATGGGCACCTCTTTTCATGAAAAAGGGAGGTTGGGCATACGAGAGCTTCAACCATTATTTTTTCTTTGTAAACAAAGCATTTCTCCATTTTTGTATGCCTTACAGGCAATATCAAAAAATAGTCAGAGAATAATAAAATAATAGTGGATGTAGGATTTGCTTTAAGCATTCGAACCAGTATAAAAATCTCTCTTATCAATCTTTTATTTATGTTTCTTCAAACATATATCATCCCAGCACTATAATCAATTCTCACAATTATACCACAAGTAATTTCTAAGACCTTCTTAGCACTTTGCACATGCAAGGTCGTTGGTGTCAAAATCATCCATCAACAACTTCTATGTAGGAAAATATTGGTGTGTCCTCAATGAATATCAACAACTCAATTTGAGAGAGTATTGATGAAGGATTTTTCAAATGGGGCTGTGCTTTTTACTTTAAAAATTCATGCAATAGTTAATTTTACCGAATCGTGATTGGTTTTCAATGAGTATTTGATGTGAGAATGTTAAGGTTTGATATTCATTGTCAAATTTCAAAGAGAGACAATTTAGATAGTTCAAAAAGCATACAAGGTTAGATATTCATACCTAAAAACACTAAAATTATTGGCCTATGGAGCATTAAACATTTAAATAAAAAAATTAAAATATCATAGCTCACATGCAAGGTAAATATGAAAACTCATTAATGAAGTAATTGCTTGGGGATTCTTCTAAGTGGAACTAGGGGTGTTCAAAAAAATGCAAAACCAAATCGATAACCGAATCGGAAACCAAATCGAAAAATCGATTAACCCAAAAAAACGATTCAATTACGGTTCAAAAATTCAAAAAGCTAGATTTTAGGTTCGGTTTGGGTAAAAATGAAAACTAGTTCCAAAACCCGTTTATATATATATAATTAAAAAATAATAAGAATAATCTTAATCCCTAAATTTGCACAATTTCTTTTGTTGTTTTCCATTGGGACTTATTTGTAAATCTTAGAGAGAACAATCGAGAGAAAACTAACAAAACTGAATATGTATATTTCATTGATGAATCTCTTTTACAATCAAAAGCCCCTTTTATACAGTGAGCTTACAAGAGAGAAAGTCTAATATGAGAAAGAGAGAACTGATAAAGAATATGTTAGCTGAAGAGAGTAACTCGATTTAGCTGAAGTGAAGGGTGAGTATTACTGAAACGACATCGTTTCAGTAATATTACAAAGAGGTCCCACTATATTTGATAGTTGGACAGTTTAGTCCTTTTTATTCTAACATTCCCCTCAGCTAGACTGAGTGTGCTTTGAGTATGTTATCAGTTTGTTTTGCCCATATATTGACATTCCCCCTTAAGCTAAGCTAAATTTATGTGCTTCCTTTCCTTCAACAACTTCAAACAGAAATTGCAACCACAAATCTGCTACTACCACAACTCAATTCTGCAAATTAATAAACCTCCTACTCAACACAAACTTAACTCTTCCAAAGCTACACAAACTTAACTCTTCAGAATCTTCAGAGTTGCACAAACTTAACTCTTCAGAACTACAAAACCAATTTTCAACATAAATTTGCTACTCAACACAAACTTAACTCTTCAGAGCTGCACAAACTTAACTCTTAGAACAACAAAAAAACTAATTTCAACATAAATCTGCTACTCAACACAAACTTAACTCTTCAAAGCTGCAAAAACCAATTTCAACATAAATCTTAGAGCTGCAAAAACCAATTTCAACATAAATCTGCTACTCAACACAAACTATACCAACCAAACTTCACAATTTAACAGTTCACACAAAATCGCAAACTGCCACACAAATCTGCAATTTCAACATAAATCTGCTACTTAACACAAACTGTGCCAACCAAACTTCACAATTTAATAGTTCACACAAATCTACAGATTACCACACAAATTTAACAGTTCACACAAATCTGCAAATTACCACACAAATATGCAACTACCACACAAATCTGCAAACTGCATTTTTTCAACATCTGCAACTATCACACAAATCTGCAAATTGCATTTTTTCTACATCTGAAGTTCAACACAAATAAGCAATTTTAACAAGCTTCACAATTTAACAATTTTGTAACACAATTTTGAAAACTGCCACACAAATCTACAAACTACCATTTTTCAACATCTGAAGTTCAACACTAATCAACAATTTTAACTAGTGCCACAATTTTAACCATTCTGCAACACAAATTCTTCAGCACAAAATTGTAAACTGCAGCATAAATTCTGCAACCTGTAAACTATATTAGTAACTCAAACAGCAGAAAAATTGCATCTGTAACTAAACTTTTGATCTATTTTAGCTATATGTTTTCTTGGCTTACAACATTCAGCTTTTTTCTGAGTTTGTAAACTGAGCAACTGATAGTGCTTTTGTTAAGAGGTCATCTATTTAAAGCTTGGAAGGCACATTATGTATGAGCAGTTTTTTTTGCAAGAACTTGCTCTTTAATATAGTGAGCATCAATCTCTATGTGTTTGGTTTGTGCATGAAACACCGGATTAGTTGCCAAGGCCTCAGCACTCACATTGTCACACCAAACAACAAGAGTGACATTAACTTGTAAACCCAACTCAGTGAACAAACCTTTGAAACCATGCAATTTTTGTGGCTGTATGGGCTAAAGCTCTATACTTAACCTCTGTAGAAGAAAGGGCTACAACCTTTTGTTTTCTAGAACTCCACTGGATCAA
This sequence comes from Pistacia atlantica, assembly GCA_026229545.1. Classification (NCBI taxonomy): domain Eukaryota; kingdom Viridiplantae; phylum Streptophyta; class Magnoliopsida; order Sapindales; family Anacardiaceae; genus Pistacia; species Pistacia atlantica. The sequence continues at coordinate 19,959,428 of CM047901.1, read as the reverse complement.
GTTTGGTCCCCATGTAAACATAATAGCTACTTGTAGACCGTCGGTCCTCTAGATTGCTGCCCCAATCAGCATCAGCATAACACTCAACTTTTAAAGTGTTGGCTAGTTTAAAATGTAACCCATAGTATTTTGTTCCCTTAAAATACCTTAATATTCTCTTGCAAGCCTGCCACTGGAGTTCTGTAGGTGCTTGCAAGAATTGACTTAATTTATTGACAGGGAAACTAATGTCTAGTCTTGTGAGGGTTAAGTATTGAAGGGCTCCTATGGTGCTGCGACAAAGGCTTGGGTTAGCAAAGGGTTCGCTATCAGTAGAGCAAAGTTTTGTGCCCACAGCCATGGGTGTAGAGCAGGCATGCCAGTCTAGCATTTTGGTTTTAGACAGTAGGTCTAAAACATATTTGCTTTGCTTCAAATGAATACATGTTGCTGTTCTAGTTGCCTCTAACCCCAAAAAAATTGTAAGGAGCCAAGAGTCTTAAGAGAGAACTCATCATTTAGGTCTTTCATGAGTTGAGTGATAAAACACTTATCTGATCCAGTAATCAGAATATCATCCACATAAACAAGTACATAGGTGAAAAATGAGTTGTGACAAAGCACAAACAAGCTAGAATCAGGAACTGAATTTTGGAACCCTTTGTGATATAAGGCAACCTTCAACTTATCAAACCAAGCTCTTGGAGCTTGTTTAAGTACATACAAAGCCTTATTTAACTTGAAAACATAGGAAGGCTTGGTAGGATCCTCAAAACCAACATGTTGACTCATGTAAACTTCTTCATTTAAGGTTCCATTCAAGAAGGCATTATTTACATCCATTTGCTAAATGTCCCACCCATTTGTGATAGCTAAGGTAAGGATTATCCTAATGATAGATGATTTGATAACTAGGCTAAAGGTTTCAAAGTAATCTAGGCCAGGAGTTTGTTGAAAACCCTTAGCAACAAGTCTAGCTTTGTACTTTTGTAGGGAACCATCAGCATTGTATTTTGTTCTAAAAACCCACTTGTTGCCTATAATATTTTTATCAGGAAGAGGAGGGACAAGGATCCATGTGTCATTTTTCATTAATGCATCAAATTCACTTTGCATTGCCCCTTTCCATGCAACACTATGAAGGGCTTCAAATACAGTGTGTGGTTCAGAACAATAACTATGATTTCTAAATTAAGAGCTATGGAATACACTGTGTTGAAAGACGCTGCTACTGCTTTGGATCTTGTAGTCATGGGGTATGTATTTGAGGTTGAGGTAGATGGTTTGAAAATCATACAATCAGTAGAATTCTTTAGTGATGTGAGATCAACCTCAAGTGAGCATGAAGGTTAAACCAGAAATGTAGAGAGGACAGGTAAATGAGAGGCTAAATTATTTTAACTTGTAGGCTAGAGTGTGAAACTGTTTGAATTTGCAGGCTGGTGTTTGGAGCTATTTGGACTAGGCTGGTGTGTGGAGCTGTTTGGACCAGTAGGTTGGTGTGTGGAGTTGTTTAAATATGTAGGCTGGTGTGTAGAGGTGTTTGGACCAGTAGGCTGGTGTGTGGAGTTGTTTGAATTTGTAGGCTGGTGTGTAGAGCTGTTTGGACCTAGGCTAGTGTGTGGAGTTGTTTGAATCTGTAGGCTGATGTGTGGAGGCATTTAATGATGATGACTTAGTTAAAGATGTAGGCTGGTGTGATGTGAAATCAACTTCAATGTTAAAGGCTGGTAATGATTGGTTTGGTGAAACCATCGGAAGAGAGCTTACTAAGGTTTTCGAATATGCAGGTTGATGTGAATCTATGGCTAATTATTTAAACTGTGTTGAACCAAAAATAGGTAGGGAAGTGTTATGTGTAGTATGTGATTTTGTTGAATTAGCACCAACTGCTGCAGTTAAAGAATCAGACTTACCTGAGGAATTTGTTACAGTATAGGGATCTTTAAAAGGCTTTTGTGAAGACTGGGAGAAGTTATAGATGTAAATGGAAAAGGTAGAGATGTACTAGTTAAAGGCTGATGGTGAGAGGACTCAAAACTAGATTCAGAATCAGATTGAGGAACAAAATTAGAAGAAAAAGTGTTAAAGGAGAAAGGAAACTCTAATTCATTGAATTTAACACTAGGTAAAACAACAATTTTACCATTTGGTGGTAGACACTTGTAACCCTTATGGACTAGGCTATATCCAACAAAGACATATTTGGTACTATGAAAACTGAATTTATGACGATTAAAAACTCTAAGGTAAGGGAAACAAGAGCATCCAAAGACCCTTAAGCTTTCATAGACTGGAGATACCTTAAATAACATTTGGTAAGGTGAGGTATTATTTAAAACAGAGGTAGGCATTCTGTTAATTACATAAACAATAGTTTTAAAAGATAACCACAAAAAATGAAGAGGGATTGAAGCATGAGCAAGCAAGGTTAGTCCTGTTTCAACTATGTGCCTATGTTTTCTTTCACTTCTACCATTTTGTTGGTGGATATGAGAGCATGAATGTCTAAACTGAATGCCTAAGTTTGTGAGATATGTATGTAGTGCTATGAACTCCCCTCCTTGATCAAATTGTAGACATTTTAATTTGTAACCAAACTATCTCTCAGCAAGATAATGAAATTTAATAAAAATAGACTTAACTTCAACTTTAGTTCTAAGGGGAAACAGCCAAGTGTATCTGCTGTAATCATCAAGAAACTATATGTAATACTTAAAACCTTCAGAAGAAGGTAAGGGGGCAGGACCCCATACGTCACTATGGACTAATTCTAATGGAGTAGTGGCATGAGAAGAGGAAGGAGGGAAACTTGCGTTGTGGAGTTTGCCTAGTTGACATGCATCACAGAATAAAGAGGAAGTTTGTGGATGTGTGATAGACTTTGAGTTAGTTAGGTTGGAGAAGATTTTATGTAAGATGGTGGAATGTGGGTGCCCTAGTCTTTGTGCCAGATCATATGATATTGAGCAATTTTATTAATAGTGAAACACATATTTTTAGTACTAGGAAGAGATAAGGCAGTATGCACATTAGTACTATCAATAAAACTATCATTTTTAATGAGACTATCATTTTTAGACACATCAAGAAGATTAGGCACAATAGTATCATAATGCATATCAGGAATTGTAGACACAGCAGAAGCAGTATAAACATCAGCAAACACATCAATGTTATCTAAATGCACAATAGAATTTGTAGGGACAACAGAGACATTATGAGCATCAGCAAGCACATCAAAAGTTGTAGGTACAGCAGAGACAATATAGGTATCAATAAAATCATCATTTGCAGCCACATCAACATTCTCTTTATTTATTAGACCATTGCATATTACAGAACTATAAGGATTTGAAACAAAAGACAAAGCATTAGAGTCAAGTTTACACTGCTCTTGATTAAGTTTCGGACTGAAAGGAATATTAGTATCTAGACCATGCTGATTACAAGAATTGATTAGAATAGTAAGAAGACTTAGTATTTTTTACTACATTATTGCAATGTGAAACACAATTATTATGACTAGAATTTTGATTGTGAGACTGTGAGGATTGTGCAGAACAAACAGATTTGGTGTAGGAAATATTCAGCTGATATAGACCTTCTTTAAGATTCCTTGCAATAACATTTCCCTGGTTTTTTTATCCTTAACAATTCAACAATTAGCATTAAACTCAACAATCACATTATTGTCTTTTGTAAATTTTGAAATACTAAGTAAGTTTTTGGTAATTTTAGGGACACATAAAATGTTTTTGAGATGCAAACATTTAGAATGGAAATGGTTGGGTAATAGAGTGTTACCAGTATATGAGATGTCAAGATTTTCACCATTTCCCACTTGAAGTTGATTTCGACCACAATAATCCTTGCTAACTTGTAGATGACTCAAATCTGAAGCTACAGGATCAGTAGCTCTAGAATCCATGTACCATATGGGATTAGTAGGGGTGAAACTTGTGGCTGTTTAGGAGTTTTGCAGGTTTGGACCATAGTGTGCAGCAAGAGCATAGTTTGAGGCTGCTAGAAAAACTTGATTGGGACTTGTTGGTTATTGGCTTGGCAAACCAAAGGACACTAGGAGAACTAGCAATATTGTCAGAGCCAGGGGATATAGGAATGTTCCCTTAAACTTGGAAGAACATTCGTGTAGCCAACTCTAAAGGAAGAGCCAAACTGAGACGTTGCTTGGAATCAGAACCAGAAGCAAGCTTATGCGGATTAAAGTTTTGAAACTGCTAAGAATGTGAACCAGTTGATCCAGGAAAACCAACAAACTGTGAGGAACCATACTGCAAAGCTCCATTATAGGCAGCATTAAACATTTGATAACACTATATTGTTGAATGCCCTGTCTTGTTACACATTTGATAGATAAACTTGTTTTTGTTAAAACCACGACCTTTGCCTCTTCCATATGGCACATAACCTAGGAAGTCTAGGTAGAAACATCTGATTACCAGGCTGTTGAAAAACTTGATTGTGTGAACCAACTGAATAGGTGCCAGATGGTGTTGGATAGGTCCGATGATAGTGTGGATTGCTAAGGGAATTAAGAGAAGGAACATTGTTGTTGAACAAGGGTGAGGTTAGGGACTTGTCTACTGTTTGGTTTTGTGATGAGTTTGAATTGTTTCCTGCACTTCCAGACATATTTGTGACAGCTAAATGAGTAGTATTTGTGACAGCCAAATGAGCAGCATTTGTGATAGCCAAATGAGCAGAGTTGTTATATAGGTCAATAGAGTTGAACTTCTCCAATCGAATTTCATACTTCTAAAGCAGAAACTGTGCTTCTTGAAGTGTGACTGAATCAATTTTTAACTCCAGTCTAGAGGTAAGGGTTACAACTACAGGGTCATATTCTGGTCCTTAAACCATCAAGGACATACTGCAGTAAATCCTCATCTGAGATGATTAAGCCACTAGCTGACAGACTCTCACTTATCTCCTTCATTTTCTTAATGTAATCTCCAACGCTTGGATTACATTTTTGTGTGGTTTGTAACAAATTCTTAAGATATAAAGCATGAGCTTTTGAATCATTAACAAATTCCATTCTCTAAAATTCTCCAGATCTCAGTTGAGTATCTACATTTTGACACATTACCAAACATACTCTCTGATATAGAAGCTAGTAACCAACTAACTAGAAACTTATCTGTACGTTTCCACAATAACATAATCTGGATTGATTTTATCAGATCTAACCCTAACATCTTCCTTGAGCTTATTTAGATCATTATCAACTGACGATTCTCCAAGAATTAAAGGTGGAGGGCAAGCAATTTTACCGAGAAGGTGATCTTCAAGCTTCATGAGAGCCGATAGCAAACAAGACCTGCGAGCTCTAAAATCGGTAGTTATTGCGCATGAGTTTAGGACTGATTGCTTGCATACTGGAAGCAAGTGTAGAGTTGGAGCGATTGAGTGATTCTCTAAGCATTTCCTCAATGCGATTAGGCAAGATTGAGGAGGAAGAACCATGTGTTTTGGCCATTTGACGCTAGTCTTGCCTCTGATACCATGTAAATTTTAGAGAGAACAATTGAGAGAAAACTAATAAAACTGAATATGTGTATTTCATTGATGAATCTGTTTTATAATCAAAAGCCCATTTTATACAGTGAGCTTACAAGAGAGAAAGTCTAATATGAGAAAGAGAGAATTGATGAAGAATATGTTAGTTGAAGAGAGTTACTTGATTCAGTTGAAGTGAAGGGTGAGTATTACTGAAACGACATCGATTTCAGTAATATTACAAAGAGGCCCACTATATTTGACAGTTGGATAGTTTAGTCCATTTTATTCTAACATTATTTAGTTATTTTATTATGGACGTTTTATTACGGACTTTTATTTTTGTTTAATTTTGGACTTTTATTTGTATCAATTTTTAATGTATTGTTAGTTGTGGTCAATGGATATGCATGAATATTTAATTTTTATTTGGATATGTATTGTTGATGTTTACAATTTAATTTAGGAAAAATTTAATAAAAAAATAAGTTTTATCCAATAGAAAGGGGAAAACCAATTAATCGGTTTTTTCAAAGCAATTACCCGAAAAATCAATTTTCCCCCCAAACCGGTTTGGTTTCGGTTCAGGAAAATTCTTGTGAAAAACTAGTTCGACTTAAGAAAACGGTGAACCGCTTTTGAACACCCCTAAATGGAACGACACCAAAAAAAAAATTCAGTTACATTGAACTATATAACAGTGCCGATTAAAATTGTCATAAATTTAATTAGATTTTTAATTTGAAGAATGTAATACCGGCAATTGAAGTTTTAATTAGATTTTAAATTCTTTG